>CM060901.1:1512313218-1513563218 GCA_030737815.1 Allium fistulosum
CTTCAATTTCTTTAATACTTTATATATTTTTTTTCAAAACCCATTTGTAAAATTTCTTGCTTCCTTTATAAATACCATTTATATGTTTAAATAACACCTTTATAAATATATGAAAACTATTTGGAAACAATTATTTACATTATTATTTATATTTATAAAGAAGCTATTTGATAACATTAAATCCATAATTCATAAATTTATTAATTTTTATCTCAAGATACTTTTCAAATATTATCAATAATCATTTACTTTAAATATGTTTTATTTAATTAAAACTCCTAAAATATTTATAGCACTCAAAATTTTCTATTAAACCATGTAGTATATAAATAAACTAGATTTAAAAAGGATATAGTCAACAAGGAAAGGAGGTGGATTCAAAAAACAGGATATAGGTGAATAAATAAAGCTGAACGGATAAGGTAGATTCAAAAGAATAGTATCGGGCATGAATAGTTAATTCAAACAATAAGAATTTCAATTCCAAATATTAATACAAAATTTCTTTGTTGGAAATACTTTTAAAATAAAATACCTTTATATCGAAACAAATTTCCTTTCGAAAATACTTTTATAACTCGATGTTTCAACAAGTTTATCCTTGTTCCTGCAGACTCTGGTAGTGCGTTGATCAGGCGCAAAACTAGAATTCTATAGGTACTTAGTAGACCTGTTTCAACACCCAGTGAAAATACTGGAAAACTTTTAAAAACAGATATGGAAAGTACAATCCAAACAACAACAAAAACAAACAAAACATGGATCGCAGATACACAATGTTTACGCCTGGGTCCCCTAGGAAACATCCGTACCTTTTAAGCATTCACTGCCTTGCGAATTTCGCCATGATAACAAAACTGTGGACCGCAGGATACATAACAATGGTTACGCCTGGATCCCCCAGGAAACATCCATACCCCTTAAGCAATCTCTGCCTTGCGAATTACGCCACTAACACGACCATAGATCGCAGATACACAATGGTTACGCCTGGATCCCCCAGGAAACATCCGTACCTTCTAAGCAATCACTGCCTTGCGAATTACGCTATGCATTCGAGTTCGTAAGACCATGGGTAACGCCATGGAATTCGAAGGACACTCGAGTATCATATCCGGAAAACCAAAAATCAGAGAGAATAATATCGATAGAATGAATCCAAGATGTGGCCACAAATCGGATATCAAGCAGAAGGCACTTTCCATATCTTTACTTCGAAAATATGTATCATATAGTACCTTTCAAATTAATTTCAAATATCATACTTATATAAAGTCCATTATATATAAGATTTCATTTTCAAATCAAATACTTTCCAAAATCAATAGTATATCAAATCACACTTATATAGACTTCAATTATATAAGATTTCACTTTTCAAATTGAGTACCTTTTCAAATCCATAGTTTTCGAATCAACATCATACTTATACAAACCGATTTTTTTTTATATAAGTTCGATAACTCCCAAATCAAGTATTTAGTAAAAATAGGGTTCTCAAATTTCAATTTGTTTCAATATCAGTTCAGTTTCAAAATCATATACAATCCCACCAAATTATTTCTTCTCAATTTAAATATCTTTAGTTTTAAAGTTTCCAACATAATAAATTTAGAAAATAATTCCAAATTCCCAAATCAAGTATAATTTAAGTCAACCAATTCATTTCCAAAATCAAATGTTTTCAAAATCATCTTATGCTTACATAAGGTCCATCTTATATAAGGATCAAATTTTACAAAATTAATTTCGCTGTATGAAGAGCCATATGGGATTGAAAATCTTTGCTTTTATGGGTTATATATCTTTGTAATTTAAATTGAAAATTTTCTTTTAGTAAGCAAAGATATTCTAACTCGACAGCTTTCAATTTCAGCATCAAAATATATCAATGATATTAGAATATAAGATGTACATACATCATCGTTTCGCAGAATCACATTTGATCGCTCGCTCGATCACACAAGTTCGCTTTCGAACTAGTATTGTCCATTCGACTTCCCTAATGCGGACTACGTTGTGGTTTCTCGACTAGAAGCCATCAGTCTCCTTGCATAGCCATATACTATGATAGAGAATTCTAGAATCAAGCCCAAAATCCATATCAAATATTCGCCATCAAGAATCGAATGAAAAATCCTAACACGAAATGGTGTAATTCACCTCGAACTTGTGTACTCAAACCTGAATCAAATTAATTATGCAAATAAAACAGCATACGTACAACTTATATATTTATTCCAACTTGTTAAATATATAGTTTCATAAAGATGTTACTAAGTTAAAACATTTAACTAAACTTTATTCAAAATATTTGAAGACCAAATTCTTTTCAAAACATATCAAATCTAAATTTCATATTAGAAAAAATTTAAAATTGCCTTATTCATTTACTTAACAAAATAGTTTCAACTTATTTAAATCATATTACTACATACTTTAACATACATACCAAACTTATATACTTTATACTTTTCAAAATTACTTAGCTTTGAAAAGTTAACATTGATTTGGAAGTGCTCGAACCTTCAAAATAGTCGAAGAAATCAAATTTTAAAACCAAGAGTTGGAAATCAACAACAAATCAGTAAATCAATTTCAATAGATAGGGTTATACCAAATCAAATCTGAAACTCAAGGACTGAACACCGGCTTACTTCAAATCATTTCAAATATATATACATATATCTTTCGAATATCAAATCTTACTTCGGAATTTGAAATCAAAATGGTTTCACAAAATCACTCGCATAGCAAAGCTACTGAAGTGGCCTATTGTAACGACCCGTAAATTTTAACTATTTTAATAACGTAATTAGTTGAAATTTTGTGAAATTTTAAACGATAAAATTTTGAGATATAAATTTGATATTTGTAATGCGTCTAGTTAAACATAGCAGCTGGTAAATTTTCGTCCGAAAATATGAAAGTTTATTTCGCGCGTAAATTTACTTCAATTTAATCAGCTAAAAAGCGATGAAAATAAAATGTTTTCGAAACCTAAATATTTTTACATAGAAAAATTCTAAATCATCTTCTGAGCAAGACGTCATTTTTCGTTTTTCCAAATTCGGACTTCTTTTGCTCCGTCGATCTTATTGTTCTGCGTTTTGCTGCATTTTTCCGTGGTAGAAAATTCGAATTTTTATAATTCAATCATACCACTGATATCTGTATACCGGTTTGATTGTCTCGTCATGCTGATCTCCACAGTGTAGTCATATGTGTGTTTCGGAAGCCGGTTCGCGGCAGAATCTACGTATCCGGTATCTTTTCGTTGCTTAGGGAATAACCAAAGACCCATAGCCTTTAATATTCTTGGAAATTTACGTTTGACTCTTGCAATTCACCGGTGAAATCTAATGTGGTGTCCTTTGGTTTCACATCACAAAAATGTGGTTCATCATTTACGTTCTCTGTCATTTTATTTTCATCTTCTCTAAGCTAAATATTTATAACATCACAAAAATGAAATCTGGTTTGTCATTTTTTTCCAATTCCACCCCTCCGAGCACCTAGCAATCACAGCCTTCAGTAGCCTTCCCCATCCATTGACCATCTCCCACCCCTTCCACCATTTCAACTCATCATGTGAACGCAACACCCACCACAGTTTGCCTGCCGAACTCCATAGCCTGCTAAACACTAGAAGCCACCGAACATCACCGAGCACCCGAGGTAGTCCGCTCGTCTCCCCTTGATCAGCCCTCTCTGGCCGTAGCAGCCTCTGCCACTCCGCCGTTCATTACCTCTTCCCGCCTGCCCACGTCGCC
This sequence comes from Allium fistulosum, assembly GCA_030737815.1. Classification (NCBI taxonomy): domain Eukaryota; kingdom Viridiplantae; phylum Streptophyta; class Magnoliopsida; order Asparagales; family Amaryllidaceae; genus Allium; species Allium fistulosum. The sequence continues at coordinate 1,512,316,992 of CM060901.1, forward strand.
CCTCATCGGCCAGTGCCTCAACGCCGGCTCCGCCCTGACCATTCCATTTTCCCACTGTCCACTTGTGTGCCCTCTCCTCTTCCTCATCACGCTCCTCAACGGAACCGAGTCATGTAGCCCGTCACCACCTCCTTCCACTTGGACCCCAACCGCATCCACTCTTCACCGCCTCGTGCTCCTATGGCCTCCACTCAGATCGGCTTCTTCTCAGCCGTGTTTTGCTCGCTTCTTTTTTTGCGTTATATGGGTGAGTGGATAGATATATCTGCTTCTATATATTTTGTTTGTTCCTGACTTTGTGTGTTGTATAGATTCAAATATATAATAAAATAAATATATATACAGTATAAGTTATTTGAGTTTCATTCATATATTACTATATTTACAGTCTGTTATAACATATATATGTTTATATGTACTAGTACCATTTTTGTGCAGAGTAAGTTTATATGTATTATAAACTATATATATTAAAACTTTAATTTTTGACTTATATGCAGGTTTTATTTGTACGTTAGTTTTAATATGGGCAAGTTAAAAATATATAGGTATGTATTATGTTTTTTATAGAGAACAGTATGCGTTAAGTGTTAAGTGTCTGCATATACTTGTAATAATTGCAATATAAAAGCTAACATATGTTAAATTATACGTATCTTAGTCTAATAATATGTTTTGTTTATATGTAAGGTCTGTTAGATATAAGTGTTATAAAGTTTAGTTCACATATATATATATATTATTTTGTAGAGTGTATGTATAAAATATAGCTGCATACGTACTGAGTAGCGTGCTTGTACTGTGTTTGTAAAGTTATAGTATATACAGATATTAAGTTTTCAATATATGCATTGATCTTTTATTATGAAGTTTCAAAGTGTGTCTTATGTTCTCTGTTTATACAATATATTTGTTATTTATATATGATCTATTGAATTGTATATAAAACATTATACTGAGTTTTGGTTTTAATAAGGTAATGAGTTTATTTTTAACAGGGCATTTATTTTTAAATTCTAATATATATATTTTTTAAATTAAAACAATGATTTTTGAAATATGTGTACATTTAATTTAATATGTGTTTTTCTTTTACTTTATATTAATTGAGAAGGTGTATAACGATATAATTTACATTTCGTTTTAATTTATATCGAACCGGGTCTAATGGTTCATCGATTTTCATTTTCAGCTTTGTCATCGTATTCGTGTCAATTTTGCTTTACTCTGAAATTCGTGCTTGGATTCGCGATTCATCCCATTCTCGTCCATCTCTAGCCTCGAAAGGTGAGCACTCACTCACGATTAACGTTCTTTTATTTATTAAATTTGATTTCAATTGAAACGACAATTGAAATATGCTGCTGTCAGTTATTTACACTGTTATATGTATGCTACTACCTGTATCAGTTCACCTGTGACATCTGACACCATTATTTGTTAATTATATGATGATAATCCTATTTGATTGATAATTGATTGATTGTTTGTTGTTTATATTGGATGTTAAATTGAAATGTATAAAGTGATAAATATTATGCAAGTAAAATTGACGTAGGATAATTAAAATTTGAATCGACATATATGTTGAATTTGATTAGTTGAATATGACCCCTTTTATTGTTAAATTAATTGACATGTAAAATAGTGATAATTACACTTTGAACCATTGAACGTATATTGGATTAATTGTTGTAGTGTTAAAATTGAAATCGAATGACAGGTGAAGAACCGTATGAATAATTAGTGTAATAATCTTTAATCTACATGAAATGATAGTGTAGATTCTAGAAATAATTATATTAATTTGCACAAACAACAATGCGAATTAATACGATTATTTTGGGATTATTTGAATTGATTATTGGATTGATATTGGTTGTTGTTATTGCTTGTTTATTTACTTTGACACCATCCCAGTTATCACACTGCAAGTTCCCTTTGCTATGCTATGATTTTGAATTGAATTGGAATCGGGTTGAAATGATAAATACCCAAATTGAACTTTGACCTAGGATAGAGAATTAAATAAAACCCGATTGGTCAATAATTTGATTTAAAAATAAACGAAGATTTTATTTGAATAAATAATATGGTTTTGAAATGAAGTTGAAATTTGAATTTTAATGAAAGGAAAATGTTAATATTTAATAATCTGAAACAAAATATTAACAATGTAATTGATGAAAGAATATTGTTTAATTTGAGAAATGATTGAATTAAGTTTGAAATTATAATTAAGTTTGAAATTATTAAACTTTGAAATGATTTAATAATTAAGTTTGAAATTATAATTAAGTTTGAAATTATTAAACTTTGAAATTATTTAATAATTAAGTTTTGAATTATTTAATAATTAAATAAGATTGAATTATTTAATGATCAAATTGAATTGAGCTCTTTAATAAGTAAAATTGAACTTTTGAATAAGTGAATTTTACTTCGTAAATAATTGAAATTGAGTTTTCTTTATTAAGTAAGTTTTTGGAAAATTATTTAAGTAAGTAAATAAGTGAAATTGAATTTCTTTAACAAGAAATAAAATGCGATTTATTGAAATTAATGTAAGACTTGAAATTTAAAGAATTTGGTTTGATGGATTTAATTTAATTAAATTTGTAAGTTTTGATATAATGAAGTTGAATTTAAATAATGGATTTAATGAATTGGAAATTTAATAGAAATTGTTTTGAATGGCAAGTTTACTTAACGAATATTGAATGAAATCGATAAATGAAGTTAAACTGATTTGGAATGTTAAATTAAATTAATTTAAATGATTTCGGAATGAAACTTATATACGAACTTGAATCAATATTCGAATTGTTTTAAATAAAATTTGAAATTGAATTATAAGATTTTGAAATGGTAATTTGGAAGTTTTGAAATGGAAATTATGGAAATTGATTTAGAAGATAAATGAAATGTTGGTTTGCAAATTCTAATTGGAATTGTAATTGATTTGGTTTTGAAATATATAAATGACCAATCGGTGTAATAATTACGAAAGTTATTAAAGAGACCGGAATCGGTTAGGGACATACTCACTATCTAAACCGAAAACAACTTTAATAACTATACGCGGAGTGTGATCCAGAATGAAGTGGTTGGAATGATGTTCGTGATGACTGAAGAAAGAGAACGATAATGGATAGCCTTGACACTTGTGTCAAATTGGAAATGACTAAAATCAGGAGCCGTGCCGGGCCAAATGGAGGTTAGCTGCCTCGAGCGAACACACTTCTTCGAACTACTCATTACTTGTTGTCGATTGGTGCACCCTTGATTTTGGGAGTGTTGTTTCGCGGTGTTGTGATCGCTGCGGTGATGCGTTCTCACCAGTCCAGATCAGGCAAACGGTAGTTTCACTACCTTGGGTATTGCCTCATGTGCCTTGTCATACTTGGATCCCAATATACGCGACCACTACGATTTATTTTGTGTTATACCTATGGAGTACTCCCTGATAGCCCACTAGTTTACGGTGGAGTTTACAGTGCTATATAGACTATAATGCTTATATAAAATGTGTTAAGGGGGATAATGGTAACGCCTTAACACTATTTTGATACCTTATATTACTGATAGACATTATCTACTTAGCGTACATTACTACCTAGTAGATAGTTTAACGGATCCTTAAAGGATGGTTATTCCAAACATCCTTTGAGTTACTTGTATTCCAGTTGTTATTTCACTTGAGTTGGATTTATTGATATAAGAATGTTAATCCTGACTCGAGTGTCTTGTGTTTTGCTTTACGCTCGGGTCAAACTGAGTGTACCAGTATTCGAGACTCACCTTTAAAGTTGGAGCTTTGCTTGAAGATCCAGTCATCTATCCTGCTTTCAGTATTCGATGATTCCAGTGATGTATTCTGATTTGTATCTGATGTATCGTATTACTCTTCCATTGTATCTGGTTTAACTCTGATGTAACTTATATATTTATATAGTAGCTTCATGAACTACTATCTTTTATTTCCGCTGCATTTATTACTCTGTGATCTGTGATTATTTATTTACTGTATATGTTCAGTTTTGCCAAATTTAAATTAACAACGCGGTATTTTGAATTATTCAAGTCCAACATGTGCGGATGCGAATGGTCTAAAATTCTGGGTCGTTACACCTATCCCCCACTTTGAAACTCGAAAATAAATGTCGATGATGCGTGCACTCATCACCGAAATTATTTTCCAGCGACATAAGTGAGTTCTGGACTTCTATTTTCTCAAACCTCTTTTGAAATTTCTTTGAAATCATTCGAAACTTATTAAAATCGTTTGAAACATTTCTCATTCGGAAAATACTTTTAAATCATATTATTATTATATATTTCAAAATCTTAAAACCAATTTCAAAATACCGGAGTTCAATTCTCGAATTTCAAATTTAAAATCCTTTAGTCATAAATCATTTTTAGATAAATCAAATTTCTTATATAATTTTCCAAAATTACAAATCCTTTCGAAACTTCAAATTCTCATTTTAAAAAGGGTATTAAATCTTTATCGAAAACATTTCACTTTTATATGTATAATATAATCATACTTATCAAAATAATAATTTCGATATATAAAACAAATTCAAAATACTAACAAACCCGACTTTTCAAAAGATGATTTAAGAATGGATTTCAAACAAAGATAGAGATTCAAATTAGAGGAACTCTTAATCAAATAGAATTATGATTCGAAGAAAAGCTCGGACGAAGATGAGATAATTAAATTTCAAAATAGAAGATGAATATACTTATATAAATCGCGGACGACCTTAACCGGGTCAACCGTGACTTCAGGAACAAGATCGATGCAGAATTCTAAGAAAAATCAACATTCGATCGCAAGAGATAGCGGCATCTAAACCAAAGATATAGAAATCTCCGGTGAATCAATGCCAATTGTGAAGGAGTTTCACCCCTTCACAAATCATTCAAAGATTGGTGGGATCCTATTCTTATAGAGATCATTCGAAGTGGAGTTATGGGATACTCCAGAATCAAAAGAATACAAATAGGGAGAGACAAGAATGAATTTTGGAACCGCAAGGAACGTTCCAAAGTTCAAAGGAAATCGAGTCAAAAGGAAGAGATTCAACTCGAGCGAAAGTGATTCTGTAAATAAATTTACTATATATGCTAAGTTTTGCCTAGAGCCAAAGCTCTGATACCAACTGTAACGACCTTCTATTTTGGACCATTCAAATCGACAATAATCCACACATGTCTGACTTGAATAATTCAAAATATCAGATTGTTAATTTAAAATTTGGCAAAACTCAGAATATACAGTAAATAAATCAATCACAGAATCACAGACACAGAGTAATATAATAATACGCAGCGGAATAGATAAAATAGTAGTTCATGAAGCTACTATATAAACATCAGAGTTAAAATAAAATACAACAGAATATCTCAAATATAGTGAAGTCTTCAGTACGAATAGATGACCTCTTCTGAACAAATCAACTGGAAAAGCTGAAAGCTGAAACGATAGTTGGATCTCCAAATGAAGCTCCAAACTCCAAGAGTGAGTCTCAAATGCTGTATCACTCGGTCTGACCCGAGCGTAAAGCAAAACACAAAACACTCGAGTCAGGATTAACATTCTTATATCAATAAATCCAACTCAAGTGAAATATCAACTGAAATACAAGTAACTTAAAGGATGTTTGGGATAACCATCCTCTAAGGATCTTCGGAACTATCTACAAGGTGGAAATATACACTATAACACCGTGGTCATTAATTTATCCTTCAAAACCAAAATATCATTTTATTTCAAATATATCTATTTTCCAAAATAGTATATATAGGTTAAATAATTTATAAAGTAAAGTAGTTATAATTTCCTTAAGTCTCACAAATTTGCTTCAAATCAACTCAAATTCCAATTTCAATTTATTCAAAGCTCAATTCATCAATTCAATTCAGTTCTCAATAGACCATTTAAATTTCCAATATATTTCAAAGCTTTAATATTCAACATTTTCAAAGTTAAATTTAACAGTTTCATATAGCTCTTGATTTAATTTCATTATTATCTAATCAGGGAATATTCACTTAATAAATTCAATATAATTTAACTAGCCTTAAGTTACATTTTACTAAATATTTCCTTAAATTTATTTAAACAAGAATTATTCATTAAATTATTTAAATCAAATCCAAGTTAAAAATCATATCTTAAATCTCAATTTCAATAAGTTTCAAATCGGTTTAATTAAATAAAATTCTTCAATAAATAAAATTTCAACTAAATTCAAATTATTACCAAAATCTATTTTGAAATATAAATTTTATACTTAACCATATTATATGTATTAAATCAATCTTAATTAAATTAAATATTGTTATTAAATCTATATATATCATTACCATTTACATATAATAATTTAAGAATCAACTTTTATTTAAAACCGTATATTTCTTTCCGAAACCATAGAATTTATTTTCAACATATTTATATATATGGACCAACGGTGTATGTATATATATTTATCATATGGTTAAGTGATACGGATATTTATCATTTCAATCCGAAATTTAAATATATACGGGTAGATATCATTTCGACCCGTAATCCCAATTTTAATTCAAATGAAAATCGTTTGGGTTTATCATTTCAACCCATAACGATTTTCTCCTATTCTAAAGTCCGTTCGGGTATGTATCATTTCAACACATAGTGATTTCTATACTAACAGGGAACTTGCAGAGTGATAACAGATATAGAAATAATATAACAGGCATAGATATATCATCAATAACAATATCATATAAACAGCAGGATATGGTGTCATATCCCACAGGTGAACTGTTACAGATAATAGCATATATAACAATTTAAATAACTACAACAGCATATTTCAATTGTTATTTCAATTGAAATAAAATTTAATAAATAAAAAACGTTAATCGTGAGTGATTGCTCACCTTTCGAGGCTAGATGGAGATTCGACGATAGAGAGTTATGATTCCAAGCACGGATTACAAAGCAAAGCAAGATCGAACGCGGATCGGACGAACAAGGCTGACAGTCAAGAATTGATACAATGAATCAGAACCGGATCGATAAAAAAAATTGGTATAAGTGAACTATATATATAAAGTCATATTTTAAGTTCAAACACATTTATTGAATATATATGTATTTCAAATTCTATTATTCCAATTAAAACACAAATTATATCAAATATATGTTTATTTCAAAACATTGTTTTTAAATAAAACACATAAACAAACATATCTACATAATAAATTTGAAATAAATAAACATACCTATACATCCCAATGAAACATATAACGAAATATATATTTACTGAGATGAAAATATTGCATACAACGAGATAACGTACACTTATATACATATATATATATATATATATATATATAAAGATATATATATAAACTTAAATAGATAATATACAACTTATGTAAACATATATAGTGTAGATAAATTTATATATATATACATAGATCTTACTATAAACAACTGCAGGAAATTGAGTACTAACACAACTTTATTGAAATCAATATATAAGTAAATGATATATAATAAAGTTAAATAAACCACTATCAACATATATCAAGTATGCAGACCCTATAAGTACCAATGCATACAGACTATGAACATGTATAAACAGTAAACAGTAAACATACATAAACAATGCAGACTGAAAAAAAAATGCATAAACTATGAACATACGTAAACAGTAAACATATATATAATATTCCTTCTATAATACCCTATATACTATGAACATATGCATAGACCGTAAAAATGTAGACTGGAATATGCATTATATATATACTATAAATCTAAACATCAAACTTACTACATAAACTGTATGAACTTATATTTAACCAACATTTATATGCAGACTTGCTTTATATAACATATATATACTTATAAACTTTTACAACTTATTATATACATTTCTTTACTTATAAAATCATATACAATAAGCATATTTCACAAGATCTGACACACATACTATCATACTATCCAACTTACAGGTAAATTTCCTTTTAAAACATATCAACATAAAATATATATCTAAATATATCACAAATATAACTTGTATACTTAAATATATGTATGCTTTTATAATATACAAAACAAAAGAAAACTGAACTGTATAACATGTATAAACATAAGTATATTTAGAAAACTGTTGAATAAAAACTTAGATATTATGTATAATACCATAAGAGAAGAGACAGAGCAAGTTAAAAATGTAACTATTATATGTAAATCTAATATATATATATATATATATATATATATTCTCACCATCAGGTAGAAGACCAGAGGAGTACGGGTAGGGAGGACGCATGGAGGTGGACAGTGCTTGCGGTGGTGGGCGAGTAGAGGGTTTTTGGGCGGCCATGGAGGTGGGTTGCATGCTCAGGTCGGAGGGGAGATCGCAGCCCGAGGTGAGGGGAAAGGCTATGGCATTAGGGGTTCGGCGGTGGAGGTGGCGTGCATGGTTGTGGGCTCGGTGACGTGGCAGGTATGGCGGGGTGGTGAGATGGATTGGGTGATGGGTAGAGGGGTTGCACGAGGTGGAGGAAGGGAGGGATGATGGAGGGAGACTCGGCCTGGCAGTGAGTTAGAGGAGAAGTTGTGCATGGGTTTGCTGACGAGGTGGAGGAAGGGGGTCGCGCCTATTGGGTGGTGTGTTCAAGCGGGCTTGGCTTGGAGGACAGAGGAAAAAAATGAGGGGAAGCAGATGTAAGTGGAAGAAGAAAGTAACAGAGAAGAAAAGAAAAAAATATGAAGAGCTTGAAAGAAAAAGAGACCCGTCAATATATGCAAAGTTATAAATGCAAAGGGAATAATGAACCGGTTTAAATAATATATAAATGCAAACGTAAAAGCTTTTCATTATCATTCCAGAATAAAAAAAAGGGATGAGGTGGCCGGAAGCAAATCAACGAACCAAAATGAACGAATTTAAAAAGAGTTATTGAACCGGTTGTATTAAATAGAAACAGAACAGAAGAGTCGGCAATAAAGTAAAGGAAATAAAAATAAAAATAAAAGGCAGGGACCAATCAATAGTCAAAATCCTGAATTCAGGGAATAATAAAGGTGAGCTACTGTTTGGTTTTAACCGATGGAGAAATTGAATGTACAGAGAAGTTTAAGCAAAGATGGAAACGTACGTAAATAGATGGGCAGCCAATATAACCCAAATAAATGGTAAAGGTCCAATTCCCTTGATTTCAGCTGAAAAGCTATTTAATGCAATTGATTATTTGCTTGAGTTGCACGGTAAAGGTTTAAATAGGATTGGAAAGTTAAAAGTCATATTAAAGGTGCCGTTACAACGAAAACTTTATTGCTTCTGTCGCGTACCGGACCTCAAAATATAGAAATAAATATACCGTGGAGATCAGCACGACGAGACGATCAAAACGGTATATGGATATCTGTGGTATGATCATCCGATCAAAAGTCGATAATCGGTTCCGAAAATGCTGCTATTTTGCCAGAATTAAGATAAATGGAGCAATAGAAGTCCAAATTTAGAAAAACGAAAGATGACGTCCCACTCAGAAGAGGATTTAGAAATTTTCTATAGAAAAATATTTAGGTTTGGAAAATATTTTATTACCATCAATTATTAACTGATTTAAATATAAGTAGAATTTCACAAGAAAATAAACTTTAATATTATCAGATGGAATTTTCCAGTTACTATATTGAAATAGACGTATTCCAAATAATAAATTTTTATTTTCAAATTTTATTGTTTAAAATTTCAAAAAAAATCAGTTAAATACGTTATTAAAACCAATCAAAATTTATGGGTCGTTACAAAAGTGGTTTTCGGTTTAGACGGAGAGTATGTCCATAACCGATCCCGGACTCTTCAATAACTACGTAATTATTACACCGATTGGTCATTTCAAAATACTTCCAAAATAGTTTATATTTCAAAACCAAAATATCATTGCCATTTCAAAACCATATCAATACGATATAACTTCCATTTCAAAAGCAAATACGATATCATTTCCATTTCAAATATATCCATCTCAAATATATATATATATATATATATCCATTTACAAATCTTAGTACTTCAAAATTATAACACTTTCTAAATAAAACACTTTGAAAATCATAATTCTTTGGAAATCAAAATTTAGAAATCATAATGCTTTGGAATCATAACACTTTCCTTCAAACAGTTTAGATATTTATAATAGTATATAAAATAAAATAGTTTACAAAATAAAATAATTTATATAAATAGTTATAAGTTATAATAGTTTATAATAAAATAATTTATATTAAAAATGATTTATATTAAAATAGTTTATATTAAATAATTTCTAAAGTAAAATATCAATAGTTTTAAATATAATTTAAAATTACTTTATAGAATAAAATAGTTTCCACAAATTCATAAATCAATTCAAATCAACTCGAATTCCAAATTTTACATTTAATTCAATCTCAATTCATAAATTTCAACTCAATTCAATTTCACAATAAATCAATTCAAATTATATCGATTTCAAATACAGATTTGAACCACAAAATAAACCATTTAATTTCAATATATTTCAAAGCTTTAAATATTCCACATTTCAAAACTTAATTCGATAAATTTATATACATATCAAATTCACTTTACAATTATTTAGTTTTGAAATATTAACTTAATCATTTCCATAACATTTAAATACAATTTCAATTTACAAATTTAGATAAACAAAATATCCCATTTAAATTTATATAAGTTTGAAATATCCATTTAAGTCGCCTTTAATCAATTTCAAGTTGTAAACACATCTTTAAAATTTTGAATTCAATAAATTTCAAATCAAACTTATTTAAGTATAATTCCTAAATAAATATAATTTCAAACCAATAACAAATTTATCTTTCCAACCTGAATCATTATAAACTTTATATCTGAAAATATAGATATTAAATAAATACTTATATATCAACTTTATTAAATTAACTTTAATAAATCTTTAAAAATCAAATTTCAAGAAAAACCATATATTTCTTTTCAAAACCATATAAATCATTTTTCAAAATATTTATATATATAGACCAACGGTGTCTGTATATAATTTTCTATCCTATGGTCAAGTGATACGGATATTTATCATTTCAATCCACAATTTAAATATATACGGGTATATATCATTTCAACCCGCAATCCCAAATTTAATTCAATGAAAATCGCTTGGGTTTATCATTTCAACCCATAACGATTTTCTCCTATTCTACAAGATCGTTCGGGTATGTATCATTTCAACCCATAGTGAAATCTATATAATAGGGAACTTGCAAAGTGATAACAGATATGATAAAAATATAACAACAGTAACAGGCATATATCATCAGTATAAATACGGATAATGGTGTCAGATGTCACAGGTGAACCGATACAGATAATGGCATATATATAACAATGTAAATATCTAATAGCAGCGTATTTCAATTGTCGTTTCAATTGAAATCAAATTTAATAAATATAAGAACATTAATCGTGAGTGATTGCTCACCTTTCGAGGCTAGAGAAAATAGATGATGAAATTGAGTTACGAAATCCACGCACGAATCTCAAACAAGGCAAGATTGAACTCGAATCGACGAACGAAGCTGATAAAAGAAATTGACGAAATCAAATCAGAACTAGATCGATGAAGGTAGATGGTATCAGTGAACATATATATAACTACATATAGCTATATATCTATAAAGTCATATTCTAAATTTAAGTATATTTTAAATTAAATATATACATATGTTTCTAAAATCATTGTTTCAATTTTAAACATATGTTAAATTCAACATACATACATAATATATCAAAATCATTACATATATAAACAGATAGATATATATACACACTAATATTTAAACAATATGTAGTGCTTACATACTTATTATGTTTTAAAATCAATAGCTATAAAATCAATATACTTAATAATCAAATATATCCAACACACAATAACCACTTATATATTATATATAAAGTTGGTCAATAACAGCAATTTCCACTTACCAAAGCTAATAATATATAAAACTGTAAATATTATATACTTAAAGTTTTGTATAAACTAACATTTACGCTGCAAATAATAAAATATACTAATATAAACCGGATTCATGCATATACGTATCTATATATATTCACTAATACAATACTATCATATAATACTTACATATTATATCTTATACAAATTGTAAACTGTTGAAATTGTGTATATATATAAAACTTTAACTAAATCATATAGCAGACTATATATATATAAACTATATATACATACCTGTGTAATACTTACATATATTATATCTAAAATAAAATAAGTATCAGGTTAGACCGCTCATAACAATGGGACAAATATATATAGATCTCAGTTTTAGATAATTGTACAACTTCTACCAACTACAGAATGTAATTTATATAAATATATATATATATAGACTGAAGCTTTTATAAACAAATATATATGTCATACTCTTAACATATACCATAGACCAATATAACCATATACTCACGTAAGCATATAGACTACCATTTAAACAAACTAACTTTGTAGCAGGTTAACTTAAAATATAAGCAATAAGACACTACAGAGCAAAAGGTACACCACAACTCGGCAGACAAAATCTTATATATATATTAATACTTTATCACAAAAATCAGTTCAAAACATTACAAAAATTTAGATAAGTAAACCGGTGATATATAGCAGATTTATAACGTATTATATGATCAAGCTAATATAAACTTTATACAAACCCATACTGTAACCATCTGCCTATTTACAAAACTCGACAGGATATATATATTAACTAGTATATATAAACAGGTTTACAAATATATATATTTTATAATATATAATACTAACATTATATTTACTTATAAATAGGTTTACAACTCACGTGTAAAATATATACTAACACAAAAATCCAAATATATATACACTAACCTATTATATATATGCGTGAGCCACAGAACAAGCGGCGGCAGGCTCGGTCAAGTGATGCTTCGGCCTCGAGTTGATGACCGGCGAGGTTGGAGGCTGCGCTGCTTGGTCGTGGGTTCGGCTGGGAGGTGGATGTCGGTGGTGAAGTACGGCCATGGATCGGGGAAGAAGGGGATGATGCGTGATGTGTTGAATCGGGTTGTGGAGGTGGTTGGCTAACGTTGGTGGGAAAAGTGATGGATCTGGGAAGATGAAAGGTGGAGGGGAGGTGAAGGCGTGGAGAAAAGAAATGTACAGGCGAAACGAAAAAGAATAAAATAAAATATAAGAGAGGAATGGAAGTGTCAGGGTCTGAAATAAAATGAGCTGGCCTCTCAAATGAAATATAAACTTTACTTTGTTTTAAAGTTATACTGGTTTCAAGGTAATAGAATCAAGTTGAACCGGAAAAATGGAATATCGAAATAAATTGAGAACGTGGAGAATAGCAAAGGTCTTGAGAGTTGAATTAAATGAAGTTAAATGCTAATGACCTTTGAAATTTACACTGGTTAAATGAACAGGCAAATGAATTCAAAAAGTTCAAAACGGTCTCGAAGATATACGTTGCTATCCCGTACGGAAAAATCCAAACGGAGCTGGAAACGTCCGAATTTCGCGAAACGGATTACACAGTCTTATTCAGAGTGTTCTAAATAAATTTTCTCAGGTTGACATATTTAAGTTTCGGAACACTTTTATTATCATCAATTTTTGACTGATATAAATTGAAATAAAATTACACAAGAAAATAAACTTCAATATTATCGGATGAAAATTTACCAGTTGCTATGTTAAAACAAGCGCATTTCAAATATCAGATTTAAATTTCAAAATTCAATTATTTAAAATTTCACAAAATTTCCAATTAAATATATTATTAAAACAAATAAAATTTATTAAAATTTACGGGTCGTTACACAACCAGTGCCCTGAACTTACCTGGCCTATGTTTTCTTTTCTTAGGCGAGGGGTGGAACGGATCGAAAGGAAAGCCCAGATGCTCTAAGATAAAAAGATTGTATTAAGTTTTCCAAAATAAAATAAGATTAGTATTATCAAATTTAAGCAATCTCCAAAATGAACAAACTACGACTTGGATTGCATATAGATAATCTTCTTATACTTGGTATTGAAATCCGAAGAGGGAACTCGTCCTATTCGTGGAATTTAAAAGGTGATTTCACCGTTATTCCGCCCATAGCACTTGTTGAATACAGAAATTGATGTTGAGTAACATTAGAATGATTTCTATGATCCTTTTTACTCAAAAATGTTTGCTAAGATTTATTTTAGGCTTTATCATAAACGATGTCTTAATTAACTTTGTTTTTGACCCGCCTAAAAGTTAAGGAATTTGGATCAAGAGTTAAGTAAGGAAATTTGAAAATATTATCCAATGCAAAAGAATGAATTACTTAGAATTATCCTAAGTTAAAAGAAAGAGATTTCGAAATCATCCGAAAAGAATTAAAGTGAAAAGAGACTTAATAAATCCTGTATACTCATATTCACATTTTTTATCGATAATTGGATTTCGAAGGAACCAGGGTCGGATTTGGGTTATCCCTATCCGAAAACCACTTTGAACCAATATATACGTTCGAACGTGAAGTCTTGTTGAAGATGAAGATTATTGAAGACCGTGGATCTTTATAGCGTGAGGACTGCTTGTTGAACATGCTCAGGGTAGCTCCCAAGTTATTTATAGCAGTGGTCTCCTCGTTGTGGAGATTTTTCAGATTGCAAGGACTACTCGCTACTAGTGGTCGTAGGAGAGTGCCTTCGGTTTGTCATGTTCCTGGACAACTTGTATGGACGTTTGTCAGACATTGCATTTCTAAATATTACGAACATTGGTTTTTACAAACATACATCTGTTTGGTGGCGGAGAAGGAAGCTTCTCTTAGCTTAACACCCTTCCTTGAGATGTACGAGCTCAAGGGTTGTATTTTTGTGGAAGGCAATTAGTAGTCAACGGAAATGGCAATGTGGCATTCAAAGATGTGATATGTGCTTTGGGAAAAGGTAATCGTTGCCTTAAGCCTCATCAACCCGGAAATGACCGAAACAGGATTAGATGCGGCAAGGCTAAATTGGTCATTCCCAAGTAGGGTATGATCATCCCCTTCTAGATATATTTCTTTCCACTATGACGTTCGGGATGTAAATTAATGTGGTGTATGGAAACGAGCGCTCGGTTAAAGGTCGGTAACGACCGAGGGATGACATATTCGGTACTACCTAGTTAAAGAGGTAGGCCGGTCTTGTGTTGGCAGAGGGCAGATGTTCTGTGCCTCGGGACATCCATCTAGAGGTGTACCCATTTCGGAAGGTAGATCCTTCACCTGGTCATTTGTATGGAAATCCATTCTCCAATAAGAACCTACGGTTTTGTTTGTAGAGCCTAGTATGCCGGAATTTAATAATTGTAACGGCCCGATATTTTAAAGCGAAATTTTAATTTAAAAACAAAACATTTCGGAATATTGATTTAAATGTAAACTGTAGTAATTTGTATTAAACGAATTTAAAGCGTTACATTTTCGTTACGTTTTGTCCGTTCTTAACTTTACATTAAAATCAAATTTTATTAACGATGATAATAGCTATTTTAAATTTTGGTTTATAAAAATATACGTTATATTGAAAGAAACTGTTAAGCATTTTTAATTTTATTTAATAAAGGAATCAAATCCTAGAGTTGTACGTTTTTTTTTGCTTTAACTCTTCAAGTTCAGCAGCATAGTTTAAGCCTAAAACGTGCGCATGAGATATTATTCCTGCCTCTACGTTTCCTTCAACTGACTGAAATTTAAAACCCTTTTATTTTTCCAAAATTTTCTCTAACCGTTCAAGACCATTTCTTTTGCCTTCTCTACAAAATCTTTGAATAGCTTTTATCAGTCCTCATTCACAAACAAGCAAAAATTTCAATACCACGAATCAAATCTAATTGCGTGAGCATCTCCCTCTGAAAGGTACAGGCATCATTCCTTTTTTTTACTTTTTGCTCACTTTATAATTTTATTTCGCTGTTCCCTGTTGTGCTTCATCTTTTTCCAGCTTTAGGCTATCACCTTACGACCTTTTTCCCCTACCGAGATCCCACGTCATTCGCCTTCCACTCCCTCCAGTTCGCCACCAGATCACTACCCACCAGGCCTAACCCAGATCGTCACCATCCACCACCAAGACCATCGCTAACCCGCGGCTCCAGCCCTCCAAATCCCCTTCGCCAGATCCACCAGCCTACCCCACTCTCCAGACCAAACCCTACCACCACCGATCGCCAAGTCACCATGAACCCAGACTGAGACCGCCCGCAACCACGAGACCAACCTGACCCACCAATCCCGAAGCCTGCCACCACGTGACCCCACGCCGAACGAACCCCATCCACTCCGTCACGATCTCCACGCCACGCCTACACCAGTCAGCCTACCAACCCCGAACCCCACCCTATCCACCACGAGGCCAACCACCGATCGAACCCAGCCTGCCCTCCTCCACCGCCTCCGTGCGAGACCAACCACCACACAACCAGACCCAAGCCAGTTCGTCCCCAGGCCACAATGTCGAGCCCACCACCGGAATTCCACCATCACCCTGCGAAACCCCAGACCGAACCATCTTCATTGGCCTCCATGCCGAGAAGTGATAAAATATTGCTTTGTTCCTTTTGTTTTGGTTTAGCCGAGAGAAAAAATTTTTTTGTTTACTGATTTGTATTTGATGAGGTGCCAACTTTTGTATTGAGTAGCATGGTTCCATAATTTTTGTTTTGAAGTAAATATGTACAGCTTCTAACTTTTGTTTTGAAAACGAATATGTCCTTTTGTTTTGTTTTAGTTGGTAACCGAGCCTATTCTTTTTCTACTAGCATTTGTTTAGATTTAAAAGTTTTGGTCACGGTTGGTATCCTAGGCTATTTACTGACCATGGTTTTGAAAAAAAAAATTTGTTTTGTCACTTTGAAAATTTTAGAGTTATAATCGATTTTCAAAAGTAGGCGTGCTATTTTTTTTTTTTTTTAACCTGTTACTTTTTCGTTGTTCGCTTCGTTGAAAATTCGTTTTCCGTGTAATCTTAGATTTGATTATTTATTGTGCCTTTGGTTTGAATATAGTTGGCGCAT
The DNA here is from genome assembly GCA_030737815.1 of Allium fistulosum. Lineage (NCBI taxonomy): Eukaryota > Viridiplantae > Streptophyta > Magnoliopsida > Asparagales > Amaryllidaceae > Allium > Allium fistulosum. Next base: position 1,512,334,141 of record CM060901.1, read on the forward strand.
CCGCTAACGACTGATCGTGCTATCCGCGTGCTTTCGATTGACATCGTACTTCTTTCTTTCCGAATCTCCAGCTCCGTAGAGGTGAGTAAATCTCACACGAATATTCATACTTATATAATTGTGAAACGACCGCAACTGAATGTGTAGAAATAAATAAATAAATAAATGATGTTATAATTACCTGTGATTTATTTATAGTTGATGTTAATTGTTAAAACTGCATATCGTATCATCTGTTATATCTGTTCTTATTTTACTGTTATTCTATTCTGTTAAATCACACTGCAAGTTCCCTGTAGAATAGAATCACTATGGGTTGAAATGATACATACCCGAACGGACTTTAGAATAAGGGAAGGTCGTTATGGGCTGAAATGATAGGCCTGAGCGATTTTCAATTAAATTTTATTTACTTGGGATTGCGGGTTTGAAATGATAAAACCCGGATTTTTCTTTGTAAATTACGGATTGAAATGATATAGTATCCGTATCACTTGAATTAGGCTAGAAAATATTATACAGACCCGTGGTTAGTTTTATGTATTTTCTGAATATTTTTAGATAATTTAAAAAAAAATTGTAATAATATTTAATTTGATTTAAACCGAATTTTTAAATGATTTATTTAAAATAGAAATGATTTTTATATGTGATAAATATAAATAAATGGAGGAATATTGATTTTAAAACGAAACTTAAATTTTTAAATTTTGGAAAAAGAAAAAAAAAGAAAGATGGAAACTTAAGTTAATTTAATTGAAATTGAAATTTAGTTTTAAATTTGTGGAAAAATGAAGTTTAAGTTTAAGTGTTGAAATGAATGTAATAAGCAAATTGGTAAGTTTGGTTTTAACTTGTAAAATTTCTTTGAAATAAAATTTGTTAAAGGATTGAAATGAACATTTTAATGTATGATTTTATAAGTTTTAACTAGGTAGAATCTGTAGCACTTTTTAAGTGTTGTGGTTTTTATAAATGAACCAAAGGACTAAAATGAACTAAAGCTATGGTAGTACTTGGTAAGTGCTGTTGTAGCAGAAACTAAAATTGAACTTGAACTAATGAAAAGCTACTGTAGCACTTGTTAAGGACTGCAGTAGACTGAAATATGATTTTGTTTAAAACTGAACTGATATAACAATTTTAAATATTGTTTTGTTGAAATAAAATGGTTTTCGAATATAACTTACCGCCACACTTTTAAATGCCGTGGAAGCTGAAAATTTTAATGTTTTTGTTTAAGTGAATAAGTGAACTCCGAAGGGTTAGATTTTGGAAATATAATATTGATTTAAAGGAATAATGACTTTGTTTTTAAATGGTTTAATTCGAAGTATATTTTGATAAATTGTTTTAAATCTATAACCACGGGTTATAATAACGATTGGTTGGCAAAGAGACCGGGATCGGATATGGACATACTCTCTGTCGATACCGAAAACCACTTTGACAACCGTGTACGCGGTGGAGATTCCAGAATGAAGTAGGATGGTGGCGACGTCCTTAAGGTACTACGTGGACCCAACTCCCATGAGTTGGCATAAGGTGGCTAAAACAGGAGCGATCTCGGACCAGTGAGGTAGCACCTCTTCTCGGACGCATTCCTTCGATATTATACTCTTACTGATTTGACTAGATGGCCATCCTCCGATTTGGGAATGTTGTTCGAGGTGGAACGGTAGTGGCTGCTATGCGTATCCATCAGTCCGTGTGCGTAATTGGTATATCTACCCTGGCATTGCCTAGTTGTGTCGTGTCACCTACCATACCGAGCTTTACTACGATTATGATTTTAAGATCCGACCGCGTTAAGGTTCTCCATCCCCTTAACGCTATTTTCCGATATGATTATACTTTACTTATGTAGACACTATTATAATAGCGAATATTACTACATAGTAGATAGTTTAACGGATCCTTAGAGGATGGGCGGTCCCAAGCATCTTCTAAGTTACTTGTACCTTTACTACAGTTCATTTGAGTTGGTTTACATTGTATAAGTATGTATATCCTGACTCGAGTGTTATGTTTTATTTTACGCTCGGGTCAGCCTGAGTATTCACAGCTTTGGATTCACCTTTCTGGAGCTCGGAATCACTGGAGATTCTGCCTATCTAGTTATCTTCCTATTTCAGTTTCAGTTGTCTTATTTCAGCTTTTGTTTTAGAGACTTGTGTATTTGGGATTTCTATTGTACTTGTTTCAGCACTGTATTGGGTTTCAGACTATGTATTTTGTATTTGATTTTAGACTATGTATTTTAGTGGCTTCATGAACCACTATGGTTATTTTAAATTCCGCTGCGAGTTATTCTGATATTTCTGTGTCTGTGATTCCGTGAATGGTTTTATTTGCTCCAAATTTTGTTACAATCTGTTATTTTGTATTATTCAAGTCTGACATGTGAGGATTATTGTCGATTTGAATGGTCCAAAATAGTGGGTCGTTACAATAATGGTAACAATTTCAACTAAGATTAATAAGTTTATTTGCAAATGTTTTCAAAGAGATGTCATTAGAAATAATATCAAATGTTTTGATATAAAAGTGTTTTAGTTATCATAAGGTAAAAACCCGTCCGTGTTTATGTTTGGGCGTGGTCTTATGAGATACTCTTTATTTTCAAAGGATTTTATTAAAAGGCTAATATATGACACTGTCATTCATTATTGAGTTTTTCTCACGCTGGTTTATCAAGCCTGATCCGGGTATTTTCAATACTCGGGTCAGATCCGAGTAGTTTCAGGTTTAGTCGAAGACGATTGGAGTTTTCCAGAGGAGAGCTGGAGATATTCATCTACGTATGGACGTATTCTATTATCCGTTGTACTTAGTTAGTTTTAGTTTGATGTTTGTCATCATTAGTAAGGATAGATGTTTATAACTGCCCAAGTTGAATTTAGGTTAGACTCTGATATATGTATATAAATGTCCGTTGTAAAGATATTTGTTCAATATTATATGTTTTTCCATTCATGTGAGATTATGTTCTGTCTATTTTTCTTTATTACCCTTCATGTTCCGTATTTTCGTGCAATTTGAGTTGGACATGTGTGGTTTATTGTCGATTCAAAGGGTATGGAAAAACGGGCCTTGACATTCACGGAACTTTTATCCAAGATGCTTACTTATTCAATCAAATCTAATTGTTCTACTTCTTTTGCATGTTATATTTCTACTTCCATTTTATATTCCATAAATGCATCATAGATATCTGACTTGTGTATAAAATACACATGTGCATATCATAGAAAATTCATTGGAGAATTTAATAAAGTAATTCAACCCGCTTTTGCTATCATTAGACCTTGGACTGCATACATCTATATGTATCTCCGAAGGGTTCGTTAACACTTTTTTCGCTCCAATTGAATGGGTGTTATGTCTTTGTCATTCAAGATATAATTCACAAGTGGCATATGATTCATAATTATATAATTAAAGAATAATTTCTCAAAGATGAGGCCTAGTCCATGATTCTAACAATAACTATTAAATATTTTAGATGCTTTTGTATTCTCTAAAGCTAAAGCATGATTATTGTTATGAAAATAGATATCATATCAACATACCAAAAATAGATTTATTTTATAACGAATATTCATAATATTTGTGTGACGAACGGAATTTTCGACCCTGGAAAAACGATATCAATACGTCCACTGTATAGACTGCCGAGCAATCGAGTGTCGGAAATTACCGGTTCATTAGGGGTGAAGAAGAAAATGCAGAAGAAGAAAACAGAAAACAACAACATAGAATCTCAGAATCGCAGTGGAACAAAATATAATATATAAATAACATATTTTAAATACAAGAACTGTACTATTAATATACATACCATTATCAGAGTACAATAGACAACAATTAGTTTGGACAGTTTAGTAACTTGTCCTAATATACATAACATACACAGTGGAAATATAAATCAAATACGGGGATACGTCTTTGTCATCCAGTTTGTCTCCTAAGCTCCATAGCATCCTATCCTGAATCTGTAATACTCGGTCTGACCCGAGCATTATAATAAAATACCACCCGAGTCAGTCTGGAAAACCAGCGTGAGAAAACACACTTAAATTTGAATTATTAACTTTTTCAAAATCTTTTGAAAAACAAAGGCATCTCGAAAGACCATGTCACACATAAACACGACGGGTTTTTACCTTATGATAACCAAATCACTTTTATAAAAATCGTCTGATATTATAATAGTGTCTATAGAAAGTAAATAGAAAATAGCTGAAATGCTTGCATCTCATGTTCCAGCATAGTTGGGCACAATCAAAACCGTACGGCGCTTATTGGAGAATGGATTCCATACAATGACTAGGCACTGGGGTACCACCTATCATAGTACACTTCTAGAAAAATGTACCGAGGACCTCGCCGGGATCCCCTGCAACACAAGACCGGTCCTATCCCTAACCTGGATAGAACCGAATATGTTATCACCCCGGGTGTTCCCACCCTTAAAATCGAGTTCTTCCGTGCACCGTAGTAATAATATCTGAGGGTATCTAGAAAGGTGATAAAATACCCTAATTGGGTGCAACCCACTTAGTCTTGCTGCAAAACCCCTGATTTTCAATCATTCCGGTTGATGAGGCTTGAGGCTACGATTACCTTTCAGAACAATTTTCACTTAGAATGCTCATCGTCCTCTAACGACGATGTTCTGATAGTATTCGTCCATATAAGTTGTCCTGGGTCCGGACAAACCGGATCACCATCTTCTCTGTCTTCACGGTATCCATTCGAAACGTTCAAATCAAATCGAAGTGGTTTTTGAATAATTAAATCTGATCCCAGTCACTTCGAAACGATTAACAAAATTGGACAAAATTGATAGTCGGTTATTTAACTATCGATGCACATCCATAAGCAGTCATCAGGCCTTATTATAAATTTTCCAAAAATTTATTTTCAAAATATCTTTATAAGATATGTATTCAAATCCTGTGACGCCCCACCTCTATGCTCATAATAACAAAGAGTATTAAAGGAAATACTGTCTATTATTACGAAGAATAAGGCTGGATAGGAGCGACCATCCGTAATTGGCCTTACACTAATATTGGTTATCTCGATAGGAGTGGTACATTCTTTTTATTTTTCTTCTATTATTTATTTACTCCCATCGACACACCCAATACTAGTATAAAACGAACTACGACGGTTCATAATAGTTTAGGACATTAGATATAACAATAACACAGATAACATAAATGCGGAACACAGATAAAAACAAAAGTCTCATATATATATATAACTGATGTCAGTTAATACATAGTTGACACAATACATATGATACAACTACAACTGTCGACTCTAGAAGTTATATATACAAGTACATTATCGACTAATATACATGAATACATATCGTTCTATACAATGACACGACTACTACAAAACGACACTGACAACTTCCGAAGATGTGAAAAGTCTTCATATCCTGAACAGCAACTCAAAGAAGAAAATCTACAACCTGAAATAACTCGGGTCTGACCCGAGTATTACATTCAAAAGAAAATAATACACGGGTCAGTCTAATTCAAACTCAGTTATTAATGCACGGAAGCAATAATAATCAATATCAAATAGACGACAGTCACAGAAATTTCGTATATCCAACTCTCGATAAGAGAATCGGATAACGGCAGATATAACACTAAACAGTGTAAATCAACAAATCGGCAATCTCAAAATGATCAATCACATCAAATTTCTGTGTGGCTGCAGTACACGCACGCGTGCACTGCCTCGCCACACAGTGCGTGAAATCATCACGACAGTGAGTACTAACAGCAATCAAAATAGTAGAGTCAAAGTGAAACTCAAGTCAGCAAAACAGCGCAGACCACAAAAATTTGATTATCGATACGATAATTGGAAAACATTTAATCTAATTATCTAAAAGATAATTAGATATCATCAAAATCATCATCTTAAACCAAATCAGAATACAACTCATTTTATTTGAATTGGCAACACTAAACAATTTCGACAATTGAATTTATCCATTTAAAACTTAAATTTTTTTTTGTTTGGCTGCAGTGCACGCACGCGTGCATGCCTCGCCAAAATCAGTTATACACCTGAAATACACCAAAGATCGACGAACCAGAATCAACTGAGGAAAAACTTCATACAAAATAAGATTGCAGCCTTCACTTGAATACAAGAGCAACTGCAACCAGGACTGCAGCCGCCACTTGAATACAAGGGAGACAGTACAAAGTACGACAAATCAAACTGCAAAAGAAATCAGTGCATCAAAGCAATGCAAACCACAACAACAAGGAACAGAGATCATACTGCACACCCAAAAACAACAAATGTGCAAGAATTCATAGTGCGCTAATGTACTAAGCAAGGGACAGTGGTATAAAGCCTCTACCAAATGAATGTGCAATATGTACACAAGTGAATGGGCATAACAAACTGCACATAGGCAAACTGAATCAGAGGTGCAACAAGAACAAATGAGTAAGTGGTCTGCAACAATGCCAAAGGAGTAACATGAACAAAGCACAAAATCAATGTAGACACATGAACTACAAGCTAACAGAGGTAAACTTCAATATGACCAAGTACAACCTCTACATGAAGTCATAATAAAATATGATATGTCTCAAAGGAATGACATGAAAAATGCATGCTACCGTCCCACGACCAACCAGACTAGTGAAACAAACACACCCCATTTACATGGAGCAATTCTACTGGCAAAATGAAGACCAAACTACCCAATTACATGAAGCAGTTATGAAACTGGAAATTGCAAGAATCTAGCTCTAGTACAAAGGCAACAACCCAAGTGATACCAGTGAACATGTAAGCAAAACCAAACTACACAGTACCGACATGAACGTGAGGACAGCTACCACAAAAAGGAACAAGCAATAGTGGAACTGGCCGGAGAGGTGACCAGACAATATTTAAGCAGATGGCTAGTTCAACTACAACTTTGAAGTTAATACTGAAAGAAATTGCAAAACCCAGCAAAATATTAATCAAACCCAATTACAGAGAATTTTAAACAGCATTTTCTCAAGGGCCAAAATCAAAACTGAGAGGGAATTACAGCCAACGTCAAAACAAGGGGTGACCAATGTCACAGTGAACAAAGTAAAGTGTAACTACGATCAAAGTCAGAAATCATGTGGCCGAGATGAATCCAAGCAACGAATTCAATTGAAGGATACAAACAAAAATCGACACAACAAAGTCAGAGCTGTGGCGACCAAGGCTACAATCGGGTCAACTTCAAATGCCACAAAATCAGATGACAAGGAAAACAACCAAGTCGAAAACAAAGCTAAACAACTTCATCAAACAAGAGTCGACGCCGTGGCAATCACGACATCAACACAATCCGTGAGTATCCAAAATGGAACTACGAAAATATATACGAATAGAACAATTCGAAATCATCTCGATCGAGAAATCAAAATCAACTAATAACCCAAGAATTCGACAACTAATATCTCGAAATTTGCACAACACAGAAATCATTCAGACTTTAGATGTGAGTATAATACTCACCTCTTTCTCAAGAAATAGAAGTGGCTCGAAAAGAAGAAATCCTCGATCGCTCGAATTCTCGAAGTCGTGGCACCACGAGTTGATCGGAGCCCTAATTTGGAGAAGACGAGGTCGCCATCTTTTTTTTTCTTTTGTTTTGAATGTTTGCTTAGGGTTTTTTATTCACGAGAATTATGTGGGGAAGGGTTTAAACACTTGGATGTTTATCACGGCCCAACCAATTAAAAGAGAACGGGCCAAGATTTTTAAATTTGTAAAATCACATATTTATTTAACCAATTTTTGAACGAATTTATTGCTGATTAAAACACTTAACGGCAATTAACCACTAAGTTAATCGTCATTTGACGATGATAACTTTCACAAAGCCCCGGGTCGTTACAGACTCCCCTCCTTATAAAAATTGCGTCCCCGCAATTTTCATAATTAAAGTTGTCAGTAACAATTATTTTTCTAACATAAACTGGTTAAGCTAGAAAAATAAAGTCGGAAATACAAACGACAAAGAAATCTTTTAATTTCAATAAAAGAAATTCACAATTTTCAACAAAATCTAATTATCAAGTAGATGGTCAGAAAACAACAAAGCTGAATAAATGCAATCATCAGCAATATTTAATTATCAACCAGATAATTGAAATTCAGAAAAATCACAAAACGACAATATCTAACTATCGCTACGATAATTAGAAAACAGCAAAACTTAATTATCAACAAAGATAATTAGAAAACAAAATTCGCAAATCGTCAGACTGCAATTATCTAGTTATCCAACAAATCACTGGAAAACACGAACTTCCTAATTGACAAACTATAACTATCAACAGAGATATATATAGATAGAAAACCGCAATCCAATAAAATCAGCATACTCTAGAATCAATTAGAGACTAGGAAATTTCATAATCAACAAAATTAGCAATCAACCAATAGTCGATTATCAAAGACGATAATCAAATCTCAAGTCACAAATATTCGATTATCAAAAACGATAATCAAAACTCAAATCAACAATTATTCGATTATCAAAAATGAAAATCAAATTTCAAATCAACAATTATTCGATTATCACAAACGATAATCAAATTTCAAATTCAACAAATATTCGATTACCACAATCGATAATCAAATTTCAAATTCAACGAATATTCGATTATCACAATCGATAATCAAATTTCAAATTCAACAAATATTCGATTATCACAAACGATAATCAAATTTCAAATTCAACAAATATTCGATTATCACAAACGATAATCAAATTTCAAATTCAACCAATATTCGATTATCACAATCGATAATCAAATTTCAAATTCAACCAATATTCGATTATCACAAACGATAATCAAATTTCAAATTCAACAAATATTCGATTATCACAAACGATAATCAAATTTCAAATTCAACAAATATTCGATTATCACAATCGATAATCAAATTTCAAATTCAACAAACATTCGATTATCACAACGATAATCAAATTTCAATTCACAAATATTCGATTATCAAAAACGATAATCAAATTTCAATTCACAAATATTCGATTATCAAAAACGATAATCAAATTTCAATTCACAAATATTCGATTATCAAAAACGATAATCAAATTTTAAATCAGCAATTATTCGATTATCAGAAGCGATAACTAAATTTCTCAAATCAGCAAATATTTAATTATCTAAAGCGATAATTAAATCTCAAATCAGCAAATATTTAATTATCTAAAGCGATAATTAAATCTCAAATCAGCAAATATTTAATTATCTAAAGCGATAATTAAATCTCAAATCAGCAAATATTTAATTATCTAAAGCGATAATTAAATCTCAAATCAACAAATATTTAATTATCTAAAGCGATAATTAAATCTCAAATCAGCAAATATTTAATTATCTAAAGCGATAATTAAATCTCAAATCAGCAAATATTTAATTATCTAAAGCGATAATTAAATCTCAAATCAGCAAATATTTAATTATCTAAAGCGATAATTAAATCTCAAATCAGCAAATATTTAATTATCTAAAGCGATAATTAAATCTCAAATCAACAAATATTTAATTATCTAAAGCGATAATTAAATCTCAAATCAGCAAATATTTAATTATCTAAAGCGATAATTAAATCTCAAATCAGCAAATATTTAATTATCTAAAGCGATAATTAAATCTCAAATCAGCAAATATTTAATTATCTAAAGCGATAATTAAATCTCAAATCAGCAAATATTTAATTATCTAAAGCGATAATTAAATCTCAAATCAGCAAATATTTAATTATCTAAAGCGATAATTAAATCTCAAATCAGCAAATATTTAATTATCTAAAGCGATAATTAAATCTCAAATCAGCAAATATTTAATTATCTAAAGCGATAATTAAATCTCAAATCAACAAATATTTAATTATCTAAAGCGATAATTAAAAGCAACAAATATCCGATTATCGAAAACGATAATCAGAACTCATATCAACAAATATCTAATTATCACAAGCGATAATTAGAAACAACAAACATCCGATTATCAAAAACGATAATCAGAACTCATATCAACAAATATCCAATTACCTGCAGATAATTGGAAACAACAAATATCTAGAAATCAATTAAGAAGACTAGAAAATCAATATAAAAGGTTGGATCGATCCCATCAGATGGCGAGTTTTTAATTCGCCGCACGTGCATCAACAAACGGCCGAAGCCTACCAAGTACTCAACATAATTTTTGGCGCCCATCAGATTGACCCGGAGGTCCGCAGAGTGACCCGAAGGTCTAGTACTGGTATTTGACCCGAAAGTCTGCAGAGTGGCCCGAAAGCCCAACAAATGACCCGAAGGTCCAACAAATGACCCGAAGGTCCTCATAGTGGCTCGAAAGCACACGAAAGCATCAAAATGTTTCAATTAACGAGTCCGGAATTAACCGAAATAGCAAACGCACATGTCCCATACCACGTGTTTTACTAAATCGTTTGATTCTCTTCATCGTTTCATTGAAAGTGTGAAATCATCAAATTCATCAAAACAACAGATATTCAATTAACGAGTCCGGAATTAACCGAAATAGTAAAAGTGTGGTTCCATACTCCGCACTTTTGCGAAATCGTTTAAATCACTTCATCGTTTCCTTGAAAGTGCAAAATTGTGTATTCTGTAAAAATACACTTTACATTCTCAAACGGACAAGTCCGGAATTAAGCGAATCAGTAAAAGAAAGGGGTCATAATCCTCGATTTTGCTGAAACGTTTAAATCGCTTCCTCATTCTTTTGAAAGCGCAAACTGTTAAAATTTCTGAAAACAATTTTATTTATTTTGTAAAAATAACAATTCACATTCTCAACTGGACAAGTCCGGAGTTAAGCGAAACAGTAAAAGAAAGGGGTCATAATCCTCGATTTTGCTGAAACGTTTAAATCGCTTCCTCATTCTTTTGAAAACGCAAACGGTTAAAAATTTATAAAACAATTTTCATTTTTAAAACGATTTTCCAATCACGTGATTAAAACAGCAAGTCAGTAACAATTTCGATAAGGAAATTGTACTTCTCAAAATATCGTAAAAACGGTTACACATCAGTATTGCGGAATAACCGCTTGAAAATCCACTTTTAAAAATTTGACTGTTACTGAAGTCAAAGCGACAGTAATTCTAAAACATCAAATATCTCATCAAAAGAATTCACATCAAAATGTGACATCAATGAATTTTCATTCATTAAAATTGTCAACAAAACACCGTGCCTCAAAAATTCAGCATTGGTGTAAAAATCCCGTTATAAAAATAACGGCAACAAAATACGTATCATAACCAAGCATCGGTTCAACGTAAAATAAATGCAATGACGTGCAACTCAAATTTTGCACGTTCATTACAATATAAACGAAGAAATCATTCAAATATTTCTTCAACGAGAATAATTCAAAACAGCCAAAAAAAAATCTAATCAATATATGATTAGCTCAAAAGAAACCAGCCAAAAATCACATATCTGCAATTTCTTCGAATCCTCAATTTGGATTCGAAATTCTCAAAGAAACAAATAATTACAGCTATGTAAACAACAATTGGAATTCATATCGATTTCGTATTTTGATTTTTAAATCAAAAGATTGTCAGTTGTACTCAGCGAATACAGTTTCACTGTTTCCGCTGCGCACTCTGATAAACAGAACGCAATTCAATCAAATCAACAAAACACAGTTTCACTTTTTATTTTTAAATAATGATATTTAAAAACTTGCATCAAAATTTCAAAACTTTAGTTTTGACTCAAATCACAATAAAACATCGACTAATAGTTGTAACATATGTTCCATCCAAGTTAAGTTTTATATTATGTCCATAAACCCCAAGCTCTGATACCAACTGTGACGCCCCACCTCTATGCTCATAATAACAAAGAGTATTAAAGGAAATACTGTCTATTATTACGAAGAATAAGGCTGAATAGGAGCGACCATCCGTAATTGGCCTTACACTAATATTGGTTATCTCGATAGGAGTGGTACATTCTTTTTATTTTTCTTCTATTATTTATTTACTCCCATCGACACACCCAATACTAGTATAAAACGAACTACGACGGTTCATAATAGTTTAGGACATTAGATATAACAATAACACAGATAACATAAATGCGGAACACAGATAAAAACAAAAGTCTCATATATATATAACTGATGTCAGTTAATACATAGTTGACACAATACATATGATACAACTACAACTGTCGACTCTAGAAGTTATATATACAAGTACATTATCGACTAATATACATGAATACATATCGTTCTATACAATGACACGACTACTACAAAACGACACTGACAACTTCCGAAGATGTGAAAAGTCTTCATATCCTGAACAGCAACTCAAAGAAGAAAATCTACAACCTGAAATAACTCGGGTCTGACCCGAGTATTACATTCAAAAGAAAATAATACACGGGTCAGTCTAATTCAAACTCAGTTATTAATGCACGGAAGCAATAATAATCAATATCAAATAGACGACAGTCACAGAAATTTCGTATATCCAACTCTCGATAAGAGAATCGGATAACGGCAGATATAACACTAAACAGTGTAAATCAACAAATCGGCAATCTCAAAATGATCAATCACATCAAATTTCTGTGTGGCTGCAGTACACGCACGCGTGCACTGCCTCGCCACACAGTGCGTGAAATCATCACGACAGTGAGTACTAACAGCAATCAAAATAGTAGAGTCAAAGTGAAACTCAAGTCAGCAAAACAGCGCAGACCACAAAAATTTGATTATCGATACGATAATTGGAAAACATTTAATCTAATTATCTAAAAGATAATTAGATATCATCAAAATCATCAGCTTAAACCAAATCAGAATACAACTCATTTTATTTGAATTGGCAACACTAAACAATTTCGACAATTGAATTTATCCATTTAAAACTTCAATTTTTTTTTGTTTGGCTGCAGTGCACGCACGCGTGCACTGCCTCGCCAAAATCAGATATACACCTGAAATACACCAAAGATCGACGAACCAGAATCAACTAAGGAAAAACTTCATACAAAATAAGATTGCAGCCTTCACTTGAATACAAGAGCAACTGCAACCAGGACTGCAGCCGCCACTTGAATACAAGGGAGACAGTACAAAGTACGACAAATCAAACTGCAAAAGAAATCAGTGCATCAAAGCAATGCAAACCACAACAACAAGGAACAGAGATCATACTGCACACCCAAAAACAACAAATGTGCAAGAATTCATAGTGCGCTAATGTACTAAGCAAGCGACAGTGGTATAAAGCCTCTACCAAATGAATGTGCAATATGTACACAAGTGAATGGGCATAACAAACTGCACATAGGCAAACTGAATCAGAGGTGCAACAAGAACAAATGAGTAAGTGGTCTGCAACAATGCCAAAGGAGTAACATGAACAAAGCACAAAATCAATGTAGACACATGAACTACAAGCTAACAGAGGTAAACTTCAATATGACCAAGTACAACCTCTACATGAAGTCATAATAAAATATGATATGTCTCAAAGGAATGACATGAAAAATGCATGCTACCGTCCCACGACCAACCAGACTAGTGAAACAAACACACCCCATTTACATGGAGCAATTCTACTGGCAAAATGAAGACCAAACTACCCAATTACATGGAGCAGTTATGAAACTGGAAATTGCAAGAATCTAGCTCTAGTACAAAGGCAACAACCCAAGTGATACCAGTGAACATGTAAGCAAAACCAAACTACACAGTACCGACATGAACGTGAGGACAGCTACCACAAAAAGGAACAAGCAATAGTGGAACAGGCCGGAGAGGTGACCAGACAATATTTAAGCAGATGGCTAGTTCAACTACAACTTTGAAGTTAATACTGAAAGAAATTGCAAAACCCAGCAAAATATTAATCAAACCCAATTACAGAGAATTTTAAACAACATTTTCTCAAGGGCCAAAATCAAAACTGAGAGGGAATTACAGCCAACGTCAAAACAAGGGGTGACCAATGTCATAGTGAACAAAGTAAAGTGTAACTACGATCAAAGTCAGAAATCATGTGGCCGAGATGAATCCAAGCAACGAATTCAATTGAAGGATACAAACAAAAATCGACACAACAAAGTCAGAGCTGTGGCGACCAAGGCTACAATCGGGTCAACTTCAAATGCCACAAAATCAGATGACAAGGAAAACAACCAAGTCGAAAACAAAGCTAAACAACTTCATCAAACAAGAGTCGACGCTGTGGCAATCACGACATCAACACAATCCGTGAGTATCCAAAATGGAACTACGAAAATATATACGAATAGAACAATTCGAAATCATCTCGATCGAGAAATCAAAATCAACTAATAACCCAAGAATTCAACAACTAATATCTCGAAATTTGCACAACACAGAAATCATTCAGACTTTGAATTAGATGTAAGTATAATACTCACCTCTTTCTCAAGAAATAGAAGTGGCTCGAAAAGAAGAAACCCTCGATCGCTCGAATTCTCGAAGTCGTGGCACCACGAGTTGATCGGAGCCCTAATTTGGAGAAGACGAGGTCGCCATCTTTTTTTTTTCTTTTGTTTTGAATGTCTGCTTAGGGTTTTTTTTTTACGAGAATTATGTGGGGAAGGGTTTAAACACTTGGATGTTTATCACGGCCCAACCAATTAAAAGAGAACGGGCCAAGATTTTTAAATTTGTAAAATCACATATTTATTTAACCAATTTTTGAACGAATTTATTGCTGATTAAAACACTTAACGGCAATTAACCACTAAGTTAATCGTCATTTGACGATGATAACTTTCACAAAGCCCCGGGTCGTTACAAATCCCTTCCAAAATTTCCAACATTTGAAACGATTTCAAATCCTTATATTTTCAACGGAATATTCCCAACTTTTCCAATACTTAGAATATATTTTTCCCAGCCCCATTTTAAGAATTCTCTTATAAATCTCATATACTGAATAACCCCATTTCCAGATTTTCGAGAAGATTTATAAATAAATTTAAAACACTACAAAACTCTATATATATATATAATAAGTATTTTAAAAGAATAATACTAATTTATTTTAAGTCATGTTCAAGTAATTATCTAAAATATTGAAACGCTTTTTGTAACATCCCTTTTCAAAGCTGGTTTTAAAGTTTAGGATTAAAAGTTAAATATTTGAAAAAAATCCACTTACCGAATTATTTCAATCTTAACTAGTTTAAAATCTCATAGCTCAATAAATAAAAAAATTCCCTTTTCAAAACAAAATTAACTTCTTAAATTTTTAAAATATATTTTTAAAATCTCAATAACCAATTCAATTTATAAATTTCTCTCGATTTCCATCACATCGCTTCCATTTCGATCTTCCTAACCATTTCCACTTCAAAAATAGTATCCACTATTTTTCTCTCACCCTATTTCCATATCTTAATATAAATTCTCCCTATTAATTTATATTCCCAATTTCTTCTGATATCAATTTCCTTTATTTATAAACATCATTTATAAATTTTTAACTCCTTTGGGTTTCACATTTTTTATACAACTAATTTTGTTAACCTGAGTCCCAATAACTAATTTTTATCTCCTTAACATGTTTCTCTGCATCCATAGATGTTAGACTACAATAAAAATACAAATCCCACTTCGAGGGGGATATTGCGGTATATAGGGTCATCCGCTATTATGCGGGGCGTATAGGGTCTTATCTGCTCCAATCGGCGGGAAATATATCCAACTACTAATATATACTACATATATATATATATATCACATCCAACAGATAATAATTTATAAATTCATCCAATCATTCAATAATTAATTTTCAACAATTTAAATTAAAATAGTAATCCAAGGTGAGTGAGATTTACTCGCCTTGATTTACTTTGCAACCCGTTCCAATTCTAAATTAGATTGAACATGCGTTCAATTTAAACTAAAATTCTAGTTTTACCTTTTTTTATATTCAAACTATCCCCTAAAATAAATAGTTTACATTCAAACTTATTATTATTTCGAAAATATTATTTTACAAAATTTAACATTTGTTCAACTCTCACAGAATAAATTCATCACTTTTGGAATACAAATTTTTAAATCACTTTTATACAAATACTAATTCAAGCTTCCAAAGTTAACTCCTTTTCAACATTTCATAAAAATATTGACCTTTAAATATACATCGTTTCTTTCCATATAACACAAGACTATTTATCATATTCAGTGATAATTTATGTAGAATAATACTTTCGTATGGGAATTTATATTTCCAATCAAACATCAAATTTGAACTATCCAAATTTCCTAAATGGATTTCAATTTTAAACATTTCTAAGTTCATATCATTTCTATCAGGCAACAACCAAACAGTAGATGCCAAGAGAATAAAATTCAAACATGATTGTGAGCAAAATTTACTCACAAAATGATGCGATGAAGATGAAGTCGATCTCAGCCCACTGCCTCGAACTCGCAAACTCATCGCGTCCCTCCATGCTTCGCCTACATCTCCGCCTATGCACTAACACCCCTCTTCCTTAGCCTACGCACGAACGTCGATATCGAATCCCTAAATTAATCGATACCCTCCACACTCTGCTGCCCTCGCCGCCCCAAACACGGCGATGTCAGTTGCCGCGACCGCTCCTCCCTGCCTTAGTCGAAGTCGCGATCGAACCCTATGCACCTTCGAAATCACCTCCGCCATTGTCTGCGGCCATCACCACCTGAGTTCTCTCGCGCCACCAGAGCCTGTTGAAGAAAACGTGCCAGAGCCCAAAGTCGAACGTGCCTCCCTATCTCGACATGCTGCCACGCGAGCGTCGCGTGATTGAACCAAAATTCACCTCTACCTAAAACGCGACAATGACTGCCACCATCTCCAAATCGACCACAAGCAAGAGCATGAGAAGAACGGATGCTCGATCGAGATTTTATCGCAATTTTCCCCTTCATTCGTTTTTTTTCTTTTGTTTTTTTTCTTGTCGAACGATTTAATTCGTGAGTGGCTCTAAAGATTCGAAGAGAAGGTCGCGATTTAAAAGGTTCAATTTAATTTGAGGGCGGCTTGTTTCTCGTGTTTGAACTGAAGAAGAGGGAGGAGGCTCGTGATTTAAAAATTGGAGAAGGAATGCAGCGCGATTTGAAAGAACGAAGAGAAAGGATACGCAATAAGTGGCGTGTTGTAGAAGGCAGAGTATAGGGTGGTTGGGATTTGATTTTGATTTGAGGTTTTAAATTTTTATTTTAAAATCAAAATATCTCATTCTACACAACTCAAAATCTCGAACCCCTATCGTGGTGTACCGCCAGGCGTTTATAATGTTATACCCCTATTTTGAACGCAATGGAAAAGGTTTCGAGTCCTAATTCGATCGTATGGAGAAGATAGCTTTTTGAACCCAATTATTATATTGAATTTCCAATATTAAATTCAGCGAGTTTCTATCCCGTATGACCAAACGGTAAGTCTAAATACTACGAAATTTGAAATCCGATAATAATACACTATTACGGATCCAATGGAACTAGTTTCGTCGAATTCCGAGACTGTGGCCCGGATCGTTATTTTAAATCGTCGATTAAATCGACGATTTCCTATTTTTTTACGAAATCGCTTGAAATTTTCAGTTTTAAAAATCTTATTAACCAAATTATAATTCCAAATCCAATATTTAAACCATTTAAATATTCAAAATCAAACGACGAAAAATCTGGGTCATTACGATTTGTATTAAAATAAAGCTGCATCTTATATTAACCAAAATTGAAAACAGTTACTATTTCATAATTAATATTTGGTATACACAAAAGTAATCTTTGAAAAATTGATGTATTCACTAGCAAGTTTCACATGGTATGCTTCCATTATTTTCACAGTTACAGTAACAACATTGAAAATACAAAGCTTCATTCAATCACTTGCTATGGATGTTTATTTCTTCCACTGTAACCAATTTACAATCGAGGGTTTCAGATCAAATTTCTCAAACTCAAGAAGTGGATCTTATACAAAACAATTTTCTATACGAAAAATACGTTTGGAAGGAAAATCATATTTTTTTGTTCTTTATTAAGCGTCCACAAATATTTTGTACAATTTTTTTCTGATGCCTCTTCATGAAGTATAGGTGACCATTTACTTTCTTTACTCCAGTCTTGCCTATGTTACATCCACTCTTAGACTTTCACTTTATCTTTTAAATGGTCAAACCGTTCAAAAGGAAACCTTTCCTACAAGATTGCACCGAATTCTTTACAAAAACGCATTTATCTATCCTTAACATGTTAACAAGATCGAATAAGTTGCACTTGAGTAAATAGATCATAAATAACATTTCGGTGATCGAATTCTTAGGTTTATCTGCAGTCCATGGTCCAGTGCCATTTCCAACATTATGAGATCCTCGCTGTATTCAATCGTATTGAACACATGATCTTGCGCTATGGTTTACTCTCGCTTTTCGATAAAACAATTTCATCGAAATTTTGTATATTATGAACATGACTATTCACCATGCAACTTTTGTATGTGATCGAATATGGATCGAATATACATATTCTTGAATTTTGCTGGAGTTCAAAACTCATGGAAGACAATATACAGCCTCAGAAAAATTCAAAGTCAAGTGACTAAAACGAAAGTTTTAATGGTTTTGTATTATTCTTCTCCTACATGGGTCTCGAAACAACAATATGCCAAAAGATTAACATATTGGTAAGTAAATTTTACATTTCTTTATCAACTTTTAATTTAGTTCAACTGGTATATTTTAATTGATAAATTAATTGTTTACCTGTGAAAAATTATTAAAGTAGATTATTATGATATTACATATATTCTTATACTTATTAAAATGGTTTATTATATTTTTCTAATAAGGCTCCTACTAGATTTTACATCTCTTATGAGAATTTTGTAAATTCCTCTAGTGGGTGTTAGCGTCCATTATTGTTAATTAACAATTGATTAACATTACAACTTTATTTTACCTTTTTATGAATTATAACATTTATAATTCATATTATACTTTAAAATTATTTTGAATTTATCTATTTATAACTTTTATAATTTTAAATTCAAAACAATTTCAATTTTAGTTTTTTTTTTCAATTAGAACCTTTATGAATATAAATTAAAAACAATTTTAAATTATATTCATAACCCTTTTTAATTTTAATTTTAATTTAAAAAAAAATAAGCTAATTTATTTATAACCTCTATGAATACAAATTTAAAATAATTTAATATTCATTCCTAACCTTTAAAATTTTAAATTATAAATATATATATCATTCATAATAAAACAATGCGAGATTTGATATCGTTGTTGGATCAAGTGTATCGGGGTAAAAGAGGCATATTTCAAAAAGAAATCCTTTTTAATTCATTATGCCCTAGCTCTTTTATAGTGTTATCATGAATACTGTCGATAACATCAAATTTAATTTAATGTTATGTTAAATGATTTTGACATGAACTTTAAGTTATATCATCATGTATATAGTACTGGTTTAATTCTCAATGTTTTATCATCAAACTAAATAATATTTACTTAGTGGAAAATTTTAATAATAAAATAATTTACATGATTTACCATATATACATATATGCACTTTAAATAACTGATAGCCAAATAGTAATTATTAATAAAATAATTTTAATGTAAATTCAAATAACATAGGTTCGGGCTTAATATTTCATAATTAATGTTGCAAACTTAATTGATTATAATTCATCTATATTCAAATATCAAATATTCGAATCAAACAAAAAATATCTTTATATATTAATTTTGATTAATGGTGTGAGTATGTAAATGTTTATAACATCAATATTATAATTTTTAATTTATTATGTAAAAAAATAAGTGTATAATCTACTATCACACAATGTCAATGTGTTTAGAAGTTAACTACGAACTCAACAACGCAAATTGGGTGTCAAAATAGAGTTTGTATTTGAGAGATATTCAATTTGAAAGACACTGGGTCAAATGTAAATCATATTAAAATACAGGGCATTTTTAATAATTTACCTATCTCTGCCGGATAACCCTAGTCGCTACTATTGTCAAAGTTCATCAAACTAATCACATTGTCAGAGGCCACGGTGGTCGATGCCACCTATGTTGTCGCACTCCCCTTCTCGATACGAACGTTCTCATGCCTTCTGGTTTTTGCATGATGCCACCATTTAAAACCCTAGTTTGACCATCATTCATGATGCATCGTCACCTTGCTTGCGAAAGAGCTCCCCACACCATTGCCATGAAGCAGCCTTGTTGAAGTCAAGATCGACGATGTCATCCACTGTTGCTCGGATCAATTATGGAGGAGTGTACGACGGTTATGATGTACGAGGATGGTGATGGTTTTGATGCATGGTATGCATAGGATGAGAAGAAAAAAATCTCTTTTTTAGGCGAAATTTAAAAGAAAATTTGTTTAAAATAAACTACAAATCAACTTTGATCAAATATAATATGGAAAATTTTCCTCCATACTCCTACCGGTCGAACACACCTTGAACCATCGGTTTTTCCTTTGAGAGATCATATCTCCAACTCAATTGTGGATTTGCAAAGTCTACCGATAAGAAGAAATTATTTTATGGAGAGAGAATGAATATTTGTATTTAAGAATAGAGGCATCTAGGTCCATTTATAGCAGCGCTAAGGCACTATGTAAATATCTTACCTAGATATACCGTTTAGGGTATGGCCCATTCCAAATTAGGTCTTATCTTATTTAATCAATTCGTACCCATATATATTTTAGCCCCTCTTATTTTAAAACAATTCTAAAAATCTCCTATACCAAATTTATATATATACAGTTTTTATTTAAATATGATATCAGCCACAAGTTTTTATTTAAATAATTGTTTTTCCTATCTTCTATCACATGGACCAAATATTTAAATATAAACTTATGGCTGATATCAAAGGGGTCACAAATGGTGCTAAATAAAGAAGGTATTGATCCTAGCTCATATATTATATATATATATATGCAAGGATCGGGTACATCTCATTTTTACTACACCTCAAATCCTCTCTAATTTCAACCACATGTTGTGAATCAAATAATAGAATGAAGTGACAAGAGAGAGAAAATATAATTGTTTATTAGAAAATGGGGTTGAAATCAGAGAGGATTTGAGGTGTAGAGAAAATGTGGTGTAGCCGCCTTACCCTATCTATATATATATTATTTATTATATTTAAATTATTACATTGGCCCAAAAACAATTGAATAAACATATAACAACTATACAGTTTATTAATTAATTTTAGGCCCTCTAATAATAATAAATCAATGTAAATATTATAATACTTTTTGCATAATGATAATTTATAATTTTTATAAATTATTTCAACAAATTATTTTTGCTCAAAAACTAAAAATTATGAATGTGTGAATCCCATGTGTGAACGTGGCTATCATTAATATTTAAACAATTTAAATATTGAAACTTATATGGACTTAAACAATTTAAATATTGAAGCTTATATAGACTTTAATAAAGCATAATATTTTGATACGAGTTCGGTTGCTTACATACTATCTAGGTGAAATAGGATTTCTTATCTATTAAAGCGACACCCTTAAAAAACAATATATTGTGCATGTTTTTCCTTCGTCGACGCTATTTCACTAAGATATCTAATGCTCAGTCAATGGTCAATACTCTAATGATACCCATATTTGCTGTAAAGTCCAAAATTGAAGTCCATGGTTCAATCCGGTAACAATTATCGATTAACCGATTTGTGTGGCCAAAGACTTTAACTGTACGCTGACCACTAATTATGATGATACTAATCAACATTTGTTCACTGAAAACGAATCATATGTTGAAATAGTGTTTCACTTCAAGTCATTCAAGTTATATCCAATTATGGCCTTAACACAATCTACGTTGTCGTGTGATTGACCATAATCAAATTATAGTTTAGACACTTTAGATTAACGGTATTCCCAAGTCAAAAGACTACTATACAGCATCACGTAAGATATTCTGTTTAACATTTGACCTATGGAAGACTTATGGTAAATCGTTCTATAATCGTACCAAACAACTTCACATACGTAACCCCTTGTTGCCCTCAACGGTCATAAGTATCTCACGGTTTATCATATAGAGAGCATTACGTATACTAGTATCAACGGATATATCGATATCTCGTTCTAGATACATCTTGACTAGGAAAACTTAAGGATGAGTATTTATTTTATACGTTTCAGTACTCACGGTTACAACACATTCGTTACTGCAATCGATTAAATATTTTTTCTAAGGATTTTCTACTTGCAAGTATTTAATGTATTTAAAACATTAGTTATATTACAATATAACAATTTGTACAGTAGAAAATAAAACTAAAAGCTTACTTTATTTCAAACAATATTCGCTATAAGAGTTAAGTTATATGATCAAATTGCATAATTGCCCCTTGGGTACACCATTAACTCTATCAGTATGCACTATAGCCCTAACACTTAGTTTAGGTAAATCACATAAATAATCTAGTGAATGCGAACTAAGCTATCAACCCCACTAGTGGAAGCTGACATCCTCAATCAACCATGCTATCAATGAGGGGTTTAACTCGATAGTTATTTTATCGAAAAAAAATATTTTCACATTATCACTATAACTCTGATGTAAAAAAATGTATCTTCGTAGTTTTTTTAGAGTAAAAACAAAGTATCTTTGTAGTTTGTTGAATGACTTTTCTAGAATAGATTGTTTAATGAATGTCATTTGATACTTCTTTGCATAGACGTTCGAAGATCGAAATCGAAAATTATAACCATGGCATTACATCACTAGTTTCAGATATCTAAACGAAGGGACGTTACACTGGAAAAAGAGACAGTTAGAGATTAGTGAAAGATGGAAATGTTTATAAAACATTAAAAAGGAGAACCAATTGTGCTCCTCTAAACTGATGAAAGGAGAATTTTACTCAGGCACATCGGCTTCAGGTGTATCGTTATTGTCGTCGTCGTCGTCGATATACATAAATAAATCTGAAAGTGAAAGGAACTTTGGAATCTACGGAAGTTAGAAGAAGACATATAACAAATGTTACAATGTTCACCAAGGAAACATTTTGTTACTCTTGAACTTTTTAGAGGTAAATTAGTTATCGTTTCTTTAATTGTGACAACAATAACTTCAGTATGTGCGTTTATTTATTGTCAACCCCTATGATTTGATTATATTAATAGACGAGCTCCATCGTTGTCCAGGACATTCAAAAGAGTCTAAAACTTGTCATTTTTATTTGAATTTATTATTTCAATGCATAAGGTGTACCATCTAGGGGCGAGTAATACTCAATTAAAATCAAATAAACCCGTCGAATTGGTTTACTTCAATCGGTTCGTTTACAAAATTATATTAATTTGAATTTGGTTTCTTAAATTATTTTATTGGGTTATCCGTTTAACTGAATTAATCAAACTTTTAATATATTATCCAATTTATGGTGTTATAATACCTTTTACGATTGGTTTAGTAATAAACAAAATTTACGTATTGAAACCACTTCAATTTTGCTTATAAACATAAAAATTATTTAACATTTGTAATTTGTTACAAGTAAATTAAACATTTGAATAATAACATATGATAATTTTTCTTTGTTACCCATTCAGTTCAGATAAATCGATTATCGACTGAACTAATCAATTCGATTTGGTTCTCTGTTCGATTTTTTCTATTCTAATTTGATTTGAATTTTTGTACCTTAAAACTGACCGAATGATCAACCCTAGTATCGTAACTATGAGATAAAAAAAACGTTGAACATAATAAGAATCAAGTAAGAATGTTCCAAGATCCCAAATGCATGCAATACAAATGCTAAATAGCAATGACATTTTCTAACAAGAATGGTACTTTATTCAAACAAAACACTCATTCTAATGTCTTGAAGTTTCAAACTCATTACTACTAGAACCTATGTCTATGACATCACACTACTAACCAATTGAGTTAACGGTGCTTTTCCACAAGTATAATTTATGTATTTCAATTATAGTTATTTATCTGCTTTTTTGTAA
This sequence comes from Allium fistulosum, assembly GCA_030737815.1. Taxonomy (NCBI): domain Eukaryota; kingdom Viridiplantae; phylum Streptophyta; class Magnoliopsida; order Asparagales; family Amaryllidaceae; genus Allium; species Allium fistulosum. The sequence goes on from CM060901.1 coordinate 1,512,358,284, forward strand.
TTCATGTTATTGCATGACAATGCAGTGGCTACAAATGATGGAAAAAGCTAGAATGGAATTTAAAAGTGAGAATGGGAGTGGAAAAAAAAGATGGAGTTGTGATTCAACTATAATTTACTTGGAAGTTCAGCAAAGTGTACCGCATCTACAAGGAAGATATGGTATGAAAAGATCATGATATACACTGCCAAAACACCTACACCCTTAAATAGGTATATTTCCAGTAAAGAATTACATATAAATATATGTTGAAAATGGAGACTGTTGCATGTTCCACTCCATAAGGTTACATCATGGCTTATTTCTCTTATTGTAAACCATCTTTGGAATAAGAGTTACAACAGCAGCTTACACATTCAGTTACAACTTTGGTTCTCTAAGGCCTGATGCCTCTGTCGACTATTTCTTGCAGAGCTTTCTTAGCCTCTTCCAAAGTTTCAACCCCTTCCTCCACATTAAAAGATAACCTCTGAATATTAAACTGCATACAAAACAAAAAAGAAAAGAAATTACTTTGGCATCCTCTGCAAGTAAAAAAAACTTTAACATGCTCTTGAAGTAAAAACTTTAATTGCAGAGTGTGGTGTGCATGTTAATTTAAGCGTATATAGGCAGCTAACGACTTTCATATCAAATTGTAATTAATCTTATCAATAAATTTAAAAAATATTAAGAATTTGCATTAAATGTGTTTTTTTAACATTGGTTATTAACTGATTATGTTTGTCACGGAGATCGAATTCTAGACCTCTAGTTACTCAAACAAGGTATCACCGTTGGTCACTGACAGATTGCATTAAATATTACATTTCTCTAACTTTTTTTTTTTGGTGCGGTTATTTACGATAAATAATGTAAGAAAAATAAGAAGAAAATGCTGCATATGTGGTATACTTCCTTACGAGGTTAAAGACTTTCAAGGGTTGTTTGATCTTTTATACACCTGATTACAACGAAGTTTCTTCTTTACAATATCACAAACATTTTTTTAATACAGAAATCAAAAAAAGCAGAATAACCTTTGTTAGCTTATGTAATTGATATACACAGCTACAAATGCAATTAATTTATGCGGTTACCTTGCAGCTTTACCCCATGGGTTTTCAACACACTTGGGCTTGGTATGCTTCTTTAGGACCACCACCACCATCAGTGGCAAGCGGAGCGACTTGTATACCGTAGGAGTCAACCGACCACTATTGAATTTTATGTCCATGAAAAATGTATATGTTTTATTACTTATATTACACTTTGGCCAATATCAGTAATTCAAGGAGTTGTAACATCATGGTAAACGAAGTCCTAGCTTTGTCAAGGCATATTGGTTTGTTACCTGTATTACTCTTGTATTCCACACACTCATTATATACTAAGGTTGTAACAATCGCTGGGCGGAAGCTGGACGACAAGTCCGGACTAGGGATTAATCGTTTAGACGGGATTAATCGGAGTTAGGCGTTTTTGAGAAACTTATATATTTTGATAAAATTTTAGTAATTTTTAGTATTAAATTGATCCAAAATGAGATATAGGAGGTTGGCTGGGCTTCAGCGTGGCCAAGAGGCAAAACCCCTTGAAAATAGCATGTAAATGCTTAAACGAGACATCAAGCCTCAACTGGTGCCTAAGAAGTGCTTTTATACCTGTTTAGATGCTTAAATAATGCGGTATACCTCGTCTAGGCGGGCCTAGGCAGATGGCTAAGCGGCAAGCTTTGCCTAGTGCCTAGGCGAGACCTAGGCGGGCCTAGAAAGATTTTTACAACATAGTTATATACCAACTCTTTCACTCAAATAACGAAAGCACCTTTTCGGAAACGTAAATCCAAACTTTGGATGAAGTCAACGTGACATAGACGTTGAGATGACTAAGTTGGATAGTTTGTTAAAGTTGAGTATTAAAATCAACAAACTTACATCTCTTTTATACTAGTATCAAGCCTAACCTCTGGCCAACATGTGTATGTGTGCATAATTATTTCAATTGCATCAAATAATTAAAATAGCAATATGCATAAAATATAGTATCATATGTGATTTTCATTAATGAACAATTTTATTAATATACTCCGCCAACATGCCTCGACAAAAATAATGATTTGGTTCCTTTGCCAATTGCCAAGAAAAATTTCCGATTTTGAATCCATATGAGTGAAGGGATGTATGGAAGATTGCCAAAAAATGAACAAATTGTGTTTGACACAAACTTATGAACTACGTTCTAGTATTGAAAATTTACCAATTGAGACTAAGTTTTCGTAGATTTTAGTTTAAATAAACAAAAAATATTTGATCGTTGAGTCATCATCATTATACTTCTTGCTTCTTTTTTTAGATGATTGGGGTCAACCAGTAGAATTCTCATTTTTCACAACTTCCTATCTTGAATAATATATTTAGTTAAATTTAGCATTTTAAATCATTTTTCTACAAAATAAATCTCTAATTTAGGTTTCGTTTTTCATCGTTTTTGATCTATGTGAATATTATTTCATCTTCTCATTGATGAATAGCTTTATCTTCACGGTATGTATTCCTACAACTAATGTTTATTTCATCTAATTTGCTTATTTTTAGGTGTTACTTTTACTTTTCCTCCCAACTTTTCAACTATGATAACTCTATATTTTCTAGTAATTTCAATCATCATGTAACATTTATATTTCTCCTTAAAGGCCAACATTCATCATCATTTATCCAATGTACAATACTCTCAATTTAACGAGGGTGGGATAAGCAAGTTGTACGCGGTGTTACACTAATTATTGGAGAGATTGTTTATGAAATATGATTGATAAAACAAGTGCCTGCAAAAACTAAACCAACGATGCATAAATACAACTCGCGGTAGGTTTACATATTCAAATCAACTAAACCAACGATGCATAAATACAACTCGCGGTAGGTTTGCATATTCAAAGCAGACAGTGTCGCATATAACATGTATTTTACCATATGCGCATAAAGTAACACGTCCAACTAATTATATAGGCCAACAACATTCCATCCCATAAAATATAGTTCGTATAATCACCGTGTGATAAAAAAATTGTTTTGGTTTGCTGTTGTTTCCCTGTTGCGTAAAACGATACGATCGTGTTTATGTTTGTTCAAATCTATGTTACTTCAACTCATTATGTCTTTTTTTATCATTTCATTTTCTTAAATTATTCATCCAAGATATTTAAATATATATTTTTTCTTAATCATTTGATCTCGTAGGTTTATTATAGTCTTATTGCAATTTTGTAATATTATGTATAACTTTTTACAGCGGACATAACAAATACTCAAGTTTAGTCCTCTTAACTTGTAGCTTATTTTATTGTAGTGCATTTCTCCAATTTTTTCAATTGTTCTTTTGGGTGTCTATTAGCATATTGTTGTATGCACCATAACGCACTATGGTGTATCATCTTGAATTTGTAATTTCATCCAAGATCAACAAAAATAGATATGAACTTAAAATGGGCCATTGGTGTAACTTTATATTTATGGAAAACTCACTAGTCTCACCATAGGCAGATCATACTTTTGTCTTGAAGTTTTCACGCATATCTTGAATGAATTTTATCATATCTGTTGAAATTTGTTTTTTAACTTAAATTCCATCAAATTATATCTTTCGGCATTCTATTACTGTTTTTTTTTTCAAATTTATGAATTTCAGATGTAGATCTTTTTATCTACATTTATATGTGTAGCTTTTATCGACAACTTGTTTGGCAAAAAACCAAATGAGCTATCTGATATCGACGATGTATTCCTTCATCTTTGTCATATCATTCTCTCACAAATTTGGTTGTCCCGTTAGTTTAATTTTTCACAATTTGATACATCGCGAAATGGCAGCACACTGTGCAAAAGATGCCCTTTTATTTTTGACAATTGTTTTTAAAAAAAGGATATTCCTGTTCTTTTGATGTTTCCAAAAACACAAAATTGGAAATTACGATAAAATTGCATTTTCAAATCGGTTTTCTTTTAACTCTGTATGGCAAAATGATTATTTATCAAATTCTCTATAATTGAAACCTAATGCATGTGGCAGTTGATTCGGAATAGTTATTTCTTAACGCTCTCAAAATAAATTTGTGTACGTCATTTTCTTATAATTTAATGTGTTATTATGTATGAAAGAAACCAATTATCAATTCTTAAGATACAAATGAACCTATGATAATTATTTTTACAAAGTAGTTAGCATTTTTGTTCAAAAAGAATCTGTTAGACATAAGTATGAATATATTGTTGTTTTTAATAATTCATATAGTTATTCAGGTATGACATTAACTTCTTTAGATGAATTTATATATGGACAAACTGATACAAGGATTATATTATAGTTTATGAAGTTCGATGTGATCAAAATATACCAGCTCACAATAAAAATAAATAAAACAAACAACGCAATACAAAATGAATGCATAACACAATACAATTTACATTAGTCTGGTTTCATTGATTTGTGATACAAAATAGGAAATACTTTTTTAATAGATGTGCAATATTTCAAAAAGACATCTTTCATCACGTCATACGCCAAGGTTCCATTGCGCATTGCGTTATTTTTATACTATCTATTCCTATTGCTTTATTTTTATCCTTTTTAAATTGGTCCTTCAAAAACTTTAGAATGTCAAGTTTGGTTTCATTTTGAGTTTTGTGTTTTTGGTTTTCAACATTTATAACAAAATACGAGGATGGCGAAAGAGAAATTTTGGTAGTGTATGGTTTGAAAACAAGTTTTATGTTTTGCGTTTTCAATATTTGTGTGTGGGAGAGTGGGGGAGTTAGAATATTCTAGTCAATCCAACAATAGGAAGAAGAGATGAGAAAAGATAGATTTTGATATTTTCCAAAAGACGAAAAACAAGAAAATGTCATTTTAAATTTTATATGTTAAAACCATTTTTCAAATCGACCGTTTTGCACCGTTTCCGCTCTTCCATGTATTTTAAAGTACACATTGAAAATTCAAAACACAAAACTCAATTTTTAAACCAAACGATACCTTACCTTTTTATTTTTTAGATCATCCCTGTGTTATTATCTATTTGTTTTACTTCCTTTTTAGAATTTTCTTCATTAAGCAATTGCTCAAAATATATTTTCTAAATTGATGTATGTTCTTTTACTTGTATCATTAATTGCATTTTTAATGCATTTTACCTATTCCAAAACTTGAAGTTAGTTTATCTTTGTGTTTTCTAATTATAGATATCTTTTTCCATCTCTTTTATATATTTATTGTTGTATATATTTTATTTTATAAGCATCTTTTGACAATACTAACAATTCACTTTGCTTAAAAATACCCGAGCATCACTTATAAGCACATCAATTTGTTTAAAAGCAATATATGTGACGAAAGTAGTTAAACAAATGGGAAGTGAAGTGAAGTATTAGCAACAATGGCGGCATGAACACCATTAGGACTCTAGCTGTATTATAAAAGCATTATATGGATAAATTTTAGATTATAAAAGTAGGTATTGTTCTTAATTCTTAAATATCGAGTATTAACCTCCAAAATGGAGTCGCTTAAATGATGTGGAGTCCAGACGAGAATTTTGTCGCCTCGCTTCCATCAACAAAGCTTATGTTGTCCCTTGGATATATAAATTGGACTTAGACCATGGAGCTCCCCTTACAAGTGTCTTTTGTCAAAGTTTAGGTCATGATATCATGTCTTTTTTATCACTATTTATATATATAACATTAAGCCAAGTTAAGGATAAAATTGTTGATTGATCCATGATATCCATCATAGTAAAATGGCTTGGATAAAAACTTAAATTATCTTATGGGCTAAGTAAGCACTTTTAAGGAATTTTTCAAAAGGACCACCATTGGAAAAACCAAAGGAATTCAAATAAATTTTCCTAATTTGATACTTGTGTACAAGTTCCTTAAAATTATTATGCTTATTAAATTTATAACGGTTCCAAATACATATTTTATCTTTATATTTTATGTAACCCTGTGAAGTCATTATAGTTTCTACCTAAGCTTCCATTTTTATTTTAGTTTTATTTCTTAAAAGTCAATAACATTATAGTATAATCCCATGGTTTTTAGTTAAACTAATTTTAGGTTGCTTTCTATCATTTTGGTTGACAATATAGTTTTCAATATAATATATATTTTAAATTTTCAATGTAATAAAAGATGAGAAAAATATGATATCTATATTGTTAATTATTTGTATTAACTGCAATTGAAAGTATAGAAATTCAATTAAGAACAACATAAAATGTCTGAAAGATTAAATAAGTAATATGCCATTTAAATGCTAAATATGCAACTAAAATAACTAATACCAATCATGATGGGTAGATTGACTTAATTATATATATACGACTGGTTAAATAATATATCAAAATTTGGAGAACTTGTTTAAAAGCTGATACTTGGGGAGTAAGGGAGATCGAGATAACACACACCTATATATAGGTGTGTGTGTGTCTATATATGTATGTGTATATATATTGGGGAAGTCTATTGAAACAGAAATTGGTGATCCAATTGATCTCAACCATTGGATCTTCTCCTAATTTAAAACTCTAATGTAAACACAACGCGATCTAGGGTCATAACATATTGTATGTATCGGAATTTTATTTTTTTTGTACCTTGACAGCTGCCCCCATATATGTTATGTCAAAAAAATTATTTGTCACATTCTTTAATTAAAGAGATTTGTGTTCAAAATTGAGAGGTTTATTTTTCTAAAATATTTGAGCATCACATATAAAGAAGTACTGTTTCAATGAATTAAAATATCTAGGTACTATCAAAATCCAATGTGTTCACTCTTTTGGTCTTCCATCTATTTTGACCATGGACCTTCAGAGCTCATAAATCCCAAGTTTGACACTTGTGTGAATCGACCTTTCTATAGACCATTATAGTACATCCAAAAAAACAGGTATAATATTTTGTGACTAGTATATCCACATGTACTATGCACGTTCATTTATTTAAATGATGTACTTAAGATTTGGGTAGACCACTGTATCTACGTTATATACGACATGTATAAATATCATTTGTTGTATGTGTTTAATTCATAAAATTGATTCAGTGTAAACGAATTTACAATTGTAAATCATAGATGATGCATGATAAATGCATATATGATATGCATATGCATATGCGACATCATATTCACTTGTGAGTATAATTCATTTCTCATTCTCCCCTCTCCACTTTCTTCTCTTGCTTTACACCCACTTACTCATTTGTAAGGATAATTTCGTTGTTTGGTCAGACACGATTCAAACAGTTGAAAGTATTAGATTTTTAACAGTAAAGATTAGAACACAACTACATGTGCATTGTGCTATATAGCTTCACGGAATATTGAGCATATTGATGTTATTACTATCTATTTTATCATATAAAAAGTTAACTCCTAACACATGATGGATAAAATTTTCTTCAAATATATAAGGTGAAGGTTTCGCATATCATATGGTCCAAATCACATATGAATTCCCTCTTCAATTTCCCATACCTAATTCATTTACAATGAGAAAAATGTTTTTTGTTCATTCGTTATATAAAAGAAACGAAACATTTCAAATTCAGATTCATTCAAAACCCTTATTCAATATGAATTAGTAAAAATGTTTAGTTTGACCATGATGTAAAATATAGATATTGAGGGACTTGGTTTCTTTTGTGATTGATTCATTTATGAAGATGATCTTCAGGATAAAAATACCACACCTATAGAATTTATCTCATTTATAATATAGCTAGAAAAAAGGATTGTGAGTAATTTGTAGGAGAGGTTAAATCTCACCCATATATATAATCTTGAGAACCAAGCTTTGCTTCTAACCGTTGAGGCATATGTGTTTGCTCCTATCGCACAAGGATAGATCAATAGACAGATTTACGCAAGTACCAATATTTAAAGTTTGTATCACACACTTCTCGTCTTTGTGTTCTAACCGACACAGCTCATTTGTCATTTGGGACTTTTACATAAAAATGTATACATGTGATGTTTTAACTGTGTCACAAGGCCATATGAAATTGTTCTTTTTTGATGACTGAAACCAACTATTGACACAATGCCACAAATGGAACAATCCCATAGGGTAGTCGAGCATAAATAACAAGAAAATACATTAAAGATTCACCTGAGCGCCCTCACGAACTCTGATATCAGTTCCTTTGCTGTCAATGGATATAAGAGCCGCATCATCTATTTCTCCTTCTGTAGATAATATCTTTTTAAGCGGCTTTGAGAAAACTGCATTGAGTTCCTAGTAAAAATATATCATACAGGGAAATTATTATCAGTAAATAAACAAATAAATGCAATTTAATGATTAATTGATGCTTACCTTCAAAATGTGTTCTCCACCATTAAATGCAATTTTGTCTGGTTGAAGGGATTCATACTCACGCACATCTACCCATTGAACAGTGCCAAACCCTCCGATGAAATATATATCACTGATACCAACAGATATTAAAAGACTGAATGCAACTGAAATTACAGATACACATACACACACCCCCACACACACAATATGCATGTATGCATGCACGCATGAATACTTTAAGAAATAAATTGACCTCAGTTAAGGAAGAACCTTATGTCTTGCATCCTGTAATAGTAAAAGTTCCCCCACTGTTGAGATGCCCATTGCTGGTGTTTAGCTATGTACTGTTGACGAGCCCAGTCCTGGTGTAGTGGAAATAATTTGAAAACATGTGTAATTTAGGAAAGCAAATTAAAATATTGAATATCCCCTATTTCAAAAAAAACTGAATATTACACTTTTCAACATTATAATCATATACATGAAATTAAATCTGTCGAGTCCATGATATATTTTAATACCTTATGTAAGTGAAAGTTAAGAGTAGATAAAGGATTTTTATGGGTTTGACAGATAGTAAGCCTAGTATGAGATGTGTAGTTGCTTTTCCTACTACGTAATTGGAGATGTTCCAGTGATTGTTACTATTTAATGTAATAGCTTAATATTCATATGCTAATATAAACAAACAAGTCGAGATGAGATTAATAAACTTGAGAAATCTCCTAATATACCACTCAAAAATTATTTTATTACTGAAGACCAGTTCTCCTATTGATACTTTACACGAAGAACAAGAATATATTGTTAATAACAGTTATAATGGAAAAAATATTTATGAATGGAATACAGATGGTTATACTGAAAAACAGATTTATAACCTTGCTCATCGTATGTTTATGTATAGCACTATTTATAAAAATAATAGTAATTCTGATACTGCTCTTGCAAAAATGATAGTTTCAGGTTTTACTGGCCAACTTAAAGGTTGGTGGGATAATTATCTTTCGGAATTTGATAAAAATGAAATTTATAGTGCTGTCAAACATGAGAATAATGAATACGTTCAAAATGTTCAAAATTTTGTTTATACTTTAATTGTCATTATTCTTGAACATTTTACAGGAAGAGTATCTGCCAATAGTGGAAATATTCACAGTTTTACAAAACCTTCATTTTAAAAATTTAATAGATTTCAAATGGTACAAAGATACCTTTCTTAATGGAGTTTTGGGACTTCTAAAAAGTAATAGTTCTCACTGGAAATCCAAATTTATTGATGGTCTTCCTAGTTTATTTGTTGAAAGAGTAAATAAACTCTAAGAAAGGATAAAATCACAATTCCATGTGAAAATTATACTTCTGGTACACTTATTGAAACATGTATCCAGAAAGGATTATCGTTATGTAATAAAATTAAGCTAAATCAACAAATTAAACTGTAAAATTTGAATGAAAGGACCCAATTAGGCCAATTTTGTAGCCAATTTAGGATTGGATCTTACAAACACCAAAAACCCTTATAGGCAAATGAGAAGATTGAGTCCGTTGAATCTTCTTATAAAAGAAAAAAGAAGAGATTTTCTTGCAAAAAATAGAGTAAAAAAAGCTCAAAGAAAAGAAGAAAGAAAAACTAATAAACAAAGTTAAACCATTGTTTGTTATAAGTGTGGAAAAGTTGATCACTATGCCAACAGATGTAAATTAAAAAGAAAAATTGATAATATACAAATTGATAATGGATTAAAAGAAACATTGCCAACTTTTATTAAATTCTGGTTCTAAAAATTGTTCAGAAAAAGAAGAATATGACAACAGTTCGGACCTGATGATTTAGAAAATCTTAAAACTTTGTATAAAGATTATTTAAGTTCTGATATATGTTGTCAATTGTAGTTAAGGAAAACCTTGTTTAAATCCTATTATTAATGAAAGTGAAGGAGAAAAATTTTATAAGATTCTTTCACAATTTCAAGATTTAAATATAAATGCTTTAACTATAATAACATTTTAGAAACTTTAAATATAAGATTCTTTCACAATTTCAAGATTAAATTAAATATGAATAGTTTATAAACTTTTAAAAGAAAAACAAATATTAGAATACCCTACTACTATGCAAGATCTTTCTGAACAGAAATTCAGATTGTAAAACAAGAGAATAAAATTCCTGGTGAAAAAATTTCTATTTTGAATCGTTGATACAAATCACTTTGTTTGAAAGAGATCAAACTGATGATTCTCAAAAAGATTTTTCAGTACAAGGAGATTTTCTTTCAAAACCGTATATTGTTACTTCTTATAAATAGTTTATCAAAATTACTTTTTTAATTGATAACCATTTTCGAAAACAGTTAATTACACTTGTGGATAATTGTGCAGATATGAATGTTATCCAATAAGGAATAATTCCTACTACATACTTTCATAAAACTACTCATTCATTAAGTCATGCAGGTGGTGAAAATTTTGATATTCATTTTGGACTTCCACAAGCTCATATTTGCAAAATAAAATTCGTATTCCTACAAGTTTTTTTAGTAAAAAACGTTACTAACCAAGTTATACTTGGAACTCCTGAAAATTTTTTATCCTTTGACTCATGTTAATGAAAATGGGATTACAGGTACATATGAAAATAAACTTATTACCTTCCAATTCATACTGAATTTTTTACAAAAATATTAGATGAGATTAAAGATCTTTTAATACAAAAGACATCTCATTTAAATCTTTTAAAACAAGAAATTGATTTGCTTCCTATGGAAAAAAAACTACAAAATCCTAAGCTACAAGAAAAAATTAAATTAATTTTTAGTAAATTCTGTATAAAAATTTATACTGATCATTCAAATGATTTTTGAGATAGAAAAGGACATATTGACAATCTTCCTTAGATGATTTTGATGAAAAAAAATTCCTACCAAGGCAAGACCTTGTCAAATGAATTTTGAATATTTAGAACCGTATAAAAAGGAAATTGAATTACTTTTACGAAAAGGTTTAATAAAACCATCACAATCCCTCTGGTCATGCACTGCTTTTTATGTTAATAAATATAGTGAACAAGAAAGAGATGTTCCTAGATTAGTTATAAATTATGAACCTCTTAATAAAGTTTTAAGGTGGATACTGGCAGATTCAAATCAATTTTCTAGACATTCAATTTCCAATACTTGATTGATTAAATGATGGTATTATATTTTCTAAATTTGTTTTAAAATCTGGATATTGGAAGATTCAAATCTCTGAATCTGATCAATTTAAAACTGCTTTCAATGTTCCTATAGCACATTATAATGGCTTTCAATGTTCCTATAGCACATTATAAATGCAAGGTTGTCTTTTGGTCTGAAAAATGCTCCTTCAGAATTTTAAAAAATTATGAATGATATTTTTATTCTTTATAATGAATTTATTATAGTTTATATTGATGATATTTTGATATTTTCAAAAAGTATTTAAACGCATTTTAAACATCTTGATATTTATAGAAAAAAAATTATTATTCAAAATGGTTTGGTAATATCTAAAGCGAAATTGGCTTTATTTCAAACGAATACGAGATTTCTAGGCCATAATATTGAAAAAGGAAAAAGAATTCCTATAGATAAAAACACTGAATTTGCTTCTGAATTTTCAAATATAATAATTGATAAAACTCAATTGCAAAGATCTTTTGGAAAGCTTGGCTTATATATCTCTTATTATAAAATTTTAGCTACAGATATTGCTATTTTATATGACAGACTTAAAAAGAATCATGGTCCATCGACAGATCAACATACTCAAGTTGTTAAAAGAACAAATGAAAATGTAAGGCAACTTCCTTGTCTTATGCTTGCCAACCCAAATTGGGACAAAATTATTGAAACAGATGCTTCGAACATAGGGTTTGGCGGTATTTTAAAGCAACCATGTCCAAAGGCAAAACAAAAATATCTTGTTAGGTTTTATATCGAAAAATTGAATATTAGTCGAAAGAATTATGCAGCTATAGCCAAAGAATGTGTCTGAAAATTTCAAGAAGGCTTAAACCAAAATTTTAATAAAAAACTGATTGCAAATCTGCTAAATATATATTTAACAAAGATTTTAAACATGATCTATCTAAGTAAATGTTTCCAAGATGGCAGGCTTAATTAGCTCCTTTTGATTTTGAAATCCTTCATAAAAAAGGTGAAGATAATAGTCTTTTTGATTTTCTTACTCGTTAATTTTTAATGGATCATGATCCCTCGAGAAAAAGGTAATTCCTCCTACAGAGGAAGAGGTGGTAGAGATAATATCCTTGCCTAGCATGGTAACAGAAGGCTAATAGTCGAAAATATTGTTTCTAGCTTATCAATTATATCAGAAAATAATATTTCTACAAATAAAAGTGATCCTTTGTATAAAGAATTTATAGAGTTTATAACTCAGAAAAAAAGCAAGAAATACCATCGTATGCTGGCATAGCTAGTTATGAAGAAAATGAGGACAATATGACCTCACATGAGGAGAGCCCAAAGAAGTAATACTTCTTTTAAACTTTTCTTTTCTGATCGACAACAGAAAGTAATCAACGGTCATTAATGCAAAGGTACCTTGATACAGCATCGTATGTTGCTACATCATATAAACAAAGAGCATATACGAAAAACCTTTTAAAAGCTTCTCAAACATGCGAAATAACACATTATACTTCAACAGATCTGCATGTTTATAATTTCAGCAAAATTATTTTCAGAAGACTCATTATGCCAGAAGAATGGGGTATATCTACCTTAAGGAGAAAGAATATTTTCTACCAGATAAAAAAAATTCAGTTAAGTACTACTGGGATTATATTGAATAATTTAATAAGGTATTCTTATATGAGAATATTAAAAGAAAACATTCATGGTTTGTAAAAATATGCGGAGAAGTTTATAAATGTTCTATACCAAATTGGTTTACACATTGGTGACTATCTATGGACCATCTACCAGAATTCTTCCTGAAATAAATTAAAGGATTATATTATAAATGGGTGAATATTTCACCAAAATTAATTGAAAATAATGAATCAAATCGATGGATTGAAGGAATAGGTCCAATGTATTTCGTCATTGAATTTTCTATTCTATCGATTTGGAAATGGAGTCCAGAAGTAGGTTATATCCAACAAAAAATACCTTGTCTCAAAAGATGTCTTTCCACAAAATTTTGGGTCAAACTTATCAAAATTGATAAGATTACAGGTCAAATACATGGCCAACAAATTATTTTTAATATTAATGAAAAAGTAAAATATTATCAAGAACAGCAAAAATTAACAAACAAAAAGGAATCGTTCAACCCATTTCAGCATATTGCTAGAAGATTATAGATGCAAAAAGGATAATATCCAAAGAATAAATCACTCATTCTTGTCTTGAAGAAATAAAAAAGGATTTAATAAAAAAAATTAGGAGAAGAAAAGGATGAATCAAAATCAGACACATTTCTTCATCGAAGACAATTGAAATTACATGAGAATCCCAGAATCCATATAACAATGAAGATCTTGCAGAAGCCAAAGATCCATATGATGACGAAGATCTTGCAGTAATTTTTGCTTAAATTGAAAAAAATGTTGATAACATCGTGAAAGAAAAAGATATCAACTGATACGATAACAGCATAGAAAAAATTTCTTTGATAAAAATAACTTTTAATAAGAATATGTCACCAGGAAGATGCTCCTAAATTATTAACATAGGAAAAGTTGCTTTAATAAATTAACTTCCAAATAAATGTGTCATGGAGAAGATGCTCTCGATTATTTCCTTGATTCAAAATTGCTTGAAGTCCAAAACTAAGGGGTCGTTTGGTTTATTTTGTATTTTATGTTTTGAGTTTTCAACATTAATTACAAAATATGAGAAGAATGAAGGGAGGTCGGAAGGGATGAACGGAAGATTGGAGGGGACCACAAAGTGGATGGAGGAACGACGGAAGGATGAATTGTTGCTCGTGCTTACGTTTTTCTCAAAACACGAAAAATGAAAAAAAAGTTTGTTTTCTATTTTGTGTGTTAAATTCGTTTTCTAAAATGGTCATTTTTTATAATATACTTGCGTCGTGTGTATTTTTGTATGGACGAAAACTCAAAATTAAAAACGGTAAACCAAACATAGCCTAAGTTCTTTTAAATTTTTGTTTCAGCCTATAAATACATGACTTTTAGCTTGTAAGAAGGCGGAACTTAGAAACTTTATTCTTCTGCCATTACTAATATTAAATTATATAATATTAACTGCTTGTATCTGTTTATAAAAAGTAAAGAAGAAGCCTACTTCTTTTGGTTTGTAAGTCTCTCTTTTCGTTATATTCTTGTTTTCGTAATTTGAATTTTGTTTTTGTGATAGCCTGAATGGCAGGCTAATTATTTGTGTGTTAGATTATATCTAATTCATGTGCATGCGTCCCATATTTTCCTAATTATTAAAGAACTGTATGTCAATTTGAAACTTCTAGACTAAGGTTAAGAAAATTGTCTAGCAATAGTAATTCTCATGAACATTAGTCATGCTTTTATGCTTGCTTTAGTCGTGTATTGGCGTTTAGGGTTTTTCCCTGCATTGACTCATTCTAAAGGAATTATTGTTAGACGGATGAGTTTCTTGTAAAACCTATTCCAATTATGTCTAAGACTCTAAGCTTCAAAATGATCCGTATTTAAGTAAAATGGGCTTCTAAAATAAAGTTACTGTAGAAAAAATTTGCTAGACTTTGCTGTAGCAGCTCGTAACGATCTTATTGGTATCAGAGCCATAGTTCATGGATATGGATAGGTATAGTCTAATACATACCCATTAAGATTAATATTATAAAATAGAGAGATACTGTTACAAATAGTATTAAAAAAAGATTATGATATTCCTCAAAAATTAGATTTATTTAATAAGTGGACAATCCCTAAAATTTGAACCAAAGGTTCTATACCAACTTAATGAGTGTATTCCTCAAATTTTTTGATATATTTTAATACCTTAAAGTTAAAAAGTAAATAAAGGATTTTTATGGGTTTGACAAATAGTAAGCCTGGTATGAGATGTGTAGTTGCTTTTCCTACTACGTAATTGGAGATGTTCCAGTGGTTGTTATTGCATCTACATCTTTAACATCTTTGTTGCCACATCTACGTCTTTAACAGATAAATGCATTTCGATAAATTGATGTCCACAGCCGTAACACTGAAGGTCATTTTCTCAAGTTGCAGATTCTCATTCAGTTTCATAAAGAACTGAGAATGCAATATTGCTCGTATATATATTATAGTGCACAAACCACTACAAAACATATTCAATTTTCTTCCAAAATAACCTAAGTTAAAAGAGAATTCCATGATAACCTGTTGGTCCTGTGGAAGTGGAACGATGTCTCCAAATATTGTGACACGGGCATTTGATAGTCCGCTCCATCCCGGTATCTAATTAATAAAACTTAGATGACTGAGATGGGTCAGAAATAATTTAGACAGTGGTCATTAGTATTACAAGCATATAAACAATTTTACCTGAACAACAAGAGTACACCTTGGGTCTGCCAGTAGATTTCGTGTGTGGATGGCAAGTGGTGAAAGTGAAAATATTGGATCTGCACAAAGTAAATTCATGGTATACATGTCAAGAAGTTTACCTACCAAAAAAAATGTGTGCATTCACAAGAAACTATTGTGCACTTACGGCCCATTGCATCTGGTGCAAAATCTACTAGTGAACCAAATGGGTAGCCAGCGCGACGATGGTGCATTCTTGACATCACAGTGCACAAATGAGCAAACCTTGCCTGAGTTTAGAAAGATTTATATAAGTGTATTTATACTATTGTATCGACATGCAAGCACGATGTGCATGCATGTCACTTGTATATTTTCTTTACATTAAACTACTTAACAAAAATTGCATGACAATATAATAAACGAACATGCGAAAACACCCGCACAATACATAATATTAGCTCCATTCTTGTTATGCGGGGATTAGTTTAAAAGAAAATTTTGAGATCGATTTTAGCCTAAAGGACATAAGTTTTAAATTTTATATGAAAGACATTGAATGTTGTATTAATATAGCATCAGATAACGGAATGTTATATTAAACTAGCATCATATAAACAGAATGCTAAATTAAATTAGAATCGAATGAACTACACTAGATGAACTAAAATAGTAATCATTTTTTACCGTTAAATAAATGCCAAGTTCATATAACATTACACATATATAATGTTAAGTTCATAAAACATTTATTTTCACGGTTCATGTAGCATTTGTTTTATCTGATGCTATATTAATATAGCATTCAATATTCTTCGGACTAAATTTTAAAACTTGTGTCTTTCATTCAAAAATTTGACTGAAGTTTTTCCTTCTCCATATTTTCCTATTATTTAATTTTACACACACACAAACACACTCACTCGCTATATTTTGTCATCTAACGGATGATGTTAAGTTTATGGGTAGTTTTTAAAAATACAATTATTACGAATTAATAACTGAAACATTGAACTGGTCATTGGATGGTTGGAATTCTACCCTTTAAGGTAGAACTCGTATAGGTAGAGAGAGAAACGAGAATGGAGTCATAGGTGAAAGTAGGTATCATGGTCAATTCAGTCAGACACGATTGAAATAGTATGGTTTGATCTCTGGTAGTACAGATATAAAGCCAACGAAAATCAATATTGGTCGATCAGCGTAACAATGCTGACAGAAATTAGAATAATGTTAATAGAAAAGATTATGTTCCACTCGTGTTGTATGATAAATGGAGATTATTTTATATTACAAAAGCATGTGTCAAGCCACTCTGGCCATCTTACATAACAATTCAACCTATTTTGAAACTCCCTTCCCCTTAAATTGGGGTTGAAATTGAAAAGGTGGGGAACAATGAAGTATGATATTGAAAGAGTATCTAAAGTAAAAGAGGAGATGGTGTCAATGTATTGAATACAATTGGTTGCTGCTATAAGACAAGACAGCAAAGGTTACCTCGTACTTAGCCAAAAATAAATTTGTACCTGCTCCATTAAGTTGCGGACTGCCAATGCAGGTCGAGGTAAATCATGTGTAGAGGTTGCACTTTGTACACCACCTGAAATGGGTGTTCGATAGAGCCCAGTTCTAGATCCACTACTGCCACTTACTTCACTTTCAACTCCTTGCTTCCCACCATCAAACATTCTATGGGTGCCATTATGACTTGAAACCGAGATATTCTAAATAAAATAACCAAAACAGTTACTAAGATGCATTTGCCAATAAGTATAATATATATGAAGAATCAGAATATTCATTTTGTAGGCTGATTGACCATCATAGCATCAAGTTAAATAGCCACTGTCTTCTATACAAAACACAATAAAGTAGGCTACAAATTTTGTATTTTTTTTTTCATATAGCATAAATTTGGATGGTATTCATGCAAAAAAGGAAATTCCACTATTAAAGTTTATACAGCTCACTTGTTTGTCTATGTAATCATCTAGTTCCAAGAACACAAGGCAATTGTCTTAAATGTTTCTGTTTATTAAATTAACTTCATGCAGGGTAACCTTTCATCTTTGCTATGAACAAGGATATACAGTATATAATGAACAACTGGACAGGTAATACACTGACTGATGCATATTTGTGCCAGATGAACATTAAAATTTGCACGTATGGATTAATTAACGGGAGGAATGTACCATATATTTGTATTAAAGTAAGAATCTTAAAAATATATAAACTAATTAAACAAACAGAACACTTGTATCTCTATAAACTCAATGCTATCCTTTTTTATAATGAGTTTGTTCACCTCGATAGTTGATATTCCCCAAAAAAATTGTTATGGATGACTTTTTTTTTCTTCTGAAAATTGGTGGCTACGGATAACTTTATTGTATTAGCCAACATGGAAAGTCATATTTTCCCTCACTTTTGAGGGGTATTATTCACAGTAGAACATTGGATGTATACAGCAAATGGATTCCTCAGCGTGTGTGTGTAAAGTACAGAATACAATTAGTTTACAGTTTTAATCAACAAACTTATCTTTAAGGCCACCAGGGACGTAACCAGCCTATGGGTCAGGTGGGCAACTGCCCATCCCAAAAAAAAAGAAATTTTAAAAGAATAAACAAAGAGCTTCATTTCAGCCCAAACCCCTACGACATGCACAAACTATAAAGTATAAAGTATAGAAAAGGTTTTGAAGTGATTGCACTTTAAAACTAGATTGCTGCTGGAGTATTGCTTCTTCTATGTTTGGAAGTGATTGCACTTAAAACTAGACAGTTTTATACTAATGTTTTCTCTACTGTAACTATAACATAACTATTTAATTAAAAGTTAGTGTTAATTTATTTTCACTATTCTATGATGAAACTGTCTCTAGAAAGACAACAAACATCATCCCCCAATAGGATGCATGATGGTTTGTTTGAAGAAAAAAACCACAAGATGATATAGAATGAAAAATTGCTAAAAAAAAATTAAGCATGAAGCCATGGATTGATTTCCAATAAGTTCATAAAGCGCAATTTGAATGGAGTATTTACCATTTAGTTATCAATGTTTACTCATATGCAAGTTTGTCAAAATTATTCATATTGATGCAATTTATATAAACTCATTATTATCATTCTTGGTTATTATTATGTGTGAGTGTGCCAAATCCTAAAGCAAATTAGTTAAACCATATTTTTTTTCATAAAATGTTTTTTACATCTACATAGTTACGCCCACCGCAAACCAAAATCCTGGTTACATCATTGAAGGCCACCTAAAGAAAACATCATTGATTAATCAATTGGAGGAATATGAATCTATGTTGTACAAAATGAGTTCTCGGTGTTTAAGTAATTGACTAATACAAATAACCAGACTTGATATCAGGGGATTATTCGGTAGGATATGTCGGTCAAAGATATAACATGAAGATCTCTCCATGATATCAAAGATCTCCTTTTTTTTCCTCCTTTATTAAATTTTACACTCTCCCTATGAAAACAACAGTATTTCATTATTCTATGTTTGGGTCCAAATTTTTTCTCTTAAAACCTAATTATTCCTTATGCCCTTTAAATCAAAACTTGAAAAGCCATTTCTGACATTGTTAGCGACTATGCCCTAGGCATACACCTATCACCTAGCAAATCAAGAGCATACACGATACTCACAAGTATTTTTTTTTTTTCCTTTTTATTCACGCATACTTTTAATTATTTTCCCATACCTGCAACCCTAGTTATCAATCCAATAAATCACATCAAATGAACAACAACAACAAAAATAAAAAATAAATAAGGGTACCTCGAAAGAAGGCAAACCCTCCTCCGGGGAAAGCCCAAAACCATTTATCAAATCACTCCCTTCATGGGATAGGGCTCCAATCCTTTTCAAACTCTTGAAATCATAACTTGCACATCTAGACAGACTCAAAAGTTCAATCTTTTGATGTTTTTGGGAGAATCCGATTCCAAATTTTCGGACATTGAGCAAGGAGGATATGGAAGAGCTCTGAAAATGGGAGCTTTCTGCAAAAAGAGAAGGCGATGGCAGTGAAGTCGACAGAGCATCCATTGAAAGCAGAAAATATAAATGAAATTCAGGCGAAGTGGAAGTAAAAATTGCGCCCAATATCTAAATACATATTTTTGGCCTTCGGCTTTGGGAAAGAAACT
The DNA here is from genome assembly GCA_030737815.1 of Allium fistulosum. Taxonomy (NCBI): domain Eukaryota; kingdom Viridiplantae; phylum Streptophyta; class Magnoliopsida; order Asparagales; family Amaryllidaceae; genus Allium; species Allium fistulosum. The sequence continues at coordinate 1,512,378,307 of CM060901.1, forward strand.
TAATGCTAGGATTAGCATGCAGCTGTGCATTATTATTATTTTTATTTTCAAATAAACTCAGAAAAAAATGGATATTGCATAAAATTGACAAGTACACAATGAACTCTCGGTCCATCCGATCAATGATCAAATGAGTAGAGTGATACCGCGTACACACAGCATTATGAAGTTTCAAATCAATGCATAAAACATATGTTGTTATACTACTTCCAAAAGATTCAATTAATTATCATGCAGTCTTTTATTAAAAGTAATTTGGTTTATTAGTAACTAATATATAATATGGTAAGCAATGTTTAATAAAATATCTTCATTCTCCCTATTTTCTTAGTCTTGCCTTGAATCTCAAGCACGTTCTCCTTTTATTTTTTCCGTTAAACTTTTTTATCTATAACATTTGGTGTTTTCAGTCTTGTTCTCATCTCCTGCTATATTCTCTCATTATCTTCTTCTTTTAGATCATCATTTACCTTCTTTCAAACAAGGTCTCATCTTTAGGCATGAATGAAACCCTAGCTCTAAACAACTTTTCGACATCATCAACTAACAAGTTGTCCTTGCTCATTATTATACCATAAATTTTACTTAGCTATACTCTACCTTTGGCTAAATAAGCCGAAATACGAAAGGAAGACCCTTGAGCATTCTTTGCATATGAATGCCAAAAGTCTTAACCCTTCGACCGAAGCCTGGAAGCCTTACTCTATACTTGATCTTCTGTAAGTATTAAATGTCAATGTGTATATAGTCTCGCATAGCTCCCTTTGGTACATTAGATCGATGGCTAAGCACTCATGTCGAAGCATAAACAAGGTTCGAGGGCTAGATACCCCTTATTAAGGCCAAGACGTCGAAGGCTAGATGCAGAGCCCAAAACAACTGGTTGAATGGTCCATGATAATATGAAATAAGAACAGGTCCAGAATATAATGAAGACCGAGGACCATGGATGTCACTTGTTGGATGAATTTTCATAACCGAACCGGTACCACCGGATCAACCACCAAACGAAGCCACGCCGATCTACTCGTCTCCCACTACCGGACCAGCTCCACCAACTCCACAACCGGACCAGCTCCACAACCGGACCAGCTACACCAACTCCACAACCGGACCAGCTCCACAACCGGACCAGCTCCACCAACTCCACAACCAGACCAGCTCCACAACCGGACCAACTCCACCAAAGCTCCACTACCGAACCAGCTCCACAACCGGACCAGCTCCACCAACTCCACAACCGGACCAGCTCCACAACCGGACCAGCTACACCAACTCCACAACCGGACCAGCTCCACAATCGGACCAGCTCCACCAAAACTCTCCACAACCGGACCAGCTCCACTGCCGAACCAAGACCTCATCTCCACCCATCTACTACCGAACCAAGACGATGCCGAACCAAATTTGCCAGGCCGATTGTATCAGCCCGGGCCCATCAACAGCTGTATACATCCAAGACCCCTACCCCCAGCCTCACTCTATAAATAGAGGGGCAGGGGTATAACAATGGGGGACAAGTTTGAGAGCTCAAGCACGGAGAGAACTTTCAAACAACTTTCTTTTACTTGTATCAGAGCTTTGTACTTGTAATCAAAACAAGAGAAGAGAAATAACATATAAAGTGGACGTAGGCACATTCTGGCTGAACCACTATAAATCTGCGTGTCTTTTTACAGTTTAGCCCCTGCTTTTCATATATTTACATAAATCACTCAAATCACTAAGAACAACATAAGATCTACTAAATCATACAACTTTGAGGTGTTTGTCCATTTTTTGTGCAAACATTTTTGGTGCTTTCGTTGAGAGCTAGAAGCTCGAAGCTTCAGCTTCATCCACTTAACGAGTTTTCCTAACAGCATCGTCCGCCACTTGGAAAACATGCCTCCCAAACAGAGAAAAGATGTTAACAAAGGAAAAAACATCGCATCCAGCAGTCTTCCAGATCTAGCTGTCACGAATCAAGTAAATCGTCCTCCTCCAGCAACAGTAACAAATGAAGGACAGGCTAACCCAACCACTCCTACCACAGAACAGCCTACAGCAATTACTAGGGCAGATTTGGACAGAGTTGTGGTTGAAGTAACTAACCGCTTCCCGTCCCAGCAGGAAGCCTTGGTGGACCATCTCATGTCACGCTTAAGGGACGCTGAAGAATCCAACCGCAACACTGAAACATGGGGCGAGTCCCAGTCTGGAGGATCTCAGAGACAACAAAGATCTTCCTTCTTCGAAGGAGCTAACGGCAGAAGTAGCCATGGTAGGAGCCGAGACCGAGCACAGCACGAAGTTAGGCCTGAGGAAACGTTTGGTACCGAACCCAACGAGGGAGGTACCGGACGGAGGTCAACTGTAGCTGAGCCTGTCATACTGCCTAACCACGGAAACGCCGGTGAACGGGGTCGAGCTAGAGTCCAGCCCGAAGTTGGACCCGAGGAAGTGCTTAGATCAGAACCCAGTAGGGGGAGATCAAGGCAAGGGCCAACTGTAGCTGACCCTAGCATGCTCCCAGAAGATCAAAGGCAGCCGCTGGAGAATATGAGGAACGATAGACGATACCATCCCTACAGGTCATCTGGACGGAATCAATCCCATAGAACATAACCAAACTCGTTTCTATCTGCTCCAAATTCTGATGAAAGGATGGCGCGCTTATTCAGAGAGTGCGTCCAACGGGAGCAAAGAGATCGAGGGATAGGCGCTAGGGTGATCAGCCCTTTCGCCCGCAACATTGAAATTGCTATTACCCCCCGAGAATGGATGATGCCAACAATGAAACCTTACAAGGGAACCTCCGACCCCATCGTACACTTACAAAGATACACACAGCACATGCTCATGAGTGGAGCAACAGAAGGAGTACTGTGCAAATGCTTTCCACTATTCTTAGCAGATCTCGCTACCTCCTGGTTCTGTCATCTACCCCAGGGATCCATCAGCTCGTGGGAAATGTTGAAAGAAAAGTTTATCAGTCAGTTCCGCATCCATGTGGAACAACCTAAGGACACTTATTCCTTATCCGACGTCAAACAGAAACCTGGAGAAAAACTGCAGCAATACCTAACCCGATTCAATGCCGCAGCAGCCGCAGTCCAAGATGCCGATGAGAAGCTTATCCTAATGGCCCTCTGTAGTGGTGTGCATCCAGACACTAAATTTGCTAGAAGGTTGACGAAAGAAAAACCAGCTACTTTACCCGATTTCTTCCATGAAGCCGGGAAATACATGAGGCTTGAGGATGCTGCCGTTGAGGGGCTGTCAGGACAGCAAAATAAGGCAACTCACAGCAACGCCCCCACTGTGGCAAGGGACGTTCGAAGAAATGATTCCAGAGACAATGCTGGGGGCAAGAAGGGAGAAAAGCGCCTATATCGGCCTGGACCGAGATTCGACACTTACACTCCTTTGAACGAGACCGTCGAAAATATCTTCCTTGCCACCCAAGGCGAAGTTAGATACAAACGCCCACCATACAAGAAGGAATCAGATAACGCGCAGAAATCTGGAAAGTTCTGCCGCTTCCACGAATCTCACGGGCATGATACCAATGAATGCCATCATCTCCGGGATCTGATTGAGGAACACATCAGAAGGAAGAAACTGGAACGTTATGTAAAAAGTCAGGACAGGACTCCAGCTCCTGCCAATGAAAACCCAAGGCTACCCTCACCGGACACCGGCAGAGGAAACCACAACGCTAGCAGCTCTAGTTAAGAGAAAATAGTAGTCCATACCATCTCGGGAGGACCGCACATCACGGACAGAAGCTGGAAAGAGATGGAAAGGTATGGAAAATCGCTTAGAGACAATAAAGACTGTGTCAATTCGGTTATAGAAGAGCGCCACCCAAAGTGGAAAGAAAGTAATGACATCACATTCGGTAAGCGTGACCTAGAAGGAAGGCAGTACCCTCACATGGATCCCATGGTCATCTCTGCCCGACTCGGTCCCGCCGAAGTTTACCGAATCCTGGTAGACACTGGAAGCTCAGTAAACATCCTGTTCAAACACGCATTCGACAAAATGAAGCTATCAATGAAGGATGTATCTCCCTGCGATAAACCACTACGCGGCTTCACTGGAGATGCGAAGATGCCCCTCGGGCAACTGGACCTCTTTGTTGAGATTGGAAGCCATCCCCGCTCCGCCGTACGGAAACAGACGTTTGTGCTAATAGAAAACCATTCGGCCTACAACGCCTTCTTAGGAAGGCCATCCTTGTCTGACTTCCAAATTGTCCTAGCCCCATGGTGCCTAAAGATGAAATTTCCAACAGACAATGGAGTAGGGGAAGTGGAAGGAGACTAGGACGTTGCTCGAGACTGCTATGTGACTGAACTTCGCAACAACCATAGGAAGGATAAAGGGAAGGGTGTAGAGATTGCCCTCTGCACAAAAAGTCTAGAAGCATAGCAACTAAAGAAAGCCCCTCCTCTTCGATAAACCAGCGACCCTTTCAATGAATTAGACCCTAGGGACAAAGAGGAGGAGGCCACCGCCGAGCCTGCAGAGGCTATGGAGTTTATATCTGTAGACAAGCACGACTCAAGTAGACTATTGAAAATTGGGTCCCAACTAAAAGCCGAATTGAAGGAACAACTCATCGATTTTCTCCACCACAACTTGGATGTATTCGCATGGTCACACGCTGACATGACCGGAATCTCCCCCGACATAGCCTGCCACGTATTAAAAATTGATCCTACCAAGGCGCCTGTAAAACAAAGAAAGAGAAGTATGGGGGCAGAGCGATCAGCAGCTCTCGATGAAGAAGTAAAGAATCTACTCGCCAATGACTTCATACGAGAAGCTATCTACCCGGAATGGATCGCCAACCCGGTGCTGGTAAAGAAGGCTAATGGGAAGTGGCGAACCTGCATTGACTTTTCCAACCTAAACGACGCCTGCCCAAAGGATTGCTTCCCACTTCCCAGAATCGACCAACTTGTAGACAGCACAGCCGGGCACGAGCTCCTATCTTTTATGGATGCATACTCAGGATATAACCAAATTCCTATGCATGCTCCCGACCAAGACCACACTAGTTTCATCACTGACCGGGGTTTATACTGCTATAAGGTAATGCCTTTCGGACTTAAAAATGCAGGAGCCACCTACCAGCGCCTCGTCAACAAGATGTTTGCAGGGCTAATAGGACAGACTATGGAAGTATATGTGGATGACATGCTGGTGAAGTCAAGGAAAGCCAAAGATCACGTAAACCACCTAGGCAAAATGTTTCAAGTACTCCGTCAGTATGGAATGAAGTTAAATCCTCTAAAATGCTCCTTCGGAGTGTCATCAGGGAAGTTCTTAGCATTCATCGTTCATGCCAGGGGGATTGAAGCGAACCCTGAGCAAGTCCGAGCGCTAAGGGATATCAAGATACCTTCCACCCAAAAGGAAATGCAAAGCCTAAATGGAAAAGTGGCCGCCCTAAGCCGATTCATCTCCAAGGCAACGGACAAGTGCGTCCCCTTTTTCGAAGCTCTAAAGAAAGACAAAGGAAAGTTCGAATGGACTAACGAATGCTTAACCGCTTTCCTTAACCTAATCGAACACCTCCAGAAACCACCGGTACTCTCGACTCCATGCGAAGGCGAAGAATTATACCTATACCTTGCTGTGTCATCTCACGCCCTAAGCGCTGCCTTGGTAAGGGAAGAGAACCGCACGCAACGACCAGTTTACTTCGTCAGCAAAAGGTTTACTGGGGCAGAAGTCAGATATCCTAAACTTGAGAAGCTAGCATACTGTTTACTAATCACATCACGGAAACTGCGTCACTACTTCCAGTCCCATTCCATCAAAGTTCTGACCGATCAACCACTGAGGCAGGTACTCCATCGTCCCGACACTTCTGGGCGACTACTTAAATGGTGCATTGAACTAAGTCAGTATGATATCACCTATCACCCTCGCACCGCCATCAAGGGACAAGCCATGGCTGATTTCATTGCAGAATTCACTACCAACGAAGGTAAGGAGCAATTGGAAATAGAAAAAGATATCAAGTGGAATCTCTTTGTGGATGGTGCATCGAACGAACAAGGCTTGGGGGCAGGTGTGGTAATAATCACTCCCAGGGGAAACAAACTGCACTATGCTATAAGGTTGGAGTTCGCTGCCACCAACAACGATGCGGAGTATGAAGCAGTGATAGCCGGACTAGAAATTGCCATAGAAATCGGAGCCAATTCTTTGTGTCTTCACAGCGATTCTCAACTTATTGTTAATCAAATACTAGGAGAATTCCAAGCTCGAGAAGAATGACTCATAGCATATTTAAAGAAGACCAAGTTACTTCTCAGCCGATTGGACCACTACTTAGTCAAACACATCCCTCGGGAAGAGAACCAAGAGGCCGACGAATTGGCGAAGCAAGCAAGTGTGAGAGACATCACCATCCTCGGGGCAGTAACCATCTCAAAGCAACTGGTCCCAAGTTTTGAACAAGTGAATCTGATAGCTGCAACCGAGGAAGCAACTTGGATGACTCCCATCCGAGACTACCTACAAAGTGGCACACTACCCAACGGGCGTAACGAAGTCAAGAAAATTTTGAGGTAAGCATCCCGCTACACAATACAAGAAGACATCCTCTATCGGCGCGGATTCTTTAACCCGTTATTAAGGTGTGTCGCTGGGAGGGAAGCCAAGGAAATCTTATCCAACATCCATCAGGGAAGCTGCGGAGATCACACCTGAGGGCAAACATTAGCAAAAAAGATACTCCGATATGGATATTTCTGGCCCACCTTAAGCAAGGACGCCTTAGATTTCGTCAAAAAGTGTGACAGATGCCAGAAGTTTGCTAAGATTCTGCGGCTACCAACCACTGAGATTACTCAAATGACCAGCCCTTGGCCCTTCGCAATATGGGGAATTGACTTAATCGGCGAGCTACCAATGGGCCGAGGTGGGGCCAAATATGCTATAGTGGCAGTCGACTATTTCACCAAATGGGTGGAAGCGGAACCTCTAAATAAAGTATCTTCAGCAAAAGTTATTAACTTCTTGATCAAAAATGTTCTGTGCAGGTACGGAGTCCCACTCAAAATCATATCAGACAATGGACTTCAGTTTGACAGTGAGGAATTCGCCAACTGGTGCCAAGAGCACGGAATTCACTAGAGCTTCTCATCCGTAGCGTACCCCCAAGCAAACGGACAAGTCGAAGCCGTCAACAAAATTCTGAAGACTCTAATCAAAAAGAAGCTCGAAAAGTCAAAGGGCGCTTGGGTGGATGAACTCCCTACGGCACTATGGGCCTATCGCACATCTTTCAGAACATCAACGGGGCACACTCCTTTCTCTTTGGCATACGGATCGGAGGCTATGCTCCCAGTTGAAACCATTGTTCCTTCCCACCGTAGAATCCACTATAACCCAGAAGAGAACGAAGAACTCCTTCACATGTCTTTGGATCTAGTTGAGGAGAGAAGAAATGATGCAGTCCTTAAAGCAGCAGCCCACAAATAGAAAGTGGCTACACAATGCAACTCCAAAGTCAAGCATCGTACCTTACAAGAAGGGGATCTTGTCCTCAAGCGAATCTTCCCTCGCCCCGAAGCACTAGACCCAATCTGGGATGGACCATATGTAATTCATAAAAATCTCCACAACGGGGCTTATATTTTGTCAACAGTGGACGGAGAGGTGTTCCGGAGGGCATGGAACATCCAACACCTCCGTCGATACTTTTCTTAACTTGTATTGCCCATATGAAGTGAATTAACAAAGAGAATCAGTGGACGTAGGCATTTTCGTGCCGAACCACTTTAAAAAACCTTGTCTCTTTTTTAACTTGTTCCTTTATATCTTGGCTGCTTGTTAACTTTATCCTTTTCTGTTGGACAAAATCTTGTGCATACAGCATTTCAATTCGAGGCACTCCACAGCATAACTTCATCTGGACAAGACCTAACAGGTACTATGCGAATCTATGCCCTCGCCAATAAGACACTTTCACTCCAGCATCCCTCTGCTGCGGGTTAACTCATTGCTCGCGACGGCCCTTAAAGCCAACTGTAATGAGCCGATTATAAGCCACCGAGAAGGCCGACTATAGCCGAGGCAGCTCATTACGGCGTTCGGCTCGCCGGCGACTGTGAACCGATTATAAGCCCCAACATAAGGTGTGGCCAGCCAGGGGCAGTTCACGGTTGACGATCGGCACCCACGCTAGCCAGCCACAGTAAATCGAATAATACCCGCGATTACGGGCCATAATGGCCCGGGTAGTTACTGTGCGCGATCTCGGCTCCGATGTGTCTTAAGTACGGCTGTGGTAAAAAAGAATTAACTCCCCGCGGAGGCGTAAGATGGGTGACAAATGTCTCCAAGACCCACAGCTAGGGAAAGTGACTACAAAGCCCGTTTGTCACGAACTTAAGCACATCGAAGGCCTTCCGTGATTGGAAGTTTTACTATTTCACACATTTCAATTTTACTTGAGAAACTTTTCTCCTATCCTCTGTAACAATTCTTGAAGTACAGGACACAGAACAGGAGACACTCACTAATAGAAGCGGATATTCGCAGCAAGATATTGGAACGCATCCCTTAATCGATCACACAGGATATTCAAAGCTGCCATCTACAAGCAAAATATAAAGGGCGGTATTTCTTTCTTTCATATGTAAACACGTGAATGTAATTTATTCACACCTCACACTAACATTGCAAGTCATGAAATTATGTTTCAAAACAAGATCCTGGCATCAAACACCATTTAATTACAAGAATATGCATAGCTATATTTCTTATACAACATGTCAAAACAGCAAAAACATTCAAAAGACGACAAAATCAGCTTAAGTTAAAGAATTACACATCAAGAATAGAGCTATTTATTACAAGTAGCAGGAATTACAACCTAAAAGTTACTCTACTATTTTAAGACTAACATATACAACCCTGTCAAGTCCACAAAAAGAGTTTTTCCAAGTCTGATCAAGGGGCCGGCTGCATTGGAGTTTTATCCTTGTCCTGTTGACCACCTGTCCAGTCAGAGAAAGGATTCATTAGTGATATGCAACCAAGTTAATGGAGAGACTAAAAAGGAAGACTTACCAGCACCTGCTTCTTGACTATCCTGGTCGTCATCCTCTACTTGCACACCTGCCTCCTCAACAGCAGGCAACCGCATACCCTCCTTCACCGCCACCTTCTCCTCCTTGGTAAACTGGGCAGTGACCACATCCATGCTGAAGGCCACACCACCCTCTTTGTCTGTGTCCGCCTTAGCTTCCTCCAGAGCCCGAAGATAAATCTTAGCCATAACCCTAGGATAATCATCCATCCAGGATAGGTTGCCCTGCTTCCAAGTTCGGAAGTACATGTCCTGAAGCATTTCATCCATCATCCCCTCATTCTCCTCAAACTCCCTCATCCGGACCTCGGAAGCCGACAACCTTCCAACGGCAGTTTCTCTCTCCAATCGGTATCTCGAGCAGTCAGCCTGAAGGGATTTCTGCATCGCCTCCATCTCCTCCTTCAGCCTAACCTGAGCAAGCTCTGCGGCTTCAAGCTTTCCCGACAACTCCTCTACCCGCTCAAGATCCGCCCTCCGAACCTCATCCACTGTCGAGATGGCCATATTTATCTGCTCTTTGCAGGCAGCCTGCATCTTCCGCAGTTCCTCCTTACTAGCCTCCTCCATAGCCTTCCTCAACCACCCGGAGGCAGCCTCATTTTGAGAAATCTGAATGGCTTGATCAGCGAGCTGTTTGGCCTGGTCCGAAACCATCAATCGTAGTCGGATGTTGGCACTCCCAATCTCCTCTCCAGCCTTAACCAACCGGGCATGATGCCCCATCAGCTTCCTAGTCTCCTCCACCACCCGATCAATATTATCCTTGGCCTCGTCTCCCATGGTAACTATTCGAGTAGTAAGTAGATCGAGATCTAAGGACTTAGCATCATCAAGCACCCGTACCATGGGATTGCGGGGAAGAAGGTGCTCACCAGTAACCTCGTCAAAGGTAATATCATGGGAACTTGGATCCAGATCAGGATGACCCGCAAATGGATTACGAGCCAAGTCAGGACGATCAATCTGAATAACGGTAGGGTTTTCGGACGGGTGCGGAGAGAGTGCGAACTCGCTATCCTCCTCCGTGATATCATGAAGAGGCTGAACTGGGGGCTGAGGACCAAGTGAAGGTTCGGATGAGGGATGACTCCTCTTTCTCTTTTGAATACCCTCTTCAATAACCCCAAGAAGAGGACGGTAGCCGACTACATCCCCGGAACGGTGGGTCGAAGGCTTCGGCTTGGCGGAAGCTTTGGAGAGCTTGTACTGTTCAAGCCTGTGCCGAAGATCTGAGGCCTTGGCCGTTTTACCTGCTCCTGATATGAAGAACAAGTGTCACAAGCTTACATTGATCCATAATTCGAGAAAACACGGTAAATTAAAAGTTAAAAGAAGAAAGAAAACACATCTGTGGTTGTACAAACCCTGGGGAGGAGTAGGATACTGCAATGAGTCCTGGATTTCATTCCAGGACGGGAGCGGATCATAAAATATTCCTAAGTCCCTATCATAAATGGAGCCCGCAGGAGTCAAAAGTTCACCTTGAGTCGTCGGAGCCACCTTGGCTGGAATAATCTGAGGAGGCTCGCTTGCACTAGTCCCAGCCTTGTCAGCTTTCCCAGATTTCTCTATCAAAGCCGGTTCCCCGTCCAGCCCCTCGAAAGCTTGGTGGAATGCATCATCCGTCCACTCCTGGATCTCGCCTGCTTGCCCAGGAAGCAAGGCCCCGATGCCATCACCACCGCCGCCACCTTCCCGGTCATCTCCTCCCTCACCTCTCTCCTCCTCCACATCTTCCTCCCCCTGGATAAGTGGACAATTGCTGGGGGAAGGACCGTCCGACCTCTTAAGTTTCTTACCTTCGACGGTTGGAGGTTTTGTGAAAGGTTTTCTCTTGCCACTCTCTATCGTGACACCTCCCTTAGCCTGAGCAGCCGCCCTCTCCTCCGCCGTTTCCCTCAGCTTGACTACTGACTGCTGTGGAAGGATCAAGCTACACTCCAGAAGGGTCGCGTTTCTGATCAGGTAGGCAGCTGATCTATCTCTCCCGGGGATAGCTTCTATATCAGCCGCCGTCTGAACCAGGCGATCAGTCTCCACAACCGCAAAGCCACCTGTCGCTAGCAAAAATGAAAACATATGAGAAGAAGCATCGCAATCAGAATGGAGATTATAAATAAAGCATCGACTTACATCCAGAAGTAAAACGCCGAATAGAAACAGAGTCGTCCCTGACGAAGAACCACTCCTTCTTGAACATGTTGAATTTGGAATACAGATCCAAGACCGGCTTGAAGGTTACAGCTGACTCCAAGATGATGTATGGGGACCCCTTCTTATAGCCCCTCAGATTATATAAGTACTGGATCTCCCGGTTGGAAGGAGCACGACCATACTTCCTCTGGAAGATGACGAAGAGGCTCACCAGTATAGCATAGGAGTTGGATTGAAGCTGGAATGGGGCCACCTTTAGATATGCAAGGAAGCTAGCTACCCAAGCATTAAGAGGCGGAATGGAACCACACATGCAGTGGTATCTGCTGTAGGCAAAGTACCCTTCGGGAGGGTCATATGGCATAACGTCTCTCCCTGGCAACCGCATGCGCGCCCTATCAATTCCGAAAGAACGAGAGATGACATCGAGCTGCTCCTCCTTAAGGGAGCTGGGAAAGAAATCGGGTGGGGAGTTCAGAAGCTCCTGAGGACCGTACCCGTCCACTAGTAATCTCGGGGCAGGTCCGTGACGTTCTGGTCCTGACTGAGCAGGGGGCACTGCGGAAGATTCTCCTTCGCCCTGGGATTTCTTTTTATCTGATCGAGTTTCTGCTTTTCGAGACATTTATCTGCAAACACAAAGAAGTGCGTCGTTAGAATAAAAGAAGTAAACAAGCGAGTGTGTGCAGTCTGGAATTTCGCTCATAGTTCAAGTCTACAAGGTCATTCGGCACCCAGAGTACAAGGTCATTCGGCATTCCCAATACTACGAGTTCATTCGGCATTCCCAATACTACAAGGTCATTCGGCATTCCCGATACGAAAAGGTCATTCGGCATTCCCAATACTACAAGGTCATTCGGCAGTCTCGATACGACAAGGTCATTCGGTATTCCCAATACTACAAGGTCATTCGGCATTCCCGATACGAAAAGGTCATTCAGCATTCCCAATACTACAAGGTCATTCGGCGTTCCCAATACTACGAGTTCATTCGGCACTCCCAGTATCAGAACTCATTCCACACTCAAGTACTTATGGTGAAGATTCATTCGGTAATTGAAAACATGAGTACCATTCGGTAACTACCTGATTCGGTAGTCGAGGATGATCCGGCAATAACTTTGATTCGGCAGACAAGAAGTTCAATTTGGCAAACGGTAAGGGATGGTAGTGACAGAAGTCCCATACTTATAGGGGGAGGTTTTTTGACCGGACCAGACGATTCGGTTCTCAGGCCGAATGAGTTCGACAAGCTAAAACAAAGCACAGCATATGTTAAACATATGCCCTGCTTTGGGGGGCAAATGTTGGATGAATTTTCATAACCGAACCGGTACCACCAGATCAACCACCAAACGAAGCCACGCCGATCTACTCATCTCCCACTACCGGACCAACTCCACCAAAGCTCCACTACCGAACCAGCTCCACAACCGGACCAGCTCCACCAACTCCACAACCGGACCAGCTCCACAACCGGACCAACTCCACCAAAGCTCCACTACCGAACCAGCTCCACAACCGGACCAGCTCCACCAACTCCACAACCGGACCAGCTCCACAACCGGACCAGCTACACCAACTCCACAACCGGACCAGCTCCACAACCGGACCAGCTCCACCAAAACTCCACAACCGGACCAGCTCCACTGCCGAACCAAGACCTCATCTCCACCCATCTACTACCGAACCAAGACGACGCCGAACCAAATTTGCCAGGCCAGATTGTATCAGCCCGGGCCCATCAACAGCTGTATACATCCAAGACCCCTACCCCCAGCCTCACTCTATAAATAGAGGGGCAGGGGTACAACAATGGGGGACAAGTTTGAGAGCTCAAGCACGGAGAGAACTTTCAAACAACTTTCTTTTACTTGTATCAGAGCTTTGTACTTGTAATCAAAACAAGAGAAGAGAAATAACATATAAAGTGGACGTAGACACATTCTGGCTGAACCACTATAAATCTGCGTGTCTTTTTACAGTTTAGCCCCTGCTTTTCATATATTTGCATAAATCACTCAAATCACTAAGAACAACATAAGATCTACTAAATCATACAACTTTGAGGTGTTTGTCCATTTTTTGTGCAAACATCACTTGTCTTAAAACTTGGTTGCTACGACCCAGATCTATATAATACGGGCTCAACCAAAGTACAGGTCACTAGGCTGGCTTTAAATTGAAAGTACAGGCCATTAGGCTAGCTCATGATCGAAATGCGAAAGCATTAAGGTGTGTTGCTAGTACTTGGGTATCAAGACTACATGCAACCTCCGGATCATATACTGAAACCCCACGAGTGTCTCTAATTAAAGCAATGGCTCAAGGTGGTCATAACAGAAAGCAAAGGCCCAGAAAGCCTTATTCAACATATAAGATCGAAGTTGTCTCCATCTAGGCTGAGAGTGCCTAAATGTACAACTAAATCAGCAGCTCAGATAGCCTAAAGATATATCGACGGCTCCGATATCCCAATGCTAATACAAAGAATAAAGGTTGAGATGCCTAAATCTATATATAGAAGCGACACTCATTAATCTATGTCATTATGCAAGGATCAGACTATTACGCATGTCCAAATCACAACCTCATAGACAAGCCATTTTAGCAATCAAAGACAAACGCTCTCCATCAATGGTAGAGGTATAAGACTGCTATAAGTAGAGGGCCTCGGTACACAAATGGGATCAAATTGATCTAAGACGGTAGATTGAGAAGCATTCAACTAAAATCATTTGTAATCTTATTTTCCATTTTAGACTCGAGCTTATATTAGAACTTATCAATGGTGGACATAGCCACATCAACATTGTAAAGCTTTTCAGATACTGATAAAAGAATTAAAGAAACTTCTCAATAGTGGATGTAGGGATCCAACTCTCGAATTGCTATAAATTCTCGTGTCTTTACTATTTCAACACTTTTCTTATCTATCTGTCTTCGGCCTTGGCACTTAGCCTTTGGTCGAACCATTTTATTTTGCTTAAACTCCAGAGTTTGCCTTCAGACATTTGGGATGTTGGGAGTAATGAAAAATTACACAACATTTTTGACACTAAGAGGAGGGCCCGGCTTGAACCTCCGTACATTTGTTACTATTTCCAATAAAGTTTCAGTTTAAGAAGATGAACTCAAAATCTTTCTTAGGGAAAAGCGCGCAATCATATGCGGTTGACAACAAAGTCACAAAGACACTTAAAGATATCTTGAATACTACAACCGAAGGAACTGGTCATTCGGTTACATCTAATAATCAATTCTGAAGCATGATGATGACTTTCATGGAAAAACTGCTAAGTGCTTAGATGAATATCAAGTCGCGATTAAAAGCTATTGAAAGCATGGAAAATATTACTGCTATCATTATCGATGAAGAGAATCAGTTGCGAAAAATTGGTAAAACCTTGGTAAAAGACATATGACTGGGGAAGAAGAGGAATATGATTTGCAAAAGCTACAATTGTTAAAATCCAGGGAGAAGCATCCTGAATTACTGAAGGAAGTCCACCTGGAAAGGGCCTAAAACCGAGTCCAAAAAGAATAAACCTCAATGGGACCTATAAGTTTAGGCTCGAAGGAAGAATTTGTTATGTTGTACACACAGATATTCTGAGTCTCGGAAGAGAAAGAACTACTGGGAGAGTGTTGATGAAGTTAACTAAACATATTCAAAAATTGCAGAAGAAAGACTAGGATCTCACTTGGAGCCCAAAATTAGAAAAAATTCAACAACTTGTCGATGAGATTACAATAGCACCTTTACCCATGGGATTTTGAATCTCGAAGATATCTCATGACAGATCACATATCCTGATGTCGACCTAGCCCAATATGACATATAAATGCAGGCTATTCGGGCTTCAGACAAAGTTAAGTGTTGTAACTAACTTATTACCTTTACTGGACTATCTCTAAAGTGGTTCTAGCATTGTCCATCGAATTCCATAAGCACATGGGAGTCGTTAACTACTAAACTTTTGATTCAATTATTTGCATCAAGAGATACGAGAGCTTGTGTTAGTTTTCGGCTGATATAAGGCAAGGAAAGGTGAATCTTTGGAGGACTATTGTCGAAGATTCAATGATACTACCACCAAGGTGAAAGGCATATCAAAGAAATCAAAATTGATCGTGTAACACCCCACAATTTGACGTTGGTTATTTAATTAGTTAGTTAGTTAGTTAATTAGGCTTCAAAATGGAATTTGTGCAAATGATAGAATTTCACTATTGCATTCATGGTGAAATTATGAGCAACTTTCATATTTGGAGGATCGGAGTCCAAACGAAGAAGTTACGGACGAAAAACAAATTTGGAACAGGAATAATTAGAGTATAATATATTAATGTTTATATATTGATTGCCGAGACCCACGGGTCGACAGGTCCATTATGACTGGTCGACATGTAGTGGTTGATCGGTGCTTTGGAGTGGTCAACCGGTTGGACAACCAACGGCTAGAGTTATTCTTGGCCTAAACGAGCCAGATTTAATATTTTAAATCTAACGACTTTGGTTGATTCTAGCGCTTATAACTTCAAGCTTAACCCTCTCCTTTTGTAATGATCTGCCTTTGGTTGAAACTAATACATTCACGATATTTATGTGCCGAGCATCCAAGTGCCGGAAAGATAGATTATTAGGGGTGAAAGAAAAAGAAAGACAAGAAGAAACTAAAGAATACAGAATCTCACAACGCGAAGGAACAATATATAATAATCAATATAAAATTACATAGTCATTTCCAAAGATACATCAGAGTTATAATAGTACAACTTCCTACCTGGGACATTTTTGACTACCTGTCCCTATGTAACTGGTACAAATTTCATCCAAACAGCGGAAATAAAGAATATGCCTTGGATCTCTAGCTCGTCTCCTAAGCTCCAAAGCATCTAAAGCTAATCTAAAAACATGCTCGGTCTGAGCCGAGCATTATAAGAAAAATAACACCCGGATCAGTCTGGTAAAATCAACGTGAGAATACTCAAATCGCAAGAAATTTTATTAATTATAACTTGTAAAATCCTTTAAAATCAAAGGCATCTCGTAAGACCATGCCGCACATAAACACGGACGTGTTTTTACCTTATGATAACCAAACCATTTCTATAAAAAATCAAGTGTAGTGTTTAGGTTTAAAGTAAAATATGAATATAGCCGAAATTCTTGCATCTCACATTTTAACATAGTTGGGCACAAATAAGTTCGTACGGCTATATTGGAGAATGAATTTCATACAATGACAAGGTAAGGGACTACCTTCCGAATAGTACACCTCTAGATAAAATATACCTAGCATCGATAAGAACATCTTGCACCTTTACTACACAGGACCGGCCTACCCCTTACTGGATAATACCGAATATGATTACCCCTTGGTTGATGGGCCTCAACGCATACATAAAAATAACGACTCTAGATAAGGCGATAATCATACCCTAATAGGAGCGACCACATAGCTCTACTGCGTCTACCCTGTTTTAGCCATTACCGAGTTGTGAGGCTTGAGGCTACATTTTGCCTTTTAGATAGAAATCCACTTGGAATGCTACACTACCCTCCAGACAGAATGCAATGTCGGCATTCATCCATACAAGTTCGTTCTGGGACTGAACAAAACTGAAGTACTACTTCTACTACATCCATTTTGGAATCACCATCAGGATTAGTAGCAAGTAACCATTGCACTTCAAAGCTCCATCTTCAATCATCTTTAAGATATCTTCAATTCGAGCGATTATGTTGGTTTGAAGTGGTTTTCGGATAACATATCTGATCCCAATCTCTCCAAACCAACAACCGATAGTTTTAGGTTGACTCATTCTCGGTTCTTTTGGAAGTATGCAACAAGTATTCGAGTCCTCACTAGGGAACGTGCATATACAATCATACTTCCTAAGTCAAAACTGACCAAGATTTGATAGTTGGTTTTTGTGGAAGTATACAACAAGTAGCCTTTGTAGGGACAGGGCGCCGTAGGATTCCAGAGTCTCGAGCTAGTCGTCATTCAGCAGGTTCAGGCCGAGCTCCAAGGGATCCAAGCTACTCAACATGAGATGCAGACTAAGCTTCGGCGTCAGAGCCATGAGATTGGGTGCTTACCCGCCATGCTACGACCATTCCGAGGTCGCGGCAATGGTTCGAGCTCCAACCGTGGAGCGAAACTTTCTCATAGCTTGTAGGTAGTGTTTTAGGTTATGTTGTGTGTTGTTGTATCTTTTCCATCCAGCGTTATTGTTTTTCTTTTAGGTTGTTAGGTTGTAACTATTAGTTGTCTCTTTAAAGAAACACACGATATTATGAGATGTATTTCTATTTAGTTATTGTGTGTTGTTGTTTCTAAATATGTGAACCGCTCTTATAAGTATGTTTGGAAGAAACATTACAAATATGATAATCCCATACGGACACTTAAGTAACAGTAAAATGCAATGTTAGACTGGAAGTTTTAAATAGATAGAAATTTTAGCGAAGGATAGGTTAAAAATTGTTTGGAATCATGGGTCATTATTCATGTCCCATAAAAGCTAAAATTTCTGAGTAACTGAATATGACAACATTTTTAAATAAAATGTCAAGTTTTATGGGTTAAGGTTAGTTGTTGAATGTTAGATTCTGGTTTATGCGTTTAGCGCATAACTGACTTCTGACTATGCTAAAGTGTGGTTTGAATTATCAAAAAATGAGGAGAAAAATAGTTTGAAAATTTTCACTTGAAAATAACAATTTGATTTTCAAATTATATCCGGCGCTCAAATAATTTTTAGAATTTTCGTGAAGGTTGGTTTCAACAGAAAAGTTATGTCCAACTATTTGGAAATTTATTTTTCAAGCGACCTATAAATTTTAGAAAAAGAGAATATTTTTTATGAAAATTTTGATTTTGAAGGCTATATGGTAAACGTAGGGAAGGAAAAACAGATTGAAAATGCGAATTTAGCGGTGCATTAGGATCGATGATGCGATAAATGCAAGCGATAACAAGGGAAAAGCTATTTTAGCATTGGAATTTCTATTTATATACTTTGTCGACGACGTACGCGGGTCTATTTTTGGACTTAATTCCGTTTTAGAGCTTGAAATTAAGCCTTTGTATGCGTTTTATGCGTGGAAAATTAGAAGAAAATCCAGGCCAGTAAGGAAATTTCTACCGTACAATGGGAAATGGGTAGCTTATAGAGTGGTTAGAATGTAAAAAAATTCACCTGAATTCCTTTTTTGGCATAGGACTAATATATAGGAAGCGATATTTCAATGCGTTATAATTTTTGGTTGGTAGAAATGGGATGCAAATTGGTTGCATCTTACTTCTATTCGTAGGAGTTTGGAATTTTTAATGAAAAGATTTTTCAAAATATGTATACATATAGAACTGCCAGTATATGTATAGGTTGCTTGCATCATATTTTTCCAAAAACGTTTCCAAAGAAGTGTATTCATATGAAGGATCCGATTAGAATCATTCTGCATACATGTTTCTATAATGTGATTCACTATGCATTTGTGCACGTTGGCTGTGAAATTGGTTATACACTAATTGGTTGTGTAGTTTAGGATAATTACGAGCTAGAACTATGACTTAGTCATTGGTATAATTTCAGGGACAAAATTCTTTAAAGGAGAGAAGAATATAACATCTCGTAATTTGATGTTATTTATTTACTTAGTTAGTTATAGGCTCCAAAAAGGGAATTTGTGTAAATGAAGGAATTTAATTATGAAACTTGTACCACTGCATTTGCGATGAAATTATGAGCAACTTTCGTATTTGGAGTTTTACGATCGGAGTCCAAACAAAGAAGTTACGGACGAAAAACGAATTCGAAACGGGAATAATTAGTATAATATATTAACGTTTATATATTAATTACCGGACCCATGAGTTGATAGGTCCATTGCAACCGGTCGACATGTAACGGTCGACCGATGCTTTGGAGCAGTCGACCGATTAGGCAACCGGCGATTAGGGTTAGCCTTGGCTGAAACGACCTATTTTAAATCTAACGACTGTGGTTGATTCTAGCGCCCATATATTCATGTCTAACCCTCTCCTTTCTTCTCATATTTTTTTTGAAAACCCATGAGAACCCAATGGCCCGGTAAACTTATGAGGAGGGTATAGTACAGTCATCCGCTGATCCAAGCCCCCATACCCTCAGGTAAATTTATATAGGATAGGGAAGCGCTTGGTAGGAATCGAACCTGGGTCTTTTAACCAGAACCCAAGTCTCATTTCCACTGCGTCATACCCACAGACTTCTTTTCATATTTTTCTAGAGGCAGTAGCGAAGCTCTGTCATTTCCCTTTTCCACTATTCTTCCAAATTATAAAATATTTATACAAATTGGAGAGGAAAAGAAATTAGAAGAAAAGGAATAGAATCAATCAATAATATGTGTATTCAAGGTTATATATGTATGTATGTATGTATCTATTTTCTCTCTCAGTTCTAAATCTCTTCTCAGATATGAAATTCTAACATATGTATGTACCATTTTATACATATTCCTTGGATTAAAAAGGATTTGGAGATGAATCAAATGTTCTACTTCTGAAACACCCCACATCCCTTAGTATACCCAAAAAGGGCACACTAAAAGATATGTTGCGTTATAGGTATAGCTAAAGCATCACAGAGACTAAGATTCACAAGATAAATAAATATAAACAGCTAAAACATTTAAATGGTAACTCATTATTCAAAATAACTTTTCATAAATAAGTCTGAAAAACATCGCATGTCTCAAATACCAAATACACATGTCTTATGAAAAATACATCTCGGGCTCATAAAATCAAAGTACAATAAAATAATCATCTCTCACATAAGTACCAGTACATCAAAAACCAAATGAAAATAAAACTAAAAAGAAGAGGAATACATGAAGAACTCCGGGAATGTAACTCCAAGAAATATGAATCAACCATCCTTGCCTCTGATGGCCTATAGGGGGGAAAAGGGGAAATAGAGGAGTGGGTCAGACTATAAGTCTGGTGAGTGAAAGTAACTACTAGTACTTTTAAGCAAGATAAAGATAATAGACTTAGCAACAGTTCTAGTATAAAAGGAAATAAAGGAAAGATAAAACTGGGATAAAATACTATTTAACCGTTTGCTTTGATTGTGATTGTTTGCACTTGTCTTAGATTGCTGTGATTAGGCTGAAATTCTAATCCTATTTTAATTAGGTTGAATCATAATTCTACCCTTTGATCGGCCTTCTATCCCTGTTATGCCATTGTGAGCTAGTCTCATCCTATGGGTCCCACAGCAAAAGACACATGTTTAGTGCTTGGAACGCAGTAGAGACTTATCAATGCCGCACGCTTGGTCATCGTCGGTACACGCTAACCGTTGCTCCCTCTTGTGACATCTTACTTACCCTAATCAGCATAAGAATGTCCAGCCTCACCTAATCTGTTGTGAGACCATCAGTCCTAGTCTGAAAGGGTCCTGCCCAGCCTCACCTAAGTGTTTTGTGAGACCATCAGTCCTAGTCTGAAAGGGAATGCTGTTGGTACGGGTCCTAACAAACAAAATCTAGTTGCACCCCTAGCCCAAATCCTCCGATTTGAGCTTCTATCTATTGGCCCCTTATTTACCTTAGTTAGCATAAGCGTGTCCCGGCCTCGCCTAACTATTGTGAGACCATCAGTCCTAGTCTGAAAGGGTTCTGCCCAGCCTCACCTAATCTGTTGTGAGACCATCAGTCCTAGTCTGAAAGGGAATGCTGTTGGTATGGGCTCTATTTCTGTTCCTGCTTATTAACTTAGTGTAAGTCTTTAAAATAAGCCTCTTCTATTATTTTTGTTCTATTAGCTTATTAACTTAATTTAAGTCTTAAAATAAGCCTTTTTTTTATTTCTAGTTATAACCTATGTTATATTTTGCTTATTAACTTAGTCAAAGTTTTAAAATAAGCCTTTCTGTTCTTTCTGCTTAATTATAACCTACGTTATAATTGTTACCCTTCTGTTTTATCTTTTTAGTTATAACCACTAGTTATAAACATGCTTGCAAATGTCTCAAATTTTTCTACTTTAGTCTATCTTCTTTTTATTACAGTTTTTCTTATTTTACATCTAATTTCCGTAAATTTAATGTTTTCTATTTTAATCCATATTTGCGAATTATTCTCTTTTTTGATATTCTTATATTTTATTCACGCAAAAAGGAATAAAAAAACTAAAATTTACAGGCTAAATTCTAACGTAAAACAGATGTAAATAAATGCAAATAACAGTAAGTAACTATAAAGAACTGTAAATAACTGAATAAAATAGCTGAATAAAAATAACTAAATAAATTAGACTGAAAAAACTTTAAAAAACTAGCTGTATATAACTTATATAAAAACTGCCTCGAAATTGTAGAAAAACTACAACTATTGAGAACCATATTATTTTAAATAACTTAAAAATCTAAAATAATTACAAAGCACTCACCTGTGGTCCTTAGCTCTAGTCCTTGGTCTTCCTTGATCCACTTCTTGAGCGTAGAATATTTTTATCAAAATGATTTCCTCCTTAGAAAAAATTTCTATTTAGAGTCCAGCCTTTGGCAATGAACCCAAATAGGAGAAAATCTAAATGAGAAAAATAGTTAGGCCTAGGGACTTTTTTATAGTAGTTTAGGGATCTCAGACCACTGGATTTGAAGATTAAATCTGGTGCAACCACGTCATAAGCTCACTGGGAACCGTCAGATGGAAGCACGAACGCACATGATTGAAAGAAATTGGAAAAACACGTCATCGTTTTAATCTAGATGAATTCACGTCTATAAACAAGGGCGGGTCAATATGTAGGTCGACCTAGGCCTTTGGGGGTCGACTTGGCCTTTGTTTGGGTCGACCTGACCCTTGTTATTATTATTTTTTCATAAATTCTTCGTTTTAACTCGGATTTTGACAAACTATATATGGAAATTGACTAGAAAATTACCACGGACACAATGGTGCAACACCCGTGGCTCAATTCTGACAATTTCACAAACTTATTTTATTATTTAATTAATTTGTTAATTAATTATTATAGCTTAAATTTTGGGTTGTTACATTCTCCCCCCTTAAAGAATTTCGTCCCCGAAATCTCTAAGGATAGAAGAATGAAATAAATATTTTCATCCAAATTCTACAACCATATACTCAACCACCATCCATTACATCCATTGTCCTTATTTTTCTAATGCAATTTATGATATATGCAATAGTGTAGTGTTAATGTCCCTAACTAATGCAAAAGGTTAGGCGGTCTACTGATTCAGTCGACCTCCTTTTATGAAATCATGTTCGTGCCATGTATCTAAATGAATGCAAATTCCTAATGACAACTGGTAGTTCTATATGCATGCTACAATCATCATCCAAATGCAACAATCATATGCTAATCATCCATTTATAGCAACCATGGAAAAGTAAAAATGCAAATGAGCACACATCCATATGCATATGCTTTAGTGACCTAGTTAGGTTGATCCCTAAGAGATAATAGTGCCTAGTGTATATATATGCGTCCATTAGCATCCACTAGCAAACACTTGCAACCATGAGCGTCCATCATACATAACATGTTCTAGTAACATGTTTACATTCAGTCCTACCATCCATAGGTTAAATCCTAAGATCTACCCTCCCAAAGGATACTAAAGAAAAGAACCTATTCAAAACTAAAGATGGAAATAGGAAATTCAAAATGTACCATCGAAAAGATACAGATAAGAGGTACGTATTTTCTCTTCAGCCTTCCACGTAGCGTCCTTAATGCTATCTCCCCACCGCACCTTAACTAAAGGGACTTCCTTATTCCTAAGCTTCTTGATATCACGCCCAACGATCTTGGTAGGAATGTGACAAACCGATGCTACTCTCTCCACTTTAACTTCTTCAAGTTGGCTAGGTTCCACTACCTCTACTGAGTCATGTAAGCACTTTCTCAAGCGCGAAACTTGGAAAACATCATGAACTCCTGCGAGCCTCTCCGGTAGCTTTATCCAATACGCCATCTTCCCTACCCTTTCCACAATGGGGAACGGTCCAACGAATCTAGGAGCAAGTTTCACACTTGATCCAAATCTTACTACCTTTCTTAGCGGAGATACCTTGATGAAAACCAAGTCTCCTACCTCAAACTCAATATCCCTTCTCCGCTTATCTGCATAAGATTTCTACCTATCTTGGGCCATCTTCATTCTTCTTCAAATCAAATCAATCTTTTCCGAAGTCTCCCTAATTATGTCGGGACCAACTAGCAATCTCTCTGTAGACTCCAACCAACACGAAGGCGACTTGCAAGGTCTTCCATAAAGGGCTTCAAAAGGTGACATCCCAATGCTAGCTTGAAAACTGTTATTATATGCGAACTCCACTAAAGGAAGATGCTCCTCCCAAGTTCCTCCAAAATCAAGAATGAACATCCTCAACAAATCCTCAAGAACTCTATTAACTCTCTCCGTTTGGCCGTCCGTCTGGGGGTGATAGGCCATACTCAATCTAAGCTGCATCCCTAAAGCCTCTTGCAAGCTCCTCCAAAACTCGCTAGTAAAGATAGTGTCTCTATCGCTCACTATGCTAGAGGGAACTCCATGAAGTCGAACTATCTCACGAACATATAAGGATGCTAAATAAGGTGTTATCCTCTTACTCTTAACCGAAATGAAGTGGGCGCTCTTAGTCAAACGATCTACAATCACCCAAATACTGGTATTCCCCTTCCTAGATCGGGGTAGACCATCTATGAAGTCTATCGAAACACTATCTCACTTCCATTCGGGTACATCCAAGGGTTGAAGCAATCCGCCGGGCTTCTTCTGCTCCGCCTTAACTCTTTGGCAAACAAGATACTTGGCTACAAACTCTGCCACATCCTTCTTCATGCCACTCCAATAAAACACTCTCTTCATATCCTTATACATCTTATCACCACCCGGATGAATAGTTATTCGAGAATGGTGTGCTTTTGCTAGAACTGCTCTCGTCAAATCACCAGTGCGGGGGACACAATGTCTTCCATCTCTCCTTAGACACCCTCTACTATCAATGGAATAGCGTTGGAGATGTCTAGAGACTTCTCCTCTGCTAATTCTCTCTAGAATATCCAGAAGCTCTGAATCCTCTCGCTGCCTTGAGCCAATCTGATCTATGAGGGCAGGCTTAACCTCAAGTGCTGCCAACAATTCAGGGGTAATGTTCGTAGAGGGCTTAAAATCGAAGGTAGAAATAAACTATAAGCACTACAACAAAAGGACCCTACGATAGCGCCAAAAAAACGCTATTAAAGCCTATAATAGCGGTTTAATAAACGCTGTATAACGACATGTTATTAAAAACAGCGAACAATTTATAGCGCATAATAAGCGCTATAAAAAGAATTAATATAACAGCGCAAAAAATCCGCTATTTTAAACATTTTATAGCGGCAAATTATGTGTTATTGATTACTATAATAGCGCTATTTGTCCGCTATGAAATTCGTTATTAGCCACAAAATTCTTTTGGTTTTTCTAAGATAGCACTAAAAATTCGCTATAAAAAATATTAATAGCGGACTCCGAGCGCTGTATATGGACACATTATTGTAGATGTTGACTTGTCACAACACCAATATGCCGCTATGAAGATTCAGCTACAATAGCGCTTATACTCTGTTATGATATGTTCTTTTATAGCGCTCTTTATAATACCATAGCGCTTTTTCTGTTATGCATCTGTAATACTGACAGATTTAATAGCGGTCATTCGACGCTATTAAATATTTATAGCGGTTATCAAGTGCTATGGTTTAGTTTCCCAATTCAAATATTTTCTACATCCTATTCATAAACTGCAGTATTAAATACCAATATCAAAATGCATAATAATAATCATTTCAAACATAAAATCATTTAAATAACGCAAGAATCATAAAAGATAATAAATATAGAGATGTAACACATTACATTAAACATATCAAATATTCATACACATAACATCTTATAGCTTAAACCAAATTAATCAAAACGTAGTAGCAAATGTTTTAAGCACACCCCAAAAAATAGTAGCAAAGTTTAACAAAAAAAAACAAGTACATATTTGGTTGTTTGCATTAAAAAGAAGACCACGACTTTTGCATCCTTCTTCTTTCACACACCTGCAAATAAGATAAATATTTACATTAGGAACGAATATGAATAAAACACTGATGAAATCTGATTTTTACATAGCACAGTGTAGTATGTGTGCATAAAGAGCTGATAAGTATGTGTGCATATGATAGTAAATGAACTGACAGTATTTTCATTCACCAACTACAGCAACTCCCTGTACACAAACATCACCTCCCCATTCTACCTTACCACAATAACACAACCACACGCAACCACTAAACACCATCCATATCCAAAACACTGCATCACCAACCACCAAAACATATGCAGGCATTTCTAGCTTATATATATGTGTACAAAGTGATGTCAAGTCAAACTAAGTTACTAGAACATGTGCCTGCATTTCTAGCTTATATATATATATTTCTATGCAAAGTTAAGCTGCTAGAAACATGCGCAGACAATATAAGCAAGAACGAAAATTTTCAGAGCAACAAGCTGGCTTCGGCACAACTCAAGACAACACTATATATATTTTTTATTTTTGAAGAGAGGGAAGAAGTTTGTTTCCAAAGAAATACAGAGCAGGAAGTTGTGACAGTAGAAGGCGGTGTGCTTGTGTTGTTCATGTTTGTGCACATTTGTGTAAGTTTAAATTGGAATTATTATTTTTATTATCAACTTAGTTAATTTTTATAAGCTTATTTAATTTTTATTAAACCTAATTAACGAAGTTAATTTTTATAATCTTAGTTAATTTTATTGTGATTATTATTATTATTTAATTTTATTCTTACAGTTAGTTAATTTAATTAATCTTAGTTAATTTTATTATTATGATTATTTAACTAAGATTATAAAATTTTATTTTAACTATTATGATTATTGTTGTTGTTGCTATTAGTATTATTATTATAAACTTAATTAATTTTTACAAACTTAGTTAATTTATTATTATTATTACATAAACTTGTTATTTTTTTTATAAAACTTGGTCAATTTGGTTAATATTTTATCATTGTTATAAACTTAGTTAATTATTATTATTATTATTATTATTTTGTATAAATTTAATTAATTTTTATAAAGCTTAGTTAACTTGTTTAATATTTTATATTTTTTATTATTATTAGTATTATTAGTATCCTAAACTTAGTTAATTGTTATGAAACTTAGTTAACAATTTGTTAGTATTATTATTAGTATTGTTTAATATTCTATATCTTCCTCATCCGACTGGCCAATGGGACATATTCTACTGCCATAATCTCCAATTTGTTATCAGTTTGTTTAGTTGTATGCGCTGATTTATTTTTAAGCGATTCTAATTTGATTATTAATTGTTAATTCTCTTGACAGTTGAAGTTAAACTAAATCTTCAGCGATCAGTTCTATTTTTTCTTAGTCCAAATAACGTAGTTACTTAATCAATTTTTAAGCTAGCAATTTGTCAAATCAGCAGTAAGTAGGTATAATTTCTGCTTTAATCTAGATCAATCTTGGTATTATAAGAGCATTCCCAATGCTGCTACACTAACTTCCTATTTTATATTATATTTCACAATATTATTTATCAAACGACTCCTAGCAATTTACCCCCGACACATATAATTCACTCTAAGTCTACTATCCTCTGTCCCGGTTTTAAAATGAAAACTGGAAGAAGGCAAAATTATTTTCATTTAGCTCCATTAATCAAAAAGAGTAATTCAGTTTTAAAATAATTCATTTGACACTATAAAGAATTTAATAGGTCAAAATGTTGACGATATGCTTACAAGTTGCAAAATGGCCGTAAGATATAAAATGAAACTAACTATTTTTTTCCACTTATAACTTAATGTACGTTGCCGCAAATTCTTCCAAAGTGAAGTTTGTCTACTACAACATCAATGATGAATTCACTGTATTGTACCAGTTAAAATTTATTGTTTTTTTCAAATGAATTCCAAACATAAACATAATCATGCATGCCATGTATGGTGTATGTATAAACGCATAATTTGTAACCTTAAAATGTTACGGTGTCGGAAAATGGAGCAACGAAGACTGAAAACATGTTTCCAAAACTGGTTGGAACCGACGCGCTGTTTGAATTCTGCCTCATATACTCCTACTGTGTTATCTAAATGGTGAAGTATGTTATGTCTTCTCTTGGAGGTCCAAAGGGTGAAGTATGTTATGCTAGAGAACATGAAGTTGGGTTCAAAGAAGAAAAAAAAATTAGCCATCTGTTTGGGCTAATATACCTGGGGAAGAGCAAATCAAGAAACTTAAACCTGCCTTGGATTAAAAAGGAAGAAAAGTTGGAGAGGAATGGTTCACAACAATCAATATTGAGAATGCATTAACTAGGTACCATGAATCTACAGAAAAAGCAAGAATTAAAGCGTTGTACTTACTAAGAGAACTTTCTAGAGAAATGCAGGCTACAATTAACATCCTTGTCATCTCTTCCATGCTGCTTGTCATAGCCAAATCACTTTTTGGTCATATTAGTGAAGGTAGGAGAAGGGAATGGGTGTTTCCTAACCTGTACAAATTCCAAAATCCTAAGGATGATAGTTTGGATACTCAATGAAACACTTAAGCTAAGAGATTTATCTTCTTGTTTGTTTGATGATGCGCAAGGAAGCGCAATAAAAAATACTGTCAGAAAGCATTGCATATTTGCTTCCTTTGTTTCTTTTAACTAGGCCAAATGGTGATGTCACTTAGCATCACCTTTGATGATACAAATTGACACGTCACAAACTCAAGAAGTCATGGTTTGTCATAAGTCATTGCTAACCTGTATATTATCTACTTAATTGATTCATTTTAATATATTTGTGTGCATTCAGTTTTTGAACATCATTTACTATTTTTTTTCTACATGACAAGAAGAAGAATAGATGTGGACATTGACATGACAACAAAAACATAACCAAGTTCACAAAAAATTTCAATTCTAACCTGCTTCTTCCCCTGCTTTGGAACTCCATATGTTAAGTAAGAACATCTTTAAGCTCTTTTAATAATTACCTGTATGAAAAAAAATACAACGATTAATAAAAAACAATGTGCTCATTTATTTATGGTTATTCAATTAAATTAAATGTAGGAACAGAAGATGATTCAGAGTTGTAAACATAAGCATAATAAATGGAGTAAATAATTTGATTAGGGCACGTTTACATTTCATGGTACAACAAATAAAGTAAGAATTAAAATCTGGCAGGTAGCATATTCTTTGAATTTTCATAGGAAGGCCAAGGATATGCTAAAAATATAATGTTCCAGAACTTAGTGTTGAACAACGTCACAAATCCTATCATTATAGAACAAAACTCCTATGACTCACTGACTCTAGAGGTCCATGCCATGACCAAGTAAATAACTTCAATAAATATCACTATTTTCATTTCATGCTTAAAAGACTTGATTTGTAAAAGTTTGTTCCTGCTCATGATAGAAATTAGCTCTACAAGTACAACTAATGTATAAAAACTTTACAGGAATGAGTGTATAAAAGAATACTCGTGAACATAAACTCTATAGCAAACACAGTATCTTCTCAAAGCTTCACTAAAACTCAATGTTTTTATAATATCAACGATTTTGAACAAATAGTTATTCAAATATTTTAAATAAATAAATACAGGTAAAAGTCCTGATTCAAAACATTCAATATCACGTATTGCCTATTTTTGGATAAAAGACTTGGGTTATATAACGCACATTTAAAGCCATTTCTTTTTGGTAAATTGACAAAAATTTAAATGTGAGCAAATAAATCCGTTAATATCCGATATTTATAATAGACAATAAAAGAAAATTTTATTACACCACTCACTTTTCTAAAAATTATTAACCAACTTTATTTAAATGGTTATAAAGTTACAAGAAAACATCTAATCGTAATAACTATGTGTATATTATATCATCCAATCTTTTTCCCTTGCATGATAAATGCATAATAAATGAAAGAAAGTGTCTTACATTTACTTGAAAAAATTTCTTTCTTTATTTACTTCTATAAAAAATGGTATATATAAATACGATTGTTAGCCAAACTACTTATACGATACCATAGATTAAAGCTCTTGTTTATACATGGTTTATTCTTCTAATAAGCTTATGCAATGATCGTTGATCGCTGAGGAGAATTTCTCTGCTACATGTCTCTTCACAATCTTTTATAACATGATAAAATGCCCCAACTAAGTACAATTCATACACAAAATTATAGGATAGAATGGTAACATATAGCATATGTAAATACCTTTCTCTGTTTGAACATTGACAGTGTAAACGAATGTATGACCAATCCTAGAGATCCCATGAGAATGTCTCCAGCTCCAGGGTTCGATGATGCTTTTGTAAGATATGAACCTGAACATAAATATTTCAATATTATATTTTTAAAGGATTTTCAGCAGAAAATATTTGCATTATACAAGTATATAACGATAATAATGTAAAGTTAGTGATGGAACTAGAACACCACCAAGTCCAGACTAGGAAAAATACCCATACACAAACGTTGTTGTTGCACAACAAGTTTCTCAGTCCCAGTTGTCTAATGAGGAGTTAGCTCCCTTTCATGCTTCATCAAGCCCTCCATTGACTCCTACTGATATTCATGTTGATGGTCTTTCCAGTTCTTCATCCCCTTCCAAATCCTTATGCTTCATCCCCCTAGCTTGAACAATGATGAAAAATATAGTGAACTTCCACCTACTGCTCATTCCTTTCAAGCTTTGAGTATTGCTTGTTAACTAAATGAAAGTAGAGGTATTTCTTGTTGAGCTAATGAATTGATTACACATAAACCATGGCATATCAACATGATGATCAATTTATACATGTGAAAATATACTAGTAATATTCATACAAAAATTTTATTTGTTTATTTGATAGGGCACTGATACCATCCCAATCAATGTAAGGTCTCATGCTTGCTTATTGTGTATGTGGGAATAAAGTTTGTTGATGGTTGAAATTCACTAAGTTCAAAGGATTCAAAGCCAGATCCTCATTTCTAAATTAGCAGGTGTTGTGTGCAAGGAAATACATTATAAATTTGATCCTTACATTTGAATACATAAAAAACAAATATAAATTATCATTTATTAATTGCAAAACTCAAATTGAACTCAAGTAAATTTAGTGGAAACTCATATTGAGCTCAAGTAAATTCAGTAAAGATGATCAAATACACATTCAAACATATACCTTTATATATCATACTGTTTTTTTAAGAAACGGATGTATTAAATGTTTTTGTAAAGGGTTTGAACAATATTTTAACCACTTTTATTTGAATAGTAAACATATTCACGTTCAAACATATGTCTGTACTATAATGAATCTCTTAACACATGAAGAAAACTAATGCAAATCATTTCCTTAGGGATGGATGTTGTACCTGATCATCTTTCAATTTTGGGCGATATTTAGAGGCCACATGCAAGTAGCCTAGGACAATATCAAATCACATATAGCTATAATACTGCAACAAAAATATCTCTGTTATGAAATCCAGCATTCAAGCACAAAGCCAGAAAAAATCTAAGACTGGAATAAGACAACAAAAAACAAAGCAGTACACTATTTATTTTTGATAAAACAGTACAGTAATTAACACTAAAATTATAAAATACAGTGAAATGATAAAAATTTGTATGGCATGTGTTCGTATACTCCACATAATAGCTAGTGGAGCATTGAAACAATGATAATATCAATAGTTCTCGAGATGAAAATGGAGCAAATAACAAGATTCAGTACACCAATGTGATTAGCCATCCATCTGCCTTTTCTATCAATCATCTTACAATTACCACGTTAAATGATTTAATGATTTTCTCATCTTTGTTTAATATTACATTAATTTCATAGATTCTACAATTTGGACAATTCTTGATCACCTCCTTTTATTATTATTTAATACTTTCAAACTTACACATGCCATAATTTTTTTAAGTTCAATATGTATTGGGTAAACAAAGATAATTTACCTGAGTTATCCAGATGCAGATGTTACCAATTCCAAATTTTTATAGACGAAAAAGTAAATGAATGGATAAGATTTAGTGGCTACATGAGTTCACAAACGTTTAGTGATAGGTGGTATCATCCCATAAAACCGAACTTAGAAAATCTAACAAACAGATTAATGAACATATCTCCAGGTAAAAGTGAACGATTTCAAATGCATTTGGTTTTTCCTTCTACCAGGATATCCAATTTTCTTTTGTTGTTTTTTCTAAGTCGGATTAAAGATAATTGGTATGTTAGAATTTAAATATTGGATATGCAAAAGCAGCAACAGATGTATAAATCTTTAAAAATAGAAATATAGTCATACTATCATAGAAATAATCGTTCATCTAGAAGTGTTTTTTCCATCCAGTTCACTTCAAATTGCAGTGTTTTTTTTCTTTTATAATTTTTCATATAGCTAATTGTGTGTGTGTATTATACATAACCCAAATTAATGGGTAATCTATTCATTTAATGTAGTTGTAACAGCAATTTTATCATCAAATGAAATTAATGTGTACAGTTTTGATCTCAATTTTTGGATGAGCTCCCTCCTTAGAATTCTACCAACAGTAGACCTACGGCGCTGATTATCCTGTTAGCATAATGTTTGGACTACTGATGCAACAAGTATTTTATCCAAATCGTAAATACAAGTATTTCAAGATAATGAAAAACAAAGATGAAATAAAACGAATCGAAGACATACCGGCGGCAATGAGATTCAGGCGACAACAAAGTTGCACGATGGAGGAGAGCATGGATACTACGACGTGGATGGAAGGGAAGCAGGAGGAGGCGGTGATGAAGGTAGGGATGGATGGGTTGCAGGAGATTTTGATGAAGATCGCTAGGGTAAGGAGGGGAAAGCGACTAATTTTGGGGAAAGTTGGATTAGATTACAGTTTTGGGAGGGAAACCATTGTTTGGAAAGCGGGAATGAAAATAATTAGGGAGCCGGCTCTGGCAAACAACGTTACCTAACAAATTGTTGGTTAAAATTAAACAAATTAAAACAAACAATAACACTATGAAATAAAGCGTTATCTATTGCCGTTATAAAAATCTACTTTTCTTGTAGTGAGGCTTTTCCACTCCGCGAACATTGGACTAAGGGTTGCTCTCTTTCTACTTAATGCATCCGCAACCACTTTCCCTTTACCAGGGGTATAGGCTATCTCAAAGTCATATGATGCTAGAAACTCCATCTATCGCTGCTGCCTCAAGTTTAAATCCTTTTGTGAGAACAGGTACTTCAATGGTTTATAGTCAGTGAAAAGCTCGAACCTCTCTCCTAGCAAGTAATGTCTCCAAGACTTGAGCGCGAAAACAATAGCAGCTAACTCCAAATCATGGGTAGGGTAGTTCTTCTCATGAGTTCTCAACTATCTACTTCCATAGCATACTACCCTTCCTTCTTGCATCAATACTGCCCCAAGACCCGTCCCATATGCATTAGTGTATACTGTAAAAGGCTTAGCTCCATCTGGTAAAACTAACACTAGTGCACTAGTAAGGGCCCTCTTTAGCATCGTGAAGGAATCATCACAATCTACGTCCCACATGAATGCCGCATTCTTCTTAGTGAAGCGAGTAAGCGGTGCTGAAATCTTAGCAAAATCTCTGATAAACTTCCTATAATAGCCAGCCAAACCTAGGAAGCTTCTAACTTCGGTAGCATTCTTGGGGGCCTTCCAATCTTGCACTGCTACTACCTTAGCGGGATCAATAGCTAGACCCTCTCTGAGACTACATGCCCCAAGAAACGCACCTCCTTACGCCAAAAGTGACACTTCGAGAACTTAGCCTTCAACTAATGAACACGACGTGTAC
Source organism: Allium fistulosum (assembly GCA_030737815.1). Taxonomy (NCBI): domain Eukaryota; kingdom Viridiplantae; phylum Streptophyta; class Magnoliopsida; order Asparagales; family Amaryllidaceae; genus Allium; species Allium fistulosum. The sequence continues at coordinate 1,512,411,515 of CM060901.1, forward strand.
GAAGAACCTCCTCAAGATGAATATCATGCTCTTCCATACTCTTGTAAAACACCAAAATGTCGTCCACGAATACTACAATGAACTTATTTAGGACATCTCGGAAAACACGGCTCATCAAATCTATGAAATAGGCTGGGGCATTGGTCAGCCCAAATGGCATAACCAACCACTCAAAGAACCCTTCGGGTGTCCTAAATGCTGTCTTATCGATGTTATCGTCAGCAACCCTAAGCTGATGAAATCCAGTAGCTAAATTGAGCTGAGAAAATACTGAAGAGCCAACTAACTGATCAAAAAGATTGTATATCCTAGGAAGTGGGTAACGGTTCTTCTTTGTGAGCTTATTCAGTTATCTATAGTCTACGCAAAGTCGAAGGGAACCATCCGCCTTTATAGCAAAGACGACTGGCGCTCCCCACTCATATATGCTCCGTCTGATGAAGCCTTTCTCCAATAGCTCACCGATCTGCTTGCTTAACTCTTTCCTCTCCGTTGGAGCCATATGTCTCACGGGCAATGCCACTAGCTTAGCATTGTCGTTCAGATAGATCCTAAAGTCGATCTCTCTCTTAGGGGGTAGTCCTCTAACTTCCTCAAAGACGTTTGGGAAATATCTAACAACTAGAACAGAATCTAGCTCTCCTAGTGATGAATCAAGGGAATAAAGGAAGCTCAACATGACTGACCCCTGTGGGTCACAAGAAACCTCGAGAGTCCTACCGCTGCATGTCTCTAATCTAACGACTCTCCACTTGCATACCAATATCGCTCCATAAGTGGATAGCCAATCCATCCCTAAAATAATCCCATATCCCGAAAATCCTAGTACATAGACGTCGCAATCAAACTCTACGCCTAGTATAAAAATTTTCAAACCCCTACAAATCATGGATAAATGTGCCGATCCTCCTATGGGGTTTGAAACAACTATAGGGTCTACTACTAGAGAAATATCTAAGTGCAAACAATCAACCAAGGAACTAAAAATGAAATAATGCGATGCTCCGGAGTCAAAAAGAGTCCGAATAGGAAAATCTGAAATAGAGATCAAACCTTCCACAAAGACTTTCCTACGTTGATCCAGTCCACTACTAGAAAGTGCTGCATCCAAAGCCTATAATTGCACCGTAGGTGCGCCTATTCTCTGCCCCGTCCTCTGAGGACAAGCTCTACTAAGATGACCAGGCTGCCCACAGTTGTAACACCTCCCCTACATTGTGTCCTTCTTACAGTCCTTTGTGAAATGACCAACCAATCCACAACTATGACATTTCTTGCCTTTCTTGATCTGCTTTTGAGGTCCTCCTTTATTCTTATCCTTCTTATTCTTCCACCACTCCTTAGTGTTTTCTGACTTAGGAACCTCCTTGAGCTCTCCTTCCTTAACATCTGTCATGAGCACCATCTCTACAAGTGACTCATACGTCGCTCCCACTGGTACATGTGTCAATAACAACCCTTGGAGGGGCTGATTCAAACCCTTAGAAAACTTCATGGCTTTCTTATGCGGTGTATTAACAAGCTCCATCCCAAACCACGACAGCTCATTAAACTGATTTATATACTCCTTCACCGAAAGACTCCCTTGCTTCAGACTAATGAACTTTTCCGACTGCATGCTTTCCTCGGCTTGTGACAAGAACTTTCTCTCAAACCCTTCTCGAAATCCAAACCAACCAATGTCTCTTCCTTCCATTTCTATGATCTCCCACCAGTAAGAAGCTTCTCCTTTCAACTGCTAAGATGCAAGCTGAACCCTCTGGCGGTCCTCCAATCCTAACAGCCCAAATATCTGCTCTGTATTCCTTAACCAAGCTAGTGCCTCCACGAAATCCTCTATTTCGGAAAACGTCTTGCATCCAAGATTAGAGAAGTCCTTGCATAGCTTAGAAAAATTGGCTGATGTAGGTGGATTAATGGGATCTCCACCCGCCGGTGCTGGATTGGGCGCTTGCCCTTACACCTCTGGTGCCGTAGCTTGGAGGTATCTACGGAACCAGCCAGGGAGTTAAACGCCCTTTGGAAGATTTGGTGTGTCCGCCATTCTATGCAAAAAAAGAGAATTTAGGCTCGAAAGAAGGTTGAACTGGACTTTGAGGGGATTTTTATAAATACTCTTTTATACTTGAAAACTATTTCTAAGAGCTTCTTTTTGAAAAATATTTTTAAGATATGTTATCTTTGAAAAATACTTCTTTTAAAACAAGTTTTTAGGAATCCTATAACCTTAGTATACCCAAAAAGGGCACACTAAAAGATATGGTGCGTTATAGGTATAACTAAAGCATCACAGTGACTAAGATTCACAAGACAAACAGCGGAAACATTTAAATGGTAACTCATTATTCAAAATAAAACTTCATAAATAAGTCTGAAAAACACCACGTGTCTCAAATACCAAATACACATGTCTTATGAAAAATACATTTCAGTCTCATAAAATCAGAGTACAATAAAATAATCATCCCTCTCATAAGTACTAGTACATCAAAAACCAAATGAAAAGAAAACTGAAAAGAAGAAGAATACATGAAGAACTCCAAGGATGTATCTCCAAGAAATCTGAATCAACTATCCTTGCCTCTGTTGGCCTATGGAGGGAAAAAGTGGAAATGGTGGAGTGGGTCAGACTATAAGTCTGGAGAGTGAAAGTAATTACTAGTACTTTTAAGCAAGATAAAGATAATAGACTTAGCAACAGTTCTAGTATAAAAGGAAATAAAGGAAAGATAAAACCGGGATAAAATATTGTTTAACTGTTTGCTTTGATTGTGATTGTTTGCACTTGTCTTAGATTGCTGTGATTAGGCGGAAACCCTAATCCTATTTTAATTAGGCTGAATCCTAATTCTACCCATTGATCGGCCTTCTATCTCTGTTGTGCCACTATGAGCTAGTCCCATCCTGTGGGTTCCATAGCAAAAGACACATGTTTAGCGCTTGAAACGCAGTAGCGACTTATCAATGTCGCACGCTCGGTCATCGTCGGTACACGCTAACCGTCGCCCCCTCTTGTGACCTCTTACTTACCCTAATCAGCATAAGCGTGCCCAGCCTCACCTAATTTGTTGTGTGACCATCAGTCCTAGTCTGAAAGGGTCCTGCCCAGCCTCACCTAAGTGTTTTGTGAGACCATTAGTCCTAGTCTGAAAGGGAATGTTGTTGGTACGGGTCCTAACAAACAAAATATAGTTGCACCCCTTGCCCAAATCCCCCGATTTGAGCTTCTATCTATTGGCCCCTTATTTACCCTAGTTAGCATAAGTGTGTCCCAGCCTCACCTAACTATTGTGAGACCATCAGTCCTAGTCTGTAAGGGTTCTTCCCAGCCTCACCTAATCTGTTGTGAGACCATCAGTCCTAGTCTGAAAGGGAATGCTGTTGGTACGGGCGATATATCTGTTCTTGCTTATTAACTTAGCGTAAATCTTTAAATGGGCAATAAAGTTTATACATATTTATTGCATTAATAAATAAATAAGAATAGCGTTGGATAGGAGTAGGTAGTTTATACATATTTATTGCTTATTAACTTAGCGTATGTCTTTAAATGGGCAATAAAGTTTATACCATTAGTCCTAGTCTGAAAGGGAATGTTGTTGGATAGGAGTAGGTAGTTTATACATATTTATTGCATTAATAAATAAGAATAGTGTATATTTATGCGTTGTTTATGCGTAATGTTCGCTTAGGATAAGTTATCATTAGATAGGATGGGAAAGCAAATAGGAAAAATTAGGAAGGGTAGTAATTCTTATTAATGGGCAATAAAGTTAGGAGTTGCAAATAATTAATATAATATAAAAGATTGTAACCCCAATTAATGGGCAATAAATGTGAATTGAATTTGGGATTAAAATTAACTAATATGACATAGAATGTAGTAACTCCAATTAATTGGCAAATAAATGAGGAATGAATTAGGACTTATAATTAATAGATGTACATGGATCAATGAGACTGATAAAAATGGAATAGTTATAAAAAGGTTATTAGTTCAAAATTAGTGATTATACATAAATGTCATAGGAAATGTCCATCGGGATTATTATACACAAATTGACATTTATGGATTATTAGAAGGGAATTTATGGGTAATTAAGTATTTAAGGTAAATCTTATCGCCTTAAATAAAAAAAGGGGATTAGTACTAAGTCCAATATTCAACCTAGAAATAATAATAATAAGACCTGGGAAATATGACCTAAATTTTATATAGGTTTAGGATAGTTATTTAGACTTTCTAGATTGGGATGTGAGGTCAGTAGAGTCACATGACGGAAGACTGCCCTTTACTCTGAGGCTACCAGAAGTCATGTGCACTTACTACTGATGTGAGACATCGCCAATCATAGAAACCATGACTACGCGAGAGATAAGACCTACTTTGGGGTTGGAGGTATTAAGTGGTTGTATGAGGGCCCGCCTCTTTCCTAAATAAAATGTATAGATAGTCCAAATTAGTGATTAAGAGCGGCAATGGATATCGCCAGAGTGGTTCGCTTCAGGTTTGAGGTATTAAGTGGGTGTAGGGTCCGTCTCTCTCCTAAAAAGAAGTATTAAGTAACCTGGTGAGATCTCAAATTAATAATTAATAGTGATAGTGGATATCTCGAGAAGGGTTCGTTTCAAGATTGTGGTCTTAAGCGACAGTTAAATTACAGGGTCCACACCTTTCCTATAAAAGAAGTATTAAGCGAGCTAATGAGATTTCAAGCGATGTCAACTAGATAGTACCAAAGAGAAGTCTACCTAGCAATTTGAGATAGATACCATATTACTAATAATCATGTGATTAAAGAATTATTTCTCAAACAACGGCTTATTTTATAATCCAATAATTTATTTTTAACTATTTTATATACTCTTTATTGTCTATTGCTAGTACATCACCAAATAAATATTTTCTTCGAAATGCCAAAGCAAACATTTATTTTATAAGGAAAATTCTATTTCAACCCGAGTATTTACTTAAAGCCCCCCAAAAATTAAAAAAGTCCGTAAACCCAAAGAGTAATTTAATAACCCTCTACCATTTCTAGAACTACCCTTCCCATCACGCAAAACGTGAAAAATTAAACTTTTTCTTCACTGATTTAGAAACTAGGATTAGAATTTTTTCTTCACTGATTTAGAAACTTAGTAGTGAAAAAATGAATTTATTCTTAGTAAAGTCTGTAAACCAAAAAAATAACTTAGTAGTGAAAAATTGAATTTTTTCTTCACTGATTTAGAAACCAAATTCATATTTTCTTCAGAAGTACAATTAAAAAAATCTGTAAACCAAAAAAATAACTTAGTAGTGAAAAGCTGAATTTTTTCTTCGCTGATTTAGAAACTAGGGTTTTGAAGAAGCGGTGGTTTAGACAGTAAGAAACTGACATAAGAAGATAATGAAATTGAGAAGAAAGAAAGTACGCAGCTTTCTACGGGTATTTTAGTCTTTAAAATTTTATTTATTTTAGGGGGGTTACTAAGTTATTATCTGTATTGAAACATAATTTGTCATTTTATAACGAATATTCATAATATTCATATTAAAACAAAACTGCTTTTATTTTCGATATTATTTCGTAAGTAATGTCCGGCATACATGAAAGTAATCTTTCAAAACTTGATGTGTCCATTAGTAAGTGTTATATATATGCTCACACTGTTATCGCTATTACAATAACAACGTTTGAAACACAGAGCTTCATTCAACCACTTACCACATGCTATTTATTTCCTTTATAGTAACTAATTTACAGTTGAGAGTTTTAGATCAAACATCTTGAACTCAAATAAATAACTTTTGTAGAAACTAATTTTCTATAAGAAAAATACGTTTGGGATAGAAATCATATTTCCTATTCCTCTATTATTCGTCTATAAATATCATAACCAATTTGCATTTCTGATTTCCCTTCATGAAGAAAAAGTGACTTTTCACTCTATTCATCTCGATTTTGCCAGTATAATTACCATTCTCAAACTTTCACTTTCTCTTTCAAATGGTTGAATCGTTCAAAAGAGAAAACCTTTTTACTATTAGACGGCACCGAATTCTTTACAGAATTGCATTTGGTCATCCTAAGCATTTCAGGGATATCGAATATGTTGCACTCGGTAAAAAGATCAAATTGACATTTCACTAATAGAATTCCTAGATCAGTTTGCAGTGTTATGATCTCGCACTATGGTTGACTTGAACATTTTGATTAAACATTTTCATTGAGATATCATATATTACAAACATGACTGTTCACCATACAACTTTTGTATGTAATCAAATGTGATTCCAATATCCATACTCTTGTATTACTTCAAAGTTCAAAACTCACAGAAAAAATACATAATCTCGGACAGTTTAACACTTAAGTGACCATGGCACAGTGTTTTTAAAGGTTATATAATTTTAACTCTTGCATGGGTCTTAAAGTGACAACATGCCAAAAAATTTACTGGTAATCATATTTTACAATTCTTTGGTAATCTTTATTTTAGTTCATTTAGTATATTTTAATCGATAAACAATTTTATCAATTATGTTAAAGGGCAAATTTATTTTAGTATATTATTTTAATAGCATATATTTTCTTATACTTATTAGATTGGTTTGCTATATTTATCTAATAAGGTCCTCATTAAAATTTTCTTTTCTCAAAAACCTTAAAAGAGATACGTGAATTTCACAAATTCCTTTAGCGTGTTCTAGGATCAGTTTACCATGTTACTACAACCTTGAGTTTGCTCAACAAATTTTAGTCCCCATAAATAGTAAGTAACTCTTTAGTAATTATATTTCATATATAACTCCTAACCAAACTTTTACTATACTCCCAATCATCTTCATGACATTGAGTTTGCTCAACAAATCATGAAGTGCATTAGATACCTTAAATCCATCATTTTGCGGTTCCCTAAGGGGAGTTATTGTAAACCTTGAGTTTGCTCAACAAAGTTACATAACATTGTTACTTATCTATTGATAATATAAACATGATATTCCACGGCTTGAGTTTGCTCAATAACCATAGGCATGTAAGGTACTTTATTTATATTATAAATGACGGGGAGCATTATTATTTTGAATTCTCTAATTCAAAATAATTCAGCAGAGTATTATCAACCATTTAAGGGAGATGAGTTATAACAATTATAATTGATGATATTAAATATCTTTTATGTACATCCAATGCATACTCCCTTAAGTCTTAAGGGTTTTATCTATTTGACCTCCTGTTTTGTTCATACATATAGTATGTATATATAATAATAATAATAACAACAATTATAATTTATATAGTTATATATAAAAATATATGTGTATATGTGTTTCCTTTAATTGATTAAACGATTTAATTAATTTATAAATACAACATTTATACTTATTTATTTAAATTTAGAACAATTTTAGTTTTATATATTATAACCCTTTACAAAAATTGTATAATTAACTACTTAATTTATAATAGTTTTAAATTTGCATTTATAACTATTTACAAAATTATGTAATTAATTATTTAATTTAAATTTTTTTAAATTAATTTAATATTATTCAAATACGCTTATTTGAATTAACCTAAGACTTAAAAATCTTTTAAGTATTCTACAGGGGCATACCCTAGAAATAGACCATTTTGATGAGCCAAGTAAGGGTCAGGAGATCTGGTGTTTTTCCAAATACAGTGGTCCTTAATTAGAGCAACCATCTCGTTAGTTTGAGCACCCTTTTCTAGACCCTATCTACTTTGATTTTTCTAAAAGTACTCCCTTAGTGCTGGTTAATTTATTCATACAAACACAATGTGGTCTTTGATACCACTATTGGATTAAGTGCATTGGCTATAGGATTAAAAGGGTGAATTTCAAAAGAAAAACCTTTTAATTTAATTTAATTTTATTGATTAAAATATTTATTTATATTAATGCTTGGAATGGATTATTTATAATTTAATTTAAAATTAATTTATTTAATCTATTTAATTTATATTTAATATGCATGTAACCTAAACTAGGACAAAGCGATCAATTTTCCCAATGAACCCCTAGTTTAGGTTACATGTATATATTATTGTGATATTCCTACCACGAATATGATGACTAAGTGTGATATATATAATGTAGATCATATTTATAATAAATTATACTAGGCGTGCATGAAATAAAAAGAATATTTAATCATTTATTTATTTATTTTATTATTAAACCAACCATTTAAATTTTATAATAATACACACACACATAAATATATAAATATATATACATTTCAAAAATAAATAAAATATTTGAAATCCATTTTTATTAACTTGAAAAGTATTAAATAAATTTTACATAGATATAGAATATATATATATATACACATACATATAATAAATTTTATTTTTGACTTAATTTATTAACATTTATTTGAAATCCAAATTTAAAATGCCTTGACTTATTAGAAAAAATTAAGTTTCAACTGCCAAAAAATTAAACAATTGTTTTAAAATAAATTTGGCAAAAATAATTAGGATGTTGAAAATTTCAAAATTTCAAAGTTTAAATACTTTTGACTTAGTAAAACAATTATAATATATATATATATTATTTATATTATCAGATCTAAAACCTTTATATAATTTTTTAATATCTAAAAGGATGTTTAATTTTATATATATATATATAAATATATATAAATATATATATTTCGAAATAGCAAAGAATATATATTAGATATATTTATATCTGTTTTAAACCAAATTTTAATTTAAAAAAAATCTGTTTAAATGCATATTTATATATATATATAAATAATATTAAAATATATTTTTTACCAAAAATAAATTTGACTACATATATATTATATATATTTAATATATATATATATTTGAATATATATATATATATGAAATTTAAAATTAAAATTGATTTTCAAAAAAAATTTAATTGGTTGAGTATAAATATATAAATGATGAAGCATGATGATATACATGTGTTTGTATGTGAATTTATACAAGTTAGAAATTTCCTTCCTTTGAATGAATCTTGGCGAGAGTCGATACGTTATTCGGGAGTCTTTCTTCTTACAGCACCATTGTCTCTTTCTTCTCTTTCATTTGCAATATGAAAGTGATGGCAACACTAAGGTGGTGAGGGGGAGGGGCTATGGGGGTTTGACAAGAAAAAGAAGAGAGAGGGCTCAAAATTTGTGTATTCAAATTCATGTAGAGGCTAGGCTATTTATAGCCATCAATCAATACCGTTCTCTCCTTCTTTTCCTCTAGATCTGAAGACTAGGGTTAGTCCTCCTCTCCCCTATAACGTGGTCGACCTTGCAAGGACCTGGTATGGTCAAGTTTCTAGTTAATTCCTGTTTAAATTAATTAATTCTTAGCTCCTTAAACGATCGAACTGTCATATAACTTTGGAGCTTGAAATAAATAATGAAATAAAGCCACGTATTAATACAACATTTGTATTAATTTATTATCATTGCAATAAAATGCACCTATCGCAATTGGTGAAAACCGTTGTAATAGCCCTAAGAAACGGTTGAGGAAAAGTCATATTGGGCCAAGGTATAATAGAGTCGGAGCTATTTACAACTGTTTTTGACTGTCGCATGCAACCATTGTAATAAAAAGTTTACAACTGTTTACTATTGTAATAGGTCCTTTATAACTATTTCTGCCCATAGTAATAGATTTTTAAAACTGTTTTTTCCTTTCGTTAAAAAAAATGCAAAATAAAAAAGTCAGAGCAGTGCTGCAATGTGCACATGTAGCTTTAATATCATTTTGCAATTGAAGCCAACAATGTACTAATTGTTGGGACGGGATTCCAACTAGAAACCACTCAAATCGAAACCCCACAAGCACAGCGGAAGATGGGATCGTGGTAAGAAGTGTAAAAACAACCAATCAATAATCCAATTCCAATCTCAACAAATCCAAAAACAATCACAATCTCAAACAAGCAATTCAGAAATCAAAGCAATAATGAAAAATAAATCACACAGCGATTTATAGCGGTTCCACTAACGTTGTGTTAGTGTACATCCACTTTAAGAGAGAGCTTTTATTAATATTGATGAGAAGAGCACAATAGATTGATTACAATGATCAAAATTCTAATTAGAAATTGATTTGTGGAGAAGAGAATTGAAGAAAATTAGATTTTGATAAACCCTAATTTGTGGAGGCTAATCTCTTGCAGTCGCTTGCACGCACCACCAGATCTGAAACCTGCAGCTAGCTTATATAGGAGAATAGAAACCCTGGGCAATGTTCCGAAATTTCCCCTGCAGATATCACAAATCTTCATGCCAAGTCCACACGTGAAAAACAGGCGGAAGTCGCCTCAGACGTCTGACCAAAGTGGTCAGACGTCTGATTTAAGTTACTGGAAAAATTTCTCTTCAGCTTAGACGTCTGACCATTTGATCAGACATCTGACTAAAGGCTCTGGAATCAATTCCGCATAGACTCAGACGTCTGACCATTTTGGTCAGACGTCTGACCTCTGTCAATTCAGCCCACTTCACATTTTCCCTTATAACTTCCACCTCCGAACTCCGATTTGCGAACCATTTTCTCCGTTACGAAGCTACTTCCAACCTCTACAATTTTCCATATAGTGTCGCCAAAATTTAACACTCCACCTCGACACTATATGTAACAACCCGCATATTTTACGATTGTATATTTAAATATTTTATTTAAATGTAGAATCGTTAATCAAATTAAAGTCCGAAAAGCTACTTTTTGTAAACAGTCGAATTGGGACTCGAGACCACTTCCATTGAGCCCAAAACGATGTTTGCGACTTTTTTGAGTATAAACATCGATATGTTTGGAGTAAGTTGAATTTTGACATTTTCTATTGGGCTTTGGGTTTGGGTGTCACCCCAACTCACTCTATAACCTAGTTCAGCCCTCTCCTCTTCACTTCATTTCTATTTTCTTAAACACCCAAGCACAACAAAATGGGGAGAGGAATGAGAAATTAGAAACTTCAAGCCCTAGTTTTCAATTGCAAAACCAAATTCTTGCTCCAAATTCAAAGAGAAGCTTTGGTAAGTATCTCCTTCTTCTTCTCCAACTCATTCTCTCTTTAATTTCAGAAATTTCCTAAACCTAACATAGGAAATGTTCTTCTTTTGAGCTTAGATTCAAATTTCTAGAGTTGTGGTTGAAGAGAAGTTGACCTTCCTTTGCATTCAAGCTCCTCCTTCATCATTTTTGGGTTTAAAGGTGAGTTCTTTAACTCACATCTATATCTATAGCTATCTTTGTTGTTAGGTATGAATTCCTAACACTTGTGCATATTTATTTGCTTTTGATTTGAATTGATTTGGGGAACATTTCAATTTTTGGTGTTTTGAAGTCAAAACTTTGAAAATCCTAGCTTTGATTTGTGAACATGTTGTTGGTGGTGAATCAGAGAGCCTATAGGACTGGGTTGTCGATTAGCAAAAGCCCCTAAAGTCCATTGCTCGACCGGTTGCAAATGGTGAGAGTTGCTCTCCCATTTGATAGGCTGAAAAACAATTTCAGCTATAGCCAGTCGACTGGCCCCCTGCAGTCAGTCGACTGACTGCAGGGTCTGAAAACTCTCGGGTTCTGGTTCAGTCGACTGACTGCAGAAGGCCAGTCGACTGACCTGCTTCATTTTGCCTATTTTTCCTAATTAGCTTGAGGATCCAACTTTTATCGATTCGTGACTATCCGATTTATTGTTATCATTTGTTATTGCCTTTGATGACTTCTTTTTCGGGATTTTTGAGAATGTCCATTTTAATGGAATTGGTATCGATTTCTTTGGATTCAATTCACAACTTCGAATGTGGATTTTTGTGATTGATTGTTTCTACAATCATTTTGTGATTTGTCACTTCTAAATACCAAGGTTTCTATACTAGTAGTAAATATTAAAACTCTTTTACAAAGATGATTTCAACTCTATTTTTAATACAAAGCTCTTTTATAAAACCGTTTTCTAATCTATTAGTATATACAAACCTTTACCTCACTCGAATGAGAAAATCTAATTAAACGGCTTAGCAAAACAAGTGGTATGAAATGCTTGCGTTTACTTCGTCGGTTAATTCTTGGACTTGTTCGATTGAACTCTTGTGACAATTTTTCGAGTGGGAATCTACAATTTGTTCGTAAATATTTAAGTTAAGCTAGTGGTTATGGGACATGAAGCTAAACTCATATATTTACTAGCTTAGTGTAATCGACACTTTTTATTGATCGATGATGATCATTTTGTGATTTAGACTAGCGATGTGCGATGTCTATTTGTCTGCGAGGGAGACTAAACCCCGTTTTATGGAACTTCGGTTCAATTTGGCGGGGTAGCGACCCGTGGTCTTCGGTCCATTTGTGGAGCTTCGGCTCAAAATTTATGGTTAGTGACCATGGAATAGCGTTCCGTTTGTGATACACGTGTTGGTGAGTTTTCATACTCCCGTTTGTGATAGGCCTCCCCCTTTGTGGTTTCTGAAATTTCTAATTGATGATTTCTAGAATTTGTGTTTCACCAACTTTTGCGATTGGCAATAATATGTTTGTCAATATTTGTAGTTTGGTGAATAAAATAAAGAATATGATATTCTTTTTGGTGCTTTGAGATTCTTGAGATATTGTATGATTTTGTTGTTGTTTAAAATCATACTTGTCCTGGTATGACATTATTGTTATCATACGTTCTTATTATATCTCTGCTTATATCTCATTTCTTTAATGATAGTTATAGCTAGACTGATCCGTTTATTATTTTCTTATTAAATAATACTCGGGTCAGACCGAGATGTTATAGGTGCTTCTGCTTGACTCCTTATCTGGAATCATCTTCTGACTTTTGTCTAACTACACAGTTTTGTAGTATTTGTTGTTATACATTTGAGATAGAGACTCCTTGATGTATAATTATTATTTTGTTTAGCACTTGTATCTATTATTTTGTGATATTGTGGTTCATTCTTGACCACCACTCTGATGTACACTTTTATGTGTTATATTCATATCTGTTTCCACCTTTGAGATATGAACATCTGTGACTGATTTGTGTTATGTTTATTTCTATATTTGTTTTCCAAGGTCCACTTAGCCACTGTGTGGTAGCTCTGAGTTTGTATTGGATATGTCGGATTTCCTCTTGAAATGAAATGCATGTTATACTATCTGACATATCGATACTCGCACAAAGCAATTACACGGAAGGTCGCTCCTCAACAGCCTTATTCTTCACGCTAGTTGACGGCATTACTCTGTAGTGTCCTTGGCTAGCGTGAGCATAGAGGTGGGGCGTCACACTATATCCATCTTCAACTCCAATGGTACCATACCATCAACGACTACCGATAGTATCAACTATCACTTCTTCTACCTTCAACCAAACATGAATGCTTTCCCAATGAGCTCCGGCAAAGCCACTGCCCATTACACTCCACCAACGAGCTCAGGCAAAGCCCCCGTCCGCTAATGAAATGTTGAAAACATCCAAATCCTGAGCTATCTCACCAAAGACTAGCACTTACCAAGAAGATAGAACCTCAGTCTCTTACAGATACTCTTCCTCATCTACCACCAAGCTCCTCCCTTAACTGTGCCACCCCATGGCACCTAGCACTTCTCCAAGTGAATCAAGTTTGAGAAATGCTCGAACTTCCCAACCGGCAATGCCTTAGTGAACATATCCGCCGTGTTATCCTTTGTGTGCACTTTCCGAAGATATACTTGCTTATCCTCATCCATGGCTACTAGAAATGACTCTCTCACCTCAATATGTTTAGTCCGTGAGCTAAATGCCAAATTCTCCGCCAAGTGAATAGCACTGTAGCTATCACATTGAACATCAATACTATCATGCCCGAATCCCAAGTCACACAACAATCGCTTCAAATAGAGTGCCTCCTTTGCCGCCTCCACTACGGCTATCAACTCCGCCTTCGTAGTGGATAAAACAACTACGGTTTGCAATCTCGATCTCCAACTTATGATTGTACCCCCAAGTGTGATGACATATTAGAAAGTTGATTTTCTTTGATCCCTATCACCAGCGTAGTCCGAATCACAATAACCAACCAACTTGCAATCCATCGCCTTACTACCGCAAAAAACAAGACCATGAGATGATGTGCCTCTAAGGTATCTCAATATAAGCTTCACAGCTTCCCAATGCGATTTCCCCGGATTAGCCATGTATCGACTAAACATCCCGACGACATTTGCAATATCGGGCCTTGTACACACCATAGCAGACATTAGACTTCCAACCGCACTAGCATATGGCACCTTTGCCATATAAGCATTGTCTTCCTCCAAGATAGGTTATCCTTTACTCGAAAGCTTCATATGCAAAGGTAAAGGTGTATTTGATGCTTTTGCATTCTCCATGCTAAACCGGCAAAGCACTTTCTTAATGTACTCCTTTTGAGTTAGTTTCAACTCAAAATGCTTTTGATCTCTTTCAATTTCCATGCTCAATATCCTTCTTGCTTCTCCAAGATCCTTCATTTCGAACTCCGATTTCAAACTCAGTTTTAGCTTGTTGATTTCATTCTTATCCTTAGAAGCAATGAGCATTTCGTCCACATACAAGAGTAAATATACCCAACAATCATTTCTCAACTTCTTGAAATAAACACAAGCATCTTTGATGCTTCTATCAAAACCATTTTCAAGCATAAAATGATCAAATCTCTTGTACCATTGTCTAGGTGATTTCTTTAAACCATATAGTGATTTTTTCAACTTACAAACCAAATTTGACTTACCATCCACAACAAAACCTTCTGGTTGCTCCATGTAGATGTCTTCATCCAAGTCACCATGCAAGAAGGCTGTTTTCACATCAAGTTGCTCCAACTCCAAGTCGTGAATAAGAACTATGGCAAGTAATATCCGGATAGAAGTATGGCGCACAACCAGTGCGAATATCTCATCATACTCCTTTCCCTTCCTTTGTGCAAATCCCTTAGCCACTAGCCTAGCTTTGTATCTCCCATCGTCCTTCACCTTGTATATCCATTTGCACCCAATAGCACGGTTTCCTTTAGGAAGTGGAACCAAATCCCAAGTTTGATTCTTCAACAATGATTGCATCTCTTCCTCCATGGCACAAATCCATTTCGAGCTATCGTTCGACTCCATGACGTCATCAAGGTCCGTCGGCTCATCTTGGACTACATGAAGAGCATAGTCCAAATTATCACAAAAGCTAAGATAGTTCCAATTACCATATCTTTCGGGTGGCCTTATAGTACGACGACCAACCCAAGTAGCAATACCATCACCCAAACTCCCTTCGGCTCCACCTTGAACCGAATCTTCTCTAGAATCATGCACATCACCAACACTACTAGAGGAACCCTGTGGACTATGTAATGTAACATCAACCGCTACTTCCTCACAAGCACCTCCAACTACTCTACTCTCTCTACTCCTTGGACAAAATGTGGAAATAACTTTCTTTTCCTTTGATTCACCATGAACCAAATCCGGAACATCTGATAAGCTTCTATTCTCCTTGAACAATGCTAACTCATCAAAAGTAACATGACAAGAATTCACAACCTTCTTCGTTTCTGGATTCCAAATCCAATAGCCTTTTACTCCATCCGTATAGCCATGCAAAATCCCCTTGAAAACTCTAGGTTCAAGCTTATCATTTCCCGGATCATGCACATAAACAGGATTACCAAACACACGAAGATAACTCAAGTCAATGCTCTTTCCCTTCCACACTTCCTCTGGAATTTTGTTACCAATAGCTGAGCACGGAATTCGATTAATAATATGCACTGCGGTTGAAAAAGCTTCAGCCCAAAATCCCTTCGCCAAACCCGATGTCAATCTCAAGCATCGAGCTTTCTCAAGTAGAGTACGGTTCATCCTTTCTGCAACACCATTCGATTGTGGATCTCCAGGTGTAGTAAAATGCCTCTGAATACCATGATGCTTGCAAAACTCCATAAAATCTCCGGAAACATACTCTCCGCCATTGTTAGACCTTAGAACCTTCAAATACTTACCACTCTCATTCTCAACAAGAGCTTTCCATGCTTTGAACTTTGTAAATGCCTCCGACTTGGCCTTTATTACATACACCCAAACTTTTCGAGAAAAGTCATCTATAAAAGAAATATAATAGCGAGCTCCACCTAAAGAAGCTACAAGTGCCGGTCCCCAAACATCCGTGTGAACATACTCAAGAACCCTTCTCGAATCATGCTTTCCCTCACCGAATGAAACTTTAGTTTGCTTCCCCATGACGCATTCTTCGCAAAACTCTAACTTGTTAAAACTTTCTCCATCGATCATCTCCCTCTTCCGAAGAACATTCAAACTCCTCTCCGAGACATGACCTAACCTCAAATGCCACAACCTAGTCGCATCTAAGCCACGAGAACTATCAACTCATATACAAGTTTCACCTTCTACAGTCACTCCTTGAAGCAAATAAATACCATGAGTCCTAGCACCCTTCATCACCACAAGCGCCCCCTTCGAAACCCGCAAGCTATCACTCTCAATAGTGATCTTACAACCTAAAGAATCCTGCTGCCCCAAAGAGATAAGAGACTTCCTAAGTCCCGGAACATAGCGTACATTAGTGAGAGTACGAACCACTCTATCAAACATCCGAATTTGCACGGAACCAATGCCTTTCGACTTTCAAATAGAACCATTTCCCATAACAATTGAATTTCCTACTTTGTCGATGTAAGAAGAAAAAAATTCCTATTTGGCGTCATATGATAAGACGCCCCCGAATTGAGCACCCATTCGCTACCCGAAACATCCGATGCTACCGCCAACACAACATCTACATCTCCCTCACCAACTCCACTCTCCACCGCAACTGATGAAGATGCTACTTCCTTCTTTGCCTTCTCCTTTTTCGGACACTCATTCTTCCAATGACCGGGATTCTTACAAATATAGCACTTGCCTTTTCTTTCCTTCGACTTTCCTCTCCAACCGGGGTTCCTTGATTTAGAACGCCCCCGGTTCTCCTTCTTCACATACCTCTCCTTCTCCACAAATAAACCATGACCATTACTAGTACCACTGCTTCCATCACCTAACTCCTTCATTTAATCCCGCAACTTCTCGCTAAGAAGACCCGTCTTGACATCATCAAGAGTCAATGTATCCTAGCTATAGATCAAACTGTTTGAGAAAGCTGTATAGCAGTCTGGCAACGAACACAACAATATCATCGCCTTTTGCTCTTCCTCAATCTTCAAATCTACCGCCTTCATCTTCATTAGCAAATTATCAAAAGTATTCAAGTGTGCCTTTAGCGTACCTTCCTTCATCTTATAGGTGAAGAACGTTCGCAATAAGATCAAACGATTTGTCAGTGACTTCTTCATATACAACTCCTCCAACTTGTCCCAAATACCCTTAGCGGTTGTTTCACCACTAATTTCAAAGATAACATTCTCTCCCATAGCAAGTTGAAGTGTAGTGAATGCCTACTCTTCCATCTCCTCTCTCTCAAAATTTGAGATGTCTGATGGCAACAAATGCGTGTCAAACACTATCTGATGCACCTGATTCCTCCTTAGAACCGCTTTCATCTTCCATTGCCATTTTTGAAAATCATTATCGCCATTCCACTTGTCTATTACCAATTGTGATCCTGAAGCTGCGTACGAACCACGTACATAATGTGCTACACCACTTGGATTGCCCATTGAGGAGCTACTTGAGGTATTATCTGATTTCGGCATTTCTACAACCACCTACCAACACCAATGCTCTGATACCAAATGTTAGGACGGGATTCCAACTGGAGACCACTCAAATCGAAACAACACAAGCACAGTGGAAGACAGGATCGTGGTAAGAAGTGTAAAAACAACCAATCAATAACTCAATTCCAATCTTAACCAATCCAAAAACAATCACAATCCCAAACAAGCAATTCAGAAATCAAAGCAATAATGAAAAATAAATCACACAGCAATTTATAGTGGTTCCACTAACGTTGTGTTAGTGTACATCCACTTTAAGAGAGAGCTTTTATTAACATTGATGAGAAGAGTACAAGAGATTGATTACAATGATCAAAATTCTAATTAGAAATTGATTTGTGGAGAAGAGAATTGAAGAAAATTATATTTTAATAAACCCTAATTTGTGGAGGCTAATCTCTTGTAGTCGCTTGCACGCACCACCAGATCTGAAACCTGAAGCTAGCTTATATAGAAGAATAGAAACCCTGGGCAATGTTCTGAAATTGCCCTTGTAGATATCACAAATCTTCACGCCAAGTCCACACGTGAAAAACAGGCGGAAATTGCCTCAGACGTTTGACCAAAGTGGTCAGACGTCTGACTTAAGCTACTGAAAAAATTTCTCTTCGGCTTAGACATCTGACCTTTTGGTCAGACGTCTAACTAAAGGCTCTGGAATCAATTCTGCACAGACTCAGACGTCTGACCATTTTGGTCAGACGTCTGACCTCTGTCAATTCAGCCCACTTCACCTTTTCCCTTATAACTTCCACCTCCGAACTCCGATTTGCGAACCGTTTTCTCCGTTACAAAGCTACTTCCGACCTCTACAATTTTCCATATAGTGTCGCCAAAATTTAACACTAATAACAACCAAAATTATTCACATTAAACTAAAAATAACACGAACACAAATGATTCACATTTCAAAAGGCCAAAACGATTCATTGTTCACACCATTTATAAAGTTTTAGCATAGTTACATCGTTGTTCAAGCCTATACTAACATAAACAAGTAGTACATTATAGTTGCCTTATTGTTTTATAAAAGTGAAATAAACAGATAACAAAAAGCTACAGTATGCCTATATTAATAAATTACATATTTTTGCAACAATTAAGTTGTTACTGAGTTCGAGTAACATATGCTTAAATTACTGATAGCTTCTACTTCCATCACTAGTCCTCATAATAAATAAAATTATAACCCGCTGAAATGAAAATGTAACCAGAATTGGGTTTTCCAGGATGACCAAACTTTTAAACTAAAAAGACATAAGATCAACAATAACAAGACCAACAATGACAAGATTAACACTAAAATCCAATTACAAAATGTCTAAATAGAGTTAACAGAACCCTAATCAATCAACAATAATCATTACATTTTTATAATTACATCTCTAACTAATTCTACTCAACAAAATGTTAAATTTCGGCTTTTTTACGTATCTAGGTCTACACACGTACACTTCATTGTGTCTAGGGGGCATCAACGGTCGAAGTCTCCTATGCCAACATCTTGATTGAACATCCTAACATCGCCTCCCATCAGACATATAATTTGGCCTTAGAAAAACATCTTATAACAAAAGGAATTTCCATTGTTACATGCTACCAATCTCATATATATACTACGATTACTTCAAATATCTTACGATGTGGGACATTATTCCATTCAATCCACGCACCCACTCCATTTCCAATGCGAGCCACACCTAAAAATCTCCACCTTGGAGAGCATTGCTCAAGTCACCTTAGAGTTACACCGAGTCCTCTTCGCAGTTGGGTCAGACTGCTACTCCAAGTTCTCATAAGCAGTGGGAGCAGGCTACTTATTACCATATCTCCAACTTGACGAGCATCTCATGCTCAAGCCACTCTGGAGCCATGCTTCGGTAATGCGGCATCATATTGGTCCCTTGAACTATGGAACTCTGATACCATGTTAAGTTTTGGCATGTCTACGTATTCTGGTCCGTACACGTACGCTTCACCATGTTTACACCGTTAGGAACTCCTATCTACAAGTTTTGATGACGACAAACCATATAATTATAATTGTACATATATATCTCGTATCTTATTCTTGCAAAGACTCAAGGATACAAATCGAAGCATGGAGCGTGGATCACAGTAGTAGAGAGATAAATATTGCATACAAATCTTAGAAATAATATGTAAAATCTCCCTGGGTTTTGTATATGATATAAAATACACACACAGTTACACAAAAGAACAAATTTTACATATTCCAGATGTCTGGTACTATGCTCCCAGATGTCTGGAGCCAGCCTCTGGAATTTTTCCAAACAATACATGACCAGGCGTCTGGTCATCACAATCGAGATGTATGGATTTGGCTCAGAGAATTTTTTTTAATATACAACTGCCAAATCTGAAAGGTTGCCTCTACATCTCTTCTTCAAATCAGTTCTACCCCAAACAGAAGCAACTCTAGAAATGAAAAGAAATGGTAGCAACACTTCAAATTGATCTTTTCACAACTATAAATACATCAATGATTTTTACGATTAAACTAACTAATTTCTGATTTCTATTCTCTATATCTACTTTGCACTCAAATTCAAGTTACTCATATTTGCTATCAATATTTGAACCAAAGATAATTAACTTTGGTTCAGTTTTCTTCCATATTTCCAAAGCACACACATATTCATATCTATGCATATCCAGTGTAGATTATAGGAAGACTTGTACGTATTGTCAATATCAGTGTTAATCAGAGAACATTCTTGAAAGATTTTTATTGTAACAATCCTATTCCTCCGAGCGAAGCGAGGGCAATTGGTTAGTGAAATTCTGAAGGGGAGCTTCGGGACTGGACGTAGGACGGGAGGTCCGAACTAGTATAAAAATTCTGGTGTGATTACTTCTATTTTTATCTTCTTTATCATATTGTGTGATCCATACTATCGTACACTTACTTGTCATATACTATATACGATCCATATAGAATTTCAATTGGTATCGGAGCAAGGTTAGTTCAAATCTTAGTAACACGTATTTGAAACCTATTAATATGGCTAGTATCTTTCAAGAAGTTCAGTCAACCGCACGTCCTCCTCTATTCACCGAATCTAATTATGCATATTGGTCAACACGTATGAGAATTTTTATGGAAGCAAATGGTTTAGAAATATGGTCAGCAACTCAAATTAAGTATGTAGCACCTGAAATAAATATTAGCACATGGACAGATGCATAAAAAACCGTTGCTTAATAATGCTAAAGCTATGAATGTACTTTTTTACTCTCTTGTTAAAAATGAATTTTCACGTGTTATGTTACGTACTACTGCTTATGATATATGGCGTACTTTACAAGTTACACATGAAGGTACAACTAAAGTCAAACAAACAAAAATATCGATTTTACAAAATCAATTCTCATCTTTCAAAATAAAACAAAATGAGTCAATTGTTGACATGTATTCCAGATTTCGAACTATACAACACGACCTTATGGCACTAGGAGTCAAATTTACTGATTTTGATTTAGTATCTCGAATTCTCAACTCTTTAACAATTGAATGGGAAAGAAAAGTATTAGCTATTGAAGAAACTAATGATCTTTCTCAATTCAAAGTTGAAGAGTTGATTGGAAATTTAATGTCGTATGAAGCTAACTTGCAGGCCAGAAAGGAACAAAACCATGAAAAGAAGAACATAGCATTTCAAGCAAGCAATAAAGATTCTGAATTAGATGAAGATGAAATTGTATTCATTGCCAAGAACTACAACAAATTAAGAAATTCAAGAAAATGATGAGATTCCAAATGGCGGAAAATCGAACTCATCAAATCAAACTTCGATCAAGTGCTTTGAATGTGATCAGGTCGGACACATGAAGAAAGATTGCCCAAAACATAACAACAAGAAAAAGAGAAAGGCATTCCAAGTTACATGGGATGACTCTGACTCTTCCTCTTCATCTGACAGTGAAAGTTATACGGAGCAAGCAAATGTTTGTTTCATGGCAAATACTGATGAGGTACTTTCAGAACTTTCCTATAATGAATTAATGAAAATTAGCATCGAATTAGATGATAAATATAGATAATCAAAAAAATTGAATAAAGAATACTTGGGAAAATTAAATAGATCATAATTAGAAATTGGATTATTAAAAGATGAAAAGACTATTTTAGAAAAAGAACTAGAAAATGCTCAAGAAAAGTGCAAGAATCTTTCTATTGAAAATGATGCTTTATCTTGTGAATTAGGAAAAGTTAAACTAGAAAATAATAAAATTAGTAACGAACACATTATCTTAAAAGATAATCTAGAAACTTCGAAATCCGAAATTACTGATCTTAAAAACAAGTTGGATAAAATCACTAATAATGTTACAAAATTTAACAAAGGAAAGCAAGACTTGGAGAATTTAATTAAAATTTCCAAGCCATTCAAAAATTGAAATGGACTAGGATTTAAGGATAGGACAAAACCAATAAAATATAGTAAGATTTATACTAAGATCAAAAAACCTTCTCCCAAAAATGAGAAATTGATCTCGAATTCAAAAATGATTAAAATATGGGTTCCTAAAACAAATAATAACTTAATTAAACAGATATATATATATATAATTATATAAAAGAAGTAGTTCATAATAATAATTATATTTCAAAAGGAACCAGACCATCATGGGTATGGTTACCCTCATCTACTAACACTTAGGACCCAAAAATAAAAAAGGGTACCAATTTAAACTTTCTTATTTTTGCAGGTACCCAAATACAAAAATAAAGAGAAATGGATATTTGATAGTGGATGCTCTAAGCACATGATGGGAAATGCTCACATGCTGTCAAATATAAAGTACATTGATGGTGGTACTATAACTTTTGGCGATAATTAAAAAGGGTTCGTCATTGGCATTGGAGAAGTCATCAATATCGGGGCTGTCTATTCAAGAGGATGAAGAATATAATGATCAACGTCATTGGCCTGAGTACACCTCTAACCCTTCAGCTTTTTTGGGTTATTATGATAACTATGGAAGTTTTTCTGACCCGTCTTACCATTACCAGTAGTTTCTAGTTTTTCAGTTATCATGTACTACAAGTTCTATGTTTTAGATAACATTTTGTATTTTCTCTACTCTTTTTGATAATGCCAAAAGGGGGATAAATATGCATACACATAGGGGGAGGATAACATATTATATACATATATACATGGGGAGTAAAATATTTTATGTTACATAGTTTGTCATCATCAAAAAGGGGGAGAATGTTAGGAACTCCTATCTATAAGTTTTGATGAAGACAAACAATATAATTATAATTGTACATATATATCTCGTATCTTATTCTTGCAAAGACTCAAGGATAAAAATCGAAGCATGGAGCGTGGATCACAGCAGTAGAGAGATAAATATTGTATACAAATCTTAGAAATAATATGTAAAATGTCCCTGGGTTTTGTATATGATATAAAATACACACACAGTTACACAAAAGAACAAATTTTACATATTCCAGACGTCTGGTACTATGCTCCCAGACGTCTAGAGCCAGCCTTTGGAATTTCTCCAAACAATACATGACCAGACGTCTAGTCATCACAATCTAGACGTCTGAATTTGGCTTTGGGAATTTTTTTTAATATACAACTGCCAAATCTGAAAGATTGCCTCTGCATCTCTTCTTCAAATCAGTTCTACCCCAAACAGAAGTAACTCTAGAAATGAAAAGAAATGGTGGCAACACTTCAAATTGATCTTTTCATAACTATAAATCTGTGCAGTTAAAGCGCTCGGTAGATTCAATGCGGTGGAGGTGCAAAAAGTCATAGCGGGGATACAACGAAGATATAGCGAGATATAGCGGATGACTCTAAAATAGCATATAAAACTCGTACTTAATGTTTTTACAAATATATAAATGGTAATTAAATGAAAAATTAACATTCAATTGAATTATTATTAATACAATAATAATTTTAAATAAAAACATATGCGAATATACTATAGATAAACATAAAACCATTATATAACATAATTGAATTTAGTAGAATATTAGAGTATTTTAATTTTTCTGAATATACACTAGAAATTCAATTAAATAAATTAATTTCATAAATTTTATAATGTATAAATGTCATTTTTCAATTCATTTAAAAAAAAGATATAGCGGAAATAGCGGGAATAACGGAATATAGCGGAAATAACGGGGCTTAAAGCGGAAAGGCTATATTTGGGGCTATATGAAAAAATCGTAGCGGTAGAAATCCGCTATGATTTATAGCAGGGTTATAGCGCGGCATTAACTACACAACTATAAATACATCAGTGATTTTTACGATTAAACTAACTAATTTCTGATTTCTATTCTCTATATCTACTTTGCACTCAAATTCAAGTTACTCATATTTGCTATCAATATTTCAACCAAAGATCATTAACTTTGGTTCAGTTTTCTTCCATATTTCCAAAGCACATACATATTCATATCTATACATATCCAGTAGAGATTATAGAAAGACTTGTACGTATTGTCAATATCGGTGTTAATCAGAGCACATTCTTGACGAAAGATTTTTATTGTAACAAGCCTATTCCTCTGGGAGAAGCGAGGGCAATTGGTTAGTGAAATTCTAAAGGGGAGCTTTGGGACTGAACGTAGAACGGGAGGTCCGAACCAGTATAAAAATTCTGGTGTGATTACTTCTATTTTTATCTGCTTTATCATATTGTGTGATCCATACTATCATACACTTACTTGTCATATACTATATACGATCCATATAGACTTTCATACACGACATAAGTGGTCGAAGTCTCCAATGTCGGCGTCCCGATTGAACATCCTAACATTGCCTCCCATTAGACATATAATTTGGTCTTGGTTAAACATCTTATAAAAAAGGACTCCTCATTGTTACATGCTACCAATCCCATATATATACCAGGAACGATGTGGGACTTTATTCCATTCAATCCATGCACCCACTCATGTAATAAACTTTAAATAAATAGATGTTATGTTTATCTATCATTTTGTATAACTATAACATGTTATAGTGTTTAAAACTGCAATGCTATACTGAACTATCACTCTACACAATTAATACAAGGTAATGGAATTTAAAAATAAAATGTTATGTTTCTCTATCATTTAGCTTAATTAAAACATGGTAGTGGACTTTAATAATACAATGTTATATTTATCTATCATTTTATATAATCATTGTATCTTAGTGGAGTTCAGAAATACTATGCTATATATATTGAAAGGGAGTGCGGATTAAGGATCTTAAGGCTAATTTAACACTAGAAGGGGGGTGAATAGTGTTTAATGGATTCTAAGACTTATATGGACTAAATTAAAATTATGACACAAATAAATGCAGAACTTAATCACAGAACAATCACAGAATCAAACACAGATGTAGAAACTAAATAAAAAGTAGTAAAAGGAAAGAACACACCGGATTTTATACTGGTTCGGAGTTACCTTACCTCCAGTCCT
Source organism: Allium fistulosum (assembly GCA_030737815.1). Classification (NCBI taxonomy): domain Eukaryota; kingdom Viridiplantae; phylum Streptophyta; class Magnoliopsida; order Asparagales; family Amaryllidaceae; genus Allium; species Allium fistulosum. Next base: position 1,512,436,732 of record CM060901.1, read on the forward strand.
GTACCAAGGCAGAACACCTCATACAGATTTTTATTACACCAAAGTCGAGATTACAACCCTCGGTTTCTAAAGGCCTTGAGGCACCCTCCTGTCTCACGAGTCCGGGGTAAACTCTCCTGATTTACGGGCCACAAGATTACCCAATTGATTTCCAGACACAACCTGTAACAACCCGCATATTTTACGATTGAATATTTAAATATTTTATTTAAATATAGAATCGTTAATCGGATTGAAGTCCGAAAAGCTACTTTTTGCAAACAGTCGAATTGGGACTCGAGACCCCCTCCATTGAGTTCAAAATGCCGTTTGCAACCTTTTTGAGTATAAACTTCGATATGTTTGGAGCTAGCTAAAAATTTGACCTTTTTCACTTTGGGTTTGGGTTTAGGTTCAGCCCACTAGTCATCCTTATACCCCAAACTGAACCATCCCTCCCCATTCACTCTCACTTCCTCCTCTTTTCAGTTCTAAAGCAAAAAATGGTGGGAGAGATGGGAAATTAAAACTCCAAGCCCTAGTTCCTCTTTTAATCTCAAATTCTTGCTCCAAAATCAAAGAGAACCCATTGGTAAGCATCTCCTTCTTCTTCTCCAACTCTTTCTCCTTCCAATTTTAGAAATTCCTAAACCTAACTTTGGGAATGTTCTTCTTTTAAGCTTTGATTCAAGCTTGTTGTGTTGGAATTGAAGAGTAATTGCTCTTGCCATTGCTCCAAAGCTCTATATCTATCTTTGATTGTTGGGTATGAATTCCTAACACTTATCTATGTGCATTTGCTTTTGGTTTGGATTGAATCGGTGAAAATTCCAAATTTTGATGTTTTGAAGTCAAAACTCTAAAAATCATAGCTTTGGTGTTTTGATCATGTTTTGGTGATGAATCGAAGAGCTTATAGGGCCGGGTAGCCGATGGGCGTAAACCCTTAGCGTCCGTGCTCGTCCGGTTGCAAATTGAGAGAGTTTGCACTTCATTTGTTATAGGATAGGAAATGCAGGAAATTGGGTTCAGTCGACTGAATCCTCTGTTCAGTCGACTGAGCTGAAGCCCAGAAATTTTCTGGACAATGTTCAGTCGATTGAACAGGGATTTCAATCGACTGACCTGCTCCTGTTTTGCCTAGTTTGCTTGGTTTTCCAAATTTTATCAATTCGTATTGGTTTTAATTAGTTGTTATTGCATCTTTGGCATTGATGACTTATTCTTGACTTCATTCACGGGTTTTTAAGTGAAATTTATGCGAAAATCCTTTTATGGATGTTTGATCATGCTTTTGGTGGTGCATTGAGGAGCATATAGGGCCGGGTTGCCGATTGGCATAAACCCTTAGAGCCAATGTTCGTCCGGTTGCATTTTGGAAGAGTTCGCTCTTCATTTGTATAGGCTGAAAAACAGCCCAGGCATGATTTAGTCGACTGAAATCTCTGTTCAGTCGACTGAATCTGGAACCCGAAAGTTTCCAGACAGGGTTTAGTCGACTGAAAATCTCTGTTTAGTCGACTGAACCTGGAAACAGAAAGTTTCCAGGCAGAATTCAGTCAACTAAAATTCTCTGTTCAGTCAACTGAAATCTCTGTTCAGTCAACTGAAATCTCTGTTTAGTCAACTGAAGTTGTTGTTTCAGCCCACTTTGCCTTTTTGGATTGAATTTCCAATTTAAATCGATTCGTGATGATCCTATTTGTTGCTATCATTTATTATGACTTTGATGACTCCTTTTTCAGGATTTTTGAATATCCATTTCGATGGATTCTTTATCGGTTTAATTGTATTTGATTCACGTCTTCGAATGTGAATTTTAATGCTTGATTGTTTCTACAATCATTTCTATGATTTGTCACTTTAAAATATAAAGGTTTTCTATACTAGTAGTAAATATTCAAACTCTTTTACAAAGATGATTTCAACTCTATTTTTAAATATAAAGCTTGTTTTCATAACCGTTTTCCAATCTATTAGTATATACAAACCTTTACCTCATTCGTATGAGAAAATCTAATCAAACGGCTTAGTAAAACAAGTGGTATGAAACGCTTGCGTTCACTTCGTCGGTTAATTCTTGGACTTGTTCGATTGAAACTCTTGTGACAATTTTCTAGTGGAGATCTACAATTTGTTCGTAAATATTTAAGTTAAGCAAGTGGTTATGGGACATGAAGCTAAACTCATATATTTACTAGCTTAGTGTAATTGACACTTCTTGATGATCGATGATGATCATTTTATGGTTTAGACTAGCAATGTGCGATGTCTCTTTGTCCACGTGGAGGACTGTACCTCATTTTATTGAGCTTCGTCTCATTTATCGCATGGGTCGTATCTTTCTAGATAAGTCGATGTTTATTTCACGCATGGGTCGTACCTATCTAGGTGCGTCGATGTTTGTTTACTTCGTGGAGCAATCGGCTCAATAAGTCGGGACATGGGGCGTACCTTTCTAGGTGCGTCGATGTTCGTCTATGCATGGGGCGTGTCTTTCTAGGTGCGTCGATGTTCGACTTTGCATGGGGCGTGTCTTTCTAGGTGCGTCGATGTTCGACTTTGCATGGGGTGTATCTTTCTAGGTGCATCGATGTTAGACATTACATGGGGTGTATCTTTCTAGGTGCATCGATGTTTATTTATGCATGGGGCGTATCTTTCTAGGTGCGTCGATGCTAGAGCATGGGGCGTATCTTCCTAGGTGCGTCGATGTTCGAATTTGCATGGGGTGCATCTTTCTAGGTGTATCGATGCTAGAGCATGAGGCGTATCTTCCTAGGTGCGTCGATGTTCGACTTTGCATGGGGTGCATCTTTCTAGGTGTATCGATGCTAGAGCATGGGGCGTATCTTTCTAGGTGCGTCGATGTTCCACTTTGCATGGGGTGCATCTTTCTAGGTGTATCGATGCTAGACTTTACATGGGGCATATCTTTCTAGGTACGTCGATGTTCAGTTTTATGGGATTGGCCATCCTTTTCTTGTGATTTCTAGATTTCTAATTATTGATTTCTGGGATTTATGTTTCACCACCTTTTTCAGTTGGCATTGATATGTATGTCATTTATTGTGGCTTGGTGAATTAAATTAAGAATATGACATTCTTTTTAATCTTTGAGAAGATTCTTGTGATATTGATTAATCTCTGGATTGATTTTCGATTAGATGCTTATCACAGTATGGCTTTATGGTTATCATATGTTTTTGTCATATCTCTTATTCTATATCACTTTATCTGATATTTATAGCTAGACAGATCCGTTTATTATTTTCTTCTTAAATAATACTCGGGTCAGACTGAGATATTATAGGTGCTTCATCATGACTTCCTATCTGGGACTATCATCCGACTTTTGGCTAACTACTCTAGCATTGTAGTTTTTGGTTCTATACATTCGATATATTGACTCATTGATGTATACATATTCTGTTGTCTAGCACTTGTATCTTTTCTTTTGTGTTATTGTGGATCTTATTTGACCACTACTCTGATGTACACTTTCATGTGTTATATTCATATCTATTTCCGCCTTTGTGATATGAATTGTCTGTGACTGATTTATGTTATGCTTATTTCTACATTTGTTTCCGAAGTCCATATAGCTACTGTGTAGTAGCTTTAAGTTTGTATTGGTATGTCGGATTTCCTCTTGAGATGAAAAGTTATATTTATATCTGGCATATCGGTACTCGCACAAAGCAATTATGCAGATGGTCGCTCCTCAACAGCCTTATTCTCCATGCTAGTTGACGGCATTACCCCGTAGTGTCCTTGGCCAGCGTGGGTATAGAGGTGGGGCGTCACAACTTGGTATCAGAGCCAAACTTCGGAACGATGTAGAATAATCTAACAAGGATCATTGTCCTAAGTCTTTCTTAGGAGTCGTGCTTTAGGATTTTTATTCGGGTCTTTGTACCGTTCTATCCTATTTCTTTTTATGGTTCCTTGTTTTATCAATCACGATTGTTTGATATTCATTCCGAGAATAACTTTTTCTTCTTCTTTCTTTCTTAAAGAAGAGAAATGGTTAGATCTGGCCGTACCAACGTCGGTCAATCCAGTGCTACTCCTCAGGAGAGAGTATTTATGTTTGCCCAGCAGCTTCTAGATCTTGTTAAGAATGCTCAAGCTATCGGACCCATTCCAGAGCCTACTCATCCTAGATCCGGTTTTGCACGCTTGTGTAGAGATTACACCGATTTGGGTGGAAGGCCATTCCGGGGATCCGAGAGTGTCATTGAAATTCAAGCTTGGCTTAGATCATGCGACCGCATCTTTTCTCGCATGAATCTGGTTGATCTCCACCGAGTCCAAGTGGCTTCTAGCATGCTCCAAGAAAGAGCATTGGATTGGTATGAGCTTCTTATTTCTGAAATCGTTGAAGCGGATCTCACTTGGGAGCAATTCCGGGAAAGATTCGAATTGAAATTTGTGCCGGAGGGTGAAAAGGTAACTTTGGCCCGACGTTTTATCGACCTTGTTCAAGGTGAATCTTCTGTGACGGACTACGTCGCATCTTTCGAATCTCTTTCTAAATACGGGGTTGAATACATTAATACCCCATTGAAGAAAAATCAGAGATTTGTTTATGGCTTGAACAAGAATCTCAAGAAGCCATTACTTCTGAAATTGGAAGTTTCTTTCGATCAGCTTATTGATATCGCTCTTCGTCTTGAAGAGGCCGATAATGAAAGTAATGTTGAAGTTGTGGGTGCCAAACAGAACTTCAATAATAACATGAAGAGGCCTATTAAGTTTAAAGGCCCCATTCCCGACAAGGAAGGGAAACAAGAAACTTCTGTAGCAAAGACTCCTACCACTAGTCGTGGACGATGCTACAATTGTGATTCTATGGACCACTATGCAAAGGAGTGTCCGCAACCCCTCTATTGTCGCTATTGCAAAAGTATGAGTCATCATATATCTGCGTATCCCATACTTCAAGCAAGAAGGAGGGAAAGCTAAAGGTTGTGCAAGCCTCTTCTAGCACTTCTCTTGGCCAAGGTATCTATTCTATCCTTGATGACATTTATTTTGTAATTATCTTATTCGAGTTCTTTTTGATATGAGTTTCATCTCATTATTTTTATATCAAAAGAACTTGTGATTCTTTTTCTTTAAACATTTCTGGGCTTGATGACTTCTTTGAGGAATGCGAATCCAGATTGGTGGATCCGCAACACTCAATTTGTTTTTTTATTGATGTCGAAATTATTTTATGTGATCTTTCCTTCCGAGCCAATTTTTACTTATGCTTCGGAATTGACTTTTGTAAGGATTGGCTTAATTATTATGAAGCCATATCCTTTGTCCCGTGTGGACTATTCATCTTCGACATTTTCAATCTATTAAACAGATTTCTGTTTTTCCTTTGTGATTTTGATTCCAATGTGATGGCATCATTTTATTCTTTAAGCTCACATGATGTGGAGAGTGTTATTTCTCTCATTCATGTAGTTTGAGAATTTTCCGGTATTTTTGAGTTTGTCTTAGGATTATCACCTAAGCAATCTTTTGAGTGGTGTTAAGGTCTTTTTAGCTCGACCTTGCCATCGATTTTCATTTGCTACGAGTTGCGGGAGTTAGCATTCCATTTATCGCATTCCACACTCGTTATGAAACTTATGAATGACTTATTATGTCATTCAGTTTGTCCAGCTTATTTCATCCATTTTATGAATCGAGTATTCTACGATCTCGATGACTCCATTCTAGTATATATTGATTTTGGATGAAAACATCAATTTAAAATTTTGCAAATCTTTTTCATAAGATTTATTTATAAGTACAATTTGATTTTGCTCTTAAACGAGCAAAGAATATTCTTAAAGGGCTTTAAGAAACATGTTTATCATATAGAAGATGATTTTGTGATTGTATTGCCCATTGAGTGCTTTAAGAATTCTGGTCGATGCGCTTGATCAACGTTATCGATAAGAATCTCCTAAACGCTTTGATGAGACAGTCAGACATGATATATATATATATATATATATTGACTTGTAAAAATGTAAATTTTCCTAGAAAGATTATTACATAAAGGTAAGTTGTGATTTTTGAAAATTCTAGCTTTTCGGGAAAGAAGATTATTTGAAAGAATTCTTTTCCGATATTCTTATTCTTGTGATTCCCGAAGGGGACCAAGACTTTATCTTTTGTACCAATGCTAGTCATGTTGGTTTGGATACCGTTCTCTTGCAAAAGAGAACGTGCTATCACTTGTGCTTCTAAATAATTTAAGCCGATCGAGACTAGAAATGCCACTCATGATCTAGTGCTCGCGGCTATTGTTTTTGCTTTTAGAGTTTGGCATCATCATTTTTGGGGGAGAAATTTGTTCTCCATCTTGATCATAAATCTTTGGAATATTTATTTTCTCATAAGGAACTTAATATTGGCTTGAGTTCCTTGCATCTTATGATCTTAATATTCTTTATACTCCCAAAAGGGGAAATCGTGTTGCCAATGCGCTTCGTCGTAAGCAACAAGTGGTTGATTCTTTGATGATGTCTGAATGGAATTATTATTTTATCAAGTTCATCGGGCGTTTTGATATACTTTGTTTTATTGAATTTTATCTCATTTCTTATATGGACTAGCGCCCGATGTTCTTTTATGGTGTTCGGTTCATTGGACGTATCGTTTTTGTACTACGTCGGTGTTCCGAATTATTTGAGTTTCCGTTCATTGGATGTACCGTTATTGTACTACGTCGATGTTCAGAGTTATTTGTGTTTCCAGTTTCTCGGGCGTATTGTTATTATACTACGCCATTGCACCGGCTCAATTTTCTGCTATTCATAACGTTTTCCACGTCTTTCAACTACGGAAATGCCTTTGGGATTTCGATTTTTATTCTTGAGCTCGGTGTTATTGTGGAAATTAAAGTTTCACCAGATTTGACTTTTGAGCAACATTCTATTCGCATCATTTCTTCGGGGGTTGAGTTCCTTCGAAATAAAGATGTTCTTTTTGTGAAAGTCCGATGGTTCTAAAATCCTAAGGATTTCTCTTGGGAATCCAGAGAATTCATCGAGCAAACAAGTTCGGGCTAACTCTTTCGTGCTCTTTATGGTGAACTTCTTATTTCAAATTTTCTTTTGTGTTGATATGCTTCTATGGTTGTTACTCTTTATTTTCTTCTTAAGTATTGCGAGGATGCAATTTCTTTAAGGAGGGGAGTCTGTAACAACCCACATATTTTACGATTGAATATTTAAATATTTTATTTAAATATAGAATCGTTAATCGGATTGAAGTCCGAAAAGCTACTTTTTGCAAACAGTCGAATTGGGACTCGAGACCCCCTCCATTGAGTTCAAAATGCCGTTTGCAACCTTTTTGAGTATAAACTTCGATATGTTTGGAGCTAGCTAAAAATTTGACCTTTTTCACTTTGGGTTTGGGTTTGGGTTCAGCCCACTAGTCATCCTTATACCCCAAACTGAACCATCCCTCCCCATTCACTCTCACTTCCTCCTCTTTTCAGTTCTAAAGTAAAAAATGGTGGGAGAGATGGGAAATTAAAACTCCAAGCCCTAGTTCCTCTTTCAATCTCAAATTCTTGCTCCAAAATCAAAGAGAACCCATTGGTAAGCATCTCCTTCTTCTTCTCCAACTCTTTCTCCTTCCAATTTTAGAAATTCCTAAACCTAACTTTGGGAATGTTCTTCTTTTAAGCTTTGATTCAAGCTTGTTGTGTTGGAATTGAAGAGTAATTGCTCTTGCCATTGCTTCAAAGCTTCTTCTTCATTTGTTTGGGTTCAAAGGTGAGATTTTTATCTCACATCTATGTCTATATCTATCTTTGATTGTTGGGTATGAATTCCTAACACTTATCTATGTGCATTAGCTTTTGGTTTGGATTAAATCGGTGAAAATTACAAATTTTGATGTTTTGAAGTCAAAACTCTAAAAATCATAGCTTTGGTGTTTTGATCATGTTTTGGTGATGAATCGAAGAGCTTATAGGGCCGGGTAGCCGATGGGCGTAAACCCTTAGCGTCCGTGCTCGTCCGGTTGCAAATTGAGAGAGTTTGCACTTCATTTGTTATAGGATAGGAAATGCAGGAAATTGGGTTCAGTCGACTGAATCCTCTGTTCAGTCGACTGAGCTGAAGCCCAGAAATTTTCTGGACAATGTTCAGTCGACTGAACAGGGATTTCAGTCGACTGACCTGCTCCTGTTTTGCCTGTTTATGCCTAGTTTGCTTGGTTTTCCAAATTTTATCAATTCGTATTGGTTTTAATTAGTTGTTATTGCATCTTTGGCATTGATGACTTATTCTTGACTTCATTCACGGGTTTTTAAGTGAAATTTATGCGAAAATCCTTTTATGGATGTTTGATCATGCTTTTGGTGGTGCATCGAGGAGCATATAGGGCCGGGTTGCCGATTGGCATAAACCCTTAGAGCCAATGTTCGTCCGGTTGCATTTTGGAAGAGTTCGCTCTTCATTTGTATAGGTTGAAAAACAGTCCAGGCATGATTTAGTCGACTGAAATCTCTGTTCAGTCGACTGAATCTGGAACCCGAAAGTTTCCAGACAGGGTTTAGTCGATTGAAAATCTCTGTTTAGTCGACTGAACCTGGAAACATAAAGTTTCCAGGCAGAATTCAGTCAACTGAAATTCTCTGTTTAGTCAACTGAAATCTCTGTTTAGTCAACTGAAATCTCTGTTTAGTCAACTGAAGTTGTTGTTTCAGCCCACTTTGCCTTTTTGGATTGAATTTCCAATTTAAATCGATTCGTGATGATCCTATTTGTTGTTATCATTTATTATGACTTTGATGACTCCTTTTTCAGGATTTTTGAATATCCATTTCGATGGATTCTTTATCGATTTAATTGTATTTGATTCACGTCTTCGAATGTGAATTTTAATGCTTGATTGTTTCTACAATCATTTCTATGATTTGTCACTTTAAAATATAAAGGTTTTCTATACTTGTAGTAAATATTCAAACTCTTTTACAAAGATGATTTCAACTCTATTTTTAAATATAAAGCTTGTTTTCACAACCGTTTTCCAATCTATTAGTATATACAAACCTTTACCTCATTCGTATGAGAAAATCTAATCAAACGGCTTAGTAAAACAAGTGGTATGAAACGCTTGCGTTCACTTCGTCGGTTAATTCTTGGACTTGTTCGATTGAAACTCTTGTGACAATTTTCTAGTGGAGATCTACAATTTGTTCGTAAATATTTAAGTTAAGCAAGTGGTTATGGGACATGAAGCTAAACTCATATATTTACTAGCTTAGTGTAATTGACACTTCTTGATGATCGATGATGATCATTTTATGGTTTAGACTAACAATGTGCGATGTCTCTTTGTCCACGTGGAGGACTGTACCTCATTTTATTGAGCTTCGTCTCATTTATCGCATGGGTCGTATCTTTCTAGATACGTCGATGTTTATTTCACGCATGGGTCGTACCTATCTAGGTGCGTCGATGTTTGTTTACTTCGTGGAGCAATCGGCTCAATAAGTCGGGACATGGGGTGTACCTTTCTAGGTGCGTCGATGTTCATCTATGCATGGGGCATGTCTTTCTAGGTGCGTCGATGTTCGACTTTGCATGGGGCGTGTCTTTCTAGGTGCGTCGATGTTCGACTTTGCATGGGGTGTATCTTTCTAGGTGCATCGATGTTAGACATTACATGGGGTGTATCTTTCTAGGTGCATCGATGTTTATTTATGCATGGGGCGTATCTTTCTAGGTGCGTCGATGCTAGAGCATGGGGCGTATCTTCCTAGGTGCGTCGATGTTCGACTTTGCATGGGGTGCATCTTTCTAGGTGTATCGATGCTAGAGCATGGGGCGTATCTTCCTAGATGCGTCGATGTTCGACTTTGCATGGGGTGCATCTTTCTAGGTGTATCGATGCTAGAGCATGGGGCGTATCTTTCTAGGTGCGTCGATGTTCGACTTTGCATGGGGTGCATCTTTCTAGGTGTATCGATGCTAGACTTTACATGGGGCGTATCTTTCTAGGTACGTCGATGTTCAATTTTATGGGATTGGCCATCCTTTTCTTGTGATTTCTGGATTTCTAATTATTGATTTCTGGGATTTATGTTTCACCACCTTTTTCAGTTGGCATTGATATGTATGTCATTTATTGTGGCTTGGTGAATTAAATTAAGAATATGACATTCTTTTTAATCTTTGAGAAGATTCTTGTGATATTGATTAATCTCTGGATTGATTTTCGATTAGATGCTTATCACAGTATGGCTTTATGGTTATCATATGTTTTTGTCATATCTCTTATTCTATATCACTTTATCTGATATTTATAGCTAGACTGATCCGTTTATTATTTTCTTCTTAAATAATACTCGGGTCAGACTGAGATATTACAGGTGCTTCCTCATGACTTCCTATCTGGGACTATCATCCGACTTTTGGCTAACTACTCTAGCATTGTAGTTTTTGGTTTTATACATTCGATATATTGACTCATTGATGTATACATATTCTATTGTCTAGCACTTGTATCTTTTCTTTTGTGTTATTGTGGATCTTATTTGACCACTACTCTGATGTACACTTTCATGTGTTATATTCATATCTATTTCCGCCTTTGTGATATGAATTGTCTGTGACTGATTTATGTTATGCTTATTTCTACATTTGTTTCCGAAGTCCTTATAGCCACTGTGTAGTAGCTTTAAGTTTGTATTGGTATGTCGGATTTCCTCTTGAGATCAAAAGTTATATTTATATATGGCATATCAGTACTCGCACAAAGCAATTATACAGATGGTCGCTCCTCAACAGCCTTATTCTTCGTGCTAGTTGACGGCATTACCCCGTAGTGTCCTTTGCCAGCGTGGGTATAGAGGTGGGGCGTCACACAACCACACCTTATAGAGAGACTCGATAAACTTTTGATTACAAATTGATCCTATAACTCTGAATAGCACTTTGATCTTCGAGAGAGGGCGGAGACTTAAACAAGAATGAGATTCTAATTTGATTCACTTGAGAATTCGACAGAATTTCGGCACGATCTTAAAAATATGAAAATTTTAGAATATGGATTTGTGGAGAAGGAGTGAAGAAAATATGAAATTAGTTTGTTAAAAAATTCGTTTGTGAAGGCTATTTATAGACCAGTAACGGTCATAACCATTCGTGAAGAGATTTAAACGAATAGACACTTCTTTTGAAAATTAAAACTTTTGAATTTAACGGCCACCATGTCGACATGGGGTATCCCATGATGTCGACATCCCTTAGTTAAAAACAATGTAAAATTTGTTTTGAAAATGGTATTGAAAGGAAAACAAGATGAAATGATTCTGGAATAAAATAAACTAATTTTCCTATGTTTTGAAATAAAGAAGAGTAGAAAAATATATTTTTAGAATGTATATATAAATTTGATTTTAAATCTCAAGTATATATACATATTATAAAAGAATATTTAAAAAATTAGAAGATAGTTTTAAAAACAAACAAAGTTTAAAACAAAAGTTTATTTAAAAACAAAAACAAAGAATATTTTAAGGCTAAAACATCTTTTTGAAAATCATTTGAAAAGATAATTTTTAAGGCTAAAACATTTTGAAAAGCAGTTTTGAAAATCATTTTGAAAAACCATTTGGAAGTAGTTTTGCAAGCTTCTTCCTGCAGAATATCTCATCACATCAGGACTCGAGAACTTGTACAAAACCAGGATGTTCGTGGGTTTGTAAGTCACTTGTCGTAGGTTTGTAAGCTACTTGTCGTGGGTTTGTAAGCCACTAAGAAGATAGAAATGGGTTCCATCCCAAATGAAATATGGAATGAAGATTTTCGTGCTATTATGAAGTTTTAACAATAAACTAGACACTTATCTTGAAATCTTGATCTTGATACTCATGAGTCTTCAAACTTGATTTCTTCATCCTTGATCTTTATACTGTACAGTCTTCAATAATCAGTACCTGCCTTATATATATCCTGCATAATAACATTCATATATATCTAGACAATAGTGTTAGTATATAAGTTATAATAAAATAAGTTACAAAGGTTGTTGTCATCAAAACCACTATCTCCAGTTCCTAACATATATAACTATCATTTTGCATAGAGAACACATTTTATTGTACCTAAATCTGTGATTGCATTTCATTTACATTTATTAGTTGTAAAAAATATTTTTTTGGAAGATAATTATACATTTCCATCTGCAAATTGGTCAAATAATATAGCATCTAACATTGACTTCACAATTGTTATTCCTCTTTATTTTTCGCTATCTTTTACGTAAGCTACTGTGCTATTTTTACAAATAAATAATCAAGAAGTTACTTTATATAATTTGTAATACAATTGCATAATTCATGGAACATTAAAGCTTACTTTTCAGTTTTAGTACTTTTGATAAAGGAAAAACTATGTTTTTTTTATTTTCTTCAAGTAGTCCTAGAATTCTGCTTTTTGTGATGTCTCTACATGAATATTCTTCCCTTATTGGGGAGTATCCAATATCCATCCACATCAAACAACAGTGCTATCGTATCTTCAGAATGGTCATCATTTGTCACATGATTTTCTTCTTCACTTCCAATTTCTTCATTTTGTTCTTCACCTCCGTTCTATTTCTTCTTCATTCTCTTCTTGTTTCTCTTCTTCATTCTCTATTTCTTTCTCTTCATCCTTTTCAACTTAGTACTTTCATTTTCTTTTCTTGTTCTTCATCTCTCTTTTCAATTTTAGTTTCATTTATAGGCTTTACTTCACTCTCTCACTATTGTTTCTTCCTTGTCAAAGTTTGAATTTTTTGTCCTTTTTCTTTATGTTCCTTTTTTTATTCTCCTTCTTCAGATTTTTGGACTATTGATTTGAAGTTCATCCCAGTTTTTTTTATCGCTTCTTCTCCATTTTTACTTTGAGTTCTCTCATTTTGTAATTCTTCCTAGGTGTGTAGGGCTTTTGTTCCAAGTCTTTCATATAGCTTTGGAGAGACTATATTTGATTTTTTTTGTTTTGGAATTTAATTTTTATTTCTTTCTGCCTCTTTATTTGGTTGCGCTTTTGAGATTTTTGTTCTTGTTTATTCAAGCGGAGCTTTCCGACTCTTACTAATGTTTCTGATGTTGTTAAAAATCAATTTAATGTCAAAATTTGAGTTTAAAACTATGAAATAAATGATAGTTCTGATATAATAAATTTACATTATAAAATACAGAATGACTAAATAACCTTTTCACTGTCTATATTTCTCAATAAGTGTTTTGATACAACATTCTTGGGACTGCTTATATTCCATTTTCCAAATTTAGATAAATCTTTGTTGTAATCAGTTTTTTGCTCGATTAAATCCACATCTTCACAAAGAAAATATTGTAAAGTAAAAAATTAACATATGGAAGAAACATTATATGCAACTATCATTTTCAATTTTAAATATTATTTGCATGAAAAAACTTTAAAGTAAAAATTAACATATAAAAAATGCTATGTGCAAGTATCATTTGCAAATTTAACTACCAATGACATGAAAAGCTATAATTAAAAAATTAACATAAGAGCAAAAGATGCTATATACAACTATCATTTGCAAATTTAAATACCGTTGACATTAAAAAATCACTATAATGTAAAAAAATTAACATGAGAAAAAATGTTATATGCAACTCTCATTTGCTAGTCTAAATACAATTGTCATGGAAAAAACAATGTAACGTAAAAAAATTAACATAAGAAAAATAATGACGTTGCAACTATCATTTACAAATTTAAATACTATTGAAATGAAATAAACACTACAATGTAAAAAATTAACATAAGCCAAAAAAAAATTTATGCAACTATGATTTGCAAATTTGCATATCATTGACATGAATAAAAAACTGTAATGTAAAAAATTAACATAGGAGAAAAAAATGTTATATTCAACTATCATTTGCAAATTTAAATATCATTGACAAGAAAAAAAACTGTTAAGTTCTTGTGTTCTTTCCAATGGAAACATTAAACATCAAGACATATGTCTTTGTTTTGTCTCGAACACTTTCAAAGATCGTAGCAGAGAACATTGAATTGTTAATGACCATGATACTTTTATTAATTTTTGTTCATCTATTATATAATGAACATAACCCCAAAGCAAATACGTTTAACCGTCTAGGAATAAAAATGTTATCATTGTAAGAATTATAACTAATTTTGGCAAATCTATTTCATTTTGATATTACTGACTTTCAAACAAATATTTTAAACTAGCAATTGTACTTTGGTTTGTTATATATTCTACTTTTCTAAAGTTTCTTGATGCAAACTTTTTACAATTATCAGATATAGTTTGAATGACATTGTTGGTAATGGAAAAAAAATTTCCAGCTAAAAGTAAACCAAAAATAAAAGAAACGTCTTGTGTTGAAATTCTTAAACTTTTGTTGCAAATTTTGAAAGCTTCATCTTCAACAGAAAATGTACTAATTATATCATCTAGAGTGGTAGATGCTTTTCTACATTCTTTTGTAGTTAATAATCCTTCATACATAATATATATAAATTTTTCAAAAGGAGTTTGCCTCAAAAATTATTGCTGACCAATAGTAAACTCTTTTGTTTTTATTTTATTTTTAAAGCACTTTATAATGACCACTAGACTGCGGCGATACTGATTTGTATCAATTTCCTTTTCTTTATTTGTTCTCTTCCTCTTCTTTATTGTTGCATTTTTTGATTTCTGTACAAAAAAAATTTAAATATGACATACATGTATAGTGATTGAATAATACGTTTAACCACCATTTTATATATTGTGACAACCCTGGATTTTGAGAAACACTTAATTTTAGTTTATAATTGAGATTTAATTTTTTAAAATGGAAACAATATATTATAAATGTGACGAATTTACTCCATATATCCTACTTGTTGAATATAATATATGTAATTGATCGTATATTGATTTCCTATATTGTAGGGAATTAATTACGTAGACCAGCAATCAATTATGTATTGATTGGCATATATCTTAATTTTGGAATGTGTATCTGATTAGTTGTATATTGATTTCCTATACTATGAGAAATTAATTGAATGGACTAACAATTAGTTGAGCATTAATTGACGTATATCCTAATTTTTGAATTTATGAATATAACATGATTGTGCATTGATTTCATCTGTCATGGAAAATTAGCAAATATGGTTCAAATTCTATATTTAGAATTTTCACTTGTGGGCCTAATATGTATATACATATTTAGTGTAAAAATATACATATATGTTTATATTTTATATATCTTAGTTATGGAATTTTATTCAAAATTTGAAATTCGAATAGAGGTTTTTAGGCTTAGGGAAAAGGTTTGAGAAAAATTTAGCTGCAGGGACAAGAAGTTTGTTGTTTAGGCTGAAAGACACTTTTAGTGTAAATCACAGAATGATAGTTGTAACTATCATTTTCTGTTCACACTAAAAGTGTCCTTCAGACTAAAAGTCAAACTTGTTGTCTCTAAGACTAATTTTTTTTTCAACCTCTTCCCTGTGTCTATTTTCCTATTAATTAGAATTGGCAGAAGTTATTTGACTTTTCCCCTACCTATTGGAAATAAAAGGGAAGGAATCAAAAATAAATTAAAAACATATCTCTTTCCTTCCTTCATCCTCTCACCTTCCTCTTTATAATAGTATCATTATAAATATTTTCAAATCTCTAAAATTCCAAAATTAAAACATGTTCTCTCAACACCAAACAATATCATTAGCTATAAAGAAGTTTGAATTTTAATCAAGTTTGTATGGTAGAAGAATTGTTAGATTAGAGTTTATTTTCTGATTTATGAACAATGGAAAAAGGCTTGTTCAAAGAGTGATTTTGGGTATCAAATCAAATAATTTTGGCTTCAGATTTTTCAGGTAAGTTTCATAGACTCTTATCTTTGTTCATTATGAATATCTTTTGTTTGTACGGTTGCAAAAATAATTGGTGATGATATTTGTTGATTTGGTTGTGTTTTGATGAATTCTGTAAATTTAAACCGTCTTCACTATAAAATTCGTATTTACTTCATACAAAGTGTAAAAATTCCCAAATTTTGATATGTTGTTCCTAACATATTCCAACACCTATGTTCCAAATCTCATGAATTTTCATTTAGTTTTGATATGTTAAATATTGTGATTTCCACAAGATTTTCTTGTGCCATTTGGGCAGAAAATGCCTGTTGGTTTTTAATTCATATTAAATTGTAGAAAATTTTAAAATTCCAAAATTAGGTTATGTTGTTTCCAATTCAATTTCTAGCTGTTGATAAAAATTTCATTTAAAAATACTATGATTTGTTGCTCTAAACAGTTGATCTACAGAGGCAGAAATTATGTTTTATTGCTGCAAATTATTTACAAAAGTTCAACAACATTAATTAGTTTCCATGTTGAATGATCCTACTCTCTACCCATGATAAAGTCTATTTAATCTCTGAAATGAGTTTTGATTTACTTTAATACTCTTGTGTCAAATTTGAAAGAATATGGATGATTTTGGGAAAATATATAAATGGAATAATTTTGAAGATTTTGTGAACTAAAATTGTTTAGTAAATGACGAGTTTTTAAATTTTATTAAACAAATGAAGTTTGAATATTTATGTTTAATTACCACTGATTATAAAATTTTATAGTGATCTATGAACCCACAGTTAGAAATAGCCTGACTCGGGGTTTGTTTTTATCGACAATCCTCGGGCCAGACAGAGAATTTATTGCAGATTTAGCTGATATAGTTTTGGATACGAGGTGATGGATGAACAGAGTCAACGGTTTTATGTATTCTTTTGTATTATAAATTGACTAGTGTGAACCCGTGCTTTGCATACGGATTTGATGTTAAAAATGTTTTAGTTATCTAATGCAAAGTTCATACTAATGCGAAGTCCTTATATCCATATTTCTATGGTTGTTCTATTAAAAAGAAATGTATACTATTGTTACAAAGTTATAAGCAAACAGTTTTGTAGTTAATTGTAGGTTTTAATTATACCAAATATTATGTAATTTTTCTCCATTGTAAATACTACAACCATTACTCCTTTGAAAATAGTGCTAGTTAATGTTAAAATTGATATATGACTAACTAAAATTTCTTGAATAAAGGTGTTAAAAATGTAGCAGATTGGCAGTTATTTCCATTAATGGAACACATAATTATTTAACAAGAATAACAAATGTTTTTCAGAAGAAAGCCAGCATCTAATATAGATATATGAAATAGTAGTAAATTGGCTGATGTTTTCACCATCTAAACACATTGTACAGGATGATAAAATTTCAGAAGAAAATAGGAAAAGCGTAATCTATTTATTACAAACAACGGAGTACTTGAATATTTCTGATGAAATAAAGATGTAATGTTTCTATGCAAAATTTGGCTGGTTGATGTAGGAACGCAAATTGATGGCTTGGTTATTGTCAGCTCAGTTTATAAGAACAGTTTGAAAGAATTGCAGGCGCTTGGAAATCCTTAATGTTATAAAGCAAGCCAGCAAGCAGAGGAATAGTGGTAAGGAAAATCCCAAAAGAGAATGAGAGCAGCAGTTTTGATTCAGTCTCGTTACATTTGCTTGCTCTTGCATATTATTGCGGTAAAGGTTGTATGCTGCAGGATAAAAAGCATATAGATAACTTTGAAAGTAAACTGAATACGACACACATAATGGCACGTGTTCATGTATAATGTAGGAAAAGTGCATTTTCTGGAAGATAGCAGAATGTATTCGGTATATTATTGCTCATAATGCATTGATTAAGTGTAATTCTGAATGATGTTGTAAATTGAGTCACTCTTCACAGAGCTTATATCGTTCAAGTAAGAACTAAATGAAGTACTTTCCTACTTGTGTTAGTTTTACAATTTTGCAAGTGGGTGTAGAGTTTCGGTTGCAAGTGAGGATATAGGGTCAGTCGGAGGTGTGGGAACTGCTGTAGTTATATTTATGGCAAATGCTTCAATTGCCAATAAGGCATCAGGCTCTGTTGCAAGTGTAATACATTACCTGTTGGCAATGTCCTTCTAAAAGATATTAACTTTAACTATTGCTCATGCTCAATATTATATTTAAAGTTTTGAGCATTGGAAGATCCAGATTGAAGTTCATGTCTCTATATTTTGTAGTAAATTTATGTTAACAAAAGTTAACTTAATAGCTTGTTAAAAACATGCTATGCAAAATGATATAACACATTAAATAAACATACACAGTAATTATTAACTAAGGCCGAAACTCACATTGGGAAGTGTATGACATATAGCCACACCCATTTGTAGAAGTTAACTACTTCTACCTTGCTTTAGTTAGTTAATGAACATCTCTTCTAACTGCTTCTCAAACATTGAACGCTTAAAATCCTCTGAACATAGAATATCATTCTAAACAGTTAGCACCTTCATCTAAACCACTTTTATTGCTTGAACTTGATGAAGCAAATCCAGTGTTTAAATGGAAATTCATTGGTGCCATTTAGATAAATTGAAAATGAATATCTACAATTTATACGAACACAGATTTCAATATTCCATTAATATTTATGGAAATAATCGATATGCTGTTTTACACCTCTTCCAATTGTTTTTGAAAATCATGTTATCAGCGTTTAACGCTAGTTCTCAGTAAGATTAACAATTCATAGCTAGTTTGAATGAAAAAGTGAATTCAAAATGGAATACTTCAGTCTGTTTTGCTGATTAATATTGTAGTTTGCTTAATATAGATAATTTGAATCAAAAAGCAACTATAACATTAAAATAAAATAGCTAGTTTAATATTTAGCTTTGTGCTTTGCTGGCTGAATATTATAGTATCATACTTGGGCGAAAGCATGCTTGTAGAATTGCTTATTTGTAAATCTAAGAAATCGGTTCCAAATAGTCTAGTATGAAAAAGTAAAAATACAAAATTTGAAACTAAACACAGAAGATGAATAATTTTAAATAAAGATTAAAGATGAATAAAGTAAAAATACAAAGCATCAACTTTTAATGGAAAAAGAATGTAAAAAATGCCGTGACACTACAATATGTAAAATTATCAAGCCTTTTTTATTTGAATTCGAGGTGCAAAATTTAAAATCCCATTTTAATATTTTAAATCAATATTTAAATCGTATAACTCAAATTTAATACGGTTGTCAAAGTTTGGTAAATGCAGTATATAAAAACAAACATTTTGTAATTGTACCTATAGATACCAAAAATCAAATAGTTCACATCCCACTTGCCTTGTAAAACTATGGTTTAAGTTCTACAGCCACTTTAAGTTGAAAGAAAAGTAATTTAAATAATCCAAAATCTTTAAAATGGAAGTAAGAATACTGAAGTAATTTGGAAAAAAATGTATATTTAAAATTTAAAAGCTTTAAATTCCACAATGTAAATACAACTATAGTATAAACTGGAAGACATAATTTACAAAATTACGTATCTACGAATATGTATTTTGTAAAACATATATACTACATAACTGAAAAAAGTGTGTTTTTAAATCTTTTAATCAGTTGAAATCTATCATCCATAAGGGAAAACTGTTTTAAAATAGAAATTTTGAAAATATTTTATAAGAAATAATATAAAAGTATGAAGTCAAACAATACCTAAAATAAAATCAGTATCTACAATCAAAAACGTCTTAAAATTTAAATTTAATACGTAAAGACGTAAAGTGCATAAGTTATATGAAACATGCAGGACAAAATTATGAAAATAGAGTTCTTCAAAAAAAATGAATAACAAATGTTGTTATCAAGTAGAAAATATATATAAAAAAATAGTTGAGTCGGACCAACAATTAATCACATTTTTATTAGAACAGTAAACAAAAATATCATGCATAACTGTAATAGTTCAGTACAGTACTCGAAGCCAAAAAAATTTATAAAACAAAATTGAAACTATTTTGAAGAAATCAATACATTAAATAAAGTGCAGAAACTACATTTTTTTTGAAAAAATTAAAACTGTTCTATAAAACTACTATATGGTCAAGTGGAATTGCAGAAGTTTACTGCCTATTTTAGTTATCTATAGTCGACTAACTAATATTAGAGATGTCATTGGTCGGTAAATTTTAATTTTCAATACCCCGCTAACTTATCAAAAGATTTATATTATAGAAGTCGTTACTCGTTTGTCAATTATCAATAGTCTAGTAACTTTATTTTATTGCTTATCAACAGTCCACTGATTTACCAATAGATCTATATTTGAGAAGTCGTTATAGGTTTAACTTTTATTTTCAAACCCATTTCTAAAAATTACAAAATTTGGAACTGAAAAAAACAAATTCAAACAATTTAAAATTAATTAAATATTTTACGTACATGCTTTGGTACCATGGAAATGCAAGTTATTGTGGCTTAAATTGTATAAAGATCATGTATTTTAGCAATGAAGAACTTAATAAAACATGACATAATTAATGTGTTAATGCTAATATTTGGTAAGATGAGCAGTGAAAAGCTTTGTACTGTGGTGAATAATGAAGCGTTCCACTTGGGGGTGAAATGATTGTTTGTGGATTTATAGTGTAGAAGTTTAGTTATATATAAGTCTGTGTAAATGTTTCGATGTCCAAACTGACCAAAAACAAAGAAAATCATTTCTAAGAAGTCAAGTATGAAAAATTAAAAGTAAAAATTTGAAACCGATTAATAATTTCTTAAATAAAGATTTAAAATTTACCGCTGGTACTAAAAACGTTAAAATTCTGATGCAAAAAAATAAAAAATTGAAAAAATATTGTAGAACCGAAATATGTAAAATCATAAAGCCTTTCACATTTAAATTCAAGTCGCAAAATTTGAAATCCATTTTTATGCTTTTAAAATTAGTATTCATATTTTAAAATCTAAATTCAACAGGAAAGTCAAACCTTAGTGTATACAATTTATATAAAAAATAGAAACATTCAATGCAGAGCTTAGTATCGATAGATACGAAAAGAAAATGAAACATTGTCCTACTTACCTTAACACATCATGATTTAAGTTCTAAGACCGAGAAGTTTTAGCCGAAAAAATGTAATAATCCAAAATTAGCCAAAATCATAAAAATAGAAAGAAAAAATACTGAAAATAGTTTGGAGAAATTATATCTTGATACTTTAAAAGCTATAAAATTCCACAATGTAGGTTCAACCATAGCATAATTTGAAAGGGAAAGCGTACCATAGCAAATACTATTTGAAAACTAGATTAAAAAAATATTTCAGAGTTCGTGCTGGGCATTATAGTCATACAAAAGCAAGAACACAAAACATGTCCAAAGTTGTAGCTGTATCATAAAAAAAACTCATATCATATTGTCGTATAATACATATAAATCGAATCATTAAAATCCCAGCACAAATCGAACAATTAACCAAAAATACTTCCTAACGCCATGCTACAAAAATGAAAACACGGATAATTGTACTAATAAGTAAGATTATATAGTCCTAACATAGTGGGAACACATACTTGTCAAAGGAACCATATGTAGCATAGGATTAAACTACCGGTTGGTCTTGAAAATTAAATCAATGAGTGGTCTTGAAAATTGATAAACGAATGGACCAATACCCAGTTATTAAGAGTATACCTATTTCTGCATTAAAAAAATCAATTTAATTCATAATTTGGGGTAAATGTAAACGAACAATAATGAACCACTTACGCATCTGTTATATTTTGAACATACGTTTAAAGAATGTTGGAGATATATTTTTTTACTAACCAAATTTACTACCAGTTGAGAAATGTATTAAAATTTACCGATAAATGTGTTATTGTATTTTATAGGTGACTTTAATGATGGTAAAGAATTTAGTTTTGCTTATAGTACTTAGGAAGCCAAATACAAAAAACATGCAAGTAGCGGCGCGTGAGTTTTTATATAAATTAAAAACATTGAAGAGTGTTTTAATAAAAATATTTTAAAAATAGGTTAGTTTAATTATTTATAAATAAATATCTATGAAATATAATAGAATAAGTACCAAAAGTTGACACGATGATTTCAAAATTAATAGTTACACAAATATCAAAAGTTTAGATAGCTATAAAACTATGCAATTTGTTGGTGGAACATGATGTATAGCTACAGATCATATAACGACCATGCATAAGGGCAAAACAGAGGGAAATCTATTTGAAAAAATACAAATATAATTGAGATTTTTACCTTTGAGAAAGTTTCTAAAATTGCATCAATGGTGGGTAGGCCCATTAGCTCAACCTACAAACAAAACAAATATTCACACATTAGAAATTAAAAGGAGAGCATAGGTTATAGATTATATTTCAAGACTCTATATTATATTTTTACAAAAAAGCCAGTTTATGCAGTTATATTATTAAACAAATAGATAAAATATTTATTATTGATCAAAGGAGACAATAAATTATTGAGTGAAGTTTTTGGACCCATATATTAAATCTTACGGATTAGTGTTAAGGGAAAGTTGATCAAAAAGCGTATGTATATGAATATAAAAAAGCTGCATCAATGAGGTTTCATCCCACCCGATATATTGAATTAAAATATTAAGAAATATGTCAATTTTATTGGTTGCCATCTATCACTAAGTTCATGTTATTGTAGTTATTCATCACATAATTTTAAGGGTATGGTAATTCTCCAAAAGTAATTCTCTCTTTCAATGACAATTAAAACCTCAGTAAAGTATTAGCATTCTAAGGAAGCCAAACGTCAATAAAGTTGATTTTTGTTTTCAGCCTAGCGGGTTACTTTTTGCCTAAATTACCAAAACCATTCGTCTAAGCCAAAATAAATTTATATATGTGCTTTCTAACCTGGAAATTAAGAGATATTCAAACAATATCTTAGCTTACAATATCAAGTAATAGTATATTCAATATTTGCCATTATAATTATGATAGCTAAGTAGGTTTAGGATATTCACATACGACATCAAATATTAACTCTTGAATTCATTGTAAATTAATTTCAGAGAGGCAATTTTATCAAAAACATGTGTACATTGATTGATATGTCACTAAATATGATATTTTGGATATAAAAATTTAATCACTCTATTTTGTTATGATCGATAATTCAATGTAATTACAATAAAATCACACATATTAACTCCCAAATTATTGTAGATTAATCTTCAAAGAGGCAATTTTAATAAAAATAAACGTGCATAGACTGATATGGCACTAAATATGATATTTTGGCTACAAAAAATTAAGCACTCTATTTTATTATGATCGGTATCTCAATGTAGTTAAATAAATGCACACATATTAACTTAATTCATTGTAGATTAATATTCAAAGGGGCACTTTAAATAAAAACATGTGTACATAGATCGATATGACACAAAACATAATATTTTAGCTATAAAAATCAACCACTTTATCATCTGATAACATTATTGTAGTTAATTTGATCATCTTGTAGTTGATTTTATATTCTATTCCAATCCTGGCCATCTAAAAAAGCACGACCTTGTTACGCAAAGTGAATTGTTGGAATTATGTTAGTATTAGCTTATGTTTTAAAAAAGCTGGAAATTTTTTTTAGCTTTAGTTTATTCATGACTTAACAGAATTTCTCTTCGTAGAAAGCTTCAATTCTACCTTAACCCTGAATGAAAGATTCAACATTTTTCCTCTGTCGAAATGTTCAAATGGTTGGGAGAGGAAGTAAATCAAAATATAAATTTACATAAATAAATTGAGTCACCTATTACCTTAATCACAGTTAACGAAGTATTAGATTTTACGCTAAATTTTACAGGAACACGAAGCAAGCAATGAGGCCAGTTATATAACCACAGAGAATTCAAAACATGAAAGAAAGAAAAAACTTGCTAAAATATACAATATGTGACATCTGCTACACTTGCACAATTGAATGTTCGAAGCATGTACGTAACTGGATTTTATTGTTAGCGATCATGTAATCGCTATAGGGTGATAAAAGCATTGGTCCATATATATCATATTTGATAATGTTATCCTTTTGGACAGCATTGTCCATATATCATATCCGGTAATGTTATCATTTTGGACATCTCACAAATTTCTTTATTACATAACTTATTTCTTTTAATATTAGAAGCAGAAGCATTATATGTGTAGTCTTAGAATTTACAATGTCATACCTTTTGTACCTTGAGAGATGCTCCTATGAAACCTTCCAGCACCGAATCAGTCTAAGATGACTTTATTTCACACATAAACGTGGAAGATATATGTAAGTTAAAATAGCGAAAAATTGTACATTTTTATTTTTGAATATTTAAGTGATTATCTTTGAGAAAAAACATGTAATGAAATGAGATATTGCGAACTTTTCATATGTCATCCCTAAACTGATTGATAAAACTTAAAAAATCATACTAATTTCCATATTGCTGATTACTATAACAATAATTGGAATATAAGAAAAGCAATCACATATCTTAAAAGAAGTTCTCAAGCAAGTTTTTTTTTTTGATAAAGTTCCAAAGCAAATAGTAAGAACAGACAATCCAGTTGCTTGATCTAATAAAAAGGATTTTTTACAGTAATTAAAAAACGAACCATTAAAATGGTAGGAAATCAAACCTGAAACTCGTTTGAAGGCAGCGAAGGAATCCGTGAGGTCAGATATAAATCATAGGCAGCTGCAGCAAATAGTGAAAACAACTGAAATTAAGTTAGTTTAAGGAAGAAGACTTAACATAAAAAGTTAAATGAATCGCAGTAATTGAAAGAAATTGATGAAAATGACTGATTCAAAATACCTAAAACGCGAGCAGGATGAGAACAACATCGTTCTGTTGCATTTTTGGCCAAGCAACGGTACAGTGGAAGCAGACGAAAAGCAGAGGCGAGCAAGGAATGGCGATAGAGGAAACCGATGGAGAGGTGTAAACGGGTAAGGCGTTGAGGCTAGGGTTTGTACAATATTTTGATGCGGGGTAGAAACATGGTAAAGGAACGGTGACGGAACAAATCGAACGGAATTTATCGATTTCTAATGGAGGAAAAGGGGGAAGAGGAGATAAGCGCAAGGGGATTTGATGGATTTGGGTGGAAGAAATTTGGAAAAAGAGATTAGGGATGGGAAGAACGGTATTTTCATGTGGAGGAAAAGGGGATGAGAAAATCACGGACGGTGCAGAGAGAAACAACAGTATTCAAAGGATAGTATAGATCGTAGAATAGACGGAGACTGTTCAGTTGCCAAATTTCAAGGAAGTCTGTGTGAGCTTGAAAGTTAACTCACTAATAATAATATAGTATAGATATGGTTATATTGGCTTGAAATGTATTAAATAAATTCGGATTTTGTATGAGATGTTAAAATTTGTAATATACATTATTTGCGTCCGGTAGAGTACAATGTGATCTATTTATATGTGATGATGTTATTTTTTCATTGTTCTATCCTGGAAACACCCACATCGCTTCATTCTCCGTGTTACTTGATAGTATTACACAGTAATACTCTTGGGTAATATGGATATAGAGACGGGGTGTTACATATATGCTAAACATCCTACTGGACTTTGTGATTGAAATGTTACATTAAACTATCATTTTGCATACTTTAAATATGCTAGTGTACTTCATAGCTAAATTTTCACATGAAACTATCATTTCAGATATCATAATCATGCTACTGAACTTTGTAACTATAATGCTACATTAAATTATTATTTTGCATATTTTAGACATGCTAATGGACTTTATAGCTAAAATGTCACTTCAAACTATCATTTTAGGTATCATAAACATGCTACTGGACTTTGTATCTAAAATGCTATATGAAACTATCATTTTGCATACTTTAAACATGTTAGTGGATTTCATAGCTAAAATGCCACATTAAACTATCATTATATACTAGTTCGAACCCGTGCTTTGCACATGGGTTATCAACAACATTTTTCTGATATCGGGGTTATGAACAACATTTTGAAAGAGGTATAATTTTGTAATATAGTTACCATCTAGTTTGCTCAAACACTTCACTTGCAAGTTATAGTTGAATATAAATAAACTATCCTTGTGTCATATAACCAACAGTTTTCATCGATATATAAATTGCATATAAAATGTCATCCATCCACAATATGTAAACCATGCGTGTTAAGAAATATCTAAAAGGAGCAGACTATGTTTGTAAACCCATCTTCACATCTACATGCAACCTCTTCACAACTCCACCCAAAACAGACACTCATCTTTGTTGTATGAACAAACACTTTGGTATTCAACATTTAACTCATCGTGATTATAAATAAACTATTTTCATCGGCTAGATAAATTTACAGCTAAAGCAAATCTATGTAACAACAATATTCACTTTTCCACTCCAAACCATTTGCCTAAATTTGCAGTAGCGATTGAAGCATTTTCTCTACCTCATATGCAGTATACTCCACCAACCAAAGGAAAAAAATTTAAATAAAACATTTACACAATGAACTCATATATAAATTACACATCTCTCTTCAATATACTTGTCTTTGCCAACCTTTGTAGCACCATTCCGGGTGAAGGGGTCGAGTCTCCAACCGTGTCTTTGATCCAGATATGGAATCATTACATTCCTTAAAAGAACCATTAATTGCATATGAATGTCAAAATATGATTATACACATAATATATACTCAAATACCAGATGGATATGAATATGAATGACAACACAATCATATCCTTTCCGTCTTTATGCGAATAAACACACACACCCCCCACATACCTTGCTTAACCATACTTGCTTTATTTTGGTAGAGACGTCATTACTAAAGTTAATTTTATTCGGGATTGATAGAAAGATAATTGAATAAATGGTAAATTGATGAATTTTAGGAGAGACACCACCACTAAAGTTGCTAAAAAAAATAGAATCCAACAAATTGTAAATTGGTTGAATTTAGGATAGACACCACAGATTGGGGTTTAAGGTTCTAAAAAGAAGAATATTTGTAAATTTAAGCCTATGATATAGGATTGAAAAGATAGGCATAATTTTTCATGCCTACGACATATAATATGTGTTGAATTTGGTAATTTACTATAAGTGAACAGTTAAATAGGTCATCAAACATACAACTTTTCAAAAATTATCAATGTCGTTTCTTCGTAGTCTGTATGTAAGAATATAATGAAATACTCATGTAAAAAGGTACCTCGATCATAATAAAGTTTTATAAAATTTCTCTACTCCATAAAAAATAGAGGATTTTCACTTCAAGGGCTTATTTGTGCAGGTAATAAGTTTCAAGGACATTATTTCTAAAAAATAATGAACATTTTACAGGAAAAGAATAAAAGAATTTATCATTTTCAGTTATATAGAAATAATGATAAAAAGATTTATCATTTTTCTATATAACTTAAAAAGATAAATGAATTTATCATTATCCTGTAAATTGTCCTTAAAACTAATTATTTAGACGTGTTGTCCTTAAAACTTATTACCCTGAAAATAGAAGCCCTTCAACATAATTTTCACATAAAAAATATGTGTGAAATGGTTATTTATTGTTGTAGTAACTTTTGATTCAACGTCCTTTATAAACGAACTTTTCCAACGGCTTTAATTTTTTCTTATTTTCTAGTGTGTAAAAGAAAACCATAAATGTGAAGCACATATGAAATTCTTACGTTGTTGATTATTTAATCTCAAGAAACAAAGATTTGCGAATTATATATATATGCCTTAGGATATTATGAAATTACATTTCTTTCTAATTTTAGCCTGACAACCTTTGAATAATCTTACTGCATCCTATAAGAAACAACAATATTATCTTCAAAAACATTACTCTTATATGGACAACTTTTATAAGTTACTGGATTCCCTGTAGTAAGCGAAAAATCATCAAACATTACATAGAAACTATCATTAGCAAGATTTATACCAAAATATATCATGCGCATTAATACAAAAGTTATCTAGAAATAAGGGAAACTTTTGAAATTGTATATTTATTACCTTAACGCTAATTCCATGGTATTAGAAACTATAAACTTTTACCATTATATCAAAAGCAGTGCATTCAGTTTAAATTAATTTGAACAATAGAGTATACAAATTACAATTTTTCTAATAGGAAATAAAATGCAATTATAATGAATATTGAAACTTTTTTTATATTTGCAATCTATAAGAAAATCATTACTGTAGAACATTAAAGTTTGGAGTTCAATATTTCTCAGACATGGTAAATACTGATAAAAAAGGAAACAGAATAATGGATTAGAAACATTATGAGATGAAATCAAGAAGTATCATATTCAAGATTCATAAAATCATTGAATGACTTTTGGAGTCTGCAATGAATTTAACTTAGCATCAGAAATCTCTAACAAATTTACCCTATTGTGCTAAAAAAGTTTATAGTCAACATAAAGTAGTTCTTGTACAAAATATTGAAAAGGGAACTTTTGTAAAACCTCCTCTTTAAGTTTCAAAATACACAGTCGTCCCGTACCGAAAATAAATTTTAGAAAAATACGCCTATTTTTAATTTCATCCAAACTTCAAAATACTTACAATTTATAAAACTGCAAATATTTGCACTTTTGCAAAGAATTTAAAATAAAAAATAGTTTTGATCATATTAACCTTTGATTAAGTACATATTTGACTTTTAAATAAATGAAAAAAAATCAATAATTTTAGAGGAGTAATTTAAAATTTGTTATTGAGAAGAGTTTTTCGTGTATTAAGTGTTAAAATAAGAGACGGATCTTTATTTCCAATATTGAAAAACTTAAGGAAGAAAAAGTATTCCAAAGTGAACTTACCGGAGTTATTACCGATTTTTCCTAAAGAACACATGCACTTCAGCTCCACTGGCACTAAATTCCCCAAAATCCTGTTGAAGTCGTGCGGAAAAGAAAATATAAGGCTAGAAAGTTGCAATTGTTAATATTTTTGGAAAATTTCAAAGTTACAACTTACAGCTATAAACTTTAATATACAGTAATTTTCTATTGCAGAGTTTTGAATACATGACGCAACTACCAAAATTAAAATTTAAAACAGTAAAAAAAAATATGAATTAAATTATAAATGGGTATAATGGAATATTGAAAACTTTGTTTGACGAAAATGATGAAAAACTTTGAATCCATATCCGTAGATTGGATTTTGAGTGAGGAAATGTATCCAATGTCATATTTATGTCATCTTTAATCGAAACTAAATGAACATTGAAAATGAAAACCTTCAAAATTCCTTTTTTGTCATGAAATTCTTTCTCGCTATCATGAGAACATGTATGAATTTGTAAATAAAAAGAATTTGACATCGGTAATAAAAATGGATTTTATAAATTGTCAGCTGAGCTCTAGCGAACATTAAATTTACTCAACTTTGAATTGTCTCAAAATAGTAAGTTGTTATTAAGATTCTAAGCATGTCTAAGATTGAGAAAGATGGGTATATTAGAAAAAAATGATTTGAAATTATTTATTTTGGTATCATAATCAAGATCATATTCATTTTAAGTATATTGAAACAAAAGCAACAACTTACCATTGATAAAATAATAGTTCCTATATGAGAGGGAGGTGCAAATGGTAAGGAAAAGTAAGTAATGTATAATATTCATACTAAAGTGCAACAACGATCAAATTGGAAAAATCAGGAAACATATTAAAACCGGTACTAAAATGAAAGCATTGTATGGTAAACTAAAATCTAGGTATAACTCAAATCGGCATATGGTAAGGAATTTTGGAAGCTTCATAAAATTTGAAAATAACAAATCTATACTCAATTGAAATGTTCATAACTCAAAAGGACGATATAAGTTAAAAATGATACTGTTGTCGAATAGAACATACCTTTTGTACAAAAATACAACAAATTAACTTATGCATCAACCTTGGTGCTATGTTGGATTGCTTACAATTTAGTATGCATTCAAGATCTATAATAAATTATATATAATTCATGGAAACATTTTTGTATATGATCGTTTTTTTTATTGAACCTAAGTTAACTGAAATGTATTATATAGTATAGATAATAAAAACATATCACACTTGCCAATCATCTAAATCGAAGAAAGCCTTTTACACCAATAATGATGCCTGGTGAAGAAGCAAAAGATAAATTGATTTAGTTACCTTTTATTAGAATATCTGGTTAAGGACTATAGAAGTTTCTAGATCCAACTATTTATTATTTCATTATTTAAGGATGTTACTATTTACACTCACCTAAATACTTACTAACGCCACTTAAACATTTAGTTAAATTAAATTGTAAAATTTACTTCAAATACCCATATTAAACTTAAAAGATGATCTGAAAGTAAAAAAAAAAAACGATAGGTTATGCGTAACCGAACAATGTAGAAATAAAATGAAATTTAATCTTCAAATAGTATTATTTGCAATCATGTCAATATTTAATGATAGAAAAAATGCAATGAATAACATAAGTAGAAATATTTTATTAATTTCAAATTAGTTGTTGATGATTTGAGATATATGTAATCATTAATTTAGTTATTCCATGTTTTGTTTTGTTTTCCGATATAAACAACAACAAATATAATAATTATTGGGTGATATCTTTAATTAAAGTAGCAATGAATGTTATTTACTATGTTCTATTATAGCACCAGATTTGAACTGCAAATTATTCTTTACTATAATAATCTTAGATAGGGTTACACAATTTACAAAAAAGAAAAATTTGTATACAATTAAAGTCAATAACAGCTTAATCATAATCAAATAGCAAGATTCATATGTATTGATCGGAGAAATTGGATAGACAAAATTTGATTTCGTTTTTTGAAGAGAGATAGAAGAAGCCAAATTATGCTTTTAAGAAAATAAAATCATAAAAAGGTGGGTGTGGATGTGGGTGGTCGGTGAGAGAAGTATTTGATGGGTGAGGGCATAAATGAGTGAGAGAAGATATTTTAAGAAATAAAAGGTTTAAATGAAAATACGGATTAGTATATTCTTTTACAGATCCAACAAATAAATTTTGTTTACCATCTATAACTAGCCTAAGACACCCTTGTTGCTAGATTTATCAAAGAAT
The DNA here is from genome assembly GCA_030737815.1 of Allium fistulosum. Taxonomy (NCBI): domain Eukaryota; kingdom Viridiplantae; phylum Streptophyta; class Magnoliopsida; order Asparagales; family Amaryllidaceae; genus Allium; species Allium fistulosum. The sequence goes on from CM060901.1 coordinate 1,512,467,740, forward strand.
ATAACAATACAATGTTCATTACGAATTTTATTATTCTGTTTTTTTGCAAAATGAATTTAGTTATATATTTTACTTGTTGCCTGTTACCAAAATTGCATGTGGTATACATGTGGATGCATGTCATCTTTTTATTCAAACTTTTGATTCCTTATATATGATTCCATTTATTATCATTAACTTTCAATTTGTACATCGGTTATTGCCAGTATTTATTCATCCATCACCTCTCAATTGACTACAAACTACTAATAACATCTATTCATAGTTTCTTGTAGTCACTTCTCCTGTTGTTTTTTTTTCCTGACTTTAAAAATTAAAAATATTGAATGATTTATACAATCGATAAGAAACACCAAGATATATTTTTGTTTTCAGTAGAAGGTTTTTTCACCTGATAGTATTTTTATTATGGATTTTTTTTGGATTTGGCCTAGTTTTAAAACTTATTATCGCAAATAGCCCAGTTTTAAAACTAATATCAGCTTTAGTCCTGTTTTGGCCAGCTCAGCTCCGAGCTGGCCAAAACACACTGGCGACTTTTCAAAAGTCGCTAGTTTTTTTTTTTTTTGCGCATAATACAGGCGACTTTTGGGAAGTCGCCCACTGGCGACTTCCCAAAAGTCGCCCGCTTATTTTAAAAAAAATGGACGACTTCTGGGAAGTCGTCCATTCGGGACTGTGTAGCATAACCAGAGCCCCCTTCCTTCCTTCCTCATTCTTACCTCTTCATCTTCTATTCCAAAAAACACCAAAATCCTATAGCTCGAAATTTTTGCCCAAACCCAATTAAATTTTGTTTTTGTTCAACAAATTACAAGATGACAAGCTCTTCAATACGGGATGCGCCTCAAGGTACGGGAAAATCAAAAAATTTTCAATTTAGGGTTTTGAAGAAATTTGCAAAATAATGGTTTTTAATGATTGATAGCAATCATTGATGGTTGTGGTATCTATGTATGGTTGAAATCATTGGTAAAATGTTGAAAAACAATGCGTAAATTCGTAGTGTTGATGTTGAAAAATAAATTTGAGAATATTGTTATCTTGTATATGTGTAGATTACTCGAAGATGCTACTTGAACCAATTGATGGATCTGTCCTATATTTGCAACAACGACGAACGAATACTCCGGAATTTGTCGCGGTAAAAATCTTAGTATTCGAAATGTACAAATATCGAAAGGTAATGTATGTAACATGTTGATAATATTTTTGTGATATTTTGACAGAGCAATACTGCAGACAAAATCATAGATCATTCGTCTAAAATGAATAGAGTAACATCTGCTCATCCAGGCGTTATACAGTTGATAGACCAAGCTGGATTTGGACTGGTTTTTAGGGTGGGGCACATCCAGTTAGATCATCATCTTATCACCGCTTTGGTGGATAGATGGAGGCCAGAGACATTGACATTTCACCTACGAGCCGGAGAGATGACTGTCACGTTGGGTGATGTTGCGTGCTTACTTGGCATACCCATAGACGGGGCTCCGTTGACCAACCCCGATCCAGTTGATTATCTTACTTTATGCCAAGAGCTCCTAGGTTTTACTCCTCCAATAGAGGAGTGGTGGGGAAACGAAATGATACGGACACTATGGTTTAGGGAACAATTTATGGACGACATACCAGCAGACGCCACGAAGATTCAGATTGAGCAACGAGCCAGGGCCATTATATTGCATATTATATGCTCAAGGTTGATATGCGATCATTCTAAGACACGAATATGGCTTAGATGGCTTCCATTTTTAGTAAACTTTGATGTTTGTCGCCAATATTCGTGGGGCAGTGCAGTTCTAGCATATACTTACTGCGAGTTGACGAGGCTTGCTTTGCAAGAGAGCGGAAGCATAGGTGGTTGTGTGAGTTTAGTACAGGTATGTCCATTATTTACTTTCGGTGACCGTTATTCCATATTCTTTTATCCAACCGCAACCATGTGTCTACTTTTATTTGCAGCTTTGGTGTTGGACTTATCTACCCATGGGTAGAATAACGATGAGCAGGACGGCGGTTGATTTATCATTGCCATACGGTGCTAGGTATAATTTATTATGTAGTATACTAAGTATACGTGTTTAGATTTGAGAAGTCACAATTGAATATTTGTACAGGTGGGTAGGACCTAAAAGCACCGTTTCATCGTCGAGGCGTCATGTTGCCTTCTACCGTAATGAGCTCGATGTGCTAGACTATCAGTCTGTGACTTGGACCCCGTACGACGATGTGCTTGGACATCTTCCAAACTTATGTACCACTTCCATTCAGCTGTGGACTGCTCGGGTTCCTCTGATTTGCTTTAATGATGTCGCCTATTATCTGCCTGACCGAGTGATGAGGCAGTTTGGTATGGCCCAGCATTTATCGGAACAACCACCGCATTACAGGATTGATATTGAAGCTGGGGAGTATGCTATGGCAATTGAGACATGGATCGCGCACTACATGCACACGCAACAGGAACGTGAGTTCACATTGTCCGAACAAGAATATCTGTCTTGGTACTGGAACATCACGCGTCGATATGTTCTTCGTGCCATCGATCCACCTACAGCGCCTCCTGTTGTTGCATACCCTTACACTCCTAGAGCACCTCTCGAAAGGAATGTGGTACGTAGTACATACAGTCTTTATTTCAATATTTGAAATTTATACCTTTTCTTGAATTTTATGTCATGGCAGGCGAACGGCATTTACCGTGCGATCGAAATTGTGGACGAGCTTGCACAAGAGTTCCCTGAAAGGTCGCAGGGGAAATGCTTTAGTGTAAAACGCATCTTAGAATCTATTTTGGTAAGAAACAAGTTAACAAGACCAAGACCGCCTCCACCGCCTCCTCCGCCAGCACAGGGGCTCATCGAACATGCCATAGAAGCCCATGTCGTTCCTCCCACTACTCTTACGTATCAGCGACGTAGACATCGAAAAGGCGCATCTTCATCTCAAGAAACACAGGTTGAAGTTGCTCCCGACCCTTCACAGCCTATAGATCCTACACAAGCAAGTGAAGAGGAGGATTCGCCGGATGAAATTCCACTGTCTATGAGAAAACCAAGACGAACTCCACGAGAACTTCGTAGGTTGAAGAACTGAGGATGGTATAATTTATTGATATGCTTTGTCCGGATTTCTTTTGGTTAAGGAATTGCTGAAATGTTGAATTATTGGATGTTGTAATATGTTGTAATTTGAGTTGTGGATGATTGAGTTTGATTGAAATGTTGAATTATTGGATGATTGAAATGTTGAGTTATTGGATGTTGAATGTGATGTAATTGGTGATACATGGTTTCTGTTTTGAAACCCTGCAAATCTGGGGCGACTTTTCAGAAGTCGCCAATTGGCGACTTTTCAAAAGTCGCCAGTAGGCGACTTTTGAAAAGGCGCCCCAGTAATGTGCAGGGTTTCAAAACAGAAACCCAGCCCTTTAACCTTCCTCATACCTTACTTTACCAAATTGCAAATATAGAACCTAAAACCTAACCCACTTCTCTCTTCCACAAATTCAATATTTTCCGACGGCAAAAGAATATCTTTTTGAGATTTACAGACACCAAAAGAAGGTAAGATTCATAAGCTCTATTAGATTTGTTTAATCTTTTGCGATTTTCAAGAATGGATAATTGGGAGATTGACGACGAGACGATGATGAAAATGTATGACGAATTTGAACAACAACGAGGCTCTACGTCGGTTAATGAAGAAAATGTTGAAGTTGATTTCGTCCTCGAAACACAGCTTGAAAACTTGCCCCCCTCTAGGGTTGGCGGTACATCGACATTGGCCATGGATAGCGGTGAATCAAAACATCAATCACTTCATGGAAGATTAATGGATGTGCTTGCTTGTCGTAAGACTAACAATGCTAGTACAAGCTGGACACCGCCTCAGGTACTTTGTTATTGCGGAGATGAAAATAAAGTGGTTGTGTGTCGGAATGAAAGGAATGCGGGCCGTCGCTTTTACCGTTGTGAATCGTACGACGATAATAAGATACGCCCAAATGATGTTGAATGTTGTAACTTTTTTAAATGGAAAGATCCAGAAATGTGTCCGAGGGGAGTTGCATACGCCCTTGAGATGCAAGCGGAAAACGCCCGTTTGGAGAAGTTGAACCTACAATATCGCAACGCACTATTGAATAAGGGTATACCATTCGATAAGTTGAGTCCTCGTACATTGTGGGAGGAGAAGTAAACACAAATTTAGGTGTTTACTTTTATGTAATTGAATTAAGTATCGTTGAACATGTATTCTGACGATTTATGTGTAATTGTATCGTTGAATTTGTATCGGTAGCTTTCATTTATATGTAATAGTATCATTGAATTTGTATCGTTGAATTTGTAACATTATGTATCGTTGAATTTGTAACACTAGCTTACATTTGCATATGTTTACGTATCACATAACATTCGTCATCTCGAACATAGCACATGAAATAAAAACACAAACTGTTCTTACATTAACAACATACGATTTACAAACATCAAACCAATAATAACATGCATACGAAAACTAAATAACTGAATTACAATGACTCCTTTTGTGACCGTGCATACCACATTTACTGCATCTATTAGGCCTTGGAGGCCGCATCTCGTCTATAACGCCTTTAATTCTAGTTGACTTAGGCCTTCCTGGAGCTCGCCTTGCAGGAGGTGGAAGTACCATTTGACCTTCGTGTGGAGACCAAAACCTTTTATCGCGTACGGGATGAAATTCTCCAGAGTATGCCGCTAGGTAATTCTGAACAGAGTACCAATGTGATGCAAAATCATGATGAGCTCTGTTCGCACCATTGGCCACCGACGAACAAGCAGCCATCACATGGGTGCAGGGGAAATGCTGCAGTAATGGGATGTTGCATGTACATGAAAAAGTGCTACCATCGATTATAACTTTGAATTCATCTTCGAAGTAATGAATCCCTTGCCATTCAATTTGACTGAAACGGACAATCCGACAACGTCTAGTTTCGCTTGCTCTCTCCGCTATTTTTGCTTTCCATTTTGGCGTGACACGAAGTGTGGAATTCTTAGCTAACTCTCTTCTTTGGCAAAAGTAATCAACGGATCGATAGAAGGTACGTGCAACAAGTGCTCTAATAGGCAAAGATCTAGCACCCCTAAGTACACCATTAAAACTTTCTGACGCATTAGTCGTCATAACATGAAAACGACCACCATCATCTTTACATAAAGCCCAATTTTCCTCCTTTCCGCCCAAACTTCTCTCTATCCAGTTGTGTGCTCTTATACTGCTGGTTTTAATTTTCTCACGAATCTTTATATACTCAATCTCCTTAGAGGCACACGCAGCGGCGTAGAATAAACCGGTCAATCGTTTGTCTCTGAAACCCGCTGCTTGAAAGTTAGCTTTCAAATGTCTGGCACAGTATCCATGTTTATGTGCGGCTAGCCATTTGCTCTGCAACGCTGTAGGTATTCCTTTCATTCTATCAGAAATGAAAGTAACACGATGATTGTTCACGCTGTGAATGAACCTTTGCATGCATGCAAAAAACCAACCCCAACTATCACTGGATTCAGACTCAACGATGGCAAATGCCAAGGGAAATAGCTGATCATTTGCATCAACGGCTGTTGCAACAAGTAAGGTGCCTTTGTATTTTCCATATAGATGTGTGCCATCTATGCAAAGCAAAGGTCGACAATGGACAAATCCCTCAATACAAGGACCAAATGACCAGAATGCACGATCAAAAACTCCATACTCATCAGTTGTCACATGTCCTACACTACCGGGATTTGTTTTGCATATTTCACCAAAGTATTGTCGAAGGTTGGCATATGACTCTGCCCAATCGCCGTAAATTCGTTCAATTGCCTTGCTCAATGCTCTCCATGCTTTCAGATAGCTAATTTTAATAAATAATTGTTCCTCCATTAGAACTTGCACCGTCCCTGCTGTAATGTTCAAATCAGATTTCACGAAAGGCATGATCTTCGATACCATAAAAGATGATGTAGCTTGGCTATGATTTGAGTTCACTGTAGGGTTAACACATGTATGATCACTAGGATATTTTTTAATAACCCACCATCCAGCCTGTGTCTTTTTTGAGTCAATAGCATGTATTCTCCAAGGACAACTGTCATCGACGTTGCAAATGGCGGTATATTTTGCTTTGTTCGACCTTATTGGCTTAAAAGACACCGCATGTAAGATTGACCATTCTAATAGTTGTGACAGAAATTTAGCTTTACTCTCAAACACCATGCCAACTTTGAAACCAGATTGTACGCTGCAGGATAGAAATAATTCGCTGTTGAAGTTTACATTTGCTACAATTGACTTAGCCATAATTTGTGCACTGCACAAATCATCATCCAACGGTATCTCCATTTCCGGTTCATCATTGTCCACACAATCTGCTTTTGCACCTCCAAAATCGTACTCTAGTGGATCATTGTTAACTTGCATATTTTCCACCCAGGTTGTATCAACCTCTGGTATTGACACAACAGACATACTACCAAGTGCATGAACATCTACAGCTTGTACATCGTCGTCATCTTCTACATCCATATCATCATTGCACACACTTTGACCTGCTGGTTCATTTGGTAGTTGGACGTATGACTGTGTAGTAGTGTTGTTTGCTGCGTAGCTGCAGTAAATTAATACAACAATTTTAGTTTATTTCTTCATACCAACGATTTTGCAACATATTGCAATATTTAACTTACTTTTGGCTTAAATGGTAAAATTCGGACCGAGTTGGCTGCATTCGTTCATTTGTACGGCTACTCGATGCTCTAGCACTTCTTTGAGTGGAATTCTGAATTGGAATAAAACTGCACGGGAATACAAATTAGGTATAATAATTATATAAATTCAATAAAACATATCTCTATGTAATCACGGCTAAACGATACCTCTGACTCATTCGTGGAAAGCTGTCCTGCGTTGAATGTGGATAGGTAAATTGGACATTTGGCTGCAAACTCATGAATGGATGAAACCCATAATACATTTGTTGTTGCCCGTATTGCGATATGTGCCGAGTCGGATTGCTAAAACTAGGTGACGTAATTCCTTGCCCGGTACTCATGTTCCCCACCATTCTAGAATATTCTTCAATGCCAAAATTTGTTACGGGTGCCGGTGTTGGTTGTTCTGCAACCGATCTCCTTTTTTCCCCAACAAACAACTCAATAGATTTGGTCGAGGCAGCAAACATTAATTCAACATCCTCGTCGTCAACAATTTTGATTGCTTTGGATCCAGAATCTGTTGGCCAATTGCAAACTATTTCAATCTCGTACTCTTCTGGTTTTATCTTTGTTGCTTTATAAACCGACTCTTTCAACTGCTCAAAAGTAGATCCTCTTCGAACTTTAGCCGGTTTGTAAGATCCACCAAGATATTTCGCACACATTAAATCGTCAATAACCAATTCACCATCAAAATAGCATATAGTTGGAATAAAACTAGGAGCCATTCTACATCAAGCAAAAAAGAATTTAATTTGCAACCTAAATTCAAAACTTAGGATTTCTACTGCATACCTTGATTGGATTCGACCGTATGACGTTTTGCTATGCTTGAGGTAGATCTTCGAAATCTACTACTTTTAAGAATATTAAAACGAAATTTAATTGGGTTTGGACAAAAATTTCGGGCTATAGGGTTTTGGTGTTTTTTGGAATAGAAGAGGAAGAGGTAAGAATGAGGAAGGAAGGAAGGGGGGACTCTGGTTATGCTGCAGAGCCCCGAATGGGCGACTTTTGGGAAATCGCCAACTGGCGACTTCCCAGAAGTCGTCCATTTTTTTTAAATAAGCGGGCGACTTTCCAAAAGTCGCCTGTATTATGCGCAAAAAAATGAAATAAAACTGGCGACTTTTGAAAAGTCGCCAGTATGTTTTGGACAGCTCGGAACTGAGCTGGTCAAAACAGGGCTAAATCTGATATTAGTTTTAAAACTGGGCTATTTGCGATAATAAGTTTTAAAACTAGGCCAAATTCAAAAAAAACCCCATAACTTTTAGATTAATTCGAAGTAAACAATCGATAATAAGAGAAATCATACTTGGATCCATGCTGTGAAGATCATAGAGCGCCCATCAAGCATTAATTTATGCATTAGGTCATAAATTAGAAACCTGTAAAGTGAAAATCATACAATTACCTCTTAAAAACTAATTACGTTTAGATATCCGATTGATAATCCACTTTAGTTGAAATCCTTGTAGACATTCTCGGGATCGAAAAATGATAAAAATCAGCTGAAACATTTACTAAATTCAAATCAAAGTAAATTTTACATTCCACTACAATTACAACATCACTTAAAAAAAATTATCCAGAAAATTAGTAGCTAATTGAGAAAGCAGACCTTTTTTTGACTATTAAATAAGACTTGGTTTAGTAGGATGCATAAGCATGTATCCTTAGGAAAACCTGTTATATCATGCTATCTAATATGAGCAATATTTAGACGTACAAAGCCAGGGCTTCGTAAGTGATAGATTTTTTAAACTGTAGTATAAACTGAACAAACAAAACCGATTTAGCTACATATATATAGATAAGCAATGCTTAGCAAAATAGTATAAATAGCCCATGTTTGTACATTGCCAACCCTGACATAATATCGTGTACCAAATAGGTAACATTTGTTCAAATAGGCAACCTGCTCATGTTTTTCCAAAGTGTCATGCTTAATTATTATATCCCTTGTTTATTAAGCCCATTTAAATCTAGGTGAAGCCAATGAAATCGTGTAACAGTACATAAAAATATTGCAAAACAATTTAGAAACATTCCTGCATGACTTGTGCCCAAGGATTTTGAAATATTTCCTTTTTTTCCATAATATATGAAGTTGATGCACCATTTCAGTAAATGAACATTCACACTCCTTGTCACATACCGAAATTTTCGACTTTCGAAAATTCAACATCGATACTCACTTTATCGACTGCCGAGAAATCGAACGTCGGAAACTCCAATAGTGATGGTTTTAGAAAGAAGAAAAAGGCAGAAGAAGAAGAGAACAGAAGAAGAAAGAAAGAAGAAGAACAACAGAAAACATCAGAACGACATCAATAGAAACACAGAACAGAGACAATATCAGAATCTCACATATCGCAGCGGGACAATATATAATAGATAAATGAATAATCTTTAAAACAAAGAACTATATCATTTTATACATACATCAATCATCAGAGTCAATATACAACCATGGACAGTTATATAACTTGTCCTCATACAGAATATACAGCGGAATAAATACTATCAGATACAAATACTACGTCTCGACCTCCAGCTTATCTCCAAACTCCAGAATATCCAGAATATCATGATAACCTAACTCTAGACTGCCCGTGTGGAAATTGGTGGGCACCCAGAGTTTAGAAGGGAAACAATAAACTCCGAGTCAGTCATGGTGACTGGTGTGAGATCGTAAAACAGTTATTTATCTTTAAAATAAATAGCAGAGAATTTTAAAGTCAATTCGCAATGCTTTTGGAAAATGAAACTACCATAAGACCTCCCACCACACACACAATGCAAACGCAGACTTGGAGGAGATTTCTTCTTATGATAGTCAAAGATGCTTACTACGCAAAAATCAAATTCTTTTTGATATTATTATTAGTGCATAGTGGAAAAACATTTCGAAAGTAAAATATAAATCTTAGCCAGCATAGGTACCATTATATTATGCCTGCTATAGCTGCCTCCTGAGGAGACAGGTTATACAATTGAAACCGTACATGTCGCGTATTGTTTCTTTGGATTTCCAACAAATGGTCAGGCTAAGGAACTTCCTATCCACGATGGGTACGTCCCTGGAATAGACGACCCGAGAAATAACCTAACATTACGGTTAGATCTCTGCCAACACAAGGCCGGGTTACCTCTGCAAAAGTAGGTAACTACTGACACGCGTATGCCATCCCCCGATCGTCACCGATCTTCCCGAGGATCCCCGATTTCCAACAAACCACAAAGTAATAATAACTGTGCAGCAACCACAGAGGTTAAGTATCTGGGCTCCATACCATGATACCACCTTTATCCAGAAGGAATGACATACACTAAGGGGCGCTACTCCCTAGAACCTTGCCGCATTCGTCCTGTTTCGACCATTTCCGGGGTGTGAGGCTCGATGAAGTCTCGTCCACAAAGCTACGCTTTCTCAAAAAGCCCTGCTTCGGGTCAAACAAAATGATCAACCTATGATCACAAAGATATAAGATCAAACAAATGATCATATCACAAATGATCAAACATTGATCATTTCACAGCAACACTCAGTATGCCACGTTACCAAATTGGGATATATCGCTGATAAATTTCAACTACATAACCTCTGAGCTCGTACGTCTCAGAGAAGGGTGTTAAGCTAAGAGAATAAATTCTCCGCCACCAACAGAAATGTATTTGAAAGAAATCAGCTTTATATCTCAAATTGTAACGTCAGACACACAATCCATACAAGTCTGTTCCGGAATCGAACAGAACCGAAGGCACTTCTCACGAAGCCCTTGCATTTCCGGATAATTTTCTAATCACGTCAGGACTTCCCGTCACTAAGGGTGATAAAACCTCTAAACCGAAGATCAGTCGGTGCAGAGTAACTCGACGGTAATCCTTCCGTTTTCAAAAATATCCGGTCTTCAACACCGGTCTTCAAATGCAATTCATAACGACGTATCACATATTCGGAATGGGTTATACGACCCCATGGTCCTTTCCCGGTTAACCCGAATAGTGAGCGTTTATTCAAAAATAAGTGTGGCATTCAAATTCATCCAATTCACAACAAATACCTATCTAAAGGTAATTATTGATAGTCGGTTATTTAACTATCAATAGAGATGCGCAACATCATCAGATTCCAAATAATTTTCCCAAATTATTTATCTTCCAAAATATCTTTTACTAGATATAAAATTTCCACACTTAATCATTTGAAAACAATTTCAAATCAATTTCCACATTTCATTTTATCTTCGAAGATAAAATCTCAAAACAGTTCATTTCATATTGGAAAAGCATTTCCATACTTATTTAACAATAAGTATTTCACAAATCAATTTAATTTCAACATTTGAAAATATTCGATATACTTAAATCAATATTAAGTATATATTCATCCTTTAAGGAAATCATAAATTTTACATCTATTTGAGTCAAAACGAATGTTGCGTAAAACATCGTTACGACGACTCAAAATCACTAGTATAGGGATTCGGAATTTAGATAGATATATGAATCCCAATACTACATCAAAACATTTCCTTTCGGAAATCATTTACTATAACAACAGTGTTATAGTCCATCATTTCCTTATTTCTCGAAACGTCTATTTCAACAATAAATGTTGAAATCTATGTATTCGATACTTATCACGTTTTAAAACATCTTTTAAAACAATTACTTCATTTCATGATATCGCTTTCCCAAACATAACCATTTTACTTAACAATATATTCACTGTCCAAAATCGTGAATATACTTCACTAGCCACATTCCAATATTTTCTACACATTTATTCCAAGAATTATCCACTGTCCAAAATCGTGGATAAAATTCCCTTAATAATCTCTATATTTAAAATCAATCAAATTTAATTGATCTTCGAATTTATAAAACAACGTTTATAAATTCGATTTCCATTTTCTAACAACTTCGATTTATAAATCTTCTTTATTAACAAATTCGAGTTATACTCGATATAAATATCACAAGTCCATATTATAAGTTAATACTTATCATTCATTTTCAACTTCACAATTTATAAATCTATAAATTTCATTCACTTACGGATTCCATAATATTTCATTTTTAACACTTATAAAAACTCGTTTTATAATTTCAACATTCTTAATTTTTGTAGATATCAATTTCATAAATCTTTTATATAAACCGTTTACAGAAATTCAAAAATCTCAATTTAAACCATTTCATAAATCAGTCAACTATTTATTCCAAAAATCACTTTTCGGTTATATTTCACAAATCTATAAATTTTTTTGTAACTTTAAAATTTTAACGTTTATTTATTTAAAATAAATCACTTCAGAAATTTAATAAAACGTATAATTTCAAAGATCACTTTAAAAATCCTTTTAAATTAAAAGTCGTCATTTTTAAAGTTCAAAACTGAATCTGATGATGCCACAACACAAATCAGTCCATCACAACAGTCAAATATCATATATCATCATATGATAACAGAATATATCAAAATATCTGTAAATAATCAATACGGTGAGGAATCCAGTCGGATCCCTCCAACCTGTTTCCCTGCATCCACAGATGTTAGCACAATACCAATTCCGCTCCAGTACGGAATTATCGCGGTATATGGGTTTTTATAAAGGGGGAATTAATTTAAAGGACAAAAATTTGTATATTTTTTGCCTCAAGGACACAACCTCAATATTTTTACCATAAGGACAAACATTCTTCTAAAAATTATTCACAAGGACAAATATTTTCCAAAATTATTCATAAGGACAACAAAACTGCTACCAAGCTAAAAACTGATACCTAAAAACTGCTACCGATAACTACAAACTGATACTATTAATGACTAAAAACTGATACCTAAAGAAAGTTGTCCTTCAGGATAAAATATTGAAGACCTGTCCTTGAGGCAAAAACGCTGAAATTTTTTGTCCTTGACAATAATTTCCTGTTTTATAAATCCGCTTACTAACGGCGCAATAGGGTCTCATCCGCTATACGAGGCGGGAAATCAATCAATCCAATATATACATATGCCAATATGTATATACTGCTATATATAGATATATATCCTATAATATCTAATATCACATCCAAACAAATCAATCAATAACTGAAATTCAATTATAAATCTGAGTGAGAAGATCTCACCTTAGCTTTTTATTTTGCAATCCAATCCATTTTGACCATTTCTTCTTGATTTTAAACCTTGTATAAATAATTTATACAGTTGATTAATAATTGAATAAATCAAATAACAAATTTTCGCTTGGTAATTTTAGTTATCCAACGACTTTTATTTCAAACAAATTATTTTTTTTAAATAAATTTATTTAACTAAGTATTTTCAATTTCAAACTAACTTCCTTGTTTCTTTAAACAAAATCTCATTTGCATATATATATTTCAAACATTTTACTTATATACTTATTTAATTTATTCCTAACTGCTTATAAAAATAAGCTATAAAAATCTTATTTTTATAAAATTCTTATATATATAAAATTTTCTGTTTTACTGTAAATACAAGCAGTAATTTACTATCGAATTTTCATCCAAAAGAAATTTACCTAGGTTTATCGAAAATAAATTAATAAATTGATTACCTAACTGACGAGTTTATCGAGACCCAAAGGCTACAGCTCGAACTCATCTCGACTGCCTGCTTCCATTCGCGAAGCTCGTCGCGATGCTTGTGACTCCACCTTCCAATTGAAGACGCCACCTCCTCCAGCCTAGCGCTCAAACTACCAGAGCGACCCTCAGTTCTTGAACGCGATACGAAATCGAAGTCGACTCTGACCCTTATCCAGTTGAACTCGCGACGCTACCCATCCCCTTCGATGTCGCGCACGCCCCAGATTTTTTTTCAAGCGCCTCGATCGCGACTCACCTACTCGAGCAGCGACCAAATGCTCGAGACTTGGTCGCGACTCCCAAAACGTCGAACCCCTGCAAACCCTCGCCTTCTAGTCGCGAGCAAAACTAGCGACTTCGTATATTTTTTTCGAATTGGGTTTGCAAAGATGGAAGAATGTCAGGGGACTCGTGATTTTCGAACGAGGAAAGGGATTTTCGGTTGATTTTTGGTTTTGAAAATTTTGAACGAGGCTTCGTTCGAATGGACTGGGAAGAATAAGGGAAAATGATGAGTGGCCATTTCTCTTTTCGTTTTGATGTTTTTGAGCGAGAGTGTTTTGTTCGTGTATTTTAACAGGAGAAGGAATGAGAAGGAATGGTACGAAGGAGACAAGAGAACGTGTTTTAACAGGGAATAGGTCTGCAAAAACGTAGGGTGGCTGATGATTTGAATATATAAATTTATATTTAAATTAAATCAATTAATTACCGTCCAGACGTTTTTATCTCGTACGATCACACAATAGCTCTGAAAATTACAAAATTTAAAATCCGATAATAAAACAATATTACGGATCCAATGGAACTCGTTTCGTCGAATTCCGAGACTGCGCCTCGGACAGCTATTTTTAAATATCGATTGAACGATATACATTTCAAAACTGATCAAATCAATTCTAAATCCATTTCTGAAGCTTCTATTATCTTCAGTATTATCAATACGAATTTTAAAAGCTTTCGAAATATTTTTCTTCGGCCTACAATTGAAGATTTAAATTTTTATTCAACTTTCAATCGATTAAATTTTAAAGTTTAATCGCAGATTTCAAAATTAGATCGGGGATTCAAATTAAATTATCGTTCAAATATTTAAAATAAATTAAATATTTACAATTTAATTTGTTCGAAATTCTGGGTCGTTACAGACTTCCCCCCTTAAAAGAATTTCGTCCTCGAAATTACAAGTTAGGAAAAGTGGTCCTTAACTCGTCTATTATTTTTCAATATTCAATTGCTTTATCAATTCTTCAAAACAAATCTTTCTACTAAAGATTCGTTATCCTTCAACTAAATTTCTAACTTCAATTTTTAAGTTTCAAACAACATTGTTTAACTTCTAATTTCAAATTCGAGTTTAAATTCAAATTTTAACTTTCAAAATTTCTCAAAAATTTTCTAACACTCGGAATTTTCGAAAAATTTCGCCAGCGTCTCCTTTGCGCGGCTAATACGGCACTACTACAAAACGTCCCTACGGACTCTCAGATTTCAAAAAGAAAAAGAAAAAGCCAAACGGCTAGACCAGAAATCATCAAAAACTCATATTGGAATTCAAATACGTACCTTTTCGAGCAATTCAAATTTATCTTCGAAATTAAATTCCAATTCCTTTACACCTGTATATCCTACTAGCCATAATATCTAGTTACATATATTCAAACCATTTTGCAAATTCAATTACAAAATTTTCAATATAAACTACTTATATCATTTCTACTTCACTATTGAAGTTACACATTCAATTTCGTTCAATTTTACATTTCACATTCATTTGAATCCAATTCACAATTCAAATCTAATTTGGATTCGGTTTATCTCCTGAATATTGAATTTTATCAGCTCTCATTCATAACTGATTATTTTTAGATTAGTTTCAGTTACTAATTCATTTCTAATTCTAATCCACTTACAAATTCAAATCTGCTTTCAACATTCAGTTTCAATTCCAGTTTTATCTTCATTCAATTAGCTTCACTTACTAATTTTAGTTTAATACTTCACAATCCAATTCAAATTCAGTCTTACATTCTTACAAATTCAAAATGAATCTTAACATTTCAATTTCATTCTCTTGCACTTACAATCGAAATTTTTATTTGTTTGTTCTCACATTCTTTCATTTTCAATTCGAATCCAAATTTTATTCTTTTGTTCAATTATCAACTTAGAATAATTTCAATATCAAGTTTCACTTAAAGAATTTCACTCTTCATTTAATTGATTCACTTATACTTACTTTGATTTAACTTCATTCCTTAAGTTAAATTTATTCGACCAAAATTCAAATTGTATAAGTTATCAACTTAGTTATATTTCATAGTATTCCAGAGTCTTAGCAACATTTCAAAAAATCATTTTGAAAACAATTCAAATTTTCCTTTGAATTTTCTAAAACCAAATCCAATTTTTCAAACAACTTCCATTTAAAACAATTTGGCAGCAATTTCTCTTTTGGAAACCCGAAAATGAACATCGATAATGCTGCAGTCATTACCGAAGTTATTTTCCAGCGACCGAAAAGAGTTTAGAGCTTTCATCTCTCTAAAATACTTTTCAAAACCTTTGAAATTCATTTTCAACTCCAAAAATGATTTAACTTTCCAAATCTCCAAAATTTTCAAGTTCCTTTCAAAACATTTCCAAAAACTTCTCTGGAATTCCGTTTTAATTTACAATTCTCTAATTTCATTAGTATGTGCATTTATTTCTTCGTTCTTTGTTTTTAATTCCAATTTCATTTACAATTTCCACATATATATTAATGGGAATAATTAACATCATTACTTCCTAACAACCATGCATCCATATATCATAATAATTTACAGAAAACATTTCTTTTCTATACAAAATAGTTTTTGGCAAAATTATCTCATTTACCCGTTTTAAAATCAATACTGTGTCGGTTTATCTTGTTTAAGAGTTTAGAAACCCCTATCGATTACAGTTAGCTAGACTGCACCGACCAGAATTCATAAACAATCAACCGATAAGTCAACACAATACAAAACAATTTCATATTCAAATAACAAATACGCGCTCATATCTATTATTACACTCAACTCATTCTAGAGTACTACTGACTCTATCTCTAATGAGTAACACCCAACAGAGCAGGGTTGTCGCTTAACCATATGCTCCGATACCACTTTGTCACATACCGAAATTTTCGACTTTCGAAAATTCAACATCGATACTCACTTTATCGACTGCCGAGAAATCCACCGGTAGGCTTTGCAACCATCCCAGTCCCACCGTGGCTGACAATGATACCCCAAACTTGCTTTTACGGCCAGCCTCTCGACTGTCACGGCATCTGCCTAACCAACCCATCCCTCTCAGGGACATGTAGGGGTAAGAGTCTCCCGTTCGCCACCAAACCGCGAAGCGAGAACCCCCTATCATGCTGTAATATAGCAAGACTGGTGTGAGATCGTAAAACAGTTATTTATCTTTAAAATAAATAGCAGAGAATTTTAAAGTCAATTCGCAATGCTTTTGGAAAATGAAACTACCATAAGACCTCCCACCACACACACAATGCAAACGCAGACTTGGAGGAGATTTCTTCTTATGATAGTCAAAGATGCTTACTACGCAAAAATCAAATTCTTTTTGATATTATTATTAGTGCATAGTGGAAAAACATTTCGAAAGTAAAATATAAATCTTAGCCAGCATAGGTACCATTATATTATGCCTGCTATAGCTGCCTCCTGAGGAGACAGGTTATACAATTGAAACCGTACATGTCGCGTATTGTTTCTTTGGATTTCCAACAAATGGTCAGGCTAAGGAACTTCCTATCCACGATGGGTACGTCCCTGGAATAGACGACCCGAGAAATAACCTAACATTACGGTTAGATCTCTGCCAACACAAGGCCGGGTTACCTCTGCAAAAGTAGGTAACTACTGACACGCGTATGCCATCCCCCGATCGTCACCGATCTTCCCGAGGATCCCCGATTTCCAACAAACCACAAAGTAATAATAACTGTGCAGCAACCACAGAGGTTAAGTATCTGGGCTCCATACCATGATACCACCTTTATCCAGAAGGAATGACATACACTAAGGGGCGCTACTCCCTAGAACCTTGCCGCATTCGTCCTGTTTCGACCATTTCCGGGGTGTGAGGCTCGATGAAGTCTCGTCCACAAAGCTACGCTTTCTCAAAAAGCCCTGCTTCGGGTCAAACAAAATGATCAACCTATGATCACAAAGATATAAGATCAAACAAATGATCATATCACAAATGATCAAACATTGATCATTTCACAGCAACACTCAGTATGCCACGTTACCAAATTGGGATATATCGCTGATAAATTTCAACTACATAACCTCTGAGCTCGTACGTCTCAGAGAAGGGTGTTAAGCTAAGAGAATAAATTCTCCGCCACCAACAGAAATGTATTTGAAAGAAATCAGCTTTATATCTCAAATTGTAACGTCAGACACACAATCCATACAAGTCTGTTCCGGAATCGAACAGAACCGAAGGCACTTCTCACGAAGCCCTTGCATTTCCGGATAATTTTCTAATCACGTCAGGACTTCCCGTCACTAAGGGTGATAAAACCTCTAAACCGAAGATCAGTCGGTGCAGAGTAACTCGACGGTAATCCTTCCGTTTTCAAAAATATCCGGTCTTCAACACCGGTCTTCAAATGCAATTCATAACGACGTATCACATATTCGGAATGGGTTATACGACCCCATGGTCCTTTCCCGGTTAACCCGAATAGTGAGCGTTTATTCAAAAATAAGTGTGGCATTCAAATTCATCCAATTCACAACAAATACCTATCTAAAGGTAATTATTGATAGTCGGTTATTTAACTATCAATAGAGATGCGCAACATCATCAGATTCCAAATAATTTTCCCAAATTATTTATCTTCCAAAATATCTTTTACTAGATATAAAATTTCCACACTTAATCATTTGAAAACAATTTCAAATCAATTTCCACATTTCATTTTATCTTCGAAGATAAAATCTCAAAACAGTTCATTTCATATTGGAAAAGCATTTCCATACTTATTTAACAATAAGTATTTCACAAATCAATTTAATTTCAACATTTGAAAATATTCGATATACTTAAATCAATATTAAGTATATATTCATCCTTTAAGGAAATCATAAATTTTACATCTATTTGAGTCAAAACGAATGTTGCGTAAAACATCGTTACGACGACTCAAAATCACTAGTATAGGGATTCGGAATTTAGATAGATATATGAATCCCAATACTACATCAAAACATTTCCTTTCGGAAATCATTTACTATAACAACAGTGTTATAGTCCATCATTTCCTTATTTCTCGAAACGTCTATTTCAACAATAAATGTTGAAATCTATGTATTCGATACTTATCACGTTTTAAAACATCTTTTAAAACAATTACTTCATTTCATGATATCGCTTTCCCAAACATAACCATTTTACTTAACAATATATTCACTGTCCAAAATCGTGAATATACTTCACTAGCCACATTCCAATATTTTCTACACATTTATTCCAAGAATTATCCACTGTCCAAAATCGTGGATAAAATTCCCTTAATAATCTCTATATTTAAAATCAATCAAATTTAATTGATCTTCGAATTTATAAAACAACGTTTATAAATTCGATTTCCATTTTCTAACAACTTCGATTTATAAATCTTCTTTATTAACAAATTCGAGTTATACTCGATATAAATATCACAAGTCCATATTATAAGTTAATACTTATCATTCATTTTCAACTTCACAATTTATAAATCTATAAATTTCATTCACTTACGGATTCCATAATATTTCATTTTTAACACTTATAAAAACTCGTTTTATAATTTCAACATTCTTAATTTTTGTAGATATCAATTTCATAAATCTTTTATATAAACCGTTTACAGAAATTCAAAAATCTCAATTTAAACCATTTCATAAATCAGTCAACTATTTATTCCAAAAATCACTTTTCGGTTATATTTCACAAATCTATAAATTTTTTTGTAACTTTAAAATTTTAACGTTTATTTATTTAAAATAAATCACTTCAGAAATTTAATAAAACGTATAATTTCAAAGATCACTTTAAAAATCCTTTTAAATTAAAAGTCGTCATTTTTAAAGTTCAAAACTGAATCTGATGATGCCACAACACAAATCAGTCCATCACAACAGTCAAATATCATATATCATCATATGATAACAGAATATATCAAAATATCTGTAAATAATCAATACGGTGAGGAATCCAGTCGGATCCCTCCAACCTGTTTCCCTGCATCCACAGATGTTAGCACAATACCAATTCCGCTCCAGTACGGAATTATCGCGGTATATGGGTTTTTATAAAGGGGGAATTAATTTAAAGGACAAAAATTTGTATATTTTTTGCCTCAAGGACACAACCTCAATATTTTTACCATAAGGACAAACATTCTTCTAAAAATTATTCACAAGGACAAATATTTTCCAAAATTATTCATAAGGACAACAAAACTGCTACCAAGCTAAAAACTGATACCTAAAAACTGCTACCGATAACTACAAACTGATACTATTAATGACTAAAAACTGATACCTAAAGAAAGTTGTCCTTCAGGATAAAATATTGAAGACCTGTCCTTGAGGCAAAAACGCTGAAATTTTTTGTCCTTGACAATAATTTCCTGTTTTATAAATCCGCTTACTAACGGCGCAATAGGGTCTCATCCGCTATACGAGGCGGGAAATCAATCAATCCAATATATACATATGCCAATATGTATATACTGCTATATATAGATATATATCCTATAATATCTAATATCACATCCAAACAAATCAATCAATAACTGAAATTCAATTATAAATCTGAGTGAGAAGATCTCACCTTAGCTTTTTATTTTGCAATCCAATCCATTTTGACCATTTCTTCTTGATTTTAAACCTTGTATAAATAATTTATACAGTTGATTAATAATTGAATAAATCAAATAACAAATTTTCGCTTGGTAATTTTAGTTATCCAACGACTTTTATTTCAAACAAATTATTTTTTTTAAATAAATTTATTTAACTAAGTATTTTCAATTTCAAACTAACTTCCTTGTTTCTTTAAACAAAATCTCATTTGCATATATATATTTCAAACATTTTACTTATATACTTATTTAATTTATTCCTAACTGCTTATAAAAATAAGCTATAAAAATCTTATTTTTATAAAATTCTTATATATATAAAATTTTCTGTTTTACTGTAAATACAAGCAGTAATTTACTATCGAATTTTCATCCAAAAGAAATTTACCTAGGTTTATCGAAAATAAATTAATAAATTGATTACCTAACTGACGAGTTTATCGAGACCCAAAGGCTACAGCTCGAACTCATCTCGACTGCCTGCTTCCATTCGCGAAGCTCGTCGCGATGCTTGTGACTCCACCTTCCAATTGAAGACGCCACCTCCTCCAGCCTAGCGCTCAAACTACCAGAGCGACCCTCAGTTCTTGAACGCGATACGAAATCGAAGTCGACTCTGACCCTTATCCAGTTGAACTCGCGACGCTACCCATCCCCTTCGATGTCGCGCACGCCCCAGATTTTTTTTCAAGCGCCTCGATCGCGACTCACCTACTCGAGCAGCGACCAAATGCTCGAGACTTGGTCGCGACTCCCAAAACGTCGAACCCCTGCAAACCCTCGCCTTCTAGTCGCGAGCAAAACTAGCGACTTCGTATATTTTTTTCGAATTGGGTTTGCAAAGATGGAAGAATGTCAGGGGACTCGTGATTTTCGAACGAGGAAAGGGATTTTCGGTTGATTTTTGGTTTTGAAAATTTTGAACGAGGCTTCGTTCGAATGGACTGGGAAGAATAAGGGAAAATGATGAGTGGCCATTTCTCTTTTCGTTTTGATGTTTTTGAGCGAGAGTGTTTTGTTCGTGTATTTTAACAGGAGAAGGAATGAGAAGGAATGGTACGAAGGAGACAAGAGAACGTGTTTTAACAGGGAATAGGTCTGCAAAAACGTAGGGTGGCTGATGATTTGAATATATAAATTTATATTTAAATTAAATCAATTAATTACCGTCCAGACGTTTTTATCTCGTACGATCACACAATAGCTCTGAAAATTACAAAATTTAAAATCCGATAATAAAACAATATTACGGATCCAATGGAACTCGTTTCGTCGAATTCCGAGACTGCGCCTCGGACAGCTATTTTTAAATATCGATTGAACGATATACATTTCAAAACTGATCAAATCAATTCTAAATCCATTTCTGAAGCTTCTATTATCTTCAGTATTATCAATACGAATTTTAAAAGCTTTCGAAATATTTTTCTTCGGTCTACAATTGAAGATTTAAATTTTTATTCAACTTTCAATCGATTAAATTTTAAAGTTTAATCGCAGATTTCAAAATTAGATCGGGGATTCAAATTAAATTATCGTTCAAATATTTAAAATAAATTAAATATTTACAATTTAATTTGTTCGAAATTCTGGGTCGTTACACTCCTGCTTTGCTACAGGCATAAGAAGACGTTAGCTAACGTCACAGTGGGAAATGTTGAATGTATGATTTCTGCAAAATTCTAGTTATTGTATTTTGATTGTTAATTTAATTGAAAAGAAATGAAGGCCATTCGTACGATCCATATCTAGTCCTAAACGCCATCAAAGACATACTATCCTCTGCTACTCTGAGCTTGATGGAAACATGTTGTCAAATCCAACTGAGAAAATACCTTGGCTCGACTCAACTGTTCGAACAAATCGTCAATTCTGGGCAACGGATATCGATTCTTTATCGTCATCTCATTCAACTTACGATAATCGATACATAGCCTCAACGATCCGTCCGGCTTTCTAGCAAACACTGCTGCTGCACCCCAAGACAAAATACTCGGCCTGATAAAACTCTTGCCTTCTAAATCCACCAACTGCACCTTCAACTCCCTCATCTTTGTAGGAGTCATCCTGCTTGGCGGCCTACTCACTAGTTCTGCTCCCGGAACCAAATCTATTCGAAACTCAATGACTCGTTTCGGTTGCAATCCAACTACAGGTTCAAAAACATATGCGAATTCTCTAACCACAAAAACTCGACTCAACTTATCATCTGATTCCATAATACCCAACAAAGCATACATCTCACCGTCAGAACCTTCTACAGTATAAACAATCCCGTCGCTACAATCTGGATGTCTAATAGATATTTTCCTATCCTGACAAAATATCCTAGCATCGTACTCACTTCCTAAGAATAATTCCGAACCTCACAAAATCAAACATATGTAAACTGCAAAAAAATGGATGACTTAACAGGTCACATCTCAACCCTAGAGTTGCATACCCTTCTATGAGATTCGCAACCTGCAAGAAAGTAACTAAATATGTGGGTTCTAGGTTAAGCTTATCTATCAAACATCTAGATATAAAAGAATATGATGCACCGGTATCAAATAGAACGCTAACAAACATACTATGAATCTGAAGTGTACCTACTAAAACTGCCTTTCACTTCTCCTGAGTTGTTGGCTTCGAAGTAGCTGGCTCCATTGCATACACCTTGCCCTTTTCCATTCTTAGCGGGCTCCTTGCATTGGTTCTTATAGTGGCCTTTCTGGTCGTAGTTGAAGCACCTGACATTCTTTTTCCCAGTCGCTTCCTTTGCCTTTCCAACACGACACTCATTAGCAAAATGCCCCTTCTTGTTGCACTTGAAACAGAGTTATATAAAATAATAGAGAAGCATAACATTGTATTATTAAAATTCACTACCATGCATAAAATATGCAAATGATTGATAAAAATAGCATATGTATATTAGTAGTCCACCAGCATATACTAATAGGCAGAGTTTACTTATTTACCATTCATAAAACCGACTTTTTTTACAATCAGATTATATATTGGTTTGTTCAAAACCAACAGCTATATGAGTACAATTACACCTTCAACACTATAATGATGGTAACTCTTAAGCTTTTCTATAATAGTGTTAAATTTTAAAATAAAGGATTCTAATGGTTATTCATATTCAGAATGCTATCAACTTAGATTTATAATGTAATAGAAGATATAGTTGAACCAACAATAGAAGAGATTGTGCTAAATGAATTGACAAAAATCTTTTTTTTCCATTGCATTATATTAACCACTGGACATTGCTGGCACCAGATTACGTTATATTGCAATGGACTCGTTGTGACTCAAATAAATCACAAACCAGATCAACACAAGCATCAAATCCAAGCTTCAAACGAGCTCTAAATACAGTTAGTAAAATTTGTATAAAACATTTGATCAAAATTAAACAAGAAAAAAATGTTATATGTGTTTGCAGCGAAATTGGTCACAAACACTCAAGAATTGGTTTATGTAGAGAAGTAAATGAAGAAAGTAAATTAAAATTGAGGAATAGTTTAAACTAACAACAAGTAAGAAGAAACAATCAAAAACATAGAGATTTATAGTGATTCAGCGTTGTATGCCTACGTCCACTTTGAAGATTAACTTTATTGATTGCTTTATGAATCTGATTACAATAGTTGAGAATGGGGAACACTCAATTACAATGATATCTAAAGTAACCAGCAACGTAAAAATCCTCAGAATGACCCATTAGGCCAGTATTTATAGGTGAAAACGACCACCAATCTCTCCAAAATTTCGGTTATAGGACCTCCTAACCACCATAGGCCTACCAGAGGGGTCGCTAGGCCCAAATTCCCATGAAGAAGGATCGGTACCGAACCTTTTATTATTTGATTTTTGGGCAGCGATCCCTACGGTGGCTTCTGCTTGCTTAAATATTTTAGCCCTCAAATCTTTTGTCATTTGGACTTAAGGAGCTTAAGTTATTACATGATCTTTGATTTAGTATTGCTTGTGCACTGTCTTCTGCCGATCCCTTTCAATCAGCCATGCCGATCCCTCTCAATTATCTACACTGAACCCTCCTTTATGAGCTAAGGTATACCAATCCAACTAAACAAAGCACGTCGATCCATAATTTTCCGTTAAATATGCCGATCCATCCTCTTCTACGAAGTATACCGATCCATGCCATTCAACTATGCCGAGCCCTTCTTTATGAACCGAGGTATGCCGATCCATCTTTGTCAATAAAGCCCGCCGATCCCTTCATGATATAACCTGCCAAAGTATACCAATCCATCCTAGCCAACTATGTTGAACCCTTATTTGCTCAACCATGCCGATCTATATTTGCTTAATCATGCCGATCCATATTTGCTTAATCATGTCGATCCATATTTGTAAGCTGAAGTATGCCGAACCCTATCGAGTAGCCAAACTATATCGATCCCTTCGTTTGACTAAGCTATATTCCACACCTTAAGCATTTTACATTGTTTATCTACCAATTCCGTACAATTCTGGCTTCATGTAACCATATACACTTGACTTCCAGGTTCCATATTCATCATTCTGCAGTTATCGGCCTTGATGGCATCGGGTTTAACTCATGTAGCTAGTTCGATATAGCCGGGCTGGAATGTCGGATAACACTGGCCTCCCAAAGTACGTCTTGTGATTAACATGATATGCTTTGAATCTAAACAAGTCTAGGTTGTCGAAAAGATGTCCATCTAGCTTCTTAAATGATTGTTATTCGTTTGTCGAATCATTTTTTCAAAGTATTGAATTCTTCATTGACTGCCATAACGCTTGGTCGATTTAATATAAATCCAGTGCCATATTTTGTCAATATATATAAGTCTGGTTCTGCGAGACCTATAAGTTTTTGTTGTCTGGTCCCATCCTGAACTTGAAGGTTTTACGTTTGATTTCAATTTTTGTTGATTTCAAAAAATCGAACTTTTAAGTCATTCACGTGCACATTCATATACACATTTTTGTTATCGGCTCCCGGACATGTTCGAACATTTACGGGTCATTGCCAATTTCTATAATATTTTGTATGTTCATGTTCATAGCCAACCCTTACAACCATTTATTTTCTCCTTTTTCTTTCCTTTATTATGAATTTATAGGGGTCGACATGCATTATAATAGTCCCTCTTTCGAGCCATGCTAATAGGGATCGACAAGCTTCTATGCCGACCCCTTTCTCCTCAGTATACGCTTAGTATTTTGGGCCGGCCCCTCTTTCGTGTGTGTGTGTTTGTATGTGTGTGTGTGTGTATCAGCCTTTTGATCCTTTCATTTTTACTTATCATATTTACTTTGCTTTTGTGCCGAGCTCTTGTCATGAAACCAAAATCTCTGACCTTTAGCCTTAAATCCATCCACAATTCCAGCTTACCCACAACTTCGCTTCCCTCTTTTTCAACTTGATCATCTCCAAACATCTTAATTCATACGTCTAAATTTTCATTTAGTTAAGACTTTGAAGCACATCTTTTAATTATGTGATTAGACCCTGGGCTCTAAGTAGTTGGTGATTACGAAGGTGTTCGAGGCCGTGATGATGAGCGGCCTTAGAGAGATTAATGGTTATTGAGCAGGGGTCGGTAGATTGAGTTAGGAGAAGGAAGAGGAGAGGAAGAAAAAAGGTGAGGGTTTGGTGAGGGATTTTGATGGAAGGAAGGTTAGTAGTTGAAGAAGGAATAGATTGATATACGAGAACATTGCAGAGGCAGTGTTCAGCTAGGTAGGGATCGGTAGATTTGGGTTAGGAAGGAAGAGATTGGTCTTAGTGAACCTGGGTGAGGTATCAGTAGGGTATGTTTCATTTGAAGGGATCAGAGGTTGTGAAGGCTCTGTGGTAAAGCCATAGAAAATGGATCGGCATGTCCATAGTGATCGGCTTTCTATAGGGTTCGGTTGGACTTAGTCGAGGAGAGGGATCGGTAGAAGAGCTTTGGGATAGGGGTCGGCATACGCCATAGGGATCGACATTAAGTTAAAGATTGTCTTATTTTAACTTGCAAACTAATTCGATCTGACTTGTTTGAACAATCTACATCAATTTACCTCAACGACCTTGGACATATGATGATGATGAAAAATATAACATGCATATCCACTGTCAAACTTGAGAATGAACAATCAAATTCCTGGAACTTCCAATATAGACTAAAAACTTGCGTATGGACTTAAACGACGAACTTCTCACTTCAATATGCCAATAATTTATCCCAAAGCTTTCGTAACCGATCAATCCTTTTTCTAGTTGAGACGGTCAGTGATGACGGTCTCTTCGGTCGAACTCCTAGGTCTCCTCGTTTTATTTCATTTTTCTGATTTCAAACTATTTATATCTGTTATACACTGCACTGCACTACACTAGCTCACACTTAGCATGAGGGAACATGTTATCTTTCCTAACCTCGATTATCTATTGAGTATAGCTAATATGGATTCCAAATGTTTGGAGCGTTTAGCTGATATGTCTTCTGATCCGGCAATAAAACACATTGATTCAAAAGCAAAATCAAGTTCTCCAACTATATTCGGCAGCTTTCTCCCAGCTATCAAGCGGAACGGATAGATGTTTCTAGCCTACGGGTCAATCTTTTCTCAAATATTTCGATCCTCCCGGCGGAGGACATAAGTCCTACTCCTGATGCATAGAGGGTGCTATCTTCTAAATAATCCAGTAGACTCATAGGCCTCCCGAATTGGCGAGGCTGCTCTCCGCTGGCTATGTTCTATTCATGGAATTTTGTTTGTGGATGTCTTGGTTCCTTAAAGAAACAACAGGCCTCACATGCCCTCGGTGGGGTACACGGCGTGTAATAAATTTATGTGTTGGGATGGATGCGTACCGCCCTTTAACTTGTTTATCCGAGAGATGTTGAGATACCTTGGGATAGCTCCCACTCAACTCCATCCAAATAGTTACGCTTTTATACATGGAACTTTCTTGCTTTTTATGAGTGCTCTATTTCGTCCCCCAACTCCCGAAGATATAAGATTCATTACAACTTCAAACGGCAGTCAGGAAGACGTTCTTATGTTTTCCTTAAACCCTCGCCAAATTGCCAAGTCTTGACAGGCGCTTGGAATAAACTTTCTTTGTTCAAGCATGAGTGGTTTTATGTACGATGTTCACCCGGCTTTGCTAGGCGATGGTTAGAAGGACGTAAGTATTACTTTTATTTCTTCCTCGAATTCACTGATCCAAGTCATACCCTTTCCTTTAAATCTGCTAACATCTGGGATTCTTTCAAGTGTTCACCCACGCCCTGAAGGCACCAATTTTTCAAGAGTAGTCACTGCCATTCGCGCTACCTCCGTCGAAAATAAGGACATCAAACTTCTTTTAACTAATGAGTTACTATCATTGTTCGGGCTATTGGAGGAAGGTCATAGTATCAGGCTCCCTAAAAGTGCAGCATTGTCGAGTAATGTTGTAGAACAAAGAAGGGATACCTTCAATCCCCTCGTGCCCTCAGCCGAGGGGACTCAGGACGGCACTGAAGAGGGTGAGATTAGGGATTCTCAGGCCGATAAGCTAGGCGACATTGATGCAGGCCTGGGGAAGGCGCCTATGGTTGAACCATCGCAAGGCGCACAATCCCGAACACCCACCAAAAGAAAGAAAAGGCTAGAGTACAAGCTTCATAGAAGAAAAACTGCCGTGGGTCCAGAGTTCGTTATTACTCCCATTGAAAAGGAATCGTCTTCTCAACACTTGGAAAGTTCGCTGAAGGGATTTTCAAATATCCAAATTCCGGATGATATCATGACCTAAGACTTTCTGAATATCAACACTGAAATACTTAAATCTCCCACTAGGAGTGGTGAAGTCATTCTTACTTCTAATAAAGGAGAGAAAATGTCGATGAGAAAGGCTATATGCACCGGTCTGTTGGGGGAAACACTAGGACACTCACAACTTCGTGCACTTCACCACACACTTTTTATTAATCTTTCATGCAACAATTACACATACGCTCTCATTTGGTCTTTTTGGGTGTTATGTCTCAGTCCTGGGCCTTTGATCACTTAAGAAGTTCTTCATCATATCATCGATCTAGCCGGGATTCGGAGTCTGGCCGGCGCAAGGAGAGAGATGAGGGACATGATAAAAGCTATCACTCAAGGGAATCTTCTTCTTCTAAATGCAAGCCCAAGTCCCAAACATCACGTCAAGGAGAATAGTCTAACTTTCCCGCTCACAGTGGAGACCAACCTCCTTACCGTGGCCTTTAAATCGCTGCATCTAATGAGCAACATTATGGTTCCTTGAGCTCTAAACAATCTCGCGAACGTCGATCAAGCAAACATCCAATTGCTACTTCTAATCCGTCTTTGTCGGCTACTGCTCCCGATGTTTCTATAGCAGAGAAGTTAGCTGAGCTTAAGGCCACTTTTCCAAAAAAATTCTTTGATGGGCTTAAATTCCTTCCTTCAATTCATAAAATTGCGAGGCACGCCAAGGAGAGTTCTCTTGCGTGTGTCAATGATGTGTTCGTGCAGCATGAATCATTCCCACATTTGGCAGAAAAAGTTTTCGAAGTATCCATTGAGCGGCAACATGAAATAGACCGCCTCAAGTTAGAAGTTAAACACGATAAGGACATAATCAGACATCAGGCTACCAAATTTTTAGAATTGAAGACATAAATTGTTGAAGCGTAGAATAACGCTAAGGAAACGGTAGAGGCGGTGAGCCATTTGGAAATTTCTCATAAAAAGGAACTCAACGCAGCCCTCAATCGCAGCAGGGCACTTGCTTTAGAAAAAGACTCCTTGCAAAAGGAAAAAGATGCTCTGGTCCGCCATGTCGAGGGGCTCGAAGAGCTTTTCAAAAAGGAAAGGGAGGAGAAAATTGAAGCCCAGGAAGAATTGCAGAAGTACTATGAAGAGGTTTTCGAGGCAAGGAGCCTAAAACTCAAGCTTGATGAGCAGTTTGCAAAAATTGAAGCTCTAAAAAAGGAGGCTCGAGAGGAGGGCCGTAGAGAAATGATCAAGGAGATTGAATCCCAAGTGGAAGCTACTAAAGAGTCTAGTAGGAATGAGATCAAGGACTTGTTCGATCCATTCGTCGTCGAGTATAATGCCAAAGTCCTCATCCATCGTGACTTAAGTTTTCTTGACGAGGGTTTTCTTGAATTACTTGCTGAAGCTTGGGAGCATATTATCGAAATAAAGAAGAGAGACTTGGGCAAAGCTGAGCTCAATGAAGAAGAATTGGTGCAAAAGATTCTTTGTGGGAACGCCTTTGGATTTGGTTGCCGCGAAACTCCGATAATTCAAGGTTTCTACGCCTACGAGAATAGGGAACATATTTTTGGATCTTTAGGAGTCGATATAAGGGCCTATCTTCTTCCCAAGTTGTGGAGTAGAGTTGGACTTGAGCTATGATCCAGAGAAGCCTGACTATCAACCCAAGATGTTGTCTCCTATTTTAGAAGGAGGTACCCCAGCGACCACGGAGAGTCAACTGGACGTGGGTATTGCCATTTACTCCTTTATTTATGAAAAGTTATTTCTTCGAGCGCGATGGTTCTAAGATAATCTCCCTGTTTTAACAAATTTTGCAGGTCTTCCGGGCCATAGTCAAACTCCCAAGAGTGATGCTGCTGTGGAGCAATAGGAGAAACCGACTGAGGTTCCAGCAACTACTAATGTACCAAGGCCTGATGCTCAAGTCATCGGTGCTCTCGATGATGATAAGGTCGAAGATCTGCTCCCAGTGGATGAGTTTGAGGATGTGGTGATCACTGGTGCTTCCGAACGCACCAAAAAGACCAGTATGAAAGAACGGATTGAAAAGGAGGAGCTGCTGAAAAGAAAAGCCAAAACCGAGCTCGTCGAGGTGGACATTGACGATCCTAACCTTGTGCCACTGCAAGTTATTCCACCCTGTGGGTCGATTCCCAGTGAACTTCCTCCTACCTCTATAAGCTCTCCTGCTAAAAGCGGCAAGGGTTCCGGAAAAAGTGGCTCAAGTGGCTCTACTTCCGAGAAATATAAAAAAGGGAGGAAGTCGAAAAAATAGCCATCGCCTCAGCTCAATGTATATTGTTTTCACAACCGTTTCTTTCACTAGCTGTGGTTGTATGGGTATGAATCTCGATTTTTTGGAATAATCTTGTACTATAAGCTCAAAACCTGTTATGTGAATAAAAGTTTTTATTTTCTGTTGAGCTTTCGTGTGGATTGCTATTTAAGTAGTTGAACTATTAATTTCCATTCAATGTACTTGTAATTCATTGTTCGTAAATTTTGGTAACAATCCACCAGCTCTATCCCAAGGCCTTCAAGTGGTCATGGCCTCAAGTCATATCAAACACAAGGCTCGGGCCTTAGTGTTACGCTGTCGAATTCAATGGTTTTTGTGTAACTAGCCCCGGTTTTGACATAGCGGGGTCAGATGTTAGACGGTCGAACTCCATCCTTAGCAAGTTTATACTCCTCCCATCGGTTTCAGGCCGGAGTTTGTAGAATAGAGATTGTTCGAACTCCACTCATATATTTATTTATGCTCGTATCCACACTCTAGGGATAAGATTTAGTCGATGGGTGGTTGAATCACACTCAATTCTATGTTTATACTCTAGTCCACACTCTGGGGGCTTAGAGTGATTTCGCGGGTGGACGATTCACACCCGATTTATGTTTATACTCCAGTCCGCACAGTGAGGGTTTAGAGTTATTTTACGGGCGGTCGATTCACACCCGATTTATGTTTATACTCTAGTTCATACTCTGGGGACTTAGAGTTATTTTACGGGCGATCGATTCATACCCGACTTATGTTTATACTCTTGTCCGCACTTTGGGGACTTAGAGTTATTTTGTGGGTGGTTGATTCACATCTGACTTATGTTTATACTCCAGTCCGCACTCCGAGGACTTAGAGTTATTTTAGAGAGCATTCAGATCGCACTCCCCTTGGTTGATTGATTGGCCCCCTAGGGTGTGGGGTTCGGTCTAGCGAGTGATCGGTCGCGTCACAATCACTCTTATTTTTTCTCAGTCTCATAGTTGGGCAGGAGTTATTCGAACATTAGATTATCGGCCACACTTATTCCTTTCTGTATATCCCATCCTTTGGGTTGTGAATGAGAGTTGTTGAATGAACAGGTGGATTGAGTTCATTTTGTTTAATCCCATGGGGAATTAGCATAATTGGTTGATTTCAAACTCTAGGAACCTGTCATACATATCGACATCAATTAGTCTCGCTATGTATTTTGCATATAATGCAACAACAACATAAATATAAAGGAAGCCTGAAACTTTATTCATTAAATGGAAAAGAATAACATAAACTGTCTTATTACACATTCAGAAGATCAAATGCTAAAGCAAATTCTGAAAATAAATACAATTGAAATGTAAAAGAAATAGACTAATTGAAATAGCGTCATTGATGTTCGCTATTCCACACCCTAGGAAGTGTAATGCCATCGATAGTCGCTAGCTTGAAATTTCCTTCTCTATGCCTCTGTTCAATGACATATGGTCCTTCCCAGATTCGATTCATGTGCGATGGGGTAGGCAAAAATCGTTTCTAGACGAGATCACTAATTTTGAAGGTTCTAGGTCGAATTTTAGTGTTGTAATACCAGGCGACTCAGTGTCGATGTGCAGCTGCTCTCAGATCGACTTTCCGCGCTTCTCTTCTATGAAGTCAAGAGATTCCGAAAGGAGATCTTTATTTGTTGTAGGGTAATGGTAAGTCACTTAATGAGAAGGGACTTCAAGCTCAATAGGGATAACGGCTTCGGAACTATAGGCAAGGGCGAATGAAGTATGGCCAGTCGCGGACTTGTGGGTGGTCCTACAAGCCCAAAGTGCTGTAGGGAGTTCATCCACCCACCTGCCTCTAGCCTTCTCCAAATGCTTCTTCAAAATGGACTTACGATTTTATTCATGGCTTTAACTTGTCCATTTGCCTGAGGGTGAGCGACTTCTACAAATCTCTTTTGAATACGATATCTTCGACATAAGTCTTTGAGTTCAACACTGTCGAATTATGTCCCATTGTCAGTTACAATAGTCCGTGGAAGACCGAAGCGGCATATGATGTTTCAGACAATAAAGTTGACTTCTTTCTTGGTTGTGATCATGGCTAAAGGTTCTACTTCGGCCCATTTGGTGAAGTAACCAACTGCAACGATAACATACTTTATGCTAGAGATCGGTAAGGAACTGATAATGTCTATACCCCACATGGAAAATGGCAATGGGTTGACCATTTGCATGATTTCTGTTGGCGGAGCTCTTAGGAATTTTGCATATATCTGGCATCTATAACATCGTCTTACATAATCAGCGGCGTCTCGATTCACGGTTGGCCAATAATATTCGTAACTGGGTATTTTCTTTGCCGGAGTTTGCCCCCAGTGTGATCACCGCATTCCCCTTCATGAACTTCTCTTAGTACACGTTTTATCTCATCATGAGCGACACACCAGAGTAGAGGGACTGAGAAACCTTTCCTGTACATAATTCCTTCTTGCATAATATACCATGAAGCTTTTCGAAGGACTTATAGCTTTTCATTTCTTTTATCTAGCAGGACCCCATGCAATAAATAGTTTTTAATTTGATTCATCCATGATTCCCTTTCAGGTTCCATTTATTTTTATCTGGTAGGACTATTGTAACTTTGCCAATTTGCCAATTTCTCTATTTTTGAATAGTTCCTTTTCGCTCCCGTAAATCATTTACTGACGTAATACACCGGCCTTTGGATCTGATTCTCCTCACGAAGCAATGCGGCACTTATAGCGTGTGCCGATACAGCCAAATAAATGTATAACTCCTCATGATCTACCGACTTTGACAAGATATGGGGTCTCTCCAAATGATTCGCTAAAGCTTGAAATGCATCTCTACAATCCTGCATCCATTCAAAGTTTCCTTTTCCTTTCCTAATCAAATCGAAGACAGGAATGCATTTATCGGTAGCTCTAGAGATAATCGGCTTAAGGCAGCAACTTTTCCATTTAGACTTTGCACTTGTTTAATAGTCCTCGGTGCTTGGATATCATGGATGGCTTGAATCTTCTTGGGATTAGCTTTTATTCCACGAGCATTGACAATAAAGCCCGAGAATTTTCTTGATGCAACACCAAAAGAACACTTCAAAGGATTGATTTTCATCTTGTAATATCAAAGGATGTTAAACATTTCTGCCAAGTCTCTAATGTGGTCGCTTGATCGTCGTGACTTCACGAGTATATCATCCACATACACTTACATTGTTTTTCCAATCTGGTCTTTAAACATCCTATTGACTAAGCACCGATAAGTTGCTTCGGATTCTTCAACCCAAACGACATTACTACATAACAGAACAATCCAACATCCATGATAAAACTGGTGTGCTCCTGATCAAGGATATGCATCAGGATTTGGTTATATCCTGAGTATGCATCCATAAAAGATAGCAATTCATGTCCTGCGGTTGAATTAACCAGCTGGTCAATCCTTGGAAGGAAAAAAAATGTCTTTTGGACATGCTTTGTTCAAATCTGAGTAATCAATGCACGTTCTCCATTTCCCATTCGCTTTCTTCATAAGTACGGGATTAGATACCCATTTAGGGTAGAGGGCATTGTGGATAAACCCATTATCTTTTAGTTTATCCACCTCCTCTTTAAGAGCGGCAGATCTCTCCGGATCCATACCACGTCATTTCTGCTTCACTGGGACATACCTCGGGTCAATATTCAATGCATGGCTCGCAATAGTGGGCGATATTCAACACATGTCAGAGTGAGTCCAAGTGAGTACATCTAGATTCGCTTGGAGAAAACCAGCAAGTTCCTTCATTATCGGGGGGCTGAGCTGTGATCCAATCTTTAGAACTAGTGATGGATCATCATGGTTGACCATCATATCAATCGTTAGCTCAACCGATGCAGCCTTGGTCTCTTTGGGCTCCTCTTTATCATCCCTCAGATCTATATATCTATAGAATTGACTATGGTGCTCGAGCCAAGGCTCAGGTGCCGATTGTCAATCTTCGGTGGCTAGGATGCGGACAGTCTTGTCCATACCCTTACCCTTTTCTTTACGCCGAGCCTCCCTCAAATCAGCTACATAACAAGCACGTCCAACCGCCTGATCACCATGAACAACTCCTACACCATTGTCTGTTGGAAACTTCAAAGTCAAACACCATAGGGCAAGAGCTGCTTGGAATTTAGCCAGGTCTGGTCGACCCAGAAAAACATTGTATGTAGAGTCAACATCCAAAACAATAAACGACAAGGTTCACACTCTCCTTCTTTCACCTTCTCCCAATTCAACAGGTAATTCCACATAACCAAAATCTTTGGTTGCAACAACATTAAAACCATGTATATGAGCTTTATACGATTTTAAATCTTTGGCTTCCATCATCACCTGATCATATGCCTTGTTGAAGATTATATTCACCAAACTTCTACAATCAACCAAAATCCTTCTCACCAAAGCAGGACCAATCATAGCTGAAATGACCATCAGGTCGATTGTTGGAGCCTTTACTTTTTCTGTATCCCTGTTCTTAAACACAATATCATCCGCTATCATATGTTGTTGTTTCACTGGAGCTCCATCATCCGTATTCGAACAGCATTCAAAATCTACATGCCTAATCGCTCTAGCATAGCACTCCATCTCTTGCCAATTCCTATTCATCGGATGTGGCCCTCCGACTATCGTATTTATCACCAGTCTTCCACTAGTCCGCGCAGGCTCCTCAGCCCTACGCGGAGCTTGTTATCGATTAGGGTCAGATGCCCCCTACTTGCCATCCTATGGGGTTTTCACAAACTGTTGCAATTTCCTTTCCTGAATTAGCTTTTCCATAACATCCTTGAGATGCCTGTATTCATTAGTGTTGTGCTCATACCACTCATGAAACCGACAATATTTCCTAGTCTATTTCTGCTTTTCTATCGATTCCTTTGGAGATGGCTTCCTATACCACATGGTATTGCAAGTGGATAGATAGATATTCTCTAAGGATGTGTTTAGTGGCCTATAGTTATCATACATTGGAATCCTAGGCTTTATTCTCCCAGAATCCCTCTTTTGCTCTCGATTCCTCTCTCCGCTTCTCTTTTGCTGATTTGGCTTATTCTAAACGTTCACATGGACTTTCTAGAACTATCATCTGACTGTTTTATTGCAATATTACTTTGTACTGCTTCTCCACTTGGTCCCACAACATTCTTTTTTCTAGAGGACCTGGCTTCCTCCTTTCTCAGAAACTGAGCTGCCTTCGAATAAAAGTGCTCCAACGTGGCAGGCGGTTTACCAGCTAGCCAATCGCCTAACTCAAACTTCGGATCAATCCCTCTCGTTACGGCCATGAGTATCACATGATCATTCGGATTACTGACCTCCATGGAAGCTGTATGAAATCTCTCCAAATAATCTTTCAATGACTCCCCTAGAGCCTGGATCACGCTGGAAAGGGACATCACGTCTTTAGGACGAGTCGCGTACATTCAATATTGCTCCACAAACTTGGTTGCCAACTCATCGAATCTAGAGATTGGTAGCGGGGGTAGTCTCGTGAACCATATTGTCGCTATTCCGGAAAGGGTTATGGGAAAGCATCTGCACTTGGTCGCATCATTGGCTCGCATAGAATCCATCAGCCATTCGTACCTCATAATGCGCTGCCTGGGGTCGGTTTTTCCCTCGTAGGCAGGCATTGATGGCATGTTGAATCTCCTCCGATATTCTGCATGTAGAACATTATCAGTGAATAGGGTATGGCTTCTCGAGATTCCCTAGTCGTCGTTAGTCAAGCCTTGGTTCTCTCTCACCAACTGTCTGACCATTGCCGATAAGTTCGACGTTTGGATGGGTGGTGCCAAACAGTGGTCGTGCTCCACCTCATTTGAACAGTTCGATCGATGTCTGTGGGCCGTTTCACGCCTTCTCAGTTCACCATCTCCTCGGTACACATCTTGCACATTCATCTCGTCATCATTCCTAGGAGGTACCTTGTCAGCATTCAATCGAACTCCATCATCCAAGCCTTCAGAAATAGTTCCAGCACGATTCTCTAAGTGTATGAGGGTAATCCCTTCGATGGAGGAAGGATCAGTACCGATCCCTACGGAGGGATCGACACCGATCGGTCATGGCAGACCGTGATGGTCTGCCAAGCGATGCTCTGAAGTTCCTACGTGATTTTCTTCAATCCTGCGACTCCTATGCCTGTGATATTCATTGGACGAGCTTGAAGTTTCTGATGCCGAGTAAGGAGTGGGATCCCTCCTAGCCTTCCCTTGCCGATGCTGAGTAATTTGGTTCATCAAGTTAATATTAGTCTAAATTTGCTGATTTAGTTGTCGACGACTTTTCATCAACTTTCTCATTAAATTACAAAATTCAGCTCTGGTTATAGAATCAGTAGGATTCTGAACTTCAATCGGATCAACATTCAAATTTGTTGGTTGATCGCTTGGGTCTCCTTGTTGAATGCTAGCAGTCTCATTTCCATCCACATTCTGAGAAGTAGATCTAGTATGTCTCATCATTATCGATCTCCTTGCTTAGATTTCTGCAAATCTAAGTAGTATAAGCAACATTATGAAGATAACTATGGATCTCCTTCGAGGGATTTATCCAATCCAATAGCAGCAAAGGGATCCTAGCAAGCCGAGAATCAGAGTTCTCAATGAAAGCACCAAAATGTTTGTAGCCAAATTGGTCACAAACATCCAAGAATTGGTTTATGTAGAGAAGTAAATGAAGAAAGTAAAATTAAAACCGAGGAATAGTTTAAACTAATAACAAGTAAGAAGAAACAATCAGAAACAAAGAGATTTATAGTGGTTCGGCGTTGTATGCCTACGTCCACTTTGAAGATTAACTATATTGATCGCTTTATGAATCTGATTTACAACAGTTGAGAATGGGGAACACTCGATTACAATGATATCTAAAGTAACCAGTAGCATAAAGATCCTTAGAATGACCCATTAGGCCAGTATTTATAGGTGAAGACGACCACTAATCTCTCCGAAACTTCGGCTATAGGACTTCCTGACCCACATGGTCCTACCAGAGGGGTTGCTAGGCCCAAATTCATATGAAGAGGGATTAGTACCGATCCTTTTATCATTTGATTTTTAGGCAGCGATCCCTATGGTGGCTTCTGCTTGCTTAAATATGTTAGCCCTTCAAATCTTTTGTCATTTGGACTTAAGATACTCAAGTTATTACATGAACTTTGATTTAGTATTGCTTGTGCACTATCTTCTGCCGATCCCTTTTAATCAGCCAAGCCGATCCCTCTCAGTTATCTATGCCGAGCCCTCCTTTATGAGCTAAGGTTTACCAATCCAACTAAACAAAGCATGTATATCCATACTTTTTGATTAAATATGCCGATCCATCCTCTTCTATGAAGTATACCAATCCATGCCATTCAACTACGCCGAGCCCTTCTTTATGAATTGAGGTACGCCGATCCATCTTTGTCAATAAAGCCTGCCGATCCCTTCATGACATAACCTGCCAAAGAATACCAATCCATCCTAGCCAACTATTTGCTATTCCCTTCATGACATAACCTGCCGATCCCTTCATGACATAACCTGCCAAAGAATACCAATCCATCCTAGCCAACTATATGCTGATCCATATTTGCTGAATCATGTTGATCCATATTTGGTTAATCATGCCGATCCCTATTTGCTCAATCATGCCGATCCATATTTGTAAGCAGAAGTATGTCGAACCTTATCGAGTAGCCAACTATACCGATCCCTTTCTTTGACTAAGCTATATTCCAAACCTTAAGCATTTTACATTGTTTACCTACCAATTCCGTTCAATTCTGCCTTCATGTAACCATATGCACTTGACTTTCGGGTTCCATAATCATCATTTTGGAGTCATTGGCCTTGATGGCACACGGGTCTAACTCATGCAGCCAGTTCAATATAACTGGGCTGGATTGCCGGATAACAATATGAAATTACCATAACTAATACCATTTATTTGTTTTGTAGAGAAAGAAATTGAAAGGTTGTTTAGGAAAAAATGATAGAAAATAGAATCTTGAACAAAGATTTTGGAAGAAAAGGAATAAAACAACCACAATGCCCACGGCAAGAACCTGACTCATAAGTAAAATGCTATTTTTTTGCACTATTAAGCAATGTTATACTAACATACACAGAATACATTTAAAATAAAATGACTGCATAAGTTGTCATATACTATTACAAAAATGATATATTATTATCCCTTTATAATATACTATTACCTTTATAATATGCTAAATATTTTTTGTTTACCTAATAATTGCATTACAACTACATAAACGATTGTGCGTGGTTTGTCATGAAAATTATAAAGATACTAGATAACCGAGAGCTTCCAAAAATTATGAAAAGGAGGAAATCGACAATTTCAAAGCATAAAAAATATTTCAAATTCTCAACAACGCTGGAAATAGAAAGGTAATGAAGCCGTTGGAAAACAAAAAAGCTTGATTTTTTTTAGTATTTGATCTGAAATGTACATGAAGTTAACTTCCAATTTTCTTATTAATATTTTCCATATTGTTCTAAAATACATGTATGACTTATACTAATGTTAGAACTGTCAAAATGTATGTACTATGATAACATCTTATGTACTATTGTATTGACTTATCTTAATGTTTACACTGTCATATTGTATGTACATATCATATCATTTGCATTGTCATATTGTTAAAATTATAAAATGCACGGTACCTATATGCGTTAATTTTTCAGTAATAATGAATAGAATGCACAATGATAAAGAACATTGTTATAAGTTTGTGCCATATTGAAATATTATATACAACTATCATTATATAAATAAATTGCTGCAAAATGTATGTACTGATATTTCTATTAAATAATTACCATCGACTTCCACAAAAATGAAGGAATAGATGAAGGAATTCGAGTTTAAATCTAAGTTTAAATGGTTATTTATCAACTTATCTTCTTTCATTCGTTACAAAAGACTTTGCAATCCCAGTTTCTAAAAGTCTTAAACAAAAAAGATTCAAACCTAAGAAAAGAAAATGAATAATATACATTCAAGTATTAAACAAAACAAGAAAACATAGCACTAAGGAATGAAGACTTTCCAGCCTAATACAAAGCTTGCATTAATATAAAAACTGATGGTTCGAATGCATGCAGACCTAAAAACTAAAAGAATCAAATACAAAGTAAACATGTAATATGTTGTAGCTTGTAAGTGAAGACTCAAGGCCAGTAAAAATATAAAATATGTGTAAATTAAAAACATAAAGTACAACAACATTTAATGCTCTCATTTCCTTTAGCAAACAAAATCTGTTCGAGTTGTATGAAATGTGATTTCAGCCTCCAATTGAAGAAAAATATCTCTGGCATTGTACAAATAAAATTATATCAACCTGTACAATGTAATACTATCTGTAAACTTCACATTTTTATACGCCAGCCTTCCCCTTCATTTCAGTTTCGAAAATCCTTAGCAAAGAAAAACTGAGATATCACTTTGTAAACAAATAAACCAAAACAAAACTCCAACAAAACAAGGACCTGATCAATTCTAAACAATATAAACAAAACATCTCAGCCTTCCTTATTTTCATTTGTTCGTTCCTCAAAGATAAGAAAAGAATTTAAAATGATATCATCATATAAACAAGGACAAGTATGCAAATGCAAGATTGTCTTCAGCCTGGAAAAGCTTCAGTTTGCAAATTTTAAAAGCTCTGCTCTTCTCTTCTGTTCTTTCTTTTCAGGTGAGCAAACCTTCTTCTATCTATCCCTATGTTTTGATGTTGTGGCCGATATGAAATTGTTGGCTAGTAGTTAAATTTTGCTTGCATGCTGTGTGGATATATATATATAAGTCTCTGTTTTTAACATACAGGTTCCAAACCTGTCTAGCAATCAGTTTCTCCTACCTCAAATTTTGTGTAGGCTTGCAGTTTAAAATAAACTAAGTTGTCAAAACATAAATCAAGTTTCTTTTCCCTTTTTATTTGTTTAACATGTTGGTGAAGAATCACCACTGCAATTTTTACAGGCAACATACATTTTTAAGTAAAAATTCGAATGTAATAAATTGTTGATTCAACCACATAATCTGAATCTACATTCAAAAATGAGATTTTTAAAACAAAAATTGTGATTTTTCATTATGTATATCAACAACGATTTGTGAATGAACTGGAAATGGATTCTGCCTAATTTCCAGTAATCGAAAAATGTTTAGATGCTGAAATTTTGCATAAAACAAGCTGAGAAATCAAGGATTTCAGGAAAAATGAAAGAAAATTTTTTTAGTTGCAATAATCGATGGGACGAAAGCATGTAGGGTTTGGTACATGGTTTTGATGAGGTCTGGGAACGAGGTGAGTTTACCACCGATGGTTGACCGAGCATCTCGTGGCGTTGGGAGAGGGTGGAGGAAGTATCGACGCGTGAGTGACCGGAATTTCAGCGCCTCCGGTGGTCGTGGTCTCGAGTTCGACGCGTTTTTCCAGGTTGAGGTGGTTTCTCGTTCGTGTGTACCAGGTTTCGAGCTATGCTCGAATTCGACTGAGGGGAGGTTTGGGTATTTGGGTTGTTTTGGGTCGAAGGAGGAATCGATCGTGGACTGGTAGGTGATCGTCGCAGGCGCCGAAGTATCATCGTGGGTGAGTGCACGTGCACGCGTGTATGTTGTGCACTGGAATGTGGAGTTGGGGAAGACGAGAGAAACTCGGGGTTGAGGTCGCGTTTCCATCGTGTACGACTCGAAGAAGAAGAAGGGTTTTGGTATTGCAGTGAGGCTTGCTCGTGTGTTTTGATGGTCGACTCGCGTAGGTTCAGCGTTTGACTCGGGGAATTCAGCAGTTTTCTCGAGTATACCTTCGGGAACGTGGATGTTAGCTTTCCAGTTTTTA
The DNA here is from genome assembly GCA_030737815.1 of Allium fistulosum. NCBI lineage: Eukaryota > Viridiplantae > Streptophyta > Magnoliopsida > Asparagales > Amaryllidaceae > Allium > Allium fistulosum. The sequence continues at coordinate 1,512,508,949 of CM060901.1, forward strand.
ACTTAAACATAAATATAAGTTCCTTTTCATTTAAATCAAATCAAGTCTTTATAAAATGAATGTTTTAATAATTAATTTATGAGTTGTATGTTTTATGTTACTTAACGTATTGAAAGGAACTCTTAAGTTAATTTAAACTTAATTTAGAAATATATTTAAGTAATGAGTAAAAGGACAAAATGTTTAAAGTTTATGTTAATAATGGTAAAGATAATTAATCAAAGATAATTAATTAGTAAAAATGGTTAGGAATGATCACTTACTAAAATTTTATTAATTAAGTGGTAATTAATTAAATAAATGAAGGGTTAAATTATTAATTAAAAATAGTTAATTAAATGAATGAATTTTAATTTAAGGTTAATGAATTAAAATAAAAGGTTAATTAATAAATGATTAAAGAATAATTAATCAAAATGATTTGGAATTTATTAATGATTAATTAACCAGGATTAGTAAATTATTCATAAGAAATTTATTTGATTTAAATTTATCAGATAATAAATTTGACCTTACTTATGAATGTTGGGATTCTGTTGATTGTTGAATTGTTTGATATTCTGATATATGATGCTTTGTGATACACCCTGATTTATGTTGTGATCTGTAGTTTACTTACCTGTGATATATATCTGTGATCTGTGAATGAACGATAAGCGTTATAGTTTATATCGTTTATCAACTATATCCTGTATTTTGTTATGTGATGATTGATGTTGCACTATTGTGTTAAACCCCTGGACCACACTTATACACACACCAATATGGATTTCACGTGGAAATCGGTTAAGTCACAGATAATTTAAATTTGATGTTTTTGAAATTGAAATTTTAATTTCAATTGATTTTGAAATCGGAAATTTGGGTTTAAAGTGAAAAGCTTTTGAAATGGAATTTCAAAGATAAAAGTCATTTTGAATAACTTAATCGAGTTTTGAAAATTTAAATAATTTGATTTAAATTTGAATTCAAGTTTGAAATTAAATCTATGATTTGGAAACTAGGGATAAAAGATGATATAAATGTGTTTGTGTGAATTAAACCATTTTTAAAAGTATAAGTTGGGAATTTGAATTTAACCCAAGGATTTCAACTCGTATGAATGAATCAGGTTTCCAAATTGAAAACTGTTGTTTTAAAAGAATTAAAAGCTTTCAGATAAGAAATGAAATTTCAGTTTAATTAAAGGAATTTCAAGATTGAATTGAAAAATAGATTTTCCAAACTATGAATGAATTCTTTTAGAATGCTATGAATTGAATCTGTTTATTTTTAACAGATTTAAAGTGATGATTTGTTTAAACCATTTGAAATGAAATTGTTTTGAAAGCTATCAGTTAAATCTTGATTTAAAGATTTAACGAGTTAATCAAATTGAAATGGAAATTGATTTGGAAAATCTGTGAATGAATCTTTTGTTTAAAAGATTAAAATGTGGAAAATTGTTTAAACCATTGAAGGTTGTTAAATAAATCTTTTTGTTTAAAGATTTGAAAATGGTAATTTGTTAAATCATTTGGGAAGGAAATTTGGGTTTAAGTTGTGACTTAATTGAAATCCCAATATCCATATGTTTTTAAAATATTGCGCACATTATTCGGTTTAGCCGGGAGAGGACCTTAGTGTCATATAACTCATTCCGAATAGTGATACGTCGTATATGGATAGCATTTGAAGACCGGTGTTGAAGACCGGATATTTTCGAAAATGAAAGGACAACCTGTCGAATGTCTCTGCACTGAGTCGCGCCGGTATAGAGATTTATATCACTCTTTTGTGACGGGAAGTCCGGACGTGATTGAAAGTTATCCGGAATTGCAAGGGCTTCGTGAGAAGTGCCTTCGGTTCTGTTCGAACCCGGAACAGACTTGTATGGATTGTATGTCTGACATTACACTTTGAGATATAAAGCCGATTTTTTTCAAATACATATCTGTTTGGTGGCGGAGAATTTATTCTCTTAGCTTAACACCCTTCTCTGAGACGTACGAGCTCAGAGGTTATGTAGTTGAAGTTATCAGCGATATATCCCAATTTGGTAATGTGGCATGCTGAGTGTTGCTGTGTGATGATCAGTGTTTGATCATTTGTGATATGATCATTTGTTTGATCATTTATCTTTGTGATCATAGGTTGATCATCTGTTGACCCAAAGCGTGGCTTTTTGAAAAAGCGTAGCTTTGTGGACGAGACTTCGTCGAGCCTCACAACCCGGTAATGGTCGAAACAGGAATCGTGCGGCAAGGTTTTCAGGGGTAGCTCCCCTAGGGTATGACCATTCCTTCTGGAAAAGGGTAGTATCATGGTATGGAGCCCAGATACTTACTCATGTGGACACACTTTATTTATGACGTGTGATGTTGGATTCGAGGCGCCTCGGTTAAAGGTCCCAAAGGACCGGGGGTGGCATATCTGAGGTTTCTTTTATCCCTTGGGAAAAGGGGTTGCCGGCCTTGTTTGGCAGAGAACAGTTGGTTCTCGGAACGTCCCGCCAGAGGCGTTTCTTTCGTGGAATAGGAAGTTCCTTAGCCTGACCATTTGTTGGAAATCCATCTTCCAAATACGAACCTTGTACGGTATTAGTTGTATTACCTGCCATGGAATGTGGTGGTAACCTGCTATTGAACATGGTAGCTATAGTAGGCATAAGTGCGAAATGTCTATGCTGGCTAAGATTTATATTCTACTTTCGAAATTGTTTTCTGCACTATGCACTAGTAATAATATCAAATGATTTGATTTTTGCGTAGTAAGCATCTTTGACTATCATAAGAAGAAATCTCCTCCAATTCTGCGTTTGCATTGTGTGTGTGGTGGGAGGTCTTATGGTAGTTTCATTTTCCAAAAGCATTACGAATTGACTTTAAAATTCTTTTGTGTTCGTTTTTAAAGATAAACTGTTTTTGTTGCTCACACCAGTCCCATGATTGATCCGGAGTTTATTGTTCCCTTCCTAAACTCTGGGTGCTCATAATTTTCCACACGAGCAGTCTAGAGTTGGGTTTTTCAGATATTCAGGTTTAGTAGATTATCTGGAGCTAGTTCATTCATCGGAGTTGCTTATCTTTGTGCATCGTTATTGGGAGTCCGAGCTATATTTGGATTTGCTGCTTTGAAGATGGAGATTATCCGCTGCTGATGTTATCTATTTTCTTTTCCGCTGCTATTTGTTGTATCATATCTCTGATGTATATTGATATTCATTGTATCACTCTGTTGTATCAGATATTGTATATCAATGTATTATTCTGTTTCTTCCGCTGTGTTATTTACTTAATGTTGTTATAAGCTCCCGAGAACCAGATTCGGCATTTGAATCTACGGCATTTTGAGTACAAGGGAAGTACGGGTGCCGATTTTCGAAGGTCGACTTTTGGGTCTTGACAATTTGGTATCAGAGCTAAGGTTGAACTTTAGCTCAGGAGTATAACACGTTAAGTAGCTCATTAGAGATAGAGTGAAGTAAACTCTAGAATGAGTGTATCCTTAAGATATCCGTCTGAACGTCTCAGTAAATTCTCTTGCTATCCAATGATAGTAGATATGAGTGCAAGAAGAGGACGAGATAGGGGACAGGGAAATACGACTATCAATGGTCAATACCCTGCAACAGTGGAAACAACTTTCTTATCAATTTTTCTTTGATTCGTTTCCAAATTCTTTGACTGCTTCGTACCAGCTACAAGACGAAGTTGTAGAAAGAAATTACTTCGTATCTTCATCAATTTCTTATCAGCCTTTTGATTTAAACCTTAATGAATTTGAATTGGAAAATTTAAATTGAATTAAATTAATAAAACGATTTCGTTTGAAACCGAATTTGAAATTCTATTGTAATTTCTTTTGAATACCGAAGTCCGAAAAGGGACAAATTGGTATGTATTATGAGATATTCCGACTTGAGTTTGAAATTCATATCGTAAGTTTGAGGAATTATAGGAGATCGAATCTGTCTATCTCTGTGTTGTTTCGTGCCTGCGAATTTCGAGGACGAAATTCTTTTAAGGAGGGAAGTTTGTAACGACCCCGAAATTTAAATTTATTTAAATTGATAATTAAATGAATTCGAGTTTAAATCTAAGTTTAAATGGTTATTTATCAACTTATCTTCTTTCATTCGTTACAAAAGACTTTGCAATCCCAGTTTCTAAAAGTCTTAAACAAAAAAGATTCAAACCTAAGAAAAGAAAATGAATAATATACATTCAAGTATTAAACAAAACAAGAAAACATAGCACTAAGGAATGAAGACTTTCCAACCTAATACAAAGCATGCATTAATATAAAAACTGATGGTTCGAATGCATGCAGACCTAAAAACTAAAAGAATCAAATACAAAGTAAACATGTAATATGTTGTAGCTTGTAAGTGAAGACTCAAGGCCAGTAAAAATATAAAATATGTGTAAATTAAAAACATAAAGTACAACAACATTTAATGCTCTCATTTCCTTTAGCAAACAAAATCTGTTCGAGTTGTATGAAATGTGATTTCAGCCTCCAATTGAAGAAAAATATCTCTGGCATTGTACAAATAAAATTATATCAACCTGTACAATGTAATACTATCTGTACACTTCACATTTTTATACGCCAGCCTTCCCCTTCATTTCAGTTTCGAAAATCCTTAGCAAAGAAAAACTGAGATATCACTTTGTAAACAAATAAACCAAAACAAAACTCCAACAAAACAAGGACCTGATCAATTCTAAACAATATAAACAAAACATCTCAGCCTTCCTTATTTTCATTTGTTCGTTCCTCAAAGATAAGAAAAGAATTTAAAATGATATCATCATATAAACAAGGACAAGTATGCAAATGCAAGATTGTCTTCAGCCTGGAAAAGCTTCAGTTTGCAAATTTTAAAAGCTCTGCTCTTCTCTTCTGTTCTTTCTTTTCAGGTGAGCAAACCTTCTTCTATCTATCCCTATGTTTTGATGTTGTGGCCGATATGAAATTGTTGGCTAGTAGTTAAAATTTGCTTGCATGCTGTGTGGATATATATATAAGTCTCTGTTTTTAACATACAGGTTCCAAACCTGTCTAGCAATCAGTTTCTCCTACCTCAAATTTTGTGTAGGCTTGCAGTTTAAAATAAACTAAGTTGTCAAAACATAAATCAAGTTTCTTTTCCCTTTTTATTTGTTTAACATGTTGGTGAAGAATCACCACTGCAATTTTTACAGGCAACATACATTTTTAAGTAAAAATTCGAATGTAATAAATTGTTGATTCAACCACATAATCTGAATCTACATTCAAAAATGAGATTTTTAAAACAAAAATTGTGATTTTTCATTATGTATATCAACAACGATTTGTGAATGAACTGGAAATGGATTCTGCCTAATTTCCAGTAATCGAAAAATGTCTAGATGCTGAAATTTTGCATAAAGCAAGCTGAGAAATCAAGGATTTCAGGAAAAATGGAAGAAAATTTTTTTAGTTGCAATAATCGATGGGATGAAAGCATGTAGGGTTTGGTACATGGTTTTGATGAGGTCTGGGAACGAGGTGAGTTTACCACCGATGGTTGACCGAGCATCTCGTGGCGTTGGGAGAGGGTGGAGGAAGTATCGACGCGTGAGTGACCGGAATTTCAGCGCCTCCGGTGGTCGTGGTCTCGAGTTCGACGCGTTTTTCCAGGTTGAGGTGGTTTCTCGTTCGTGTGTACCAGGTTTCGAGCTATGCTCGAATTCGACTGAGGGGAGGTTTGGGTATTTGGGTTGTTTTGGGTCGAAGGAGGAATCGATCGTGGACTGGTAGGTGATCGTCGCAGGCGCCGAAGTATCATCGTGGGTGAGTGCACGTGCACGCGTGTATGTTGTGCACTGGAATGTGGAGTTGGGGAAGACGAGAGAAACTCGGGGTTGAGGTCGCGTTTCCATCGTGTACGACTCGAAGAAGAAGAAGGGTTTTGGTATTGCAGTGAGGCTTGCTCGTGTGTTTTGATGGTCGACTCGCGTAGGTTCAGCGTTTGACTCGGGGAATTCAGCAGTTTTCTCGAGTATACCTTCGGGAACGTGGATGTTAGCTTTCCAGTTTTTAACTTAAACATAAATATAAGTTCCTTTTCATTTAAATCAAATCAAGTCTTTATAAAATGAATGTTTTAATAATTAATTTATGAGTTGTATGTTTTATGTTACTTAACGTATTGAAAGGAACTCTTAAGTTAATTTAAACTTAATTTAGAAATATATTTAAGTAATGAGTAAAAGGACAAAATGTTTAAAGTTTATGTTAATAATGGTAAAGATAATTAATCAAAGATAATTAATTAGTAAAAATGGTTAGGAATGATCACTTACTAAAATTTTATTAATTAAGTGGTAATTAATTAAATAAATGAAGGGTTAAATTATTAATTAAAAATAGTTAATTAAATGAATGAATTTTAATTTAAGGTTAATGAATTAAAATAAAAGGTTAATTAATAAATGATTGAAGAATAATTAATCAAAATGATTTGGAATTTATTAATGATTAATTAACCAGGATTAGTAAATTATTCATAAGAAATTTATTTGATTTAAATTTATCAGATAATAAATTTGACCTTACTTATGAATGTTGGGATTCTGTTGATTGTCGAATTGTTTGATATTCTGATATATGATGCTTTGTGATACACCCTGATTTATGTTGTGATCTGTAGTTTACTTACCTGTGATATATATCTGTGATCTGTGAATGAACGATAAGCGTTATAGTTTATATCGTTTATCAACTATATCCTGTATTTTGTTATGTGATGATTGATGTTGCACTATTGTGTTAAACCCCTGGACCACACTTATACACACACCAATATGGATTTCACGTGGAAATCGGTTAAGTCACAGATAATTTAAATTTGATGTTTTTGAAATTGAAATTTTAGTTTCAATTGATTTTGAAATCGGAAATTTGGGTTTAAAGTGAAAAGCTTTTGAAATGGAATTTCAAAGATAAAAGTCATTTTGAATAACTTAATCGAGTTTTGAAAATTTAAATAATTTGATTTAAATTTGAATTCAAGTTTGAAATTAAATCTATGATTTGGAAACTAGGGATAAAAGATGATATAAATGTGTTTGTATGAATTAAACCATTTTTAAAAGTATAAGTTGGGAATTTGAATTTAACCCAAGGATTTCAACTCGTATGAATGAATCAGGTTTCCAAATTGAAAACTGTTGTTTTAAAAGAATTAAAAGCTTTCAGATAAGAAATGAAATTTCAGTTTAATTAAAGGAATTTCAAGATTGAATTGAAAAATAGATTTTCCAAACTATGAATGAATTCTTTTAGAAAGCTATGAATTGAATCTGTTTATTTTTAACAGATTTAAAGTGATGATTTGTTTAAACCATTTGAAATGAAATTGTTTTGAAAGCTATCAGTTAAATCTTGATTTAAAGATTTAACGAGTTAATCAAATTGAAATGGAAATTGATTTGGAAAATCTGTGAATGAATCTTTTGTTTAAAAGATTAAAATGTGGAAAATTGTTTAAACCATTGAAGGTTGTTAAATAAATCTTTTTGTTTAAAGATTTGAAAATGGTAATTTGTTAAATCATTTGGAAAGGAAATTTGGGTTTAAGTTGTGACTTAATTGAAATCCCAATATCCATATGTTTTTAAAATATTGCGCACATTATTCGGTTTAGCCGGGAGAGGACCTTAGTGTCATATAACTCATTCCGAATAGTGATACGTCGTATATGGATAGCATTTGAAGACCGGTGTTGAAGACCGGATATTTTCGAAAATGAAAGGACAACCTGTCGAATGTCTCTGCACTGAGTCGCGCCGGTATAGAGATTTATATCACTCTTTTGTGACGGGAAGTCCGGACGTGATTGAAAGTTATCCGAAATTGCAAGGGCTTCGTGAGAAGTGCCTTCGGTTCTGTTCGAACCCGGAACAGACTTGTATGGATTGTATGTCTGACATTACACTTTGAGATATAAAGCCGATTTTTTTCAAATACATATCTGTTTGGTGGCAGAGAATTTATTCTCTTAGCTTAACACCCTTCTCTGAGACGTACGAGCTCAGAGGTTATGTAGTTGAAGTTATCAGCGATATATCCCAATTTGGTAATGTGGCATGCTGAGTGTTGCTGTGTGATGATCAGTGTTTGATCATTTGTGATATGATCATTTGTTTGATCATTTATCTTTGTGATCATAGGTTGATCATCTGTTGACCCAAAGCGTGGCTTTTTGAAAAAGCGTAGCTTTGTGGACGAGACTTCGTCGAGCCTCACAACCCGGTAATGGTCGAAACAGGAATCGTGCGGCAAGGTTTTCAGGGGTAGCTCCCCTAGGGTATGACCATTCCTTCTGGAAAAGGGTAGTATCATGGTATGGAGCCCAGATACTTACTCATGTGGACACACTTTATTTATGACGTGTGATGTTGGATTCGAGGCGCCTCGGTTAAAGGTCCCAAAGGACCGGGGGTGGCATATCTGAGGTTTCTTTTATCCCTTGGGAAAAGGGGTTGCCGGCCTTGTTTGGCAGAGAACAGTTGGTTCTCGGAACGTCCCGCCAGAGGCGTTTCTTTCGTGGAATAGGAAGTTCCTTAGCCTGACCATTTGTTGGAAATCCATCTTCCAAATACGAACCTTGTACGGTATTAGTTGTATTACCTGCCATGGAATGTGGTGGTAACCTGCTATTGAACATGGTAGCTATAGTAGGCATAAGTGCGAAATGTCTATGCTGGCTAAGATTTATATTCTACTTTCGAAATTGTTTTCTGCACTATGCACTAGTAATAATATCAAATGATTTGATTTTTGCGTAGTAAGCATCTTTGACTATCATAAGAAGAAATCTCCTCCAATTCTGCGTTTGCATTGTGTGTGTGGTGGGAGGTCTTATGGTAGTTTCATTTTCCAAAAGCATTACGAATTGACTTTAAAATTCTTTTGTGTTCGTTTTTAAAGATAAACTGTTTTTGTTGCTCACACCAGTCCCATGACTGATCCAGAGTTTATTGTTCCCTTCCTAAACTCTGGGTGCTCATAATTTTCCACACGAGCAGTCTAGAGTTGGGTTTTTCAGATATTCAGGTTTAGTAGATTATCTGGAGCTAGTTCATTCATCGGAGTTGCTTATCTTTGTGCATCGTTATTGGGAGTCCGAGCTATATTTGAATTTGCTGCTTTGAAGATGGAGATTATCCGCTGCTGATGTTATCTATTTTCTTTTCCGCTGCTATTTGTTGTATCATATCTCTGATGTATATTGATATTCATTGTATCACTCTGTTGTATCAGATATTGTATATCAATGTATTATTCTGTTTCTTCCGCTGTGTTATTTACTTAATGTTGTTATAAGCTCCCGAGAACCAGATTCGGCATTTGAATCTACGGCATTTTGAGTACAAGGGAAGTACGGGTGCCGATTTTCGAAGGTCGACTTTTGGGTCTTGACAGGAATGCATATAAAAATCAAATGGAGTAATTAAGTTTATGATGAAGGTAAGTTAATAAGAATAAATTAAAAAAGTATAAATTTGATATACAATCAATTAATAGAGGTATTAATTGACGTGTTCAAATAGGTAAGAAATTGTAACGTATAAGAATCAATTAATATTGGACATATATATATATATGATATAATTAATTGGATAATTAATGGGAGAATCTTGTTTAAAAGGAAACGTGAATTAATAGGATCGTATAACAAAGGAATAAATGAATAACATTGGAGAATTATACGTTATAAGCTAACGTAAACAAATCAATAAACGATGGTGAGGATTGTTTTTAGGGTTAATCAGATGTTTCATAGTTGTTCACTACACCTATAAATTGAACATAACTTATCCCTAGCCCACACTATTTTCTCTGAATCAGCTGCTGTCATTTACAGCAAACTCCTCTTCTCTTCTCCCTCTTCCTTTCTCTTTTGTCAATCAAATCTTTCCCCAAACAAAAAAATAAAATTAAGCAAGGAAATACATACAAGCAAATCAGAGAATTGTGCAAACAAATCAGGGAATTTGCAGCGAATTAAAAAGGGGGAAAAGCGGAGAAAAGCGTAGTAATTTAAAAGAGATAGAGATTGAAGCTAAGGACGACATGTGAGTGGATTTATTTATATATCTTTTAAGTTTAAGATATATTATCGTTAAATTCCCGTTTAGATAATTTTATTCAATAATTAATCCTATTAATTAAGTTATGCTGAACTATTAGGAATTTATAGTTTATTTACAGTATTAGTATTTATTTACATCTGTTTCTACGTTTTGGATTTCTATGCAAACATCATTCTTCTTCTATTTTCTCCTCTTTCTTCACGTATGGATTAGAATAGATTAAACGTGAATATGGATTAAATAATTAAGAATACTACAATGAAGGAAATAAGATGTAAAGTAATAAAAGTTTGAGGAATGGAATTACTGTAATAAATGACGTTAAAATGAGAAAAGTTAATTAATCTAATAACTGGATTTGGGAGTAACTAAAAGGTTAATTGGTTAGTTTAGAAAATATAATACATTTATATAATTTAATATTTAGAAGACCACAATGAACGTAATTGCTAGAATAAAAGAAAGAAAAAGGGAATTAGTGTAAAATAGAGAAACCACTGTATTTTACACTATTCCAAAATAGTAAAAGAAATATCTAGCAGTTACGGATTATTGTTTATAGTATTATTTAATATTAAAATATGGAAATGGATTTTTATTTATAGTTTTCGTAACCAACCAAATAAAATAGAATTACTTCCTAGAATAGAAGATAATAAAGCAAAGTATGACATGAATCAAGTAATTATTAGATAAGAACTTGAAGCTGTAAATGATAATGAACCTAGGTCTGCATTCACTGCGCAGACTATTTAAGAAGATAGTTATTATGATAAGTGAATTATATAATATAAGAGAATCAAATAATATTCTATATCATAATAAAAGAAGGCAGATTAGAACAGAAAAGGAATGCTGGAATTATGTATGGATTATAAAAGAAGAGAAAATGACAATTACAGGTAGAATTACAACATAGGTTATAATTATGTAATAAAAACGGATAAGCTTATTTTGAGACTTTGAATAAATTAATGAGCAATAATAATGGTAGAAGCTTATTAAAATAATTTATATTAAGTCAGTAAGCAAACAAAGCAGGAATGGTAAAAGAGGCTTATTTTAATGAACTTAAGATTTATATTAAGTTAAATAAGCAAGATAATGAATGTGGCTCATACCAATATCATTCCCTATTAAATAAATGGAAATCTCACAATAGATAGAGGTGAGATGAGGGCAAGAATATGCTAATTAGGGTAAATAAGTAGCCAATAAAATAAGAAAGTAAGCTAAACACAAATTAAAAGATTAGACTTAGGGTCTAATAAAAGAATTGAGATGCGTTTAGAGCAACCCAAAGGATGAAGCGTCTAACGAAGCAGTTCATCACGGATTTCAGAAATGGAGAAGCACGTCCAACTTAGTATTTTTGGGCTTCAAGGAGTACGAGACTTCAACGGGATGTGAGGATACTCTAGGATGGCCCTCTGGGTAGGCCTAACGAAGCTGCACCCCAGGAGGCAGGTCTGTAGGTGTTCCATCAAGAGAGTATGCCTTGACTGCATTTGAATTGTAGGCCTAACAAAGCAGACCTTTGTAGGCAGTCACAAAGGCTTGGTGTTCGGAGTAGGGTATTCGTATGTCCAGTACTTGCAAGTAAGTTTAAGGATAGTCGCATGCGGATATCGTCCAGCATCAAGACCAAGAGCAATTTCGGGAAAGACTAGAGTTAAACCAATAGGCCAATGATTCTTTCACTATCGAGACATTGGATGAGGGGCACTACCATTTGGATGTTAGATTGTTTGCAGTAGGGTATGGCCACTTAACTCTTTAGAACTCTTTCGGTTAGTTGAATGGTGGATGCATGGGGCCATAGCCACGATGAAAAAGAAACAGACCAACTAGAATATCTGTATTGTAAGCCTAACGAAGCAGTCCTTTACAGATATAGAAAATCCCCGATCGAATTCCGTACAAGGTAGACCTTGTTGGCGGGATTCAGATAGTGGGCAGAACGATTACGTAGTCCTCAATGTACGCACTGGGTGGTACATTGTGGATACCCGGGCATTGGCATAGACTAGTGCGGATGCGATTTACGTTTTCATAGTAAGTAGTGGAGCATCTCTATTGTAGGCCTTACAAAACAGTCCTTTACAGATGTAGCTACAGAACGCTCGTGGAGAAAGACGATGAAGTATTTGTATTGTAGGCCTTACGAAGCAGTCCTTTACAGATATAGCTATGGTGCAAGACGATGGGGCATCTGTATTGTAGGCCTTATGAAGCAGTCCTTTACAGATGTAGTTACAGAACGCTCTCGAAGCAAGACGATGGAGCCCTTTTCGAGGAGTATACGGACGGTACCATGGGTGGTACCTAAGACCAATATGGTCATTGGGCATATAGCTACATATATGTATATATTAGTTATTAGGTTTTAATCTACTATGGAGTAAATGGGCATGATTCATGAATAAAGGCGAGAGTATTGTTACCTAATGAACCTAATATAAGAGTAAATGGAAATAAAACGATATATGTAGAATTAAGCCTAGAAGTATATAATTTATTCATTCACCAGAACTTTTGTTCTGACCTTCTCCTCATAACATCCTACAGGTTAGGCAGATGGCATAGAGTTCTCAGCTTTATGACACTTGCTTAGAAAGTGTTATTATTTGGGTGAGTATATACTTACTATTATATTTTAGTCAATCCCGCTGTGAGATAAATTATTGAGCTCTGATATATTTGTCTTTGCCTATTTGCAGGATACCAGATACCCAACTCGGGGTTCAGTGGGCTTGGTTTTTAGCATTTTTGCGAAAAGTCTGGACCACTGGAATTTGGGTTGTTACATATATGATTTATAATTTCTAAATAATATTATATTATTTATAGTGGAAATTAGCCACAAGGGCCTCTTTAGCTAGTGAAATTAGTTTCTAGGACGCACAACTGAAATAATTACTTTTAAGGACAAATGCAAAATAATTAGCTTCTAAGGACTAAAAACCTATGAAATTATGTCCTTGAAAGAAATTGGACTGCTGACTTTGTCCTTAAAAGTAATTATTCTGTTGACTTTGGTCTTGAAATTAATTTCAATGGATGTATGTCCTAGAAACTAATTGGACTGCAAAGTTTGTCCTTCTAGTGAAATGCCCCTTATTTATATATATATCATTATTATATTGCTAGGAAGATGAGAGTCTTATATGTATCATCAATGTTTTCATATATTAGATTGGTTATATGTTTGTTTTAATTTATTAAAACACAGACACACACACACATATCTGAAGTGCACAACCAAATAAATTTTATTTTAATTATTATCATTTTATTAATTAATATATATGTATTAATATATTACCTAATTTTAATTGTATGACGTGTATTTAATTATATCATCATATCATGTAAATAATTGAAAATATATTTTATAAATGCATATCTACAGGGATTATAATTTTCGGTGGCTGCACATTAATTTTTAATATTTATTTACTGTTATCTAATATTATTTAAATCAATATACCAGTTAAATAAATAATAAAATAAAACATGTTTCAAAAATTAAATTTTAGATTTTATAAAAGTTTTATATCATCATATAAACTCTCGACCAAAAAATTAAAATTTAAAAGTAATTTTTATATTCTTAAAAAATCAATTTAATAAACGACCGATATCAATTAATTAATTAAAAATATTATTTTCACCGAGAAAATTCAGGAAAAATTATCATAACTTTAAAATATCATGCTTGATTTTCAAAAAATTTAAAATTCAAATAATATCATAGGATAATTATTTTATTGTATTTTGAATAATTTATGTATATATTTATATCAATGCGATAAAATATAAATAAATTATTTTATGATGTGCATTCGATCTGAAAAGGTTTAAAAATATATATATTTTAAATACATAATTAATATACTTATATATATACATATACATATACATATTTAGATATTATAAATATACTTATTTATATATATTTAAATATATAATAATAATATTTTGTTACTGTGATTCATACATATATATGTATATGTGTAAAATGATTTAAAAGAAAGAAATTTATATTATGTACAGACACACATATATGTTTAATGCAATAGTATATTAATATAAGTCATTAATATTTTTACATATAAGTTATCCATACATACATATATACATTTATTTATTTATTTATTTATATAGTTTCTAATCTTTATATAAATAACAAGTTTACATATATGCATATATTTAGAAAATATTTAATACATATAGGATGAGCTAACATGTTCGTTGCGATGTAAACCCCAACATTAATATACGGACATGTTATACCATGCATGGATTATTATGCTATACATGCAAACACATACATTTATGTATATGATATATATATGTACTTTTATATTTAATTGAATATAAATTAAATAAAATTGTATATAATTTACAAATTTAAACAAAATAAGAGATTTTATTTAAATAAAATTTAGAAAGGTTCTAAACAAATTAGATTTCATAGCCCTAATATTGGTCGAATAGGGTAATAATTTTGAAATTCACCCATAACTTCCGCTGCGGGCTAGCCCAGTTCCAACAATAGTATCGGAGCCCAATAACTAATGCGGTCTAAAATTTTATATTAGGGTAAACTATTAAGCCCACAGCCTAAAGGTTGTCCCTAATAGAAAAGGCCTAAATCTTAATTGGGCCCTGGGCTAGTTTTCAAAATTGTTTGAAAATTAATATATAAGATTAAATTTAAAAGTTAAATTTGAAGTAAGATATACATATATTATAAAAGTTATAATATAATAAAATATAAAAATGTTTGAAAATATTAGATATTAATTTTGAATGTTTAAATTTATTAATAAGATTAATAAATTAACTAAATAAGTTAATTAATAAAAAATTAGATACATGTATTATATATGTTTGACATATTTATGATATTTTAAAATGTTTAAGATATCATAAGTATACATGTATGTGTATAATAGGATTTTTTAAATTAATATAATTTAATTAAAATTGTTAAATTAAATAAAAAATTAAAGGTTAATTAATTAAAGTTAATTAATTAAATAAAAATATACATATATAAGGTATATGTGGTATAATATAAAGGTCATTGTATATAATAAATATTTAATACAAATGTTATATTAAAATAATATAAAATTAATGAAAATATTAATTAATTAAAATTAATTAAATAAGATTTAATTAATATATTATTATATTTAAGACTATCATATAAGTAATATGAAATATAAAAGTTATATAATAATAAAAACTTATATAATATAAATGTATAACAAAAGGTGGAACAGTAAGAAACCCAAAATAGACTTAAGGGACAAACACTTATGTATAACACGTATCGTGATTTCAAATGTGACTGACACTTGAATCACGAGGGTATTTCATAAGAAATACATCATTCCATAAGTCAATATCACTCAATATTAAATTTTAAAGATTATGAATCTTCAATATAATGTTGACATCTACTATATATATATATTAATAAATTACTTGCATACTCCTTAGTTGTTGAGCAGACTCAAGTCGGGGATGTTATATGTAGTATTATTAATATATTGAATAGACAAAATAAGATAACTATATGTATTTGTTGAGCAGACTCAAGGAACATATACTATAATTAGGCCATCGCGATATGGTAGGTACGAGTGAATAATTTTGTTTCGATTTGTTAAGCAAACTCAAGGTCGAAGCGGAATTAGGACAAGGTACCAAAGGGTTAGGAGTTGTATATGATATAACCAATAAGTAGTTATCCATCTTCCATGGAGCTATGACTTGTTGAGAAGACTTAAAGTCAAAATTCCAAGACGGATGAGTCCTAATACCTACTAGTGAAGTCGAAAGACTTCTATGTTTTGCATAGGGTTTGGTGAAACATAAAAGACTAATAGGAGCATTATTAGAAAAATTAAATAATAACATTTAACCTTTCTAATATTGTAGGATCATATGCTATATAATTTCATAATAATCTAATTGATAAATTTATGCATTTAATATGACTGATAAAACATTTATTAATTAAGATATATAAATGAATTATATTGAAATTGTCAAATAGAAATATAGCATATACTTACTAATAAATGCTTGTTTGCTGTTAATGTTTGAATACTCATGCAAGTACATAATTTTATAACTACTTAATACATTCGTAATTTGGTCGCTTACGTGTTTATTTGGTCAAGACCGTGTGTTGCATTCTATGAGTTTTGAATTCAAGCGATACGAGACTATGGATATCTAATCGATATACTATCACATATAAGTTTTATACAGTGAATGGCCACAGTTCATAATGTACGATACTTCGATGAAATATTTTCATCCAAAATAAGCAAATAACCATATTGTGAGATCGTATATTCAATTTGACTGATTACGATAAAGATCACATAATGTTAAAAGTAACATAAGACAAAAACTACAATATAGATCTAAGGACTCCATCGCTGATATGATAGTTTGATCAGTTTACGCAAAATGCAACATATTTGATGTCCTTAAATGTTAAGGACGTTCGAGTGCACTTTTGTAAAGTGTTCATTATGATATTGTAATAAGGGTTTCCTTTTGAATGGTTTGACCATTTAGAAAGAAAATCAAATGTACAAGAGTAGATGTGATTTAAAGGTATAGTTAGAATGAAGAGAATGAATGCTACTTTTGCTTCATAAAGAAACATTGTAGATGAGAACTGTAAAATAATAATTGATACTTAATATTGGAATATGAAATAGGATTTCTATTCCAAAATGTATTTTCATATAGAAAATTATTTTATGTAGGAAATTATTTCTTTAAGTTCAAGATATTTGATCAAAGAACTCTCCACTGTAAACTAGTTGTAGTATGTGAAATAAATAGTTTATATTAAGTGAATGATGGACCTCCAAATTTAGTTCGCTATAATAGTAATGGCAGAAATAATGGGAGCATACCACATAGCACTTTTTGATTGCATCAAGGTATGAAAATTGTTTTTGTAAAATGTAGTGAACATTATTTATGAAATAATGACTATTTTTTAGTTCGACTGAAAAGTAGACATAGTTATATTTTAATATGAATATTATGGATATTCATTATGAAATAAAACTATAATGTGGTATTTGTTTACATAACAAAAGTTATGCAATTGAAAATACCGAAGTATCTAAAATTATTTACAATTATTTTGGAACTATAGACTAAACGTAGTTTTGAAAAATAATTTTTAATATATGATTATGAATCATATGATACTAGTTAATTATATCTCAAACAATTAAAGTGCTAATAACCCATTTAGTGGGAGCATCATAAGAGTTGATGAACTCTTCGGATTGATACATATAGATGTATGTAATCGAAAATTTACTAATACCAAAATGGTTCCATGTACTTTATTATATTCTTTGATGAGTTATCACAGACATGGACATGTGTATTTGATATGCATTTATAAGTCTATGATAGGCCTACAGAATATAAAATGGAAGTAAATAATGTAACATGCGATAAAAATGATTCAATTTGGTCAAATGAGTGAGTACATTGGAAGGAGTTCTGTATGTATGTAACATGAATAAAGATTCTACCTCAAATGGTCACTCCTCCTCATAATATATAATGATGCATTGATAAGGAGTAATCAAACTTTATTGGAGAAAGCACGATTAATTGTAAGTGAAGTTGAGTTAACTTCAATTAATAAGGTCGTATACTTAAGAGTAGAACACAGGGTTAAAATTAATATCATCCAAAGAATAATTTACAAAACCATACAAGATATGGGTTTATAAGAAACCCATGCATATCCTAGGCTAAGGAGTTGACAGGTTGTGCGAGTCGAAAGACTACATGTAATTATTATAAGTAAGGATCTTGTGCGAACCGTCCCAAGAGAATTTTGGGATCGATAGTCATTAAATGACTAATTTATGTTGTGAACATAAATTTATTATGAACTAATGTAAAATCAATTTTATATGAGGCAATTCATAAAATATTCATGAATTCCCATTCCGTTGCACTGAGAAACAATTATTATTTTAAGAAATACCAACTTCGTAGCGAAAGAATTTCTTTAAGAAA
This sequence comes from Allium fistulosum, assembly GCA_030737815.1. Lineage (NCBI taxonomy): Eukaryota > Viridiplantae > Streptophyta > Magnoliopsida > Asparagales > Amaryllidaceae > Allium > Allium fistulosum. The sequence goes on from CM060901.1 coordinate 1,512,527,146, forward strand.
TTATAGGTGTAAAATGGATTTGAATGCGATCCAATGATAAATTTGATTATAAGGGATAAAATAAAATTGAACAAACCTAAATGAACACAAATACATGAGAGCATCTAATGAGTATTCTTGTACATTAATGAGAAACTGTGAGTTTTTTTATCAATGTCAAAAATAAATAATCATCGATTGTTTAGTTAAACCATTAAGAGTATTGACTCTATGATATGGTACGATGCGCAAATCCGAAAGATTCCAAGCATATTACCAAATTATGATTTTGATAGTTGCATCTGAAAGGATTGTTAGAACCTCTATTCTATGGTTTCAATGACAACAACTATACAATCATACACATACAATATATTCCATCTATTTGCAGGTAAATGCTTCGAGAATTCACAATATCATGACTTAAAGACAAACAGTAGAAGAAAAGAATCATTGATATTAGAGAAGCTATTATAGTATGTTATAGTCATAGATAGATAGTTTGTAAAAAATCTCCTTTAGTAGTTTTTACACAAAATTGCACATAAAAGTTTTTACAGGGTTCTCATTATTTCAAACAAATTAATTTTAGAAATACACAGGCATCATACGTCTGTCCATATTAGTCAGATGTCTGACCGAGTTCTCTGGTTAAAATATATATAACTAGACAGACGTCTGAATTTTATCCCAGACGCCTGAACTTGGTAACGGGCTTAAACTATGAATAGACACTTGCTTCATTCTAATGGTTGCATCCATATCTTTTCAATGCATCTCTTCTTCCTTAAAGATTGCAACCCTTAGGCTGAAGTAGAACATACTAAAGGTTGTTATTTCTCAAGAAAACCCTTTAACACCTATAAATATGTAAAGATTTTGAGAAACACTTCACTTGAATTTTCTGAACCTTTTCACTTTACTCTTTGCATACTTTGATTTCTAAAAGCAATCAATACATCATTCTTATTTCTTCCTAAAAACAAAGCCTCGCATACACATACTACTCAAAGGAGATTATTGGAAGATTTGTACTATGCAGTCAAAATCAGTGTTACTAAGAACATATACTTCTCAAGAAAAGACTTTTTGTATCAAGCCTATTCCTCCAGGCGAAGCGAGGATTGTTTGCTAGTTTAAGGCCGAAGGGGAGCTTCAGAACAAGACATAGGACGGGAGGTCCAAACCAGTATAAAAACTCTGGTGTGATTGTTTCTTTTCTTTTATTTACTTTACTCTGGTAATTGTAAGTTAGCTTTTTATTACACTAGAATATTAAGATATAAATACACGATCCATATACACTTTCATTTGGTATTAGAGCACGGTTATTTCAAGTTACAGTAACATGAAATTGAAACATATTTAATATGGCAAGTTCATTTCAAGAAGGTCAATCCACTGCACGTCCTCCACTATTCACTGAATCTAATTATGCTTACTGGTCTACAGGTAAGTGTATTTTTATGAAAGCTAATGGTCTAGAAATTTGGAAATCAACACAAGTTAGATATGAATCACCAAACACAGATATAAGCAATTGGACAGATGCTCAAAATAACACAACAACAAACAATGCTAAAGCAATGAATGTTCTATTCCGTTCACTTGACAAAAATGAATTTTCACGTGTCATTTTATGCACTACTGGCACAAACAAAGTTAAACAAACAAAGATTTCCATTTTACAAAATCAATTTTCTTCATTTAAAATGAAAGCAAATGAATCTATTGGTGATATGTATGCTATATTTCAAACTATTCAACATGATCTTATGGCACTTGGAGTCAAATTTACAGATTTTGATTTAGTTACACGTATTTTAAATTCCTTAACTAATGAATGGGAACGAAAAGTGTTAGCCATTAAAGTTGTTAATGACCTATCTCAACTAAAAGTTTAAGAATTAATAGGAAATTTGATGTTGTACAAAACAAATTTGCAGGCAAGAAAAGAACAAAATAGTGAAAAGAAAAATACAGCTTTTTAGGCCAACGATAATGATTCAGACTTAAATGAAGATAAGATCGTATTTATTGCCAAAAACTACAACAAGTTCAAGAAATTCAAGAAGACGACGAAATCCCAAAATGGAGGAAATTCAAATTCATCTACCCAAACTTCAATCAAATGCTTTAGATGTGACAAGTTCAGACAAATGAAGAAACAATACCCAGAACTCAATAGTGACAAAAGAAAAGCAAGTTTGAGAAATTCATGAAAAGAAAACATGCTTTTCAAGTGACTTGGAATGACTTAGATTCATCTTCATCATTAGACAATGACAGTGATAGTGATTCTGAGCAAGCCAATTTATGCTTCATGGCAAACACTGATGAGGTATGTCCTGATCTCACTTATAATGAAATTTTAGAATTTAGCATGGAATTAGATGAAAAATATAGAGAAACTAAAAAGTTAAATAAAGAATATGTTGCTAAATTTAATCGAATGGAACTTGAAATAGGATTATTAAAAGATGAGAAAACGATTCTAGAAGAAGAATTAGAAACTACACAAGAAAAATGTAAGAATCTATCTAGTCAAAATGATTCTTTATTATGTGAAATAGGAAAAGTTAAACTAGAAAATGATGATATTAGAAAAGAAAATATTGTATTAAAGGATAATCTAGAAGCAGAAAAATCCAAAATTTTGTATCTTAAAAGTGAATTAGATAAGATTACAAACAATGTTTCAAAATTCAATAAAAGAAAGCAGAATTTGGACAATTTGATCAAAAGTTCTAAACCATCTGAAAATCGGAATGGATTAGGATTCAAGAAAACTTCAAAACATAGAAACTATAGCTCACTATATAAAAGGTTCAAGAAGCCACATACTAGAGAAAAGGCTTCTAACTCTAAAATAATAAAAATATGGATTCCAAAATCTGGTAACAAATTAATTAGACAAAAACACATAGATAACTATTTGAAAAGTGTTGTTCATAATAAAAATTACTCTTTTAAAGGTCCCAAACCCTCCTGGGTATGGCTACCTTCACTTTCTAACACTTAGGACCCTAACAAAGGAAGTGGGTACCAATTAAATTGTTTTTATCTTGCAGGTACCCAAAAGAAAATCCAATAACAAGGAGAAATGGATACTTGATTGTAGATGCTCCAAACATTTAACTGGAAATGGACAAAATGTTATCAAATATAACATACAGAGATGGTGGTACTGTAACTTTCGAGGATAATTCAAAAGGATTTGTCATTGGAATTGGAAATGTCATCAATGTTGGTATGTGCACTTCACCTATTATTACAAATGTTCTTTTAGTTGAAAATCTAAAACATAACCTATTAAGCATTAGTCAACTTTTTGACAAAGGATTCAAAATTGATTTTGAAAAGAATAAATGCAACATATTTGATCAAAATAAAAATCTAATCTCTAAAGGTTTAAGAAATGAAATATCTATGTATTAAATATGAAGTTTAATAACTCCATCGATTTATGCCTATCCGCAGATTTTAATGATCCATGGATATGGCACAAATGGTTATGTCAAATAAACTTTAGGTTTATAAACAAATTGGCTAAACACGATTTGGTTAGAGGTCTTCCTAAGATAAACTATAAAGTTAAAAATTTATGTGATGCATGTCAATATGGCAAATTAAAAAAGAGTTCTTTTAAATCTAAAAAGGAAATTTCTACCAAACAACCTTTAGAATTATTACATCTTGATTTATTTGGACCTACTTAAGTACGCTCAATAAATCATAACAAGTGTGTATATGTTATTATAGATGATTTTTCAAGATATACATGGACACTGTTTTTGAAACATAAGAGTGATATGTTTGAGATGATTAAATATTTTGTTAAAAGAATTAAAAACTTAATGAATCTTAAAATAATAAGTATAAGAAGTGATCACAGAGGTGAATTCGACAATGAGATTTTTGAAAATTTTTGTAACAAAAAGGGAATTACACATAAATTTTCCTTTCTCCAAACACCACAACCAAATGGCATTGTAGAAAGAAAAAAAACGTACACTACAAGAATGTGCACGAACTATGCTTAACAGTAGTAGTCCACCGAAGAATTTTTGGGCAGAAGCTATAGCTACTGCTTGTTATGTATTGAACCGTGTCACATTACATCCTTTAACCAAAAATACCTGTTATGAAATGTTTTTCGGTAAAAAACCCAAAGTATCATACTTTTGAATATCTGGTTCAAAATGTTTTATACTAAACACTAAAGATAATCTTGGAAAATTTGATTCAAAAGCCGACGAAGGAATCTTTGTCGGATACTCAGATCGTAGCAAAGCGTATAGAGTATTTAATAATCGTACCAGTACTATAGAAGAAAGTCTACATATTTCATTTGACAAAAGCTTTTCCAATAACAAAAACAGTGATGATGAAATTTTAATGAAACCATCTAAAAATAACACTGTTTCAAATAACAATAATGAGAATACAGTTGAAAATGAGAATACTTTAAGATCACCACCTCATATTTTGAAAGACCATCCAATTAACAATATAATTGGTGATTTGAATACAAAAGTTTCTACTAGACATCAATTAAATCAAATGAGTCACGTTGCATTCATTTCAAATACCGAGCCAAATAATTATAAAGAAGCATCGAATGATGAGTCATGGATTATGGCAATGCAAGAAGAACTCAGTCAATTCGAAAGAAATGAAGTATGGGAACTTGTACCGAGACCTACAGATCAATTTGTAATCGGGACAAAATGGGTTTATAAGAATAAAACAGATGAAAATGGAAATATTGTTTGGAACAAAACAAGGTTAGTAGCATAAGGATATAATCAAGAAGAAGGCATTGACTATGAAGAAACGTTTGCTCCAGTCGCACGTCTAGAGGCCATCTGAACATACTCGCGTTTGCATGTCTTCATAACTTTAAACTATTTCAAATGGATGTAAAAAGTGCCATTTTAAACGTTTTTATAAAAGAAAAGATTTATGTCAAGCAGCCTCAGTTGTTCATAAATGAAAATTTTCCTGAACATGTCTATAAACTAAAGAAAGATTTGTATGGTTTAAAACAAGCGCCTTGTGCTTGGTATGATAGATTAAAAACTCATTTAATAACTTCTAGATTTCAAATTGGAAAAATAGATACAAATTTGTTTATAAAAAGAGATTATAAAGATATATTAGCTTTTCAAATATATGTGGACGACATAATATTTGGATCAAAAAATGAAAAGTTATGTAATAATTTTGTAGATATCATGAAAAATGAATTTGAAATGTCCCATATGGGAGAATTAAATTTTTTCTTAGGATTACAGATTAAATAGTTAAAAAATGGTATTTTTATAAATCAAGAAAAATATTGTCATGATTTGTTAAAACGCTTTGGAATGGAAAAAAACATCTAGTAAACCAACACCCATGAGCACCAATAGCCATTTTGATAAAGATGAAAACGGAAAGGATTTTGATCAAAAATTATATCGAAGTATAATAGGATCACTATTATACTTAAGGGCTAGTAGACCCGATATCATGATGAGTGTATGTTTATATGCAAGATTCCAAGCGCAACATAAAGATTCACACTATTGAGCAGTTAAACGTATTTTGCGCTACTAACCAACACTAAGGATTACGATCTTTTCTATCCTAAAGGCAGCTCTTTCGTACTCGTATCATATAGTGATGCAGATTTCGGTGGTTGCAAAACCGATAAGAAAATTACAAGCGGTGCCTATCACTTTATCAGTCAATCTCTAGTTTCATGGTTCAATAAAAAACAGAATTGTGTATCACTTTCGACCTATGAAGCAGAATAGATTTCTGCAACTCTGGCTTGTGCACAAGTTATATACATGCAGCAAACCCTTCAAGATTTCGGTAAAACTATAACCCGTTCACCTATATATTGCGATAATACAAGTGCCATAAACCTATCTAAAAATCCTATAAATCATTCTCGAACTAAACATATTGATATCCGACATCATTTTCTTAGAGATAACATAGAAAAAGGAATCATTTCTTTAGAATTTATTAATATCGAAAATCAAATCACATATATTGTTACAAAACCATTATGCGAAGTATTTTTCATAAAACTTAGAAGAGAACTAGGTATATATTTTTTATCTGAACTTCTTTAATTCTTTAAAGTAAATTACAAGTTTTTCTATGGCCATATATCATTCGTCCACAAACAAAATTGTCTGGTTTGAGGTTATAAACTTTTTTACTTTACAAATACTATCTATTTAAACAACTACTTTATATATATATGAGATCAAACACACGTATATATATATTATATTCTTTAAAAATGCCCTTTCTTCCGAAACAAAAATCATGACTTTTGAAAGAAACTCTGACTTTTCTTCAATAGACTACAACTCTCCATCATCCAATAGTGCCTATTCAAACAAATCCATCTCACCAGCTGCTCAAACACCGTATGACACAAGATATTCACCTCTTGGCAAAAAGGCTAAGAAGAATATCAACTTTGAATAACCATCCGTGCATAATAAACTAGATGAGATATGTCATTACCAACAAGAAATGATCGGAGTGCAAAAGGAAATGTACTACAAGCAAGAAGGACAAAGCATGCATCTACGTTGTCTGGAATATTGTCTCTTTGAAATATGCGGACACTCTCCAACAAAGGACTGTCATCATAAGAAGTCACCCCGCTTCATTGGAACACCGAGTAAAGATGGCAATGTCACCCTACGGAACCTATGGGGAGAAGGGACATCAAACACCGAACATAGTCATGTTCGTCCATACTGGTTTCCTCTTAAGCCATCTTCCGAGCAAACTAAGATTGAGTCAAATTAATGGGAAAAACAAAACTACCATTCTTCTAACTCATCTATTGAAAACTAAAGAGGTCTTTTCGTAAACGAGGGACGTTTAATACCAAATAAGCATGTATATTCATGCATGAATAATCTTTTGTAATTTTCATCATATTTGAGATTAAATTTTTTATACATATAACGGAAATAAAAAGAAAAAGAGTACCAATACTAACCAAATGTCTGAGTGTAAAGACATAAGTCTGTCGCTAAGAAATTTTTTCAGCCCAGATGTTTGAAATTCAAAACTAGACGTTTGAAATCGGGCTTTGGAAAAATTCGCACTTCAGCATAGACGTCTGAAGAAGAACCCAAACCTCTATTTTAACTTTCTAGAATTTTTATACTTCAGCACAAACGTTTGAAATAAGATCCAGACGTCTACCAATTCTCTTCAGAAAATTATTCGCCAAACAGAAATGTCTGTAATTCCTCAATTTTTATACTTCAGCACAAACGTTTGTCATTCGCCTAAGCCCATAACTTTTCACCAACCTATATATATTATCTTTTCCACTTCTCTCAATTTTCACCATTTCCCATTTTCAAACCCTAAAACCCCAAATCAATTTTCTCTGTTGAATTCTCAAGTCAATGGTTCCAAAAGAAAAATCTCCAATTGCTAAACAAAAGAAGGCTACTCCAGACCAAAGCTCTCAATCTTCTACTCAAGGCTTCGTCACCGACCATCACATTGATGACTGGATTGTTGAGATGGAGCATGGAAAGCAAAAATTGCAAGATTTGGAGAAAAAGCCTCTGCATTCTGGTCCGTTTCATCCAATTCGTTGATTCATTCATTATGATATTGTCGATTTGACTGAAGATGCTAATATTTATCATCTAATCAACTACGATGATAATGCTGGAACAGTAAATTAATTAGCGGTATTTATTTTTCTTATCAATTTATGCTCTTTGAAAATTTGGAATCCTTCGAAGGATGAAAATTGGAATTGGACAAGTGTTTATGGAACCGTAATAAAATTTAATATTGAAATACTTGGACAAATTCTTCGTTGTTCTTACATGGGAATTAGACTACAAGATGTTCCCGATACAAGATATGCCCCACGAGATGTTGTTACTCATCTTACTTAGGAAGATGATATGTGAAAATTTAAAACATCAAGTTTTCGTCCTAAAGCTCGACTACTTAATCGTATGCTTATCAACATAGTTATCCCTAGATTATCATGAACAAGTATATGAAGATGATCATTAAGCTTTGTATGCTAATTTGGTCATATATAAGTAAACTGGGCACAATACATTTTTGAGCAAATTAAAAGCTTTTGGATGCCTCAACGTCAAAGCATCATCTACGATCATTTGGCATTCCTTCATATCTTTCCCAATATGAAGAAATTGTCGTTAAAGATAGTGGAATTCGATTTCTATCTTTGATGCATCTTCCTGAAACTGCACCAAGAATAACACCTTCCTCATAGTATCAACAGCCACAACAACAACAACAAAATCCAACTCAACCTTCCCAATCTGCAGGACCTTCAAAACCTATAGAGTATTACTTTGACTCGAAAATTCAAGAAGCCAAAATTGCAACTGGGCCAGGGGAGAAATATCGAGATGTTGCACTTCAAAACCAACGTCTTCTCTCCCTGAACCAAAATGCATTAGATAAAAAGATTTCTCGCCTAGATTGATCTTTTTCTACTAGAATGACCAAAGTAGAAAAACATTAGAAAAGGTCGTTTCAACTTTAGGGAATGTAATGTGGAAGGTAAGTGGTCGTTCCTCTTCACGGTCTTCATCTTTTCCATCCCCGACACCACCACCACCACCACCACCATAGTTGTTTCAGCCGGGACCTTCTTCAGGCGCAGGACCTTCAAGTGAACCAGTACCACAATCTTGTCCTAATAAGACACCAATAATCATTGATACTGAGGACAATGAAGATATATCATTGCCTACGCAAGACCCTTCACACTATATTCATTACACATCATTTCAGGTTCTCTCTATTTGAGAAGATAAGGAATACCATGATCATTCACAGTGGAAAAGTAGCGAATATGATGAAGATTCCTCTAATCTCTTGGGATATTTCCAATATCAGTAAGTTATCTTCTCGCTTTCATTCATCAAACTATATAAAATTTCTAATCTCTGAGAACAATTTTTGTTTGTATGACTATGATTGATGTTACCTGTGACTCTGTACAACCTCGTGTTCTTTATTGTTCTTGCAAAATTTTTGTGTCTTGTGTATTTCTTTTTGATAATGCCAAAGGGGGAGAGATATCATATTACATGTGCAAGGGGGAGGAATCACACTCGGGAGGAGCTATTATATGCTTATTCGATAAATAATTGTATAGTTGTCATCATCAAAAAGGGGGAAAATGTTAGTACCTCTATTCTTTGGTTTCAATGAAAACAACTATACAATCATACATATACAATATATTTCATCTATTTGCAAGTAAATGCATCGAGAATTCACATTATCATGACTTGAAGACGAATAGTAGAAGAAAAGAATCATTGGTATTAGAGAAGCTATTATAGTATATTATAGTCATAGATAAATAGTTTGTAAAATCTCCTTTAGTAGTTTTTACACAAATTGCACATAAAAGTTTTAACAAGGTTCTCATTATTTCAAACAAATTAATTTTAGAAATACACAGGCATCAGACGTCTGTCCATATAAGTCAGACGTCTGATTGAGTTCTTTAGTTAAAAATATATATAACTAGACAAACGTCTGAATTTTATCCCAGACGTCTGAACTGGGTAATGGGCTAAAACTATGAATAGACACTTGCTTCATTCTAATAGTTGCATCCATATCTTTTCAATGCATCTCTTCTTCCTGAAAGATTGCAAACCTTAGACTGAAGTAGAACATACTAAAGGTTGTTATTTCTCAAGAAAACCCTTTAACACCTATAAATATGTAAAGATTTTGAGAAACACTTCACTTGAATTTTCGGAATCTTTTCTCTTTACTCTTTGCATACTTTGATTTCTTAAATCAATCAATACATCATCCTTATTTCTTCCTAAAAATAAAGCCTCACATACACATACTACTCAAAGGAGATTATAGAAAGATTTGTACTGTGCAGTCAAAATCAATGTCACTAAAAACACATACTTGTCAAGAAAAGACTTTTTGTATCAACCCTATTCCTTCGGGCGAAGGGAGGGTTGTTTGCTAGTTTAAGGCCGAAGGGGAGCTTCGGGACTGGACGTAGGACGGGAGGTCCGAACCAGTATAAAAACTCTGGTGTGATTGTTTCTTTACTTTTATTTACTTTACTCTGGTAATTATAAGTTAGCTTTTTATTACACTTGCATATTAAGATATAAATACACGATCGATACACACTTTTAAGGATATGATCCTTTTGGGCACAAATGTGTTTTTAAGAGAAAGACAAATGCAGTTGGAATATAGTGAGCCACATTGATAAGAATAATACTATTACCCGATGCCTTGGCCCGGCTACAAAAAGGTAATTGCAGAGATCAGGATTGACTATTGATGGAAGAATGGTCACGAGACGACGTTTACATCACCAGAGTATGGATTCCAAGCAGTTATGTCTAGCCCTGCGTTAATAAAGTCGACAAGTGGATGAACAGGATGTCAAGTGATTGGTAGGGGTCTGCCTTCATGGTTGATGAATAGAGGGATATATGGTATCCATGGGGTCGACATTCCATGTAATAGGGATCGGGTCGGCATAGCATGGAGGGATCGGCAAAAGCATGGAGCATATTGTAGGGCTCAGATCGGCAAAGGATAAAGCATAGTACAGCTCGGGTTGGCATTGCATGAGATGGACCTCGAGTCGGCATTCCATACGATAGCGCTTGGGTTGGCACAACAATAAGGATGCGGTCGGGTCGGCATTCCATATGGTATCCATGGGATCGACATTCCGTATGGTGGATTGGGTCGGCATGACACATAATAGCTTTCGGGTCGGCATACTTAGAGCGTTCAGCATTATGGGATCGGCATTCTCAGGTCGACACTTTTGGGTCGGCATTACTAGCATAGCAGGGTTGGGATGAGTTGTCCATGTAATGGGCCCAAGTGACCAAGAGGGAGTCAAAGCTTTGAGATGTCAGGCTACCTCCATCTATAAATACATGGGCATGGGCCACTCCAGGGGATCTTTTTGGAACCAAGGGAATACTCTGCCATTTTTCATACTCGGCTTCCTTTTGTTTTGAACTTGTATTCAAGCTATTTCTTATGAATTGTATATGTAATCAAATAATCGATAAAGCAATGAAGAGAGCATTCCGAGTGGACGTAGGCAATCACGTCGAACCACTATAAATCCTGTTGTTTTTACTTTTTGCCGTTCAGCCTTGCAATATATCATGTTATTCCTCGTTTTCCATTTAACTTCTTCATTTATTTCGCTACTCAAATCTATTCTCTGGTGTTAGTGAACAATTTTGGTGCTAACATTTTGGTTCTTTCACTGAGAGACTCGATTCTCAAGCTATTAGGATCTTCTTTGTTGCTACTAGATTGAAGAAATCCCCCAAAGGAGATCCAACTTCGTTCTCAAAAGTTTGTAGATACTATTCAGATCTCTCAAGATCTAAGCAAAGGAATCCAAGATTGTAAGGCGCACCAGATCTACCTCCTACAACGTCGATGCCAACGAAACTGCTAGTGTTCAACTACGAGGGCCAAGCAACCAGCCCGCTAATGCGAATGTGGAACCTGTTGCGACCCAGAACCTTGCTAATTCTGTTACCAGGGCCAAATTCAATAACCTGATGAGGGAGCTAATGGAAAGCTGGAGACAGCTAAATTAGCAAATCCAAGCAAATGCCAATTTGATGAACCAAATTTCTCAACAACATCATCAAAATGCTGAAGGAAGTCCGGCTTCATATTCGGAGTATGATAGCTCAACTTCATCAAACGGGCACCATCGGAGAAGGCGTCGTAGAATTGAGACAACACGCGCTGGAGCGATGGAGCAGCATAGGACAAACCACCATGGGCAACAAATTCGGGTCGGTACCGAACCCTCCCTAGGGGTCGGTACAGATCCCTCAACCATGAGGATGGCTCCTCAACTGCACTTGGAGGGTCATACTCGCCCTGGAACTGGGAACTTAGGCACCGGAGTACCCTTGAATGCCGACCAATTACATCCCCGAAATGATAGCGAAGTGGATCCTCAAGACATGCGTCTGGAGGATAATAGCCCAAGAGGGTGTGAGATGCCCCAGAGACACCGGCCAGAACATTTACACAGGATGGAACCCGACCTGGCACCTCCTATCCAGACTCCTAACTTATCCACAATAGTCAGGCAGCTGGTGAGGGAGAACCAGGGCTTGACTAACGACGATTGGGGAGTCTTTAGGAGTCATACTCCGTTTACCGATAATATTTTACAGGCTGAATACCCCCGGAGGTTTAACATGCCTATGATGCCCGCTTACGAAGGGAAGACTGACACCTGACAACACGTTATGAGGTATGAATGGTTGATGGACTCGGCTAGAGTGAATGATGCAACCAAATGTAGATGCTTCTCTATAACACTGTTTGGGATTGCTACAATGTGGTTCATAAGGTTACCCTCGCGGTCAATCTTGAGATTTGATGAGCTGGCTACAAGATTCGTGGAGCAGTTTCAGATTCACGCTATTCGTCCCAAAGATGTAATGTCGCTATCCAGCGTAATCCAGGCTCCAGGTGAATCACTGAAAGATTATTTACAAAGGTTTCACGCTGCTGCTACAGAGGTTAGTAATCCAAATGACCATGCCATACTTATGGTTGTGACAAGGGGGGTTGACCCTGAATCCGAATTTGGTGATTGGCTAGTTGGAAAACCACCGGCCATGCTAGAACGTTTCTACGCAAAGGCACACCAGTTCATGAGAAAGGAGGAGGCCATAGTGTCCAGAAGGAGCACCGTTACAGGACTAAACGGGGAAGCAGTACAAAGCAACATTGTAGTAAAACAATTCAGAGAGAGCTCTGAAAAGGTTCAGGTCAATGTCCAAAACAAGCCGGGTCAGTAGAAAAGGGGTGGAGAAGGAAATTCTGATAGGAAGAGGGATTTCGGAAAGTGGAAGCCACGAATCCCTGAATATAGCAACTATACGCCCTTGAATGCCTCTTTAGAGAACATCTACCTATCCACCTGTAACAGTTTCCAGTATAGGAAGCCGCATCCGAAGGAATCGAACGAAGAACAGAAGAAAACCTGGAAGTATTGTCGGTTTCACGAGTCTTATGGTCACAACACTTATGAGTGTAGGCACCTTCATGATGCCATATAATTTGCCAGAAAAAGTTGCAGCAGTTTGTTAAGGATCCGCAGGAAGGCGGACAAGGAACGTCCGATCCCAACCGAGGACAAGCTCCGTGCTGGCCTTAGGAGCCCGCGCTGGCCCGAGGAGCCCACTCAGGCTGGCGCGAGGATGGTAATAAACATAATAGTTGGTGGACCGCATCCTGTGGACAGAAGTTGGTAGGAAATGGAGCGTTACGCTAGCTCGATGAGACATGTAGACTTTGAATGTTGTTCGAACACGGAGAATGGAACTCCGGCAAAGCAGCAGCGTATGATGACGGATGATATACTATTCAGAAATAGAGACGCCGATAGAGTGGAGGCCCCTACTATTGATTCGATAGTTATCTCTGCCACGATCGGACCTGCGCCTGTGAGAAGGATATTGATTGATTGTGGAAGTTCTGTGAACATCATCTTTAAGAAAGCTTATGATCAAATGAGAATGTAGGCTAAGGATTTGAAACGATCCAAAGCTCGTATACATGGCTTTAACGGTGTGGCTACTGAAGCGGTAGGTTCTGTTGATTTACCGGTTGAATTGGGTGAAGGTGAACGTAGGAGGTTGCAAATCCTACCGTTCATTGTTTTGGATATTGATTCGTCGTATGATGTTTTTCTGGGTCATACGACCCTGGCTGAGTTTAGGGTAGCTCTTGCCCCGTGGTGATTGACTTTAAAGTTTCCTATAGATAATGGAGTCGGTGTTGTGCATGGAGATTAGGCAACTGGCCATGCTTGTGATGTGGCTGAGCTGAGAGAAGCCCAGCGAAAGGAAAAGGGAAAGGGTGTGGACAAATCTGTCCGCATCCAAGTTACTGAAGATTGACAAATAGCGCCTAAGCCTTAGCTCGGGTACCATGGTCAGTTCTATAAAGATATAGATACGAGAGACGATGAGTAGGAACCCAAGGAGGCCAAGGCAGTGCCGGTTGAACTGATGATCGATATCACAGTCAGCCACGACAATCCGTCATGAGTGTTGAAAATTGGATCGCAACTCAGCCCTTCTATGATGAGGGAACTTAACTGATTTTCTCCAAGCAAATCTTGATGTTTTCACTTGGACTCATTCTGACATGTGTGGGATCTCACCTGCCATCGCGAGCCACACGCTGATATCGATCCAAAGTATGTCCCTATAAAACAAAAGAGACGAGGCATGGATCCGGAGAGATCTGCTGCTCTCAAGGAGGAGGTGGATAAACTTAAAGCCAACGGGTTTATTCATGACGCCCTCTACCCTGAATCGATATCTAACCCTGTACTGGTAAGAAAGGCAAATGGACAACATGTGTTGATTATTTGGACCTGAACAAGGCATGCCCCAAGAATATTTTTCCCTTGCCTAGAGTCGATCAGCTGGTTGACTTGACCGCGGGACATGAATTATTGTCGTTTATGGATGCATATTTGGGGTACAATCAACTCGCAATGCACATCCCAGATCAGGAGCACACCAGTTTTGTCACAGATGTTGGATTATACTGTTGTATAGTGATGCCGTTTGGATTAAAGAATGCGGGAGCAACCTATCAGCGTTGGGTTAACCAAATGTTTAAAGATCAGATCGGCATGACGATGGAAGTCTATGTGGATGATGTACTTGAGAAGTCACGACAATCAAACGACCACATTCGAGACTTAGCGAAGATGTTCAATATCCTCAGATTCTACGACATGAAAATTAACCCATTGAAATGCTCATTTGGTGTCGCATCAGGAAAGTTTTTGGGCTTCATTGTCAATGCATGAGGGATCGAAGCGAATCCAGAGAAGATTCAAGCCATTCGGGATATACAAGCACCCAGAATTGTCAAGCAAGTACAAAGCCTGAACGGGAAGGTCACTGCTTTAAGTCGGTTTATCTCCAGAGCGACCGATAAGTGCATTCCTTTCTTCGATTTGATATGGAAAGGGAAGAGGAATTTCGAATGCACGCAAGACTGTGAAGACGCGTTCCGAGCTTTGGTGAATCATCTGGAGAGACCCCCTGTTTTGTCGAAGCCCGCAGATCATGAGGAACTGTATATTTACCTAGGTGTATCGCCACATGCCATAAGTGCCGCTCTGGTTCGTAAGGAGGACCGGATCCAGAGACTGGTGTATTACATTAGTAAATGATTAACAGGGGTGGAAAGAAATTATCCGAAGATAGAGAGTTGGCATACTGCTTGGTGATCGCGTCATGCAAGCTTCGCTCGTACTTCCAGGCACATCCAATCAACATCTATACCTACCAACCTTTGCGACAGGTCTTGCAACGGCCCAAGACATCTGGAAGGTTGTTTAAATGGAACATCGAGCTCAGCCAGTTCAACATCACCTATCTGCCTCGAAGAGCTATCCAGGGACAAGCATTATCGGATTTTATAGCGGAATTCACTATGCAGGATGAGCCGAGTGGAAGCGATGTGGTTCCTAATGTACGATGGAAACTATTTACCAATGGAGCGTCGAATGATCATTGTTCTGGAGCTGGCGTCGTTCTTCTAACCCTCGAGAACCGATCGATCTACTATGCTTTGAAGCTTGATTTCCCCGCTACGAACAATGAAGCCGAATATGAGGCATTGATTGCTGGATTGAAGCTTGCTAAAGAGCTCAGGGAGAAATCGATTGAAATCTTTTGTGACTCGTAGCTGGTGGTGTACCAAGTTAGAGGGGACTACTAGGCCAAGGGACAGTGGCTTGCCCCATACCTTACCTGAGTTCAGGAATTGTTGGTAGACCTCGAATACTATGACATTTCACATATCCCACGTGAGCAGAATGGGGAAGCTGACTCATTGTCAAAGTTCGCAAGCATTGGCGATGCACAACAGATGGGCTTGGTTCTGGTCGAGACCCTACATATCCCAAGTATAAATGCGATGGAAGTTGATCATGTACCGGAAACAGAAACCCAAAGGGAATCATGGATGTCCCCATTTAAAGAATACCTACTGCGTGGAACTTTGCTTAAGAAAAGGAGCGAAAAGCGACAAGTCCTTCGCAAAGTCTCACGGTATATTATGCGAGATGGAATTATGTATCGAAAAGGATTCTCTGTTCCTTTACTTAGGTGCATCGCCCATGACGAGATAAAGCGGGTCTTGAAAGAAGTCCATGAAGGAGAATGTGGCGATCACATCGGGGAGCAGATGCTAGCTAAAAAGATACTCCATTACGGGTACTACTGGCCAACTGTGAATCAGGACGTCGTAGATTATGTGAGACAATGTGAAAAATGCCAGATATATGCAAAAGTCCTAAGAGCGCCGTCGACAGAAATCATGCAAATGGTTAGTCCATGGCCATTTGCAATATAGGGAATTGATATTGTCAGCTCATTGCCAATTTCCAAAGGTGGTGCGAGATATGCAATTGTCGTGGTTGACTACTTCCCCAAGTGGGCAGAAGCGGAGCCATTAACTACGATCATAACCAAAAAATCATTAATTTTGTTGTGCGAGACATTATATGTCGTTTTGGTCTCCCGTGGACTATCGTAACTGATAACGGAACTCAATTTGATAGTGCCGAGTTCAAGGAATTGTTTCATAAGTATCGTATTAAGAAAAGGTTTGCAGCGGCCGCTCACCCTTGGGCGAGTAGACATGTTGAAGCTGTAAACAAGATAATAAAGTCCATCTTGACAAAACGTTTGGAAAAGGCTAGAGACAAGTAGGTGGACGAACTCCCTACGGTTCTCTGAGTATACAGGACCACTCACAAGTCCGCGACTGGCCATACTCCATTCGCCTTGGCCTACGGGGCCGAAGCAGTTATACCCATGGAACTCGAAGTCCCTTCCCATCGGATAACTTACTATGATCCCAGAACAAATCAAGATATCTTATTGGAGTCGTTGGACTTTATTGACGAAAAGCATGAAGAGGCTGCTTTGAGAGCGGCTGCACATCGGCACCAAGTTGCCCGATACTATAATATGAAAGTCCGACCAAGAACCTTTGACGTTGGCGACCTTGTCCTAAAGCGAATCTTTTCAGTCCCATCGCACATGAACCCTACATGGGAAGGGCCGTACATCATCGAACGAAGGCTTGGAGAAGGAACTTTCAAGCTAGCGACTGTTGATGGTGTAACGCTTCCCAGAGCATGGAATAGCGAACATCTGCATCGTTATTTTACCTAGTTTTTTTTGCATTTCAGTAATAGTTGCTTGGTATTTGCTTTGTGTCGATTTTGTTTTTGATATGTAATAAGACAAATTATTCTATCCCTACTTTTTATGATGAATAAAAGCTTGAAGCTCCTTTTCTATGAAAATAATGTTATTTCATTTTATGATGATTATGTGATGGAATTAATTAATACTAACGTCTATGGTGTATGAACGCACACATAGAACTAAAGGTCGACTAGTTATACCGGCCCCCGACAAAAATGAACAGGGGGATTGCTTGGTAAAGTTGTTTGGTTAGAAATCCCTATGAGTGAATCGAAAAAACAATTTTTGGAATGAAAAAATCTCTAAGTCCCCGGAGCATGGATTAGAGTACTCCGAGTCCCCAGAGCGCAGACTACAGTATAAACGACTTGAAAAAATCTCTAAGTCCCCGAAGTGGGATTAGAGTACTCTAAGTCCGCGGAGCGCGGACTAGAGTATAAACGACTTGAAAAAATCTATAAGTCCCCGGAGCGCGGATTAGAGTACTCTGAGTCCCCGGAGCGCGGACTAGAGTATAAACGACTTGAAAAAATCTCCTAGTCCTCAGAGCGTAGATTAGAGTACTCCGAGTCCCCGGAGCGCGGACTAGAGTATAAATGACTCGAAAAAATCTCTAAGTCCCCAGAGCACGGATTAGAGTACTCTAAGTCCTCGGAGCGCGGACTAGAGTATAAACGACTTGAAAAAACCTTTAAGTCCCCGGAGTGTGGATTAGAGTACTCTGAGTCCCCGGAGCGTGGGCTAGAGTATAAAAGATGTGAGAAAAAGTTTCTTAGTCCCCGATTGCGGACTAAATTATAAACGATGTAAGAAAAAGTTTCTAAGTCCACGAGGCAGACTAAAAATGCCAAGTGTCCAAACCGACGGATGGACAAGAGAACTTTCAACCGTCCGCTATCCCATAGACTCTGGTCTATGATCGACGGGAGATGCTCAAACTATCGGCGATAGAATATGACCGTTGGCTACGGTTCCGGCTTGGTACCGATGGTGACTTCCGATGAAGTATGTAGAAGGGCTCTGAGATTAAGATAATAAGTTATCAGCAAAACCTGGAAAAATCATCACAAACACTTGAAGTGGAAAAGTTACTCTACTATTGGAATAGTAATTTGTTTGATGATCGGCTAAGGAACAAGAATTTTATTAGCAGTTCCAAAAATTCCTTACAACCCATACAAAAGTTCGGGGCCCATGCCCGTACATGTGCTACTAAAAAGAAAAAAAGAAAGAAGGAAAAACAACCACGCAAGTCTAACTTATTTGACTAAGAAAAATATTACAAGACCAGAATTATTTCTTCGTCTTCATCTCCTTCTTTGGCTTTTCAGGAGTCATTTCGATCAAATGTTTCTTTTGAGACCCCTTGCTGCCTTGGGAAGAGGTACTTGAGGAAGGAAGAGGAACCGTTATGGGAATAGACCCGCCAGGGGGGATGAATTGTAAAGGCCTATTAAGGGGATCGTCAACCTCCACCACATCGGGATCACCAATAATTTCGAACTTTGACTTCTCCTCTTTCTCAATCTGCTCCTTCAGGATGAACTTCGCGGTGTGCTCAGAAGCACCCATAACTATAACGTCATCATGCTCCTCTATGAGTGATGGGTCTTCGGGTTTATCCTCATCTAACGCCCCAATCATTTGAGCATCGGGCCTAGGAATGTCCGCGACGGCTGAAGCCTCAGCATTTTTTACTCCCTGGTCCGTGGCGACTTTGGTTTTTGGGGTTGACTCGGGACCTGGATGACCTACAAGGTTTAGTGGAAAGCAAATGTTAGATTATGACCATCATTCGCCGGGATGTCAACTTTTTAGATTAGAAAAAGCTCAGGATAGTACCAGAGTCCGGTAGGCTTCCGGTGGTCATATGAGTGCTCCCTTCAATGATTGAGGATAGCGAGAGCATGTCGAGTCCAGTCTTCTCCGGGTCATAGCCTACATGTTGCTCAAGAGGTTGGGAAGATGAAATCCCAGCCAGTTGAATGGGATAAGAACCCTGGGGCTTAATGCCGGATGATCCAACGATGTCTCCTTGTTCCTTAAGCGGTGTGGGAGCTCTGCCAAATTGAAGCTTTGCAGCAGCCAAGTCAGACGGCTCATTTCCTCGGAACACTTCTTGTGCGAGTGCTCCTTCATCAAGCTCCGCTACATCCAGCTCCACTTTCTTGATCTTGATGAGAGTGTCCCAAGCTTCGGCAAGCGACTCAAGGTAGCCTTCGCCCAAGAAAGTTAAATCGTGTTAAAGGAGAACTCTTGCGTTATATTCAGTGATGAGTGGATCAAATAAGCACTTAATCTCCTCCCTACCGGACTCAATCGCAGCCTCAATTTTGGGAATTAGATTCTGCAAGTACTGCTTGCTTACCCTCTTTACGAGCAGTCTCTTTCAACGCTTTGATTTGGGAGAGTTTCTCGTCAAGCTTTGTTTTCAAGTTTCTTGTCTCGACGATCTCCTCACAATACTTTTGAGACTCTTCCCGCGCTTCGAATTTCTCTTCCCTCTCCTTGGATAGTAGTTTTTCCAACTCCTCCACGCGGCATACTAAAATATCTTTCTCCTTTTGTAAGGAGTCCTTCTCCAGAGCCAGGGTGCCGCTACATTGAAGCGCATCATTTAGTTCCTTTTTGTGGGAAGCCTCTAAGTGACTAACTGCCTCCGTCGTCTCTCTCGCATTCTTCTTCGCCTCGTCGAGTTGGGTTTTGAATGCAAGCAACTCAGTATCCTAGAACTTGATAATGTCTTTGTCATGGATGGCCTCCAGCTTGAGGCGGTCTATCTCGTGTTGACGTTCGATAGTAACCTCAAAGACTTTTTTGACTAAATGAATGAATGCTTTGTGCTATACATACACGTCATTCACGCAATCCAATGAGTCATTTTTTGCGGTTCCAGGGATAGGATGTATAGCCGGGAGGAATTTGAGCCCATCGAAGCAAATCTTTGGAAAGGTAGCTTTAAGCTCGGCTAGTTTCTCTACCACGGTCGAGTCTTGAGCAGGAACTGGGGAAATCTCTTCCGATGAAATCAATGCTTGTTTGCGGTGCTCACGGGACTTCCTAGTGCTTGAGGAGCCGGAATGTTGATCGCGGGGAACGTCAGATTGAGAGCCTCATTGTATGGGCTTATCTCCACCGCGTGCAGGAGGATTAGTGGGATCGCTTTGACGCAAAGTGTGGCCTTGAGATTTCCTTCTGGAGGATGAGGAGGATTCTCGAGAATGATAGTCTCTCTCCCGTCCTTCATCTCTCTCTCGGCGTCTTCCAAACTTGGAATCCCAACTTGAATGATGGAAGATAGAAGCTCCACGAAGGCGATCGAAACCATGTGAGCAAGACATTGCACCCGTAGAAGAATCAAGCGAGAACATATTAGTAGTTGCTATGTCAAAGGTAAAGTGCAAGTGAATTGTAGGGTGTAAGTGCTTGTGTGTGTCCTAGTGCCTCTCCCCGATGCACCAGTGACTTTTTCTTTACTCATAGGAGTTCTTTCTCCTTGAATGGGAGGTTGTCTGCCTTCACCGCCTTTTTCGGGAGAGTTAAGCCCTTCGACGTCAAGGGCAGTGAAGTCGCAGTACAACAAATCGTCCGGGATAGAGATGTCGGAAAGTCCCTTCAACGGGCTCTCCATTTGTTGAGAAGATGAAACTTTTTCAATTGGGGTTATGATGAATTTTGGGGTCTGCCCGGTCTCTTTTTTCTTGATTCTATACACCAAACATTTTCTCTTTTTTAAGGAAGGCTGCAATTGGCTTGTATGTGGTGCATCGGCTGCTGGCACTTGTCCAAGGCCTGTGTCTTCATTTTTTAGCCCTGCATCTTCAGTCTCCTTTATCTCCCCTTCTTCGGTGCCTTCTTGGATTTCCTCAGCAGGGGGCACCACGGGGTCGTCACATTCTCTCCTCCTCTCGACGATAACCTTTGGGATCGCTCTACTCCCTGGAAGACCGATTCTACGGCCGTTCTCTAATAGCCCGAATAGTGAGAGCAGTTCGTTAGTAAGGAGGAGTTTGATCTCTCTATCCTCCACCGGGGTAGCACAGATAGCCTCAACTGCTACGTAATATCTAATGCCTTCGAGCCGAGAGCGGGCACCTGAAAGAGTTGAAAGAATTCGTGATTAAGAAGAAAGATGTGATTTGAGTCTTTGAATTAAGGGCAGAGATGGGGATGGTACTTACGTCCTTCCAACCACCTTCTCGCGAAGCCAGGAGGACATCACATGTAGAACCATTCCTGCTTAAACAAGGAAAGCTCATTCCATGCGCCCGTTAGGACTTTACATTTGGATGATGGCTCAAGAAAGACGTACGAGGGACTATCGACTCACCTTTTCAAGTTATAAATATATCGGATGTCCACGGGAGTTGGCGGACGAAATTGAACACTCATGAAAAGCAGGAAAGTGCCGTGGATAAAGGCGTAGCTGTGGGGTGCAATTGTATGTGAGCAATTCCCATATACTTCAGCACTTCGCAAATAAAGGAATTGAAAGGTGGCACACACCCAGCCCAGCACATAAACTTATTACATGCGGTGTACCCGACTGGGGGCAAATGAGGCCTATCTTGCCTTGACGGAGCCAGGACATCATCAAAAGGAATCCCATGAATAGAGCACAATCGACGAAGAGCCGTTTCATCGATTTTTGAAGCCTGCTAATCGATCGTATTATCCAAGACAATGGCATCATCCACAGCGTCGGGAGCCGGGTCTATAATCTCAGTAGGAAGAGTGGGGATATTGGAAAAAAGGTCTGACTGCGGGCCAGAAGTCTCTACTACCTCTCGTTGCTAGCTTGGTTCGGGTTTATCGGCCAAAGTAGTAGAGCTCGACTTCTTATCTGATCTAGAAGACATCATGGGAGAACGCTTTGTATAACTTGATATATGTGCTAGGTATACTCAATAGACAATCAATAATTAGAAATAATAATAATCCGTCCCCCCATGCTATGTGTGAACTAGTGCAATAGATGTGAAATGAATGTGAACAGTTTAAGATTGAAAAAACGAAAGTAAAACGTCCGGGCTCAGAGATTTTGTCCGAAGAGACCATCATCGCAGATCGTCTCGGACAACGTGAAAGGTGGTCGACGACGAAAGCTTTAGGATCGGAAGTTGACTTTACAAATTATGAAGTCCATTGCCCGAGTTTGTCGGGTTAGTTTTATACCTAAGCCATTTTAGGTAGATTGGGGATTTGTTAGTGCAAAGTTAATCCATTGATTCGGATATACTAAGTCGCGTTATTGTTCGTCACTTTATGCTCGGGCAAGGAAATGTGTAGTCATAATGTTTAGGTAACTCGAGTTAGAATGGTTTTAGTTATCAACACCGATCCCAGCCATCTATTCCGACCCCTGCACCTTATCCCATAGCCGATCCTTCCTCCCTACGTAAAATACCGATCCCTTTCACCAACTCGTACGCCGAGCCCTCCTCTCCTGAACTATACCGATCCCTCCTCTCCTGAACTATACCGATCCCTCCTCTCCAGAACCATATCGATCCCTATATCCTGAATAGAATGCCGATCTGCTCTTCCTTCTAACTTTTGTGCTTAATAAGAGTACCAACCCTATGTTTAAATGACTTACACCGACCCCTTTCTTCTATCCTAACCTATACCGAACCCTATTCCTATCCTCGTCTTCCTCACCGAGCACTCCAGTCAACTTTAGCTCATCCAAACCCACTCTCTCCTCCTTCAAATCCCATCTTTTTCTCCTAATCCTTCTTCCTCTTCGCATCTTATCCACCTCTCAATGATACCCATCTACCTATGCACCTAAACGACACACAAATCCTCAAGGATTGCAATCAAACAACATAAATTAAGGTAAGGTTTATACCTACGAGCGTTCATATTATATGGCTATTATTGGAATTCTCGGATTGAGGGGTGGCGATGAATACCACAGGGTTGGTGTACGTAAATATGTCTCTAGGCCTCCAACTCATCTTCTGAAGCTCCAAAGCATCCAAACTAAATCTGTAATATGCTCGGTCTGACCCGAGCATTATAATAAAATAACACCTAGACAGTTTGGAAAACCAGCGTGAGAAAACACACCCAAATGGATTTTTAATGTTACCAACTCTTTTCAAATTAAAGGTATCTCGTAAAACCACGCCGCATATAAATATGGATGGGTTTTTACCTTACGATAATCAAAACTTTTTCTATAGAGAATCCATTGATATTATAATAATTTCTAGGGATCAAAGTAAAATATGAATATAGTTGAAATGCTTGCATCTCACATTTCAACATAGTTGTGCACAACTAAGTCCATACAGTGCTTATTGGAGAATGGATTCCATACAATGACTAAGCTACTGGGGTACCGCTCGTCACAGTGCATCACTAGATAAAATAACACTGAGGACCTCACCAGGATTCCCTGCCAACACAGGATTGGCCTACCGTTTATTGGATAATACCGAATGTGATAACCCCTCCGCTAATGGGCCCCAAAGCATTCAAATGAGAGTTAATATTGACTCTAGATAAGGATGAACATATCCAATTTGGGGGCAACCCATTCAGCCCTGCTACATCTCCCCTATTTTAGTCATTTTCGATTGATGAGGCTTGAGGCTACGTATTACCTTTTTATATAGCACTTCCCACTTGGAATGCTAACACCGTCCTTAAGGAATAATGCTCTGTCAGCATTCACTCATACAAGTTCGTTTTGAGATAGAACGAAATGCTTGAGAGCTCCATCTTCAATTCCTTCATTTCCAACATGTCTTCACTTCGAAACGCTTGAGTTGGATCGAAGTTTTTTTCGAATAACATATCCGATCCCGGTCTCTTCGAAACAACATTTGATAGTTTTCGGTAAACTCAACCCGGTTCTTTAGGAAATAAACTATCAAATATAAGAGCGGAGACCACTCCCTAACCGTTAGTGGATGGATTTCCTTATCATTAGTCCTAGGAGAACGAAACGATATTTATATGCACATTACGGCATCATCAGAAATGATTGTGCCATATAGCTCACGTGTTTCTCCTAGATTTCCAAAGTTACGTTTTGAGTCTATATTTGATAGTTGGTTACTTAACTATCCACAAACACATATCCAAATCAGGGATTTATTTCAAAAGGGAAAACCAACATTGGTTAAGCACATAAGTAACCACTAGCCTCCTTTTAATTAATCTTTTCATTAACAAAAATCAATTTGTAAATAATCGTATATAAATACCTTTACAAAGATATACCCACAAGTCCCTATATTTTCAATACTTAGAAAATATCCATATACGTATCTCAATGGTATAAGTATATTCACAAAACGGAGGAAAATTTTCCTTTTTACACAATTTTAGAACCATTTATAAATTCCTTTATAAATCTCTAAACCCGTTTATAAACTATTTTATAAATATCTAAAACCATTTCTAAAAGCATTTATAAACCCTTTATAAATCCATAAAACTATTTATAAAACTTCTTTGGTAAAACTATAAACCATTTCCAAGATTATTTTATAAATATCTAAAACCATTTATAAAACATTTTTCACCCTGAACTAATCTTCCTTTAAGTTTCCAAACCATGTTATAAAACTCCTCTTATAAAACACAAATCTCTTTATAAAACTCTATTATAAATCTTGAAAACATTTATAAATAGATATAATCATTCATTTATAAATAAATATAATCATTTACTTCAAAAAACTATTATATAATAATAATAATTATTAACTTCAAAACCTCTTTAAAATAGAAATTAATAATTTCAAAACATTATTAAATAAACAATAATAATTAGTCTTTACCATTATTATAAATAGTAATAATTTATTTCCAAAGCATTATTAACAAATCATTATTATTACTTTCAATCCATATTAACTATTTAGATAATCAACTTTTCAAAATATTAAAATATTGATAAATAACCTTAAAACAATATTAGTTATAAATAAATAAATTTTAAAACAATATAAATATAAATAAATAATATTTAAAACAATACCAAATATAAATAAATACTTAAAAAGACAGATAAAAAGGTTGGAGTAATAGAAGTTAAATCTTTAGAACAAAATATTTTTGAAAACCAATTTCAGATTTAAAATCATTTCTTGTCTCAAAAACCAATTCCAACTCAAACGGCAATTTATATTATTTTAAAATACTAATTTGATGCCAATAGCTACCCAACGTTTATCCAATATTAATTATTGATTTTCTACCACTACAGGGTTTTAAGTTGAACATATATCAATGCCATAATCAATAGAGCCAACAATCAGGTTTAACATCCAATAATTCATATGACAGGAATATTATTGAAATTAAAATCAACAATGGTGAGAAATCCCGTTGGATCCCTCCAACCTATCCCCCTGCATCACAAACAGTATGTAATCATATAATATGGGGCATCTGCTCCAGGGGTGGGAATAAATCCAAACCAACTAATAAAAACAGTAAATCATCCGAACATCCAATCAACAATTTTTATCAACTATATAATTTTACTAGTTAACCAAAAAGGTAAGTTTAACTCACCGAAATCTCTGTTGCTGCCGAGGCGTTCCCGTTTGGAACTAAAATCGAACAACGTCCGATTTTAGCACAAATTTAACCTGTCTCCAAATTCGTCCAAACCCGTTCCATCGCGAAGCTTACATCATTACGAGAACAACGTAAAAATCCACGTCTCGATTGGACCTCTTATGAGAGAGTTATATAATTTTTAACTAAACAATTTTTAAATTATAGTTAAATTTACTAATTACATTTTTCATTAACTAATCACCATATATTCACCAATCCTTCTTCTCCTCTTGCTTAATCCCCTCGTGCATGAAATGTCAATGCACAGCTGCACCACTAACTCGACCTCTCTCTCTCCCTTCCTAGCTCCTCCATCCCTCGACGATTCGACGAACCGTCTTCACTACCGCGTTGCTCTACGTGAGAGCATACCGACCATACCCATGAACTCAAACCCGCACCCCTCCTCACAAAATCAACCTGACGCCGTACCCTCGTGTCACAAAGGGTTGCACGACCAACCGTTCAACAAGACCCTACCAAATCATGGCTGCCGATGCTCCTTCCACCTACGAACTCAAATCCACTTCCAGTCTAGCCTCTCATTCACCCAAGCTCAATCAATCCCTAACCCTAGCTTGCGAACACAAACTGTCGACTACCTAGAATGTTGCCGCACCTCCACCAAACCCATCAACATGAAGATCTCGCCAAGAACCACTCAAAGATCAAAGCTTTTATTTTATTGTAATTAATTTTAATTTTAATCAATTTGGAAAGGATGAATTTTTTTCCTCTGAGTGAAAACATTTGAACGAGAAGGAGGGGGGAGCGTTTAAAAAGAAAAGGAGGGATAAGGTGGGTATAGCCATGAACAGTGGAAGCATGGGTTGGTATGGGCTAGGGCATGGACTATGTGACGACCCGTCTTTTCGAACAACTTAAGCTGACAGTAAACCATCCTTGTCCAACTTAAACCATTCAAATTAGGCAGATTATCAATTTGGGGTTTTAATGAAGAATCAGATACAGAATCACATATAGAATAATACAGAATCTCGTAGTGGAAATAAATAATATACATAGTAGTTCATGAAGCTACTACATAAAATACATCAGAGTTTTAGACTTTAATTATACAATACTAGAGATACATAGAAGTTTACTGATATAAGCCAAAATAAGATAGATAACTAATACTGGATAGAGTGGAGTCTTCGACCAAGTCTTCGGCTCCCAAAATAAGCACCGCTCACACGTTGCAATATTCAGGCTGATCCGAGCATAAAGTAAAACAACATACTCGAGTCAGGACTAGAAGTTCTCATGTAAGTAGTCCTACTCAAGTGAAAATGTACAAGTGACTCAAGAGATGTTACCATCTCCTAAGGATCCGTTAAACTATTTATATATAAAATAAGATACGCTATATACGTAGTGTCTATCAGTAAAATAAATATTTTTCTTAGCGTTAAGGCTTTACATTAATCCCCTTTAACGCGTTTTGAAGCATTGTCGTACAGTTTGCATATAAAACACCAGTTAAACGGTCAGTGGATAGGGATGCGCCGTGATATGACAACACTAAACCAAAATCGCATGGGTCTCGTTTAGGGATAACAGTATGACAAGGAACGTGAGGCAATGCTCAAGTAGGATACTACCAGTTTACCCTTCCTGGCTGATGGTAACGCATCATAGCTATGATCGCCCACCGCGTCCAACACTCCCATAATCGAAGGGTGATCACCGATAACAACCAAAATAGTATATTCAAACGAAGAAGTGCATCCGCTAGGGGTAGCTAGCCCGCTTGACCGATACGGCTCCTGTTTTAGTCATTTCAAATTGGCACAAGTGCCAGGCTAATCCATCATCGTTTTCTTTCTTCAAATCCAACAATCATATGCCAAATCCAACAACTTCGTTCTGGATCATCACTCCACGTACACAGTTATTAAAGTGGTTCCAGTATCGACATAGAGTATGTCCATATCCGGCTCCGGTCTCTTTAATAACCAACATCATTTATTCACCGATTGGATATTTTATTAAATCAAAATATTCCTTTATTTTCAAATATCATATTCTCATTTGACTTCAACAAATCTTGGTTTAAAGTCCAAATTTTCAATTTTAAACAAATGATTCATTTTTTTACTAAATTATCCAAATGTAATAACCTTTCAAATTAACCGAGTTCTTTAAGACCTAAATGCAAAGGCTTTATAATTAAATATTTAATTCAATCAAACTTCAGAAATTAACTTACTTAAACACTGCTAATTATAATTCAAACCATTCAAATTAACCTTTATATTTTAATTCAATAATATCAATTAAAATTCTCTTTTAATTCAATTAAATATTTATTTTAAAATTTCAATTATTATATTTTAATTCAATTAAACCAATTTAAAATTTAATTAAATCTTTATTTAACAATTTAATTACATATATAATATTAACACTTCATTTAATTTTAAATCATCAATTTTACGAGTTTTAAAATCGTTAATATTCCAAAATAACCATTATTAATTTATTTCGTAATTTAAATTATTTCAATTAATCTTTCATCTTAAAATCTAAATTAACTTAGTAGATTTCAAAATTAAATATTAACTTCGACATAAAATTTAAATTATAATTTCACATTAAATTTCCAAATTATTTCTAAATTTCAAATTTATATATTACATTCCAAAATAAATTTCAATTGACCAATCAATGTTTATTATTCAATTTTCTATCCTAGGCCAAGTGATTCAAAATTGGGTATTTATCATTTCAACCCATGATACGATTCAAATTTCAATGTTCAAACCAATGTATACAACAACAATATACTAGTGATAGATATCAATATATCTATCATTGTCCAATATTCAAACTTTTCATAGTTAACATGTTTTCATGCAATTGGAATTCAAATCAATAATTTCAACTATTTTAACCAAATCATATATCACAATATTAACTACCAACGATTTCCAATTCAATATCGATCATAATTATCAATTAATTATGTATAACATAACATGATACTTGTAATACAAAATCTATTCGTGAGCTTAGAATTGCTCACCTTCGCGGCTATGGAACACGAGCATGGACACGGTGATACGATGATATGGGTACATAAGCTAGAAGATGATGGCTACTAATTCTCCTTTTTTTCCTTACGCATAATTTTTTTCTTTGATACTTTTTTTTCTGTTACAATTCATGCACCTTCCTCTCTATATTATTTTTTCTTTATCAACACACACGCATGCACCTTCCTTTCTATATTTTTTTAGAAGGATGCCTTTCTTCTCTCTTTTTAAAACCAGACTGCCTACTACTAAACACGCACACACACTGGTGGAAAAGAAGCTTGGCCGAGCTAGATTTAGGAAGGTGGTTCCGGTTGGTGATGAAACAACGGGGAGGTGAGGCTGGTGAGTGCGGCTGGGGTTGTGAGGAGGGGACGGTGGAGTTGGAGTGTAGGCCGAAGTGGGAGCTACAAGTGGGTGAGTCGAGGGGTGCGGGTCGTTCGTGTGCAGGGAGGTGGTGGCGGTGGGGTTCGGTTGTGTGGGTTCGGTTGTAGGCTGGTGGAGGGTCGTGCGGTGGTGTTGTTGAGGAGCTCGGGTGGTGATGTTGTGGAGGGGGATGCTGGGAAGCAGGGGAAGTCGAGGTGGTTTAGTAGGTGGTAGCGCCGGTTGTATTCAAAGGGGGAGAGAAGTGGGAGGCTAGTGGAGGGAGGCTAGTGGGAGAGAAGAGCGATGGGTAGGGGTGACGTTAATATGGCCGAAGGAAACACAAAAAAGTGAGGAGAAGGAAGTTGCAGCTTCGTATGTCTTTATATATATTTTTCTAAGCAAAAAATTTAAAGAAAGAAGAGGGGAGCAGAGGGAATGGTGAGGGAAAGCATGCGTATATAAACGAAAAGAATGCACAGAGCATTAAATGCAACATTTATTAAGCATGCCTGCATACGCAAGGAATCTCTGTAGAAAGAATTTTATGTGGGCTGAAAGAAATGATCTCGGCTTGAAAAGAAAGGAATGGAATGTTAGTCATTATGGCTCCCAAGCATGGTCACATACCAATATTTCAACCATGTAGCGTTTTGCCACAGAAGCCAAAATATGAAAACAAATATACCACGGTGATCAGCGTGACGAGACGATTCCAATGATGTAATCAAATCTATGCTACGACGTTCGTAGCAAAATCTCGTTTGTTGCCACTGTTACCGCTATGAAATTGAACGACAACGGCAATTCTAGATAAACGGAGCTATAAAGGTCGGAATTGGACAGAACGAATTTTGACGTTTTAATCAGAATTTTTTTTTAAAAATTTCTATGTACAAATATTCATACTTCAAAATTTGATAATTCGCTCGGAAAAATTGTGCTGACTGGGTTTCGGTCAAATTTTGACACAAAACAAATTTTATTGGTTCTATTTAAATGGACGGATTCCAAATATCTAGTTTTCATTGTCAAATATTTAATTTATAAAAATAATTTTATTTTAAAATCTTCGTTAAATTCAAATTTAAATCGTCGAAAAATCCAGGTCGTTACAATCTCCCCCACTCAAAACTTTTCGTCCTCGAAAATAACAGAATAAGAGAATAGAATGATAAACAGAAAGATAGAAATAGATTCGGGCACAGACTACATACCCGGTATTAGTAATTCAAGATTTGAAGCACGAATACTCTCTTCCGTTTCCTAAGTACAATCTCGATCATCTTCGCTCCACTGAACTTTGACGAGATTTACAACCTTTCTTCTAAGCTGTTTCGTGCTTCTGCCTACTATACGAAGCGGTCTTCTCTCAACAGTGAGATTGGGCTCAACATCCATTTCTTCAAACAAAGCAGGCTGGACAATCACGAATGGGCCGTGTACATATCTGCGGAGGTGTGAGACACGAAACACATTATGTACCCCTGATAGTTTCTCTGGCAAGTCAACTCTATATGCCAAAGTACCAATTCTTTACGAGATGCGGAAAGGACCAACAAATCTAGGAGCGAGCTTTCCTTTCCTTCCAAATCCAATTACATTCTTTAAAGGTGAAATTTTGAGAAATACCTGATCTCCGACTACAAATTCCAAATCTCTTCTCCTTTTATCCGCGTATTTATTTTGCCGATCCTGGGCAATTCTTTTCCTTTTGATTTCTTCGACTTTCTCAGAAGCTTCCAAAATCATTTCGAGACCAAGAACAAGTTGATTTCCTGATTCAACCCAACAAGATGGAGATTTACATGGCCGTCCGTAAAGAGCTTCAAACGGTGCCATTTCAATACTCGCTTGATAGCTATTGTTATAGGTGAATTCAATGAGATGTAGATGTTCTTCCCATGACCCTCCAAAGTCTGAAACACAAGCTCGAAGAAGATCTTCCAAAATCTGATTTCTCTTTCGGTCTGACCATCCGTCTGAGGATGATAAGCCGTGCTCAGATTCAATTGAGTACCAAGAGTATCCTGAAAAGCCTTACAGAAATTGCTAGTGAAGATAGGGTCTTGATCACATACAATGCTGGATGGAACACCATAGAAGCGAATAATTTCCTTCATATAAAGCTCGGCTAAGCTTGAGGCAGTTCGAGTAGTCTTCACAGGAATAAAGTGAGCAAACTTTGTAAATCTGTCGACAATAACCCAAATACTCTCATTACCTTTTCTGGTTCTCGGTAATCCATCAATAAAATCCATAGAAATCTGATCCCATTTCCATTTCAGAATCTCAAGTGGCTGCAATAATCCTGCTATCTTTTGGTGATCTGCCTTAACTTGTTGGCAAGTGGCACACCTGCTAACGTGAATAGAGATATCTTGCTTCATCCCTCTCCACCAATACAACTTCTTTATATTCTGAAACATCTTCGTGGTTTCCGGGTGAATAGAGAGTCTGGATTGATGATTTTTCTCTAAGCACTTCTTGTCTCAAACCATCCACGTTTGGAACACTAATTCGGTTATTAATTCTCAGAATTGCATTTCCATCGATCTGTGCACCCCATTCGCCTTGGGTATTATCCTTCCTGACACGAACATTTTCCTTTATTCGCCTAAGCCTCGGGTCCTCATCTTGTTTAGCGGTTATGCGATCCATAAGAGCTAGAGAAGCAACAAGCTGATATAACATGGCTTTGCTCCTACTTAGAGCGTCGGCCACAACATTTGCCTTTTCGGGAGTAAAGTTGATGTCGAGGTCAAATGATGATAATAATTCGAGCCATCTAACTTGTCTCTGGTCCAGATCCTTTTGGGTAAATATGTACTTCAGTGATTGGTGGTCCATAAAGAGTTCAAATTTTGTTCCAAGAAGGTGATGTCTCCATAACTTCAAAGCAAAGACAACGATGAGCAATTCCAGGTCATGAGCTGCATAATATGCCTCATGAGTCTTCAATTGACGACCAACATAGGCAATAACTTTCCCGTGCTGCATCAAAACAGCACCCACTCCTTCATTACAAGCATCTATATAAATAGTGAACCCTTCACTACCATCCGGGATAGTGAAAATAGGGGCAGCGGTTAGCCTGCGCTTAAGTTCTTCGAATTCTTCCTTATACTTCTTATTCCAAACAAACTTAACATTCTTCCTAGTCAAAGCTATGAGAGGTGAAGAAAGTCGAGCGAAGTTCTCAATAAATCTCCTATAATAACCAGCTAAGCCTAGGAAGCTGTGGACATCCGTAGGGGTTTTAGGAGTTTCCTAATCATTGATTACGGTGATCTTTGCTGGATCAACCGAAATTCCATTCTTCGAAACCACATGCCCAAGAAATCTAACTTCTTCTCGCTAGAAGTGGCATTTAGAGAATTTAGCCTTCACTTGATGATTTCTCAAAGTTTCAAAGTCAAATTTAAGGTGTTCCTCATGCTCCTTCTCAGTCTTAGAAAAGACTAGAATATCATCAATGAAAACTAGAATGAATTTATTTAGAACTTCCCAAAATACTCTGTTCATGAGGTCAACAAAGTAAGCCGGTGCATTAGTTAAGCCGAAGGGCATAACTAACCATTCACAGAAACCGTCTTTGGTTCGGAAAGCGGTTTTGGGAATGCTATCTTCTGCAATCCTGAGCTTATGGAAACCAGAAGCAAGATCAAGCTAAGAAAATACTTTTGCTCCATGCAGCTGATCAAACATGTCATTGATACGAGGCATCGGATATGTTCTTATGGGTAAGATTTTTCAACTCTCTATAATCTACGCACATCCTTAGAGAACTGTCGGATTTAGTAGCAAATAACATAGTTGCACCCCATTCTTTGGAGAATAAATCTTCGATTTGGATTCTTAATTCCACTTTCTCCTTAGGCGACATTCTTCTTGGAGCAAGTACGATTGGTCTAGCTCCAGAAATAAGATCAATGCGAAATTCAATTTCATGCTGAGGTGGCAAAGAATTCACTTCACCGAAAACATCGGGGAAGTGTTGGACAATAGGAGTAGCACTAAGATGGGAATCAAGAGAAAAGATAAAACTTCCGGCAAAATCTTGAGGCAATTGGCATTTGATTTTTAGAAGTTCGCCTTTATCGTTCAACAGAGAAACTGTTCGAGCTCTGCAGGAAATGAATGCATCGAACTTTCTTAACCAATCTCCACCTAACAATATATCAAAAGCTTGGAATCCTAGGACATAAAAATCTCCGGTGAAATGGTGTCTGCCATCCTTAAAAAGTTTCACTCCTTAAAGATCATTCTAAGGTTTACGGGTCCACCGATGGGATTTGATAGACATAAGGATTCAGATGCACGTTCGGTTTTAAAATATGTTCAAGTTTGTCACATAAATCAACCGATATAAAACTCTGAGATGGACTGGTGTCAAATAAAACACAAGCAGGTAATTCATGCAATGTATACCTTGAAGTGTACCTTTGTCGTCTTCTACCCTAGGAGTAGAAGTAGTCACTGCGAAGACTCCTAATGGGGTTCCTTTCTTCTGGGTGGGACAATCTCTCTTGAAGTGGCCTAGTTTCAAGCAGATGTGGCAAAGGTCTGGCGTGGTCATCTAAACTGGTGGGATAGATGCTCCTACAGAATCCGGGCAACTATTGGCATAGTGGCCCTTCTGATCGCATTTTAAGTAAGTGATAGAAGAGAGATCAATGGGCTTCCTCTGAGAATGTCCAATCCTACTCCTGCTTTGCCAGTTCTTCTTTTGCTTCTCAAAGCTAGGCTTCCTCTTCTTGGTATTGCTGGAAGCTGTTGAAGGAGTTGCGGAGTGAACAACCAATGCTCCCTTCGAACTCGAGTTTTCATATCTGAGGGCCATATCCATAAGACTAGTGAAAGTGCCATGAACATGGGCAGTCAGACGATCATAGTATTCAAGACGAGCGTCAGCTATGAACTTCTCATTCTGCTTAAGTGGAGTATCAATCAGACCTGGTCCAAACTTGGATAGCTCATTAAATTTCCTTTCATACTCCGAGAATGACATGCTTCCCTGCTTAAGATCCACAAAGCTACGGTAAAGCTGAGATTTTCCACTGGTGCAACGGGTGCAACTGGTGCCACTGGTGCGACCGGATCTGGCACGGGGCCATTCCCTCTTCCTCGACCTCGAGCATTCCTTTTGTTGCTCATCCTACAAGTCGAGGGTAGATTTGAAGAAGGAAAAGCACGAACTTAAGGAAATCCTAATCAAAGCGAATTTTAACAAGGAAGATGAACTTGAATTGATAGAAATTTTGAAAACAGATTGGATTTTAAAACATTTTTATATTTTCCAAATACGCTCTCTCAAGAATGATTCCACTCATTATAGGGCATTACTAACCCTATTCCTAATGTGTTCACCCCTTAGGCTAAGGTATTCACTAAACCAAAGCTCTGATACCAACTGTGATGACCCGTCTTTTCGAACAACTTAAGCTGACAGTAAACCATCCTTGTCCAACTTAAACCATTCAAATTAGGCAGATTATCAATTTGGGGTTTTAATGAAGAATCAGATACAGAACCAAACATAGAATAATACAGAATCTCGCAGCGGAAATAAATTATATACATAGTAGTTCATGAAGCTACTACACAAAATACATCAGAGTTTTAGACTTTAATTATACAATACTAATGATACATAGAAGTTTACTGATATAAGCCAAAATATGATAGATAACTAATACTGGATAGAGTGGAGTCTTCGACCAAGTCTTCGGCTCCCAAAATAAGCACCGCTCACACGCTGCAATACTCAGGCTGATCCGAGCATAAAGTAAAACAACATACTCGAGTAAGGACTAGAAGTTCTCATGTAAGTAGTCCTACTCAAGTGAAAATGTACAAGTGACTCAAGAGATGTTACGGGATTTTCCATCTCCCAAGGATCCATTAAACTATTTATATATACAATAGGATACGCTATATACGTAGTGTCTATCAGTAAAGTAAATATTTTCCTTAGCGTTAAGGCTTACATTAACCCCCCTTAACACGTTTTTAAGCATTGTCGTACAGTTTGTATATAAAACACCAGTTAATCGGTCGGTGGATAGGGATGCGTCGTGATACGACAACACTAAACCAAAATCGTATGGGTCTCATTTAGGGATAACAGTATAACAAGGCACGTGAGGCAATGCCCAAGGTAGGATACTACCAGTTTACCCTTCCCGGCTGATGGTAACGCATCATAGCTATGATCGCCCACCGCGTCCAACACTCCCATAAACGAAGGGTGATCACGGATAACAACCGAAATAGTATATTCAAACGAAGAGTTGCGTCAGCTAGTGGTAGCTAGCCCGCTTGACCGGTACGGCTCCTGTTTTAGTCATTTCAAATTGGCAAAAGTGCCAAGCTAATCCATCATCGTTTTCTTTCTTCAAATCCAGCAATCGTACGCCAAATCCAACCACTTCGTTTTGGATCATCACTCCACGTAAAGTGGTTCCGGTATCGACAGAGAGTATGTCCATATCCGGCTTCGGTCTCTTTAATAACCAACGCCATTTTTTCACCGATTGGATATTTTATTAAATCAAAATATTCCTTTATTTTCAAATATCATATTCTCATTTGACTTTAACAAATTTAGGTTTAAAGTACAAATTCCAATTTTAAACAAATGATTCATTTTTTTTACTAAATTATCCAAATTTAATAACCTTTCAAATTAACCGAGTTCATTAAGTCCTAAATACAAAAGCTTTATAATTAAATATTTAATTCAATCAAACTTCGAAAATTAACTTACTTAAACACAGCTAATTATAATTCAAACCATTCAGTCCTAAATTCCCTTTTAATTCAATTAAATATTTATTTTAAAATTTCAATTATTATATTTTAATTCAATTAAACCAATTTAAAATTTAATTAAATCTTTATTTAACAATTTAATTACATACATAATATTAACACTTCATTTAATTTTAAATAATCAATTTTACGAGTTTTAAAATCATTAATATTCCAAAATAACCATTATTAATTTATTTCATAATTTAAATTATTTCAATTAATCTTTCATTTTAAAATCTAAATTAACTTAGTAGATTTCAAAATTAAATATTAACTTCGACATAAAATTTAAATTATAATTTCACATTAAATTTCCAAATTATTTCTAAATTTCAAATTTATATATTAAATATCCAAAATAAATTTCATTTGACCAATCAGTGTTTATTATTCAATTTTCTATCCTAGGCCAAATGATTTAAAATTGGGTATTTATCATTTCAACCCATGATTCAATTCAAATTTCAATGTTCAAACCAATGTATACAACAACAATATACTAGTGACAAATATCAATAAATCAATCATTGTCCAATATTCAAACTTTTCATAGTTAACAGGTTTTCATGCAATTGGAATTCAAATCAACAATTTCAACTATTTTATCCAAATCATATATCGCAATATTAACTACCAACGATTTCCAATTCAATATCGATCATAATTATCAATCAATTATGTATAACATAACATGATACTTGAAATACGAAATCTATTCGTGAGCATAGAATCGCTCACCTTCGCGGCTATAGAACATGAGCACGGACACGGTGATACGATGATACATGTACACGAGCTAGAAGATGATGGCTACTACTTCTCCTTTTTTTTCCTTACACGTAATTTTTTTCTTTGATACTTTTTTTTTCTGTTACAACTCACACACCTTCCTCTCTATATTTTTTTCTTTATCAAACACATGCACGCTCCTTCCTTTCTATATTTTTTTATAAGGCTGCCTTTCTCCTCTCTTTTTAAAACCAGACTGCCTACTACTAAACACGCACACACACACTGGTGGGAGAGAAGCTCGGCCTGGGCTAGATGTAGGAAGGTGGTTTTGGTTGGTGATGGAACAACGCGGAGGTAAGGCTGGTGAGTGCGGTTGGGGTTATGAGGAGGGGACGATGGAGTTGGAGTGTGGGCCAAAGTGGGAGCTACAAGTGGGTGAGTTGAGGGCTGCGGGTCGTTCGTGTGCAGGGAGGTGGTGGCGGTGGGGTTCGGTAGTGTGGGTTTGGTTGTAGGCTGGTGGAGGGTCGTGCGGCGGTGTTGGTGAGGAGCTCGGGTGATGATGTTGTGGAGGGGGATGCTGGGAAGCAGGGGAAGTCGAGGTGGTCTGGTAGGTGGTGGCGCTGGTTGCATTTAAAGTGGGAGAGAAGTGGGAGGCTAGTGGGAGAGAAGAGCGATGGGTAGGGGTGACGTTAATATGGCCTAAGGAAACACAAAAAAGAGGGTAGGAGGAAGTTGCGGCTTCGTATGTCTTTATATATATTTTTCTAAGCAAAAATTTTAAAGAAAGAAGAGGGGAGCTACAAAGGTCAGAATTGGATGGAACGAATTTTGACATTTCAATCAGAAATTTTTTTAGAACATTTCTACGTAAAAATATTCATACTTCAAAATTTGATAACTCGCCCAGAAAAACTGTGCTGACCAGGTTTCAGACGAATTTTGACACGAAACAAATTTTATTGGTTTTATTTAAATGGATGCATTCCTAATATCTAGTTTTTGTTGTCAAATATTTACTTTATAAAAATAATTTTATTTTAAAACCTTCGTTAAATTCTAATTTAAATCGTCGAAAATCCAGGTCGTTACAGACTAATATATTATTTTATTTAAAAATATCAAGCTTAACGTCCAAAAATCTCGAACTCTTATCGAGACGTGCCGTCTGGCGTTCTATATGTATTACCCCTACTCCAAACACAATGGAACTAGTCTTGAGACGTAATTCGATCATATATTGAAGATTGCTTTTCAAACCCAATTATATTATATAAATTCCTGAAATTAATTGATATGCGTTTCAAACTCGTACGACCCCATGATACGTCCAATCGCCATGAAATTCGATGATATATAATAATTCATTATTACAGATTCAATGAAATTAGTTTCGTCAAAATAAAGACAGTGCCCTGAAATGATATTTTACACGTTAATTAAAATGAATTATTATTTAAAACCAATTCTAAGCACTTTAATTATAAATTAAAGTTTACTATATATTTTTTTTTGGCAAAGCCAGCCTGTTTTTATAGTGGACAGTCCACTCTTTATTAAACAAAAGCAACGTACAAATTTAAAAATACAAAGCAAGTAAACAACTCGCCACCAATAAAATTATCAATCGACAACTACAAGGCAAATTTTCGAAATAAGATCAGAGATAGAAGACGAATTCCCCGCAAATCTTCTCGAATTCCTTTCCTCCCATATCACTGCTATCGATAGCTTGAGGTCCACCTGGTTAACTGAAAGATACGAACCCATTCCATTTTGAAATCACGGAGCGGAGGCCTCTCATGAATACGATGAAGAACCTCTTTCCATATCTTATAAGAAACAAGGCAATTGAAAAACAAATGGCCGACATTTTCAGCAGCCCGATTGCACAAGATGCACACAGAATGATTGATAAAATGCCTTCTGACGAGATTATCTTGAGTGTGAATAGCATTCATCAGACATTTCCAAAGCAACAAATTATGCTTTGGTTTCGATCCAGACTACCATATACGAGCGTGCCAAGGAAACGTAGAAGGGCATTGATTTTGAATGATTGATTTGTAGACTATGGAGATGCTATGAATATTGCCATTCCAGTTGAGCCCATCATGTTCCACAGGCTTAAAGGAAGCAGTAATGGACTACCAAAGATTGTTCAACATAGGCGAGCTGACCTGAGGCAAATGCAGAACCTCATTGACAAAAACAGAATCGGCATTAGCATTAATAGGAATACCAGAGTTAAATAAAAAATTATAATCAATATATTGAGACAGAATCATTCCTGGAGCACACCAGGGAGAGTACCAAAAGGAGTTCATAGTGTTGCATTGAACCATAGGTCGGTAATATCTTCTGTAAGTCAACAGTTTTTTCCATAGAAAGCTAGACGAATTGCTAGCATCCATTGTCCAAAAGTTACCACCCTTAAGGTTGTACTGCCTATTCCAGACCTCCCACATCCCCGTACTATTACTGAGCAATCTGTTAACTAGATGGGAAACAGTGGCTATGTTCCAAATTTTAAGATTAATAATACCCAGGCC
Organism: Allium fistulosum; assembly: GCA_030737815.1. NCBI lineage: Eukaryota > Viridiplantae > Streptophyta > Magnoliopsida > Asparagales > Amaryllidaceae > Allium > Allium fistulosum. The sequence continues at coordinate 1,512,566,542 of CM060901.1, forward strand.
TCCCATATTAAAAGGATAAATAATTTTCTTATAAGAAATCGGAATGAGTTTAGAGGAGTAAATATTTCCATGCCATAAGAAATGATTAAAAGCCCGATATAACATGTTAATTAGCTTAAAAGGAATGATGAAAAGTTTAAAATAGTATGCACACATAGCAGTGGCAATACTCTGTATGATGACAAGCCTGCCAGCTTGAGAAATTTTGGTACCATTATAATTATTGAGTCTGTTAGTTAATTTTTCATATAAAGGAAGGCATTGCGCCTTGGATATTCTAGACTTACACATAGGGGCACCAAGGTACATTGCATTTTGATCAATGTCCTGAAGCCCAGAAACCAGAAGAATATTTTGGTAGATGTTATCTGTAACCCCAGAAATATTAATTTGCGATTTACTTTTATTTATGCCTAGGCCTGTCAGAAATTTAAATTTTTGAAGAACGGAAAGCACAATAGTGATGGATTTAATATTAGGTTTAGTGAAGAGCAGGAGATCATCAGCAAACATTAAGGTTGAAATTTGTTGCTTTTGACACTTAGGATGATAATCTATATTTTTATTATGGCATTCAACACTAATCAATCGAGAAAGCACTTCCATAACTAAAATAAATAAGGAAGAGGAGATAGGATCTCCTTGCCTTATACCTTTTTGAGTTTTGAAATAGCCAAAAGACTCACCATTGAGAGATAAAGAGACATAAACAGTAGATATGCATGTGTATATCCAAGCTAAGAAAGGTAAGGGAAAGTTCATCTTGGACATAATGGATGATTGCCTCCCAACTAACAGAGTCATAAGCTTTATGAATATCCAATTTCAGAAAACATCTAGGAGAAATGTTTTTCCTATTGTATCCTTTAATTAGTTCTTGGGAGAGTAAAATATTATCAATAATAGATCTGCCCAAAACGAAACCATTCTGGTTAGGAGAAATTAGGTCATTAAGGCAAGTTTTCATTCTAGAGGATATAATTTTAGCTATACATTTATAAATGACATTGCAACACGCAATGGGCCTAAACTCAGTAACAGATTGGGGTAGATTAACTTTAGGAATAAGGGCAAGTTTAGTATGATTTATTCCTTTCAGCAAAGTATTGGTTTTAAAGAAATGTTGAATGGCTTTACAAAAATCATGTTTAACAATATGCCAACATTTTTGGAAGAACATAGCAGAAAACCCATCAGGACCAGGAGAGCTATTGCTTTTCATTTTGAAGAGGTTATCATGAATTTCATCAGGGGTAATAAGCTTAATTAAACTATTAGCTTGTTCATTAGTGATATTATTAATAGGTAAGTCATTAAGAACTTGGGTACTAATTACTGTGTCTGAATGAGTAAAAAGAAATTGATAATAATTAAGAAATGATTGCTTTATACTGGCATGAGTGTACTTTACTATATTCATTCTTATTCGAATAGAATTTAATTAAAATCTCATAATCATTTTTATATTCACATAATCAAATAAATCCCTATATTTGAAATTTAAGCTATTTTGCTTATATAACCAATATTTTCATGTTTAAAATCAATTAAATATTTCAAATTTAAATGCCTAAAATTCTGGGTCACTACATTCTCCCCTCTAAAAGAATTTCGTTCTCGAAACTTCTAAGGTAAGTAAACTGCCGCTAACCAATTAACTTTTCAAAATCAATTGGTTGAAATAGATTACCAAATTCTTTTAAGCCTTTAACTATCCAAAATTAACTTGTTAAAACTTTGTTATCACCTTTTCTAAATCTTAAATTCATTCATAGTTACTAACTAATACCAATTCAAGTTATAACATAAACATTAAATTTTTAGTAATCAAAACTTTTCCAAAATTCTCAAAAAATTTCCAACTCTTTAAATTTATAGAAATTTCACCAACGTTACCATTGACCGACTCAAACAGAAATATATACAATATATATAATCATAAATATACATTTAATCTTTAAGGATGAGTCATCCTGTAAGGAAAAATATAAAATTACCATATGTAATCCGAGATGTGTACCTTTTATTAGCATTAGCAAGCATATACAATTAATATAATGCGAAAGCAAGCTCCAAATGCAAAGCATACGCCATCTAGACCTACTAATCACTTAACAATGGCTGAGAACATGTATATGGAATGCAATATCAATATGTAACATGTACTATACAATAACCATATGCATATGTACCCAATGTAACCAGAGAAACCATCAACAAATAGCATCCATCCAATTAATTCATAACCATATCAATTTTCATTTTCCAATGTCAATATTTAATTCATTTAAGCCCGTATGATGTACATATATGATCCGTAAGCAATATCAAATCTGGTCGCTCGCTCGATCACACAATTTCACTTCCGGACTAGTGTCGTTCAAACGACCACTCTAGTGCGGACCCAGATCTGGTTCCTTGATTAGAAACTGCTATTTCCTTGCATAGCCCTATACTATGATAGAGAATCCCAGAATCAATCGAAAGTCCATATCCAGTGTTCGCCGTCGAGAATCGAAAAATCCTTGTTCGAACCGATGATAAATCATCATGAAATCATGTACTCGAATCTGGATCAAACAGTTATACAAATAAAATAATATATGTAAAACTTACGTATTTATTTCAATTGGTTTCCCATTATTCAGATTCTTTTATTTACATTCTTTTATTCATAATCATTATTCACATTGCTTTATTCACACCCATTTATTACTTAGTATATTTCTTTCAATACTAATATCATTTAAGAACCATTCCTTCAAATTTTACTTAAGTTTATTATAAACATTTATATAACACTTCTCATGTTCATTATCACTTCATAACTTAAGTTCATATCCAATTTTATCAATGACATTCCAAACCCATATTCAATTCACTAATTCATTTCGTTTGATCCATTTCAAATCAAATTCAATTTCATTTAACTCATTTCATGAATTCACTTCATTATTCAATCTTATTAAGCAACATTCTAAAACATATACAATTTACTAATTTATTTAATTAGTTCATCTCATTAATTCATTTCAAACCACAATCAGTTTCATTTCAAAAATTATTTCATTTAACCTAACTTAGGCTAAATTTCTTTTCAAAATTCATTTTGTTTAACTTAACTTAAGTTAAACTTTATTTAAATTTTGCTTTACTTAACAATTTGTATTTAACAAATCTAAAAACTTACTTTAACTTACTAATTCTCAAAATTTATAAGTTATAAAACTTATTTTCTCATATTTTCATAAAATACTTAAACGAAAATTTCCAGAGTTCTAAACACCCTGTTCTTATTTCAAAATAATTTTGAAACCATACTATAATTATTTTCTTTGAATTTCAAATCATACTTTTGAATTTTAAGTCAAAACCAGTTTTACCAAACAAAACACCAGTAGCAGCAATCCATCACTTAGAAACTCGAAAATGAACGTCGATGATGTTGTAGTCATCATCCAAATTATTTACCAACAACCGAAGTGAGTTCAGTGTTTTTATCTCGTTTAAATCCCATTTAAAAATATTTTCATTCAAAAATATTTTCCAAATAATATTAATTTTTTTTTCAAATCTTTGAAACAATTTTCAAAATTACGGATTTAAATTCTCAAATTCTCAACTTTTAATCCTTTTTATTTAGAAATCATATTTATCAATTTTCCTCATATATAATTTCACTTCTTATATAATATCATTTCACAAATGTTGATTATTTTAATTATAATCAATACTTTTTAATTCATATTTACAAATTCACTTTATTATATAATTCATTTTACAAATGTTTATCTTATTTTAGATTGTAATAATAACAACTTTTATTAGCACAACATACAACAAATAACAAATGATAATAATCAAATATTATCAATCATTAACACCCAAATACACCATACATACTATTATAATTTCTAAAAAATTATTCCTTTATATACAAAATATAATCAAGGTAAAATTATTTCTTTTACCCAATTTCAAAATAGTACTATGTCGAATTGCTCTATTCAAGTGTTTAAAGATCCCTATCAATAATGTTAATTACTCATATTGACCAGAATCCATAAGCCAATCAACAGATCAATCAACGTAATATAAAACATTTCTATATTACTAAGAAATTTGTGTTCATATATATACACACTTAAAATCATTCTAGGGTGCTACTGACCCTATCTCTAATGAGTAATCCCCACCAAAACCAAGGTTCTCGCTTAACCTTGTGCTCTGATACCACGATGTAATGACCCGCTTTTTCCGTATAGTTTAAGCGGACAATAAACCACAAATGACACACTCAAATTGAACGGAAAGGCGGATAGTTAGCGAAAAGAAGAATAAAGAAGTAAGAAGAAACTAAACAACAAAGAATATTACAGTGGAACGAATAATCTATAATATACAACAAATCTTTACGCAATGAAAAATGTAATATATATATATACCAATCAGAGTACACTAACCTATTTCAGCCTATACAGTAATGACATGTCCTCACAATTGCTGATAAATACAATAATGAATATGGAGGAAAAATAAACCTATACGTGAATACGTCTCTGGGCCTCCAACTCATCTCCTGAAGCTCCAAATCATCCAAACTAAATCTGTAATATGCTCGTTCTAACCCGAGCATTATAATAAAATAACACCCGAGTCAGCCAGGAAAACTAGCATGAGAAAACATACCCAAATTGATTTTTAAAGCTAACAAACTCTTTTCAAATTAAAGGTATCTCGTAAGACCACGTCGCACATAAACATGGATGGGTTTTTACCTTACGATAACCAAATTTTTTTTATATAGAAAATCCATTGATATTATAATAATGTCTAGGGATCAAAGTAAAATATGAATATAGCTGAAATGTTTGCATCTCACATATCAACATAGTTTTGCACAACTAAGTCCGTACCATGTTAATGGATTCCATATAATGACTGGGCTACTAGGGTACCGCCCGTCACAGTGCATCTCTAAATAAAATAACACCAAGGACCTCACCGGGATCCTCTGACAACACAGGACTGGCCTAGCCTTTACTGGATAGTAAGGAATGTGATCATCCCTCCGTTAATGGGCCCCGGTGCATTCAAATGAGAGATAATATCGACTCTAGATAGGGATGATCATACCCTACTTGAGGGCGACCCACTTGGCCCTGCTGCATCTCTCCAGTTTTATTCATTCTCGGTTGATGAGGCTTAAGGCTACGTTTTACCCTTTTTATAGCACTTCCCACTTGGAATGCTTACACTGCACTCCAGGAAATAATGCAATGTCAGCATTCACCCATACAAGTTCATTCTGGAACTGAACGAAACACTTGAGAGCTCCATCTTTAATTCTATCATTTCCAAGGTGTCTTCACTTCGGAACGCTTGAGTTGGATCGAAGTGGTTTTCGAATAACATATCTGATCCCGGTCTCTTTGAAACAACATCGATAGTTTCCACTAAACTCAACCCTGGTTCTTTAGGAAATAAATAATCAAAGATAAGAGCGGAGATCACCTCCTAACCGTTAGTGGATGGATTTCCTTATCATTTGTCCTAGGAGAATGAAACAAGATTTATACGCATAGTACGACATCACTGGAGATGACTATCCCATATCACACACGTGTTTCTCCTAGATATTTCCAAAGTTACGTTTTTGGTCCATATTTGATAGTCGGTTATTTAACTATCCACAAACACATATCCAAATCAGGGATTTATTTCAAAAGGGAAAACCAACATTGGTTAAGCACATAAGTAACCACTAGCCTCCTTTTAATTAACTTTTCATTAATAAAAATCACTTTGTAAATACTCGTATATAAATACCTTTACAAAGATATACCCAAAAAAATTTCAACACTTAGAAAATATCCATATACTTATCTCAATGGTATAATTATATTCATAAAACGGAGAAAAATTCCCCTTTTTATACAATTTTAAAATCATTTATAAATTCCTTTATAAATCTCTAAACCCGTTTATAAACTATTTTATAAATATCTGAAACCATTTCTAAAAGCATTTATAACCCCTTTATAAATCCATAAACTATTTATAAAACTACATTCATAAAACTATAAACCCATTTCCAAGATTCTTTTATAAATATCTAAAACCATTTATAAAACTTTTTTCACCATTAACTAATCTTCCTTTAAGTTTCCAAACCATGTTGTAAAACTTCTCTTATAAAACTCAAGTCTGTTTATAAAACTCTATTTATAAATCTTGAAAACATTTATAAATAAATATAATCATTTACTTCAAAACACTAATATATAATAATAATTATTAACAATAAACATTATAAATAAATAATGATTATTAACTTCAAAACTTCTTAAAAATAAAAATTAATAATTTCAAAAAATTATTATAAACAATAATAATTAATGTTTACCATTATTATAAATAGTAACAATTTATTTCCAAAACATTATTAATAAATCATTATTATTAATTTCAATCCACGTTAATTATTTAGATAATTAACTTTTCAAAATATTAAAATATTGATAAATAACCTTAAAACAATATTAGTTATAAATAAATAAATTTAAAGCAATATTAAATATAAATAATATTTAAAACAATACCAAATATAAATAAATACTTAAAAAAGACAAATGAAACGGTTGGAGTAAATGGAAGTTAAATATTTAAAACGAAATATTTCCGAAACTTAATTTCAGATTTAAAATCATCCTGTCTCAAAAACCAATTCCAACTCAAATGACAATTTATAGTATTTTTAAAATACAATTTTGAGGCCAATAGCTACCTAACGTTTATCCAATATCGATTATTGATTTTCTACCATTACAGGGTTTTAAGTTGAATATGTATCAATGTCATAATCAATAGAGCCAATAATCAGGTTTAATATCCAATAATTCATATCACAGGAACATTATTGAAATTAAAATCAACAATGGCGAGGAATCCCATTGGATCCCTCCAACCCAACCTCCTGCATCACAAACAATATATAACCATATAATATGGGTCATCCGCTCCAGGGGCGAGTATAAATCCAAACCAACAAATACAAACAATAAATCATCCAAAAATCCAATCAACATTTTTTATCAGCTATATAATTTTACTAGTTAACCAAAAAGGTGAGTTTAACTCACCAAAATCTCTGCTGTTGCCGAGGCGTTCTGGTTGGAACTAAAATCGAACGACGTCCAATTTTAGCCCAAATTTCAACTGTCTCCGAATTCGTCCAAACCAGTTCCCTCACAAAGCATACATCATCATGACTGCAATGCAAAAACTTGCTCCTCAATTGAACCTCGTATGAGAGTTGTACAATTTTTAATTAAACGATTTTTAAATTATATTTAAATTTACTAATTATTTATCATTAACTAATCACCATTTATTCACTAACCCATCTTCTCCTCTTTCTTAATCCCCTACTGCACGAAATGTCAATGCACAACTACACCACTAACTTGACCTCTCTCTCTCTCTCTCCTCCCAGCTCCTCATCCCTTTATGAGTCGACGAACCGTCTTCACTACCGTGTTGCTCTACACGAGAGCATCCCGACCATACCCATGAACTCAAACCCGCACCCCTCCTCATCAAGTCGACCTAACAACGTACCCTCACGTCATAGTAGGTCGCATGACCCACCCTTCGATCAAAACACAACAAATCATGCCCGCCGTGCTCCTTCCACCCACGAACTCAAATCCACTTCCCGTCTAGCCTCTCATTCACCCAAGCTCAATCAATCCCTAACCCTAACTTGCGAACCCAAATTGTCGACTACCCAGAATGTTGCCGTGCCTCCACCAAACCCATCAACATGAAGATCTCAGCAAGAACCACTCAAAGGTCAAAGCTTTTACTTTTTTGTAATTAATTTTAATTTAAATCAATTTTGGAAAGGATGAATTTTTTTTCCTCTGAGTGAAAACATTTGAATGAGAGGGAGGAGGAGCATTTAAAAAGAAAAAGGAGGATAAGGTGGATATGGCCATGAAAAGTGGAAGCATGGATTGGTATGGGGTAAGGTATGGACTAATATATTATTCTATTTAATAATATCAAGCTTAATGTCCAAAAATCGCGAACTCCTATCGAGACGTGCCGTCTGGCGTTCTATATGTAATACCCCTATTCCAGATACAATGGAACTAGTCTCGAGACCTAATTCGATCATATACAGAAGATTGATTTTCAAACCCAATTATATTATATAAATTCTTGAAAATAATTTATATGCGTTTCAAACTCGTACGACCCCACGATACGTCTAATCGCCACGAAATTCGACATCATATAATAATTCATTATTACGGATCCAATAAAACTAGTTTCATCAAAATCCAAGACAATGCTCTGGAATGATATTTTTACACGTTAATTAAAATGAATTATTATTTAAAACCAATTCTAAGCACACTACAAGAAAAATGTGATTTTAGTTGCATTAAATAGTAGCGTTTGAACATTAAATGCAACTATTTTACCGACCTTAATATATTGGTAGCGTTTTAATTTTAGATATGTTCTGAATGTTTATAGGCGGACTTTATTTCACTTCCCGCCTAGTGTTCCATCTTACTTTCGTACTCTGCCGCCAAAAAAAAATTTGAAACTTCCAACCAAAATCAGCTGTTTCCCCTCCTCTTCTCAAATCTTTAAAATATTTTTCACCACTAACAAAACAAAATCAGATTGTTAATTATAAAAATCATCACTAATTGAACATCGCATCAGAATCTATGTTGCGCACCACCACCAATTGACTTTAGTGGTTATTGCCGACGCTTCTTTAGGTCAATGATACATAATCTCATTCAGGTATTCAATTATTCATAAATTCGTAACTCTGTTATTCAACCTAAATCAGGTTTAGGTATCCAATTCTCTTCCTTCCCCTAAATTGAAATCGATTTCAGGTGGCTACATCAAAGGTGCATGAGATAGTAGATGGAAAAATCTAGGGTTTTGCTGTTCTACCGCATCCAATTTAGGTATTATAGTATTTTCGATTTCAAAAGTATTTTTGACATTCGAATTCAAATACGAGGTCTGAAATATTTTTCATGATATTAGAATTGAAATATAAACAGAGATGGATTGATTGAGTTTGAAAAGTTCACTATAAATTATTGGAGATTGATTGAGTTTCAAGAATGTAATGTTGATCACATGTATCTATTTAGGTCAACATGACTATTGGTGTTTGATGATTTGTTAACACATCAAGGTCATCAAGGTTTTATTTTTTTAAACAGAACCGAAAACTGAATTTAGTCAGATGACGATTCAAAGAGGATGGAGTAGCAAATCAAAGCTTCTTGTAGTGAGTTTCAGCATCTGCATTGAATTATTATAGGGCTCAGTTTGTGATAAGATGGTAATTTATCATACTTACATTATGAAACATACAACTCACGCATGATGAAGTAAAATTGCTAATAGCAGCATCTGCTTATCTGTGGATGTCTTTGTCAAACTGAAGGAATGTAATTATTCACGTGCCATTTTAACATTATGCATGATCTATCAAGCAGTATATAATATTTTGTCTATGGTGTGGACTGGTGGACCCGTTTTTAGAAGAACTTAACACCCCTGTAGCCCTGTCTTGAATACTACTTGCATTAGGAGCATTCATTGGACCCCAAATAGTGCAACATATGTATGTATGTATATATCTCTCATATTGATGGTGCTTTACGATATTAGGTTGAGGACATGTCGGCACGACAAGTGTATGAGAAACTTCTTGAAGCAGTGCAAACCTAAATCTACCTTGAATTCATATTGTGGCTCCACTGTTTTCATTCATATGCCTAGAAAATTTGTCCCCTGTATGTTATTGGAAGTTAAGTGTTGATGTCCTCAGAACACTGGTTTATTTTTCCCTTTATAAGCTTATGAAATGTAGAAACATATCTAGGCTTTTTACTGACTTTGCCCTTGCTTTGTTATCAACAACTTCTGTAGGCAAAGCTTCAATATCAACTGAATAAACACTTGCATATTATGATATTCCTATGACTTTTTAGTTATTACTTTACTGTGCTGCTAAGGTAGATAGAGTTCTTCCTAATATCATTTCTAATTTAGTAAAATTTAACTCTACCAAATACCACTTTTATTATAATTCGCACTTTAATCAAACTTTGGAAGCTTCTTCACGTACCCCTTAACTCTGAGAATTAAGGACAAAAGGACTGATGTACTTTGTTGCCATCTCAATTATGCTATGTTTGATAAAACATGGAATACTCAAATTCTAAGATTTGTATAATTAGGATGTATTGAATTATTTTTAGTACTAATATTGAAGATGCTAGGACTGATGATGTTAAGGTGCATTCTTGGACATCAAAATGCTCTAGGGACATTGTTTGCTGTTTCGTACTCTCATAACATTTTCTAAGTGTTGGTGACTTTCTAGCCCCAGGACTAACACCATACTTGTGGAAAGAACAAGGATGAAAAGCCACTACTACATCAAGGCTACGATTTATATATATTATAACTTTTTGTTAGTACTTTTTGTGTAAACTTGTTTATGAATGGTTATGGAGTTTATGTGAATTTGCTTATTTTGTCGAAAATCTATTATCCAAATGGTTATGGGTATCATATTTGATTAAGTGATTAACGTGTTATTTTAATTGTTTGAATATGATTATTATGCGTTGATTGGTTGATTATTGATTTGAATACGACGATTATGTGAATTATTGCTGATTTAATAAGACTATTATGCGAGTGATGGTTGGAAATGATACAAGCCACTAACAGGAAACGGTTGCATGGACAGTATGCTGCAAAACAGTTAATAAATTTTAGTAGCGCTTTAGAAACCCTCAAAAATAAATGTAAACGGTTCTGATAAGATTTTTGTAGCGTTGAAAAAACGGTATCAGAACTTTTAGTAGACTTTCCTAAATGCTGCGATACGACATGCTACTGAAAGTCTCAAACTTTTTGCAGCTTTTCTAAAGTCCTACAATATGTCAAGTTTTGGTAGCGTTTTCTACAATGTTGCAAAAAGTTTCAGACTTTTAGTTGCTGTTGTGTCGCAGCGTTTACTGAAACGCTACTCCAAGTTTTGGTAGCGTTTTTTCAACACTACGAAATGCCTTTTCTATTGTAGTGGTGCACTTTAATTATAAATTAAAGTTTACTATCTTTATTCTTATTCAAATAGAATTATTTAAAATTTCGAATTCATTTTTATATTCACATAATCAAATAAATCACCATGTTTGAAATTTAAGCTATTTTGCTTATACAAGCAATATTTTCATATTTAAAATTAAATAAATATTTTAAATTTAAATGCCTACAATTCTGGGACATTACACTATGGCTGATTAAATGAAAAGGCTAAGTACATTGCCTTGGATAGAGCTGTAATAAAACAATGTATATAAATATAAATGCGCAAATTTATAACTAAACTAAGGGTAATTCCAAATCTTGAGAATCCCATAACATTGTTATATAATAACAATGTCACAATATAGTTCATAACAGAACTTAGAGCTCATTGGAAGTCGAGAGACATACTTCAAATTGTACCACATGATAAAGATAGTTTATCAACATCAGAGAGGGTTGATTAACTGAGTGGGTAATTGAAACATGATAGCATACCCGTTCAACGAGGGACTGACCCAATTGGTTTTGAGAAAACCGACTGGAGATGTTGGAATAAGATTCCATAATTGAACCCAAGTGCAAGTGGGAGATTGATAGAGTTAGGGTATGCCCTAGGGGAAATTACGCAATTTTATATGTAACTCGATAACCAATCTTGTTTGAAATAAATGGCGATTTCTTTCTATTATATACTTGATATAATTTGTTATGTTAATTAATTTATTTAATTAAAAGTATATTTAATAGAAAATCCATAAATGGTATGTTTTGTGATAGTAGTTACAAAGTGTTGTAACCGTGAGTAATTTTCACAATGAAAATAAATATACAATTTTAAATGTTCCTAGTCAAGATGCATTGAGACTGGATACCGACATATCCGTCGAGGCTAGAGTACATAATGCTCTTGAAATGTTGGGCAGTGTATTACTCTTGTCTGCTAAGGGCACCAAGAGGTTACGTACTGAAGTTATTAGAAACTATGGAATGACTCACTCGATAGTTTTCTTTTGGTTAATATAACTAATGTCAAACAGAAAATATCGATGTGATCAATTTACACAGTTCTCACGACTTGAGAATACTGTGGATCTTCAATATGAAAGCTCCTGTAATGACCCGCCTTTTCGACTCTCAAAAGTCGACACTAATACATCCATGGTATTCATGTACTGAACATCCAAGTGACGGAAAGATAGATTGTTAGGGTGAAAAAAAAGAAAAGACAGAACAGAAACCACAACGTAATGAGTAATCTATAATATACCAATGAACTTTGCAAAAGAAAACTGTAATATATACACCACAATCAGAGTAATACTAACCTATCATCAACCTGGATAGTTATAAGAACATGTTCTTACAAATGCCAATAAATACAAAACAAGAAATGCAACTGAAATAAAAGAAAACATGTCTTGGAGGCATCGAGCTCGTCTCTTGAAGCTCCAAAGCATCCACCACTAAGTTTAGAAATATGCTTGGATTGACCTGGGCATTATAAGAAAATAACGCCCGAAACAGTCTGGTAAACCAGTGTGAGAAACACGATCAAATGGAATTTTAACATTATAAAACCATTCAAAATAAATTCATCTCATAAGACCATGCCGCACATAAACGGATGGGTTTTTACCTTACCATTTTTATTATAGAATCCAATGGTATTATAATAATCTCTAGGTTTTAAAATAAATATTTAATCATGCCCGAAATGGTTACATTAATTGCATTCCAGCATAATAGGTATACAACTAAGTCGGTAAAGGCATGTATTGGAGAATGGATTGCATATAATGACAAGGTAAGGGACTAGCACCATACAGTACACCTCTAGATGAAAATGTACCATGGCTGCAAATCTTGTAGCTCTACCAACACAGAGTTGGCTGCCCTATTAACATGGCATACTGGATTACATCATCCCTTGCGCACTGAGGGTGCAAACATTGCCCCCTGATCGCCCCGCGTTCACATATCAGATCCGTAAATCCCGATCAAGATCAAGGAATGATGCTCCTAATGGTAGTGAACCACATAGCTCTGCTTCATTTACCCTGTTTTTTCCATTACCGGGTTGTGAGGCTTGTGGGGTAACATTTTTACCTTTTCCTCGTAGCAATTTCCACTTGGAATGCTAACACTGCCCTCCAAGCAACAATGCAATGTCAACATTTATCTATACAAGTTGTTCAAGATATAAACAAACCGAAGATACTACTTCTACTACATCCTTATTGAAATCACGCTCATGATTAGTAGCAAGTATCCCTTGCACATCAAAGATCTTTGTCTTCTATTCTATCATCTCAAACCAATCACGAACCTCTTCCAAAGCATCAAACACGTATATGGTTTTGGAGTGGTTACAGTTTCGACTCATCTCATATAAGTACACTCCCTAGCTTACCGGTTGCTCCAAAAAACCGATAGACTCCAGTAAACTCAACTTCGGTTCTTTTGAAATAAATAGATAATAAATAAGAGTATAGTTCACCTCCTAACCATTTAAGCAGACGTATTTCCTTATCATTTGTCGTAGAAGAACACAACGGGTTTATACGTACAGTGTACCATATAATTCCCATGTTTCTTATAGATATTTCCAGTGTTATATTTGGTCAAGATTTGATAGTTGGTTATTTAACTATCAAATAAACAACGCTCCAATCAGAGATTTAATTTCATAAGAAACCAAGCACGATTAAACTCATAAGCAGCCCTAAGCCAATTTAATTAATCCATTCATTAATTAAAACCACTTTGTAAATACTTTATCAAAATATTTTTTACAAAGATATACATATGTATACTACTCAATCACTATTTATTTATACTTTTTCAATGTTTGGAAAAATATCCGCATACTTATCATGGTATAAGTATATTTCCCAAAATACTACACTTTCAATACTTGGAAAATGTATCCATGTACTTATTTAAACGATATAAGCATATTAACAAATCTTAAGGCCGATTTCCTCTTTTCTAAGTTCATAATAAATTGGGTCGAAAACAACTGTGATTTGAAAAAACATTGTTTACTATAAAGCTAAACCACTTTTCCTTCGATGTTAAGTATGGAAAGAATGCTTTCATACCACCATAATTAAGAAGGATTATTTATCAAAATCAAATCTCATTCCTTTATAAAATTACCATTTTATAAATCCATTCAATATTTATATGTCCTTTTATAAATCTCCAAATATAATTTATAAAACTCCTTTTACAAATCACCGAAATCATTTATAAAACTCCTTTTATAAATCTCAAAAATCATGTATAAAACTCCTTTTATAAATCTTAAATAAATCTTATATAATTTCCATGAAATGATCATTCCAAATACATGATAAATTCACAAGTGAGATTTATTATTCCAATTTATAAAATTGATATCAATTCCCCTTTTATGAAATACTATTATAAATCTATTCTTTTATTTATAAAATACCGCTTAGAAAACTCTCTTTTATTTATAAATTACCATTTATAAATCTCTCTATACAACATTTTATATAATATGTTTCATAAATATTTTTTCAAAAATATTTCTATCTCCTTTAGAAACAAAATTACTTTATTATAAAAGATAAACTCATTTATTTTCCGTTAAAATAAACACTCATTATTATATCAACTTTTCTGTAAAATACATATGTCTATAATACTTTTAAAATATTTCAAATAAGGCTGTGTAAAAAAAATATGTTCAAAAAACATTTCTAAATATTGTCATAGAAAATTCCAAAGTAACTTTTAAAATCATCCTTCAAATCAAAACCATTTTTAAATCAACTATAGTAAATAATAATTTTTCAAAATATATATTATAACGAGGTCTAGAACTACCACAGCAATTAACCAATGCTAGTATTTCCTTTATTTCCAAAAGGTTTAACTACTAACATACATCAATGTCACACCCAATACGGCCAGGCTACCAAGCTTTTGGCACTCAACAATTTATAATCAATAACTAACACATCATTTATCCAATATTAACCCACATATTAATTAACTTCAAAAATCATTGTTTTACTTTGCAAGCATAGAACGAGGATTTATTCTGCTCAATAGATGTCCAAAATAATATATTCAATTTAATTATAGCAGAAAGATGTTTTATTCTTCCAAATAGATATCTAAATAATCTATTCAATTTAAATATAGCAGAACATGGTTTTATTCTGCTAAATAGATGTCCAAAATAATCTATTCAATTTAATTATAGCAAAACGGTGTTTTATTCTGCTAAATAGATATCACAAACGAAGTATAAATAATTTAACCACGTTATTACGTAATCAACGTGATAATATTCAATCACTATTATTTTATCAATATTTTAAACTTCATCAAAACTATCAACAATTTATAACATAGTGTTGTACTTGTCAATATGAGTCGAATGCGAAAATCCATGGGTTAAACAGATTTAAAATGAGTGAGTTATTAAATTTTAAAATCAACACATTTAATTAAGAGATTAAACAACTCAATTTTTTATAATTTCTCACCAAAAGCCAAATCGACCCAGCCTAAACTCCACACACCCGACCCGCTTCACACCAAACTCGAATGCTATAGTAACCTCACCTACCCCATCTTAAAATTCGCTTTCTTCCAGGCATTTAAAATAACCAACACCACCTCATTCATCCTCCTCTTGTCGTTGCTGCACCCCACTTGGACCCACGCTGCCTATGCAAATAGCATGCTCACCCACCCCCTACCTTTTCCCCACCCTTGGCCAACTTGGCGCCTCACACCGCCGCCATTCAACACGCTAAAGTCGAAACAAAATTCATGTCGTTAAACACCAACTAGACCTTCTTTTGCCACTACCAACCACCGCCCCACCTCCGATCACCACCATGACTTTGCCTAGACCCAAGGCTGCTTCTAGCATCGATCATTCCTCCCCTCGACCATCGATTCGCCAGAAAACAAAAGTTGAATGGAAATTGTTGAAAAATCACCCATTGCCAACTCCGACCATTAAAAAATACGAGACCACCACTAAAAATCTCGTCTTGCAGTGATGAACATGACCATTCCCTTCATTCTCTAATTCATGCTCATCGAAATCACACCAATATTTGAATAGTGGTTCATATTGGATGATTTCCACCACCACACCCGATGAAACGTCGATCCACCAATTTTAGAAAATACAAGAGGCGAAATTGAACAACTTTGCAGTTGGAAGATTTGGCTAAAAGTAAATAAATTGGGAGATATTGAATTTTGAAGTTGAGGCGACCCACCACCTCGATCCTCGGGAATCAACACTAATACATCCTCGGTATTCACGTACCGCAAATTCAAGTTCTGGAGAGGCAGATTATCAAGGGTAAGAAAGAAAATAAGATAGAATAGAATCTCACACGAATGGAATAACATATATTATTGCAGTATATAATCTTTACAACGAAAATTTTAAATTAATTTATCAGAGTTAAAAATGGATATAAATATCTATCCTTACCAATGCGGAATACAATAATACATGATTATGGTGGAAATGGATAACAATCTCTAGAAGAACTTCCAACTCCATGCTTCGAGCTCTATCCAAATTTCTTCAAGTCAAACCTGAACGACTTGGTTGCCCAGGAAAATTAGGGCACCTAGAGTTTAAGGGAAAGGAAAATAATCTCTAGGTCAGTCATGGAACTAGTGTGAGAAACTCAAAATACGCGGTTTGAAAACAAAGGGTATCTCATAAGACACATCGCACATAAAAACAGAACGAGTTTTTACCTTTTGATAACCAAAACATTTGCTATGCCAAAATCGTTTGATATTATTTTTAATGACATTCTTTTGAAAACATTTGCAAGTAAACTTATTAATCTTAGCCGAAATTGTTACCATTATTAAATTCTGAATATGTTAAGCTCTACAAACAAAACTCTTACAAGGCTCATTCGGAGAATGGATTTCCATACAATGGCAGGTAAGGGACTACCTTCCATAGTGTACATCTCTAGAGGAATGTACCGAGGATACACAAACAATCCTCTGCATTTGGCGAGACCGGTCTATCCCCATTTGGCACTCATACATGCCTGGATGGAAACCGAATATGACATCACCCTAGTCGTTGTCAACCTATCCGAGATGTCTCTTAGCATACACCACATACCTGAAATATAGAGGGTTATCTAGAAAGATGATGACCATACCCTAATGGGTGTGACCTACTTAGCCTCATGGCGTACCTTGTTTAAGCCGTTACCGGGTGATGAGGCCCGAGGTAGCAATTACCTTTCACATAACACATTCCACTTGGAATGCCACATTGCCATTCCATATCACACAACTGATTTCTACAAACGTATAACTCCTGAGCTCGTACGTCTCAGAAAAGGGTGTTAAGCTAAGAGAAGTCGCCTTCTCCGCCACCAAAAAAAAGATATGTTTATAGAGATCAATTAGTGTAATTAGAAATGCAACGTAAGACATTTATCCATACAAGTTGTCCAAGAATAGGACAAATCGAATGCACTCTCCTACCACATCCCGTCGGGGATTACCCCTAGGATTAGTTGCGAGAAGTCCTTGCATCGAAGATCTCAAATAAAGAACTACTGCCACATAATATGATATGGGAAATTTCCCTGAGGGTTAGTGATAAGCAGCCTTATATTCTATCTTCCAAATCATTTATATGGATTTATTTCGAATATGTAAATTGGTTCGAAGTGGTCTCCAAATAGGAATCATCCAAATCCGACTCCGGTTCCTTCAAACCAATCATCGGTAAAAATATGTCGAGTAAATAGGGGATTATTCTTTTGATTTATTACTTCCTTTTTATCAAAAAAATCTTCAAGAGATATATATCTTTAAAACTTTTCTTTCTGGTATATACAGAATCATTAAACCTCTCTTACCGAATCCTTTGACTACATAAAACATTTTTAAACCTTGGAATAATTCCAAATCCTTTCATTCTTCACTTAGGAAAATATTTCTAAATCATTTCATTTAAATCTTAACAAAGATTTTCAAATCATAACTTTCAATCAGGTCAAAAACAGTGTTATTTAAGATCATTTACTGTAAACCCAAAACAATTAATTTTAAGTAAAAGGATCCACAAGAATTAAAATAATTCCAAATAATTTTTTTAAATCTCAAAAAAAGATTTCTTATTTCCAATACATTAATTTTTAATAGGTTGAAACCATTTTGTTTAAGATGTTAATCAAAACCAGTAAATATTAAGTGAGCAGAATCTATAGAAACCATCTAATTCTACTCAATAACAATTTTCGTATTCAACAAGTACTATGGGCGGAATAACGGCAAAATCACCTTTTAAGTTCCACGAATAGTATGAGTTCCCTCTTCGGAATTTAACACCAAGTATAAGAAGATTTTCTCCATAAAATCCAAATTATTTATATTTGGAAAATTATGCCCTTTATACTATGGAAAATTTTGATCCAAGTAAATCAAATTCACTATCCCCTCCATCGGGCCAGTCCGAATAGCTAGGGAGAGCAGGAAACTAGTTTTCCAAACTCAATATCAAACTCGATCCACGTTCCAATGGAGTCGCTTTCCAATTGCCTGAACCACAGTGCTGCTATATCCATCAAATACAAAGGAAAACACCGGGCCATGACCTCCTCCGATGCCCCCAGTACTTCCATGTGCCTCATATACCTTGTCAGATGAACAGCATGATCCATCCTTCCATCATATGTCACCAGTGTTGGTAGCTTGAATTCGGGTGGATTCCTAGCCTTCCTAATTGTCGGAGCGAAGGGGCTCCTGTTTACATCTCCAAATCTTTATTCACCAATCCTCCGCTCATGGCCCATCTAACCATTTCTGCCAATCTATCATTATAACCAAGCTGTAGTCTTTGTTCATTGCCTCCAACCTACCCTCCTAGTTCTCGAGGGAATCCAAAAATCTGCTCTCTTGGATGAGCATTTATTCCTCTATCAACGCCAAATTGCACAGCACCCTGGTATCTTGCCTGGAATTGAACCAACATGATCTGGGGGCATGCCCCCTAGTTCAAGGGCTGTTCTCGATGTCCCCACTCTATCCAGTATCCTGGTTGCTCCGTTCCCCCGACTCTGGTTCTGGACTTTCTCTGCTCCTGTTGCTCCGGCTTTGCTATCCACATTTCCAGCATTCCCTGCAGCTCTGTTCTCTTGATTTTGCACTCCAGCTTGTCCAACCTGACGGAGTAGGTTCTGCATCATTTCCTCCTGCCTTTTCAGCATCCCTTCTTGCATAGCATCCATCATCATCTCCATCTCATCTCTGGTGGTGAAAATTGAGGTCTGATTAGCTCCTGAGGAAGCCTCCTGACTCCTTCATGATGGCTCCTCTCTGTTCTCTGTCTCCTTGTTGATTGCTTAGCCATGGCTTCCCAGATCCAAGTTCCTAAGCCTTCAAATCCAAAATCCAAGCTTCAGAATCTCTGAGTGCTAGCTTTCTCAGTGAAAGCACCAAAATATTTGCGCCAAAATTGGTCACAAATACCCAATCGTAGATGAAAGCACCAATTCACATTCGTAGACCACAGGTAGAATATGTGAAGAGGATATAAATATGAAGAACAACAAAAATTAAAAAGAAAGCAGTAAAAAGACGAGATTGATAGTGGTTCAACATTGTAGACTACGTACACTTTGAAGAGTTTGCTGTCTATTGATGATTCTCATTTGATTTACAACAGTACAATCAATAGCACTCAAGTTACAATGGAGTTTCAGTAGAGTAACGACGTAGAAGAGCCAAAAAGTTCTTTTTCCATAGGCATGGGAGTGCTATTTATAGGAGTAGATCTGGAAATATCTCCCTCAAACCTCGAAATACCTCTTCTCGCATGTGGGTGGGCCCACCAGATCGGTCTGGGGTCATTTGGTATCGATCTTGATCGATCCAAGTTCATTTCGTATCGATCCAAAAATGGCCCAATGGAGCTGCGATCAATCGTAGACATTCTTGAGTGAATAAGAAAGCTTCTGTGAAAATTTCATGGCATTTGGACTTGTAGTTTTTGAGTTATGATTGATCCAAGATTGGATTTGCAAGTTGGCTGAGCACTTTGTATCGATACATGCGTATCGATAGGCTTCTTATCGATGACATGGCTCGAGTGTTTTGGGGAGATCCATGTTTTACCCTTGTAGACCGCTTCTTCTGGCTTGACTGTGTCCTTCGTATCCATCTAGCGCCAAGCTCTTCGTATCGATGAATTTCCATTGCTTTCATATCGATGCTTGGTTTGTGGTTTCGTATCGATGCTTGACCCCGTGCTTCGTATCGATCGATTGGCCGATCGATACGAAATACATAGAGGTGTGATCAATACGAAATGGACTGATGTTGAACAAATGAACTGTGATCGATCAGAGAGGTGCTATTACTTAATGGATACGAAGGGATGGATGTAGAGTGATGGAAACGAAGTAGGATGGATACGAAATTGATGTGGATCATACGAATATTGATCGATCCATGACTCTGACCCAAAGTAACCCCTCCAGTGACTCGAAGTGAATGCTAAGATGACCCGAAGCAAGACAATGTCGATCCAAGGAGGTGCAATGCCATCCCCTTCAAAGTGCCATATCATGACCCGAAGCAAACACCTCTTTGACTCGAAGTAATCCTCCTGAAAACTCAAAGTAAACCCGTTGTGATCTTGGAGCAGCTCGACCTTTGCCAAAAACCCATACTCAATTATCCTATGCTGTTTGTCCATCGACTATGCTATATCCTGGCCTTATAATTATGTTTATTATCCATGATTGATCATCCATCCATTTTTCTGAACCAAGTCCGTGACAATCCAGCTTCGATCATTGTGCAGTCAATTGGGTTAAATCCGCCTGTATATCTTCTTGGCAAAAGGCGGGTTAACACTTTGCCCCCCAAAACATGCCTTGCGATAGGAATGTATGTTTTGTAGCACCATAAGCCTGATGTTTGAAACCTATTGATGACCTGTGAAGAGATTGATGATCTAACCTGATTGTGAATAGCGATCGTTCGAGATCATATGCCGTTCGAGGCGATTTTTGATCGTTCGTGGTCGGGTGTCATTCGAGACGAATTGTGACCATTCATGGTCAGGTGCCAGTCGAGGCGAATTGTGACCGTTCGAGGTCGGGTGTCGTTCGAGGCGAACTATGACCGTTCGAGGTCGGGTGTCGTTCGAGGCAAATTGTGACCGTTCGTGGTCAGGTGCCGTTCGAAGCGAATTGTGACCGGTCGTGGTTGGCTGCCGTTCGAGGCGAATTGTGACCGTTCGTGGTCGGGGTTTGGGTTCATAAGTATGAGTTTTTACATCCAAATGAGTCTTATAATTGAAATATCCAACTAACAAAATCAAGTCCAGATACAAAGAAGAGAAAACAAAAGCAAAACTAAAACATCAAAGTGCAAGCATCTCCACGGTGGCGGTTTATCGTCATCTCGGAGCATGCCTGAGGACCGTTCGTGATCCCGTACATGTGTAAGTAACTTAACCATTTTATTGTGGAGTTTATTACTTATTCTTCATCATTTCGATCAATTGATGATAAGCTGACACCTCGATCCGGGGCCGTCTTCATTTCATGCAGATGGTGGTCGCTCTTTTTCCACCATCGTTGCTCACCTTTTCACGTACTGTAATAGCATGCCGTTCTAGATATGTCCTTCGATCTCATCTCTTAAGTGCTTGCAATCGTTTGTACTATGGCCGCCTAGCTCTTGGAACAGGCAGTATTTGTCTGATTTCCTTTCATTTTTGGTTGGCTCCCTCCTGATTGGCCTTCGGTAGGGAACCTGCCCCCTAGTTGTTGGTATATTCGTTCTAAAGTCTCACTCAACTCCATATAAGAGGTGAATCTTGGTTCCTTTCATGGCCGCCTCGTTTCATCAAAGCCATTCTATACTTTTCTCTTCCCTATATCCTTTTTTGAATCTTTTCTGGGCGGATCTCCGCTTTCGACCGCATAAACATCAACTCCTCTCCTTCCTCTCTTTCAGCCTTCACATCTTCCTGTCGCAGAAACCTTTCTGCCTCATGGTAAAACTCTCCTAGATCCATAGGTGGATCCCTTGTCAATGAATTCTTGAATTCCGTGCCATCAGCTATGCCAGATACAGCTGCCATCAGAACCATGGACGGATCTGGGCGATCCACCGATGCTGCCACTGCACTAAATCGCGTTAAAAAATTCCTTAGAGACTCTCCGGTCCTCTGCTTCAGTGTTGTCAAAATCATCACATTCTTAGATCTTGAGACGTGAACTCTAAACTATTTCATAAACCTCTCGATCAACTCGGTCCACGTTCCAATGGAGCCGCTTTCCAATTGCATGAACCACATTGCTGCTATATCCGTCAAATACAAAGGGAAACACCGGGCTATGACCTCCTCCGATGCCCCCAGTACTTCCATGTGCCTCATATACTTTATCATATGAACAGCAGGATCTATCCTTCCATCATACCTCTCCTGTGTTGGTAGCTTAAATTCGGGTGGATTCCTAGCCTGCCTAATTGTGGGAGCGAAGGGGCTCCTATTCACATCCTCCAAATCTTTATTCACCAATCCTCCTCTCATGGCCTGTATGCCCATTTCTACCAATCTGTCATTGTCACCAAGCGGTAGTCTTTGTTCGTTGCCTCCAACCTGCCCCCCGAGTTCTCGAGGGAATCCTGAAATCTGCTCTCCTGGACGAGCATTCATTCCTCTATCGATGCCAAATTGCACAGCACCACCTGGTATCCTGCCTAGAATTGAGCCAACATGATCCGGGGGCGTGCCCCCTAGTTCAGGGGCTGTTCCTGATGGCCCCACTCTATCATGTATCCTAGTTGCTCCATTCCCCTGACTCTGGTTCTAGACTTCCTCTGCTCCTGCTGCTCCGGCTTCACGATCCACATTTCCAGCATTCCCTGCGGCTCCGTTCTCTTGATTTTGCACTCCAGCTTATCCAACCTGTCGGAGTAGGTTCTGCATCATTTCCTCCTGCCTTTTCAGCATCCCATCTTGCATAGCATCCATCATCATCTCCATCTCATATCTGGTGATGAAAATTGAGGTTTGATTAGCTCCTGAGGATGCCTCCTGACTCCTTCATGATGGCTCCTCTCTGTTCTCTGTCTCCTTGTTGATTGCTTGGCCATGGCTTCCCAGATCCAAGTTCCTAAGCCTTCAAATCCAAAATCCGAGCTTTAGAGTCCCTGAGTGCTAGCTTTCTCAGTGAAAGCAACAAAATGTTTGTGCCAAAATTGGTCACAAACACCTAATCGCAGATGAAAGCTCCAATTCACAGTCGCATACCACAGGTAGAATATGTGAAGGGGATATAAATATGAAGAACAATAAAAATTAAAAAGAAAGCAGTAAAAAGACGAGATTTATAGTGGTTCGGCGTCGTAGCCTACGTCCACTTTGAAGAGTTTGATGTTTATTGGTGATTCTCAACTGATTTACAACAGTACAATCAATAACACTCAAGTTACAATGGAGTTTCAGCAGAGTAACGACGCAGAAGAGCCAGAAAGTCCTTTTTCTATAGGTGTGGAGGTGCTATTTATAGGAGTAGATATGGAAATATCTCCCTCAAACCTCGGAATACCTCTTCTCACACATGGGTGGGCCTACCAGATCGGCCTGGGGTCATTTGGGATCGATCCTGATCGATCCAAGTTCATTTCGTATCGATCCAAAAATGGCCCAATGGAGATGCGATCGATCGTTGACATTCTTGAGTGAATAAGAAAACTTCTGTGAAAATTTCATGGCATTTGGACATGTAGTTTTTGAGTTATGATCGATCCAAGATTGGATTTGAAAGTTGACTGAGCACTTCGTATCGATACATGCGTATCGATAGGCTTCATATCGATGATGTGGCTTGAGTGTTTTGGGGAGATCCATGTTTCATGCTTGTAGACCGCTTCCTCTGGCTGGACTGTGTCCTTCGTATCTATCTAGTGCCAAGTTCTTTGTATCGATGAATTTCCATTGCTTTCCTATCGATGCTTGGTTTGGTATTTCGTATCGATGCTTGACCCCGTGCTTCGTATCGATCGATAGGCTGATCGATACAAAATACGCAGAGGTATTATTGATACGAAATGAACTACTGTTGAACAAATGAACTGTGATCAATCCGAGAGGCGCTATTTCTTGATGGATAAGAAAGGGATGGATGTAGAGTGATGGATACGAAGTAGGATGGATACGAAATTAATGTGGATCATATGGATATTGATCGATCCATGACTCTGACTCAAAGTAACCCCTCCAGTGACTCAAAGTGAATGCTGAGATGACCCGAAGCAAGACAATGCTGATCCAAGGAGGTCTAATGCCATCCCCTTCAAAGAATACCCTATTGTGACCCAAAGCAAACACCTCTTTGACTCGAAGCAATCCTCTTGAAAATCCAAAGTAAACCCATTGTGATCCCGGAGCAGCTCGACCTTTGCCAAAAACCCATACTTAAGTATCATGTGCTGTTTGTCCATCGACTATGCTATATCCTGGCCTCATAATTATGTTTATTATCCGTGATTGATCGTCCATCCATTTGTCAGAACCAAGTCCTTGACAATCCAGCTTCTATCACTATGTAGTCGATTGGGTTAAATCCGCATGTATGCTATCTTGCCAAAAGGCGGGTTAACAATACTAATTTAATTTCTTTTTGAATATATTTTCTCCATAACTTTATTAACATGAGAAACCATTAGAATAGCTTGAAAAATGAGGAGGAAGAAGTAGAAAATTATGTGAAAATCGTGAAGAAAGGGTGGGGTATTTATAGGATTTTTAGAAAACCAAATATCATAATATGAATGGACAGAATTGCCCTTGTCATCCCCTTCTAGCCCCCTTACATGCACGACTACCCCTCATATGATGGATGATGTGGAGGAGATGGTGGTGATGATGGTGGTGTAAGGTGAGTTGATGTAGGAAGATGTTTGCTTTTTCAAACTAAGATATTTTCTATATTTACCATATGTAAATATATTTCTAGTTTTATACCATTGTTATATGTATATGTGTATGTTAATATATGTGTGTGCAAGACAAAAAGATGTACAAGTTACATAAACAACGTTGTATATCTTATACATGTCAGATCGTTACGAATTTTAATTCCGATTTTCGGTCATATTTTTACTTATAGATTAACGTACGTATATTGGTAAGCAAAATTTGAAAACCTATCTGTTATCATTTTTAATTAATTAAAATGATCACATTTTATTTATAAAACCACATAAATTAATATTAACAATTATTTACAAAATTGCTATTGTATCGATAAAGCGATACGAAATTTTCCTTATATTTTCAAATCAAATGTATATCATTATAAAGCTATTATAAATGATTTATTATCACTTTATAATTATTTAAAATGAATTATCATCAATTAAAAACAATTATTTGAATAATTATAATAATTATTAAATCGTTGAATCTCAATTTAAATTTAATAAATCAATTATTAAATATAAGGGCATCGCTGATGATGTCATAAATACATTTAATTTTCCAAAATACAATAAATCATTTTATTTTATATTCTTGTTAAATTATAAAAATAAGTGTATGTATCCAGCTCCATGCATGATGTTTTATGATTTTAGAACTATTTACAGATAAAACGGTTTTCGGCCATTTTATCGATATATTTCCAAAGAAAATATTTTTGTGAACATTTTTCCAAAAATGAGTTCATTATTATCATTCATTTCACAAAACTTGGTTGTTTGTTGAAAATAATCCATCTTTGAATATTTAAAATAAATTAAATATCTCTAATTAAAGTGATCAAAATTTGGGTCGTTATAAAAGTAGAGGGGGAGTTTAAAGTTCTTTGGTTTGAATTTACACAGAGAAGTGAAGAAAAGAAAATTGAGTTCAGGAAAAAGAAGTGACATACATATATGTAGAGAGCATTAAGACTAAGTGATGATGGAGTGAAGTGTTGGTGAAATGATGTAAATTTATGGTGAAGTGAAGTGATATGGTACAATAATCAAGACAACACAAAGCTTCCAGGCTAAACAACCATCAAATAAAAATTTTAGGTACCCTACTACACAATATCTCATACGCGTACGAACCATGAACAACATAAATAAAATTAAATCATGCATAATAATGCGACACGATCCCAAAATAGTAACAAAATACACTGTTTATCTTATTCTGTGAAATTTCAAAAATAGCATCGTTTGTCATAAAATACGTCAAACGATAACTTAAATATTTTCCAAATTAAAAATTATGGAAAAATCCTATAAAATCATTTAAAAATACTAAATTAAAAATCAAATCGTTTTATCAAAAATTGATTTTATTATTATTTATTAAATTCAAATCAAATTTAAATATTTAAATAAATTAAATATTCCCATTCGAAATGTTAAAAATTCCAAGTCATTACATTCTTTCCCCTACAAAAAAATTTCGTCCTTGAAATTCCATTACTACTAACCAAGAAAGAAATAAGCCCATATAATTACTTAACATTTTCCATAAGCCCAATGCGATGTATATAGATCATCATACGTAATATTTGATTCTATCACTTACTCGAATGCATAAACTTTTCTTCCAAACTAGTATTGCTCACTCGACTTCCCTAGTGTTGACTTCGATCAGGCTTCTTGATTAGAAACCTCTGTTCTCCTTACATAGTCCTATACTATGAAAGAAAACATTGGTGACATACCAAGAACCCTCAATAAGTGTTCGTCGTCAAGAATCTAGTGATAAATCCTTATTCAGGTTGGTGTAAATTACCTTAATGTTATGTGCTCGAATCTTGGATCAAGAACCGGGTGAAGAAATGATCTGCATACAACTTATTATTAGTTCTTACTTATACCAATTTCTTTTTTGCTTTCCAAAATTATTTATGAAAACATTTCATAAAAACTTAACTTATGTTTTAACTTATACAATGCCCTACTATATTTTGAGAGTATATATACAATATCAGATTTGTTTGCTTAACCAGGATGTTCTATAAATTTAAAACTTGTTTTAACTTACTCTCCTTCCATTTTAGAGTTACAAAACTCCACTTTTATAATTTCACAATCAATTAACTTCAAATTCTATATCAATTTGGAAGTTCTCGACTGTCCAAAATCATTGAAAATTCCATTTCATTTCAACAAATGAAAACTGTTAAATGGCATCTCATAATGAGATGCACAAACCAAAATACCCTAATTTATAGGATATATGAGTCCATAAAACAATCCTAATAGAAAACTTAATAACAAAACACCGGGTTTTATTTCAAATCATTTTGAAATAATAATAATAATAATATACAAATATCCATTTTGTCTATCAAATCATACTTTCGCAATTTAAAGTAAAATTTATTTTACTAAAACAACTATGAAGAAAAACTATTATTGTAGCATTCCCCCCTTAGAAACCAAAAAATGAATGGCAACGATGCTGCAGTCATCACTAGAATTATTTTCCAGCGATAGAAGTGAGTTCAGTGCATTCTATCTCTCTTAAAAATTCTTTTCTAAAATATTTCTATCCATAAATACTTTCAAATAATATTATCATTATTTTTCCCAAAACTTTGAAACACAATTTTAAAAAATACTCGGATTTACGTTCTCAAATTCTCATTCTAAATCCTTTTTATTTATAAACCATACTTTCTTATATAAAATCATTTCACAAATGTACATTTTTGTATAGATTAAAATAAACAACTTTTATTAAAATTTAAATTTTATCCCAACATTATCACCGAACGCCTTATAGTTAAAAAGTGTAACATAATTCCCAAGGTGTTCGTTTCAATGTTTCCACAACTACTATCTACCCCACCGATGCAGTGAAAAGGTAAAACTGCTCAGAAACTAGCCGAGCACAACCAATCAAACAATAAATGATAATAATTGAATATTATCCTAACAAACAAACATATCATAAATCTATATAAATATTTCACTCTATAAAAATAATAATTTCTATGTAAAATTATTTCATTTACCGGTTTAAAACAATACCGTGTCGGTTTGTCTTGTTTAAGTGTTTGGAAACCCTTATCGACAAAGTTGATCAAATGCATCGACCAGAATTCATAAGCCACTCAACAAACTAATCAACACAATATAAAACATTTTTATACAACTAACAAAAATATGATCTTATATAATACACTTAAACTCATTCTAGGGGGTCACTTACCTATCCCTAATGAGTTTACCCACCAAGGCTTAAGTGTTCGCTCAACCTAAGCTCGATACCACGTGTAACAACCCACCTTTTCAACCCTCAAAAGTCGACACTAGTACTCCACGGTATTTACGTGTCGAACATCCAAGTGCTAGAAAAAAGATTGTTAGGGTGAAAAAAAGAAAAGACAGAACATAATATCACAACATGACGACTAATCTACAACATACCGATAATCTTTGCAAAAGAAAACTGTAATATACACACACATAATCAGAGTAATACTAACATATCGGTCTGGACAGTTATAACAACCTTTCCTTACAAATGCTGATAAATACAAAACAAGAAATGCAGTAGAAATAAAAGAAAATACAAAAATATGTCTTGGCGGCATCCAGCTCATATTCTGAAGCTTCAAAGAATCCATCACTAAATCTGAAAATATGCTCGGGCTAACCTGAGCATTACAAGAAAATAATGCCCAGATCGGTCTGGTAAACCAATGCGAGAAACACGGTCAAATGGATTTTTAACAATATAAAACCTTTCAAAAAGAACGATATCTCGTAAGATCACGTAGCACATAAGCACGGACGGGTTTTTACCTTACGATAACCAAACCCTTTTTTATTAGAGAATCCAATGATATTATAATAATGTCTAGGGTTTAAAATAAATATTTAATCATAGCCAAAATGGTTACATTAACTACATTCCAGCAAAATAGATATATAACTAAGTCTGTAAAGGCACGAATTAGAGAATGGATTCCATTCAATGACAAGGTAAAGGACTACCTTCCGTACAGTACACCTTTAAATAAAATTTACCGAGGCTAAAAACCTTACACCTCTACCAACACGGAGTCGGTTGCTCCTTTAACATGGCATACCAGATTACATCATCCCTCGGGCACCAAAGTTGCAAACATTGCCCCCGATCACCCCACGCGCACATATCGAATCCCCAAACCCTAATCTGGATCGAAGAATGATGCTTCTAATGGTAGCGAACCACATAGATCTGCTACATCTACCATGTTTTAGCCATTACCGGTTGTGAGGCTTGTGAGGTTACGTTTTTACCTTTTCCTCCTAGCAATTCCTACTGGGAATGCTAACGCCGCCCTTCAGGCAACAATGCAATGCCAACATTCATCTATACAAGTTATTTAGGATATGAAGAAACCGAAGGCACTAGTTCTACTATGTCCTTATTGGAATCACCTTTATGATTAGTAGCAAGTAGCTCATGCACTTCAAAGATCCTAGTCTTCCCATCATCTCAAACCAATCACGAACCTCTTCCAAAGCGTCGAACATGTATATGGTTTTGAAGGGGTTACAATTTCGAGTCTTCTCATGTAAGTACACTCCACTTACCGATTGCTCCAAAACCATCGATAGATTTCAGTAAATTTAATTCCTGTTCTTTTAAAAATAAACAGACAATACATAAGAGCGTAGATCACCTCCTAATCATTTAAGAGAATGGATTTCCTTTTCATTTTTTCTAAAAGAACACAATGGGTTAATACGTAGAGTGCATCATATAATTTATGTGTTTCTTTAAGATATTTCTAGAGTTAAATTTGGTCAAGATTTGATAGTCGGTTAATTAACTTTCAAATAAATAAACAATCCAATCAGAGATTTAATTTCATAAGTAACCAAGCACGATTAAACAGATAAGCAGCGCTGGGCCTCTTTAATTAATCCATTCATTAATTAAAACTACTTTGTAAATACTTGTATCAAAATAAATTTTACAAAGATATAAATATGTATACTACTCAATCACTATTTATTTATACTCTTTCAATGCTTGAAAAATATCCATATACTTATCTCAATGGTATAAGTATATTTCCAAAACACTACACTTTCAATTCTTGGAAAATGTATCCATATACTTATCTCAACGGTATAAGTATATTAACAAATCTTAAGGCAAATTTCTCTTTTCCAAATTCATAATAAATTGGGTCAAAAAAAATTGTCATTTAAAAAAACATTGTTTACTATAAATCCAACCACTTTTCCTTCGGTGTTAAGTATGGAAATAATGCTTCCATACCACCAT
Source organism: Allium fistulosum (assembly GCA_030737815.1). Lineage (NCBI taxonomy): Eukaryota > Viridiplantae > Streptophyta > Magnoliopsida > Asparagales > Amaryllidaceae > Allium > Allium fistulosum. The sequence goes on from CM060901.1 coordinate 1,512,596,999, forward strand.
TATTAAGAAGGAAATATTATCAAAATCAAATCTCATTCCTTTTGCGAAATTCCCTTTTTATAAACTCATTCCGTATTTTTAAGTCCTTTTATAAATCTCCAAATATAATTTATAAAACTTCTTTTATAAATCTTCAAATATAATTTATAAAACTCATTTTATAATTCTCTAAAATTATTATAAAACTCCTTTTATAAATCTCAAAAATCATTTATATAAAACTCCTTTTATAAATCTCAAAAATCATTTATAAAACTCATTTTATAAATATCAAATAAATCTCATTTACTTTCCAAAAAATGATCATTCCAAATACATTATAAATTCAAAAGTGTGGTTTATTAGTCCAATTTATAAAAATGATATCGATTCCCCTTTTATAAAATAATATTTATAAATCTATTCTTTTTTTTGTAAAATACCGTTTAGAAATCTCTCTTTTATTTATTAAATACCATTTATAAATCTTTTTATACAACATTTTATGTAAAATATTTTACAAATATTTATTCAAAATATTTCTATCTCCTTAAAAACAAAATCATTTTATTATAAAAGATAAACTCATTTATTTTCCTTTGAGATAAGTACTCATTATTATATAAACTTTTCCATAAAATAAATAATTTTGAAATACTTTTAAAACACTTACAAAAAGGTTAGAGTAAAATAGATAAGTTCAAAAACCATTTCTATATAAATGTCATAGAAAATTCCAAAGTTACTTTTAAAATCAACCATTAAATCAAAACCATTTTTAAATCAAAAACAACAATTAATAGTTTTTCAAAATATTATAACGAGGCCTAGAACTACCATAGCTCTTAACTAATGCTACTATTTCCTTTATTACTAAAAGGTTCAACTTTTAACATACATCAACGTCGCACCCAATATGGCCAGGCTACCAAGCTTTTGGCACTCAACAATTAGTAATCAATAACCAACACATCATTTACTCAATATTAATCCATATATTAATTAAATTCAAAAATCATCATTTTAATTTGCAAGCATGGAACAGGGATTTATTCTGCTCAATAGATGTCAAAAATAATTTATTCAATTTAATTATAGTAGAACAGTATATTATTCTGCCAAATAGATGTCCAAAATAATCTATTTAATTTAATTATATCAGAACGGGGTTTTATTCTACTAAGTAGATGTCCAAAATAATCTATTCAATTTAATTACAGTAGACCGATGTTTTATTCTGTCAAATAGATGTTCAAAATAATCTATTCAATTTAATTATAACAGAACGGGGTTTTATTTTGCTGAGTAAATGTCCAAAACAATCTTTTTAATTTTATTATAGCAGATCGGCATTTTATTCTGCTAAATAGATATCATAAATGAAGTATGAATAATTTAACCATGTTATTACGTAATCAATGTTATAATAGTGTTTTATCAATATTTTAAACTTTGTCAAAACTATCAATAATTACCATAGAGTTGTACTCGTCAATATGAGTTAAACACAAAAATCCATGAGTCAAACGGATTTAAAATGTGTGAGTTATCACATTGTAAAATCAACACATCTAATTAAAAGATTAAACAACTCAATTTTTTATAATTTCTCACCAAAATCCAAATCTGCCTCGTAATGCCCCGTAAAATGAACCATAAATAAATGAAGTAAATTGAATTAAATATGATAAGGGTTGATTATGAAATTTTTATAAAAGTTGTAATTTGACCACGAAAGTTATTCTGTTGTGTTCGTAGCGAATTTCTGATATGTTTCCATATATAATATGCTGAAAACGGAACTCAAACGAAGAAGCCATTAGGGTTTGAAGTTTTCAAATTTAAATTAATTTAGTTTATATTCAAATTCCAATGAATATCTAAATTTAGGGTTTGAATTTCAAAAACTAATGTAGGATTAATTAGGGGTTAAGGAAACGTTAATTAATAATTAATGTTGGATTTAAATAGGGAATAAAATTAAATAAAAAGCAACGTGATAAAAACATTCCCCAAAAGGACGAACTGGTCGACCCCTTTGATTGGGACCGGTCGACCCTAGCGATCGATCGGTAGATAGGAGGTGGTTGACCGGTTGGTCATGAAAACTAAGGTAGAGGCTAGGTTTTTGTGTATACGAGCGGTCCATATTTCTTTGTTCTAAAACTATTTTTATCCTACAGTTCTGGTACGTTTTAACCACTATAAATAATACCCTAGACCCACACTTTTTATTCACAAATATTTTGTGGAATTCAGCTAAATTCTGCCATTGTTATCTCTCCAAATTTGATTCAGAAACTCCGTAGATAATTCAGGTAAGAATCCAATCTATTTTCTATTTATTTCTTCTTCCTCCAACCTATTTTTATTCTATTCTCCTCCAACTATTCTGAATCTAATAAATAAATATATTTCTTCCCTATTATGTGTATATATATATTAAAATAGAGAGATTCTGGAAGAGATTATGAGGCATGCAAATCCAAGGAAGGCGAAGCTAAGGCCATTTTGTGAGTGGAAACCATAGTATCTCTTTTTAGCAATTGTTTAGTGTATTTCTTTTTGGATTTGAATATGTAGGGATTTTGGAGTTTTGAAAATATGATAGGTAAAATCCCCCAAAATTCCTTTTTATTTTGATATGTTATTCTATGTTGAGATTCCCAATTATTTCATTAATTTGATGGAATTTGTTTTGTTTATGTAATTTTTGATAATTTCATAGTCTATTCCACTTCTCCTTCTTCTTTGGGTCAAATTGTGATCCTTCAATAAAATAAGGGGTTTAGGTTACGAATTCTATTCATAGTTTACACCACTTATTCTTATCTATTTCTTTGTAAATGAAGAGCTGAATAGAATATGGGGTTTAGATTGCAATACTTATTGTTTAAGATATTCCATTGAATTGGTGTAATAAATTGAGTTTTTATTTTATTTACAAGTCTGTTATTGCAGTTTTGATTACTAATATTTATTCCCTATTTTGGACATTAGAATCCCACGAAATCTTGGGAATTTGAAGAAAAAGGACTTGTAATAATAATTGGTTGGTAATTGACATTAATGCTAGTTTAGAGCATAAAATTCCCGCGTTTAGAACTTATTAGGCACGAATATTTATTTATCTCTATTCGCGTTATTAACGTATACTTAGTGCGTATATGGCGTAGTTAATTAAGGATTTATTTACATTTCTTTCCCCTATTAAAAAGTTAATTGATTGTTGGGTGGAAATAAGAGGAAACTCTTATATAACCTAATTATTATTTTAAGGTGTAATAATGAAGATTCCTTATAAGGCCTTATTTATGAAACGGTGAGATGAGTGTGTGCGCGCGTATGGAGAGTAATTGATTTGGCTAAGTCATAGGGATGCGAGGTCAATCGAGTTACATGACCGAAGTCTGCCCTTCACTTTTAGACTACCAACAGTTGTGTACACTTTTATTGATGTGAGATATCCTTATGATAAATATTTGTAATGACGTGAAGTTGGTCCCAAGTTCTGTAGGGGAAATCTGCCCAGCTAATCTGCCTACCAGTTCTTATGAATAGTGGACTAATATAAGACATTATTATAAGTATGGGTCATAAGACAAAGGGAATACTTTGGGGTTTTGAGGTATTAAGTGGTTGGACCTGCCGCTCTTCCCCAGATGAAGTATTAAATGGCCAAGGCGACACGTTAGGTGGTATCTCTATAGGGGTCCGCTTTTGGAAACATGTCTTCAATGATGGGGTTTGCCTTTATTAAGGTCATAAATGATCAAAGTCCACATATTTTTTACTTGGAAGTATTAAGCGGCCTATGAGATTTCGCATGATGTCGGCTAGATAGTACCATTGAGGAGCACGCTTGTGAATAGGTCTTAAATGATGGGGTTTTCCTTAGTTAAGGGCTTAAATAACCAAAGTCTACCTATTTTTCACTTGGAAGTATTGAATAGCTTGGGTACCGTCTCTCACCTTATTAGCTATTTATGATGTATGATTGGGATATAGAATTTTAGAAACCTGCTTCTAGAATGGAAGGTATTAAGTGATTCGCCTCCTTTCCTTATATAGAAGTATTAAATGATTTTAATGGTTTTATGTGCGTTGACATATTTTTATTTTGAAATATACTGCCCAAATACTTAAAAGGTAAGACTCGAGGTTTTTATTCACTAGACACTTGTTGTTCTGACTCCCTCCTCATTACCACACAGATTAAGGATGAAGTGATGACTACAATGATGTTTAAAGATGGAGAAGCTTGGCTTGTGGTTGTATTTGTTATTATTACTTGCTTTTATGTGTACCCATGTAAAGGATATTATGTTACAATTTTTATGAAATTTTGTATTATGACATTTTTATGGTTTTGAAATAAATGGGTACACTTCGCTATTATATTTTGTTCCATCCGCTGTGAGTTCTGAAAGTTTAGTGGTGGCACTATACTGTTATTTTCTTAGTTCTACCAATAACTGACCTTAGAATGGATCTAAGTTTCAAAGGGCCTTTTTCTGGATCGAAATTTAGGCATGTTCTGGGGTGGGTTGTTACATTTGGTATTAGAGCCTAGGTTACCTGATCAACCGGGAAAGTATACTATGCGTATGAGTATAGTACTTGTTATTTTTGAAAAAGGGCTTTTAAAAGATTTTTTGAAAACTTATACAATATATATACAAACTTAATTTGAATTTACGCTTAACTCTATAAATTCCGACCATAGAAGTAGCTGCTACCATATTCCGAAAGGGTGGACAAAGCAACTACGAGTTGGAAATTATATACAGTTTAATTTTTACGTCTTTGTAGGACCTAGAATTCCTTATCATTGTAGGCCCTATAAGTATTAAGGTAAGAGGGACGTGAATCATAGATGGAAAGGTTGTTAGGAAATAAAAGACCTTAAGGAAATGCCCGTTCGACAGACAATTAATACAGACAAATTAACATTTATGGAGGTAACAAATGATGGTGTTATGTATTAATAAAATATGGAAGTAAGGAAAGGAGCAAACTTCTATAAGAAGGAATGAATTTATCACCACAATGATGGTGTTAGAGTTTTAAAGGGTAGCGTACAAAGGTATAAAAGAAAGAACAAATTTTAATCCTACTTTTTGGGACTGAATTTGATAAAAAGTTTTCTTTTAAAACCTCTTGAAAATTTTGAAAGAGCCTTTCAAAAGATTTTTAAATTAAAATCTTATAAGTTAGAAATGTTTGATAAAAAGTGATTTTATATGACTTTTAAAGTATACCACCGTTTATTTTGTAAAAAGTTTTAAAAGAGGTTGTAAATTTAAAAATGGTAGCGAAACATTTTTGGTAGGTTATTTTAATTTAAAAATTTGGTGACTTGAGAAGATGAAAAAAAGAGTTCCATTTTTTTAACTTCTCAATTTAAAATTTGATTGGATTAGAAAGGCTTTCGAATTCCTTGTTTTTGTATTCTTCTATTTTTCTATGTTATACTTCCTATGCAATAAATTTGAAAGTTCCTTCCTCTACAACTTTCTAGAGGCTGTATAAGTTGGAATTTTTTTGGAAATATGGCTTTAGACAGCTTTGGAAACATACTACCATTAGTTTTAGAAAAGTTTGGAAAGGTGATGCAATTTTTAAAAGCATTGAATTTTTTAAAGACAAAATGGTGAATGGTTTTAATTTTAAATTAATGACTTGAAAAGTTTTCATTCGTTAACCTTTTAAATTTAATTAAAAAGATTTCAATTTTGGGTTCTTTGATCCTTCTATTTTTCCTTGTTTATAAATCTAAAAGTTCTTTCTTTTAGAACTCTTTTTAGGGGTTTATAGATAGAAATAACACCTATTTTGGGATAGAGAAATAGAAAATATAAAGAATGGAATGTTTGATAGTATAGGAAGGATAGCATTCCCATATAAGGTGATGAAGAGAAGAATGGCTGGAATTTAGGTAATAATAGAATTTTGAATTCTGGTAAATGAGATATTGAAAAGAGTAATAGAGTAAGATAGAAGTTATCTTTGTCTACTCCATCTATTTTTCTATCATATAAAGTTATAAAAGGTACCTTTCACCATTGATTGGATTTAAATGATGATTGGTAAATAAGTTAGATGTTTTTATATAAGGAGAAGCATTTATGTAAAAATGAGAATTTTATATGTTTTTCCTAATTTGAATACAAAATTTATTTGAATAATAATAATAATACTGGATTTGATAAAGAAAAGTGTTGCAAGAGATTTTGAGCAAAGGTACGAGATATATTTCATCAAATAACAATATATTTTGAGTAATAAGGTAATAATTATTATTGTATGATTTAGAAGGAAATAACTATTATTTTGAAATGATGATTGTAAAAAATTTACTTTTTTGTAAACAATAATTCTTGTAGCTAGAAAACTCTTTGAAATAAAAATGGCTAACATATTATTTTGGAAAGATAATTAAGTTTTGAATCTTTTATGAAAAAAAATCCTATTTTCAAAAAGGAGTAAATTCGTGTTTTAGTGAGCTATTGAAAGGAAAGTTTTTCATAAGTTCCTTTTTGAAAAACCCATAAAATTTTGGATGACATAAATTAGAAAGTTTAAATTTTAAGGGAGAAAAAGTTTTGATAAGGAAATTTTAAAAAAGGGAGATTATTTTATTTCTATTTGGGAATAAAGGAATTTTCAATCTTTGATAATGGTTTTTATTAAAGTTTAAATTTTCAAAGGTGGAGATATTGAATTTGATACTTCATTTTTTAAGTATTGCAAGAAATAAAGTAATAAATGCTTATTTTTAAATAAGTTTATTTGTATGAAGTTTTATGTGCGAAAGTTACGATTTTACAAAATTTTATGGAGTAGATACGGATCATGACCTAGGTAGGATAGACTAAGGTTTTTTTAGGATATGAGTAAAATAGAAATAAAATGTTCAACCTGATCTGGAAATTTGAAGTCAGTCCCAAATCTCTATTTGAAGAAGTTGTTAAAGTGTAAAGATATTCCAGATCTGAAATTGGGTTGTGAATTAGGTTGCCCACAGGATATGAAGTTCTATATTTTATTTTTGAAGCAATTTCAATGTAATTTCCATAAATTATCCAATTCCAAAATACATATAAAAGTGCATTGTTTGAAGTAACAAGGAATAGACTAAAAAGGAAAGAGATGTGTAAGAGATGGATATTCTTTTCCATAGTTTACACTGCCTATTTCAATAAAAAGAAAAGGAGATAATTCCTTGTAATTTCAAACAAAGCAAAACCTTCACTTGCGGTTAATTTATGAGAAATCATGACGCTAATATTTTTGGAATGATTGCTTCGATAAATTAAAATATGGAAATGAGTATTCTAGTTGCAGAATTAGTATTTAGATATAGATATCGTACAGCTACGCTAAAGACTATAATATATATAGACAACATAGACTACGACTATATGCGTATTAGTTCGTAATTGATAAATTAAGATTTATGGATGTTAGTTACAAATTTAATGGGAAATAAATTTATAACTAATGAGAGAAAAAGTAATCTAATAGGGACTGATTAAGGAAACCTGATATTGCATTTGTGGAAGAAAGAAATTTGAGCAATGAATGGATTTTGGAAACCCGAAGAAGGTTAAAAAGATTGAAGAATGATTAATTGAAGATGGTTCGGTTTTGATAGTAATGACCAACTGTTATGGATGTTAATTGAAGAAATAAATGGACCATATTCATTAAAGACCGAAGAAAAAAGGAAATTAAGAAAATGGGTAGAAATGGAATGAAATATTAAAGATAGCCCATCTTAGTTTAGAAAGGAGTGTTAGGACCTCAACACCATTTATAATAACTGATAATAAATGGTAACTTCCAGTAAATATTTCTTTTGAAGTTCTTGGATTATAGCCGCTAGTTGTCTTCCTTAGTTATTGGAAAGGTGGATGATGTGGTATAAGATATATTGCCATTTTATTGCCGAGTAGACTTTATGAATGGGATTTAAACCACTTGATATATGTTGGGAAGCAAAGCAAATAAGGAAATTTTATGGGAACACTTAACTGGCGATAGACCATGGGTAAAGCTGGAAGTAAATGAGGAAATTATGTTAGCAGCCTAAAGTGAGTAAACGTTTCAATCCCAAAACTTTAGATTTTGGGAGACATAAGGGATATAGCTCAAAAAATGCCACCATGCGAGGGAAAGAGAAAATATAAAGGAATGAAAATGGAATTTCCTACTAATCAAGGATTAAGAAGAAGGTGGCAGAAATTTTTCGTTAGAAACAGTGGAACTGCAGCACTCCAACACAGCTTTATGGAGTTGCACTTTGCATTGTTTGTGATAGGGGCCCTTAGTTTACTAGCAAATTTAGAGGGGTTTGTAGTAGCTTTAGGAACTTCGCTGAACCGGAGCATCACTTACCGACTGAACACCGATGGACAAAATGGAGAAACAGATGGGAACGTGGAGGATTTGTTGAGAGCTTGCATCTGGGACTTTGGAGGAACTTAGATGTAGCGCTTACCCTTAGTAGAATTCAGTAGGATTGTAGTCATCAATTGTAACGACCCACAATTTTTAACTATATTAAATTATTAAATTTAATATGATGATTGAATAAAAATGGTTAAAAATAAAAATTTAATGATGTATTAATGTAATTTATTGAATATGAACTTTAATAAAATTTTGACATAAACAATTTCGAAGATTTTGACAATAACAAGTATTGAAATGAAGTTCAATATATTGAATGTGTTTATAATCAATAACTGGAATTGAATAATAAATATTGAATTATTTAGATAGAAATAAAATAATTGTTGATAATTAAAATTCATTTGAAGTTTAATGATTATTAATGTAATTTATTTGATAATTAAATTGTTTAAATTTAATATTGGAAATTATTTAAATAATTAAATTTTGAATTTATTGTAAATGAAAAAGATTTTAAAAGTTGATTTAAATTTTATTTGAACAAGAATGAAGATTGTTAACTTTTAAAATTAAATTTAAAGTGGTTAAATTGATTTTTGAAATTACTTGTCTTAATTAACGTGTAAAAATAGCCATTTTGGCCACTGTCTCGGATTTCGATGAAACTAGTTCCATCAGATCCGTAGTAGTGAATTATTATAGGATTTCAAGTTTTGTAGCGATCAGACTTGTCGTTTGGCCGTGCGAGCTTGAAACACGTACAAATTAATTAAAGGATTTCGATTAAAATTATTTGATTTGAAAAGCTATCTTCTACATGCGATCGAATTAGGCCTCGAAACTAGTTCCTTCGTGTTGGGAATGTGGGATACCATATAGAACTCCAGGCATCACGCCTCGTTTGGAGCTCGAGAATTTTAGGATGTTAGGAGGTTAGATATTTTCTTATTATAATATATATTTATCTACTTCTCCAACATCTTGTACAAACCGCGTACAATTTGTCTACCCCGTACTCCATCTCCTTCCCCTTTATTTCAAACTGCCGTAGATCGAGAAAAAAAAATTGGTCACGGCCTAGAGGAGTAAGCGAGAGCGCACGAAGGCCAGTCTAGGGCGACTAATCGAAGGCGGCAAGCGGCACGTCGATTTAGGGTTTGTAATCTTTGTGCCTCGATTCGTGCGCGTGTGACTGGGGGGAGGCGCTTGCGACCAGTGCGACCTTTAACGACCCCAATTTTTCGACGGTTAATTTTAAATATTTAAATGGTTTTAAATATTGTTTTTAGGATTTTAATTTAGTTAGGAAGTTTTTAAAACTGAATATTCAAGTGATTTTGTTAATTTTTTGAAATCGTCGATTTAATCGACGTGTTAAAATCGCGATCTAGGGAACAGTCTCGGAATTCGACGAAACTAGTTCCATTGGATCCGTAATAGTGTATTATTATCGGATTTTAAATTTCATAGCATTTGGAGTTATCGTTTGGTCGTATGGGATATAAGCGCATTGAATTTAATATCGAAAATTCAATATAATATTTGGGTCCAAAAAGCTATCTTCTCCATACGATCAAATTAGGACTTGAAACCTTTTCCATTGCGTTCGAAATAGGGGTATAACAATATGAACGACTAGCGGCACGCCTCAATAGGGGTTCTAAAATTTGAGTTGCATAAATCGAGATATTCTAAAATTTATTTATTTATATGTTCAATGGTCAACTACTGTTCCTTTTCTAGCACGCCACCCTTCTCTATTCAAACACGCTACCTTTCCTCTCTTTCAGTTCAATTGCATTCTATCTCCTTTCACCTTTTAAAATCACGTCTCCCTCCTTTCATTCTTCTGTTCGAATCGATTTTTTTTTAAAAGTAGGGGGGTGGGAGATCGACCTCTCAAAATCTAAATCTGTTCCAGATAAAAGGAAATCGTGTATTCCTATGTTCCTCTTCCTTCTAATCGAAATCGATTTGAATAAGCATCAAAAAAAGAAAAAGAAAACTGATCGAATGACAATCGATCAAGGCTAGCAGCGATGCGATCGAGACTTAGCAGTGACCTGGGGGTGTACGCGATCTGGAGATGGCACTTGTGGGAGGTCGATAGGCTGGGGATGGTTCGTGGTTGCTAAGTCTGATAGGGGAGGAGCGAAGTCGCATTCGAGTAGGGTCGCAGTTAGGGTTGGGTGAAGCTCTCATTCGCGCGTGACTTTTGACTTGGAGGTGAGCTTCGCGATCGAGTCGCGATCGATGTGGAGTTGATTTAGGGGAAACAACGATCGGCAATGTGTGTGTATATAAAAAAAGAAGAAGAAGAGAGGGGGTTTCACCCGAGCATTAAGACGTGGCGTCACTGGTTGGAGGATGGGGCGATGTAGGGTTGCTGCTAGAATCGACCTTGATCACGAGCACTGAGGAGCTTCAGGCGGCTAGTACCTTGTCATGGATGCAGCAAAGGAAGGCGCGATAGGTGATGGTTTCAGATCATTTCCTCGATTGATGATGGAGGAGCGAGTTGGAGGTACGACAGTGAGGTTCGGGTGTGTTAGAGAGACTTGAGAGGGAAGAACTGCAGTATGTAACTGCAAGGTAATTTAAAGTTTTACAATTAAAGATTAATTAAATTCGTAAACAAGTGATTAGTTGATTAATTACAATTAAATTTGAAATCGTTAATTTATATTATTCGAAATTTGCTTATACGAGGTCCAAAAAAATCCTGGAATAGGTCGAGTTGGCTCGTAGCCGTGAAATCTACACATAAAATTGGTTTGGGATTTTTGGAGTCAGCCGGAATTTTAGAAAAATAAAATCTTGATATTCGGTTGATTAAAAATCAAGGTGAGAAATTCTCACTCATTTGGATTACTAAAATTTATTTTAAATAGTTAAAATAAATTATTGAATGCTGGTTGAATTTATAAATTATTATCTAGTTGGATGTTATATATATAGTAGTATATTTATTAGTAGTTGGAGTGATATTCCCGCACATTATAGCGGATGAGACCCTATGCGCCCTGCATAATAGCAAATGACCCTACATTCCATGATATCCCCCTCGAAGTGGGATTGGTATTTTTATGTTGTATTAACATCTGTTGATGTAGGGAAACAGGTTGGAGGGATCCAACTGGATTCCTCAAATTTATATTGATGGTTTTCATATATAATAATATATGATGTGTTAGAATAATCTATCATAGACTATTGTAGTGATTGGAATTATTGGATGCTATTGTAGCACTGGCCTGAATCTTGGTATTTTAAATACCATAAATATATTTTTGAAATTAAAGGAATTAAAGGGAATTTTTGATATAAAAATATTTATATTGGAATTGGAGTATTTTAAAGAAATTGAGTTAAAAAAATAAATGTTTGTTTTAGTTGTACTTAACTATTCGTAAATTGTTTAAGATAGATATTTTTTAAAAATGAATTATATAAAAGAATTTATAAAGGATATTCTGAAATTATGAAAAGGAGTTGAAGTCAATATTAAAAATAGATTAAAAAAAATGGAATTTTTAAAGGAATGGATTTATGAAAATGGAATTTTATAAACGAGATTAGTTTTATAAAAGTGAAACTCAAAGGAGTTACAAAATTTATAAACGATGTTTATAAATAAGGGAAATCGATATCAGATGATAGATTGGGAATGTAAATTTACATGGAGAATTTATATTAGAATATGGAAATAGGGTGAGAAAAATAGTGGATACTATTTTTGAAAGTGAAAATGGTTAAGGAGATCGGAATGGAAGTGATGTGATGTGATTCGAGAGGAATTTAAAAAATTGAATTGGTTATTGAGGTTTTAAAAATATATTTTTCTAAGAAGTTAAGTTTACTTTTAAAAGGAAAATTTTATTATTTAAAACTATGAAATTTTAAACTAGTTAGGATTGAAATACTTCGGTAAGTAGATTTTCAAATATTAAGTATTTATTTAGTAAATTCTAATTTTTTAAAAATCAGCTTTGAAAATTGATTTGTTTATCAAAAAATGAGTTATTGATGTTTATAAAAGTGTTTTCGATATTTTAAATAATTATTTGAATATGTTTTTAAAAAAAATATTATTCTTTTAAATACTTATTTTATATATATATAGAGTTTTGAAGCGATTGAAAATTTTATTTATAAATTTTCCCGAGATTCGTAAGTGGGGCTTATAAAAGGATATGATTTTGGGAGAGGAATTTTATAAGTGATTTGGAGGAAATGAAATTTCAAATTTGTTGAATATGGGGAACTTCGAAAATAAAATCTGAATTCATAAAAGAAGTTATAAATTGTTGAATGGGGTTATAAATAAGTATACTGGGTTTTGGAAATGGAAAAATTTATTAGTGATTCCGAAGACTTATGAGATAAGTTACAAAATATTCTCTTAAGTATTGATATTTGGAAAGATTTTGGAAAATAAGACTTATAATAGTTTCCTAAGTTAATGGAAATTTGGAAATATTTCTAAGTGTTGAGATGGTTTGAAAATATCCTGCTATGGATTTAAGTACTTGAAATTGTTTTCAAATATTGGAATTTGGGAAGGGATTTGAATATATATCTTAGTTAAGATATTTTGAAATAAATGTTTGAAGAATTATAAAATAAGGCCTAGTGTCTGCTTATGGATGTTTTATTGATAGTTAAAAAACCGACTATCAATATTGGCCAATTTCGTTAATCGTTTCGAAGAGACCGGGATCAGATTTAATTATACGAAAACCACTTCAATTCGGTTTGAACGTTACGAATGGATACCGTGAAGATAGTGAAGACAGTGATCCGGTTTGTCCAAATCCATGACAACTTGTATAGATGAATGCTGTCAGAACATCGTCATTGGACGACGATGAGCATTATAAGTGAAATTATTCTTGAAAGGTAATCGTAGCCTCTAGCCTCATCAACCAGAATGGCTAAAAATCAGAGAATATGCAGCAAGGCTAAGTGGGTCATACCCAATTAGGGTATGTTATCAACTTTCTAGATACTCTTAGATATATTATATATTATGAATACGGTTGCATGCGAAAGAGCTCTCGATAAGGGTGGGAACACCCGGGGTGGTAACATATTCGGTTCTATCCAGGTTAGGGATAGGGCTAGTCTTGTGTTGCAGGGGATCCCGACGAGGTCCTCGGTACATTTTTATAGAGGTGTAATGTGATAGGTGTTACCCCTGTGCCTAGTCGTTGTATGGAATCCATTCTCCAATAAGCGCCGTACGGTTTTGATTGTGCCCAACTATGTTGGAATGTGAGATGCAAGCATTTCAGCTATTTTCTATTTACTTGGATTAGACATTATTATAATATCAAACGATTTTGATAAAAATGTTTTGGTTATCGTAAGGTAAAAACCCATCGTGTTTATGTGTGACGTGGTCTTACGAGATGCCTTTGTTTCTCAAAGGATATCGAAAAAGGTTAATAGTTCAAATTGAGTGTGTTTTCTCATGCTGGTTTTCCAGACTGACTCGGGTGTTATTTTATTATAATGCTCGGGTCAGACTGAGTATTACAGATTCAGGATAGGATGCTATGGGGCTCAGGAGACGAGCTGGATGATAGAGACGTATCTCCGTACTTAGTTTATATTTCCACTGTATGAGGACAAGTTACTATAACCGTCCAGATTGATGTATGGATTGTTGTACTCTGATGATTGTAAGTATATAAACTGTTACAGATTCTTTTGTATAAAAAATCTGTTGTTATATATTATATTTTGTTCCACTGCGACTGTAAGATTCTATGTGTTGTTTACTTTCTTCTACCTTTTTCTTCTTCACCCCTAATGAACCGGTAATTTTTGGCACTCGATTGCTCGGCATTCTCTACAGTGAACGTATTGATGTCGATTTTTCAAGGATCAAAAGCCTACCAGTTCTTTACACGACCTAAGGCCATGTAGGCGGCGGCGTATTGGAGCATCGACAACGTGACATGGTGTTGGGTGCGCGCGTAGTAAAAAAAATGGAGGAAGTCGCGAACGAAGAACATGCCTGAGCGAGAGAACGTGAGAATGAAGGTTGTTTTATTTATTTTATTTTTTAATTAGTTGTTAATTATATCGTTAATTTTATCAAACACTAATTGCCGTATATCTTTTGCGTTCGAGATCAAATTCGAGTGCTGTCTTTTGCGTTGCGATCGTATCGACGTCGTCTATGCCATGGAATCGAAGTGGAATTTATTTGAAGCTGAAATATTTTCAATTTCGAATAAAGGTGAGTGTTTTATACGCTCACGAATGACTAATTAATTTTTATGTTAGTTAAATTAGAACCATGAAGTGATTTATGTTTACTGAATGTTGTTTGGTAAATATAACTGACATTTAAATTGAGATGATTTGAATTGATAGAAAATTTAAATTGACAATTAGATTTGAAATTGGAATTAATTTGCTAATTAAACTCCCAATTTTTGAAAATTAGTTAACTGTCATGATTTATTGGCTGTTTGGATGTTGGTTGTGATGGATGCTATTAGTTGATATTTTGGATGATTTGGATGTTATTTATTTTTATATATTCCTGTTATCACCATGTATATTATTGACATCATATAAACTGTTATTTGAATTATTTCAAATAAATAAAAAAATAGGTTGAAATGATATATACCTATGACACTTTGATTTGGATTAAAATGATATATATCCATCCCTGAAATTAAAATTAAAATAACTATTCACTTGGCCATAGGATAGAAAATTATATACGGACATCGGATTGGTTAAATTAAACGATTATAAAATTTTTGGTTAGGAATTATTTTTAAATGATTTTTATTTAAAGAAATAAAAACCAAATTTATGAAGATTAAATTAATTACGAATTCGAGTTTGAAATGTTGAAATTAAATTTGGTTAAAAGAAATTGTTTTAAAGAATTTAATTGGAATCTGAAGTCATGATGGAAATATGATTTGAATTATCGAAATTGAATTGTCTAAAAAGATTTGAATTTTACTTGAACTTCGTAGTTATTTAAGTAAAGGTAATTTAGATCAATATTTCAAATTTGAGCTCGAAATTGAATTATTCTAAAGATTTAAATCTAAAATTCGAACATTGAAGTTTAATTTGAATTAAATGATTTAAATCGATATTCAAAAATTTAAATCGAACTTTATATGGATTGAAATGGTTTAAAAATAGGAAATTGAATTGAAATTTAAACTATTTGAATTGAATCAATGAAAATCGAAATTGAAATTAATAAGAATTGAAATCGATATTGAATTAATTCGAATTGAAATTGGAATTGAAATTGATTTGAATTGAAATTGAAATTGGATTGATTCGAATTGAATTGAGATTGAAGTAATTTAAATTGGAAGATTTGGAATTGAATCAGTTTGACTTTGAAACTATTTTAAATAAATTATTTTAATATAAACTGTTTAAAATTTATCTTTTCAAATATTCAAATTATTTTGATTTTCCAAACTATTTTACTATATAAAACATTTTCAATACTTAAATCATTTTATATCAAACTATTTAAACTATTTTTAATTCTTTTCAAACTATTTTCTAAAAATTCAAACTGGTCAAGGTTGGAATGTTTATATTTAAATCGTGGATTTTAATGCGAATTGTGTTACAATGAAGTTATAACCGAAGTTGAAATTCGAATGATTATTGAAGTAAAAAATATGATTTTTAAAGTGAATGTGACAATTTTGAAATAAAATTGATTTTGAAGTGAATATGATATTTTGATAGCAAGCATTAATCGTTTTGAAATGTAAAGTACCAACCGGTGTGTAAAACGACGTTTGGTTGTTAAAGAGACAGCGGCTTCTTATTGGCATACCCTCTGTCAATATTGGAACCACTTTAACAACTGTGTACACGGAGGGTACTCTAGAACGAAGTGGTTTGATTTGGCGTCGTTTGCTGGATTTGAAGGAGGAGAACGATGATGGATAGACCCCGACACTTGTGCCAATTTGAAATGACTAGAACATGACAACTTGACAGGGCCAAGTGGACTAGCTACCCCTAGCGGACACCCGTTCTTCGATTTTCGTGGACTTGATCCATATTATTACTCTTGATGTTGGTTTCGTTTGGTGCACCTTGATTTTAGGATAACCTCCTTTTGACTCGATATGGGATGGATGGACGCGTGGGCGATCGTGGCTACGATGCGTTATCACCAGCCCTGAGACCCGAACTGGTAGTATCCTACCTTGGGTATTCCCTCACGTGCCTTGTCATACTTTTTTCTCTATACGAGACCCTACAATTTTGGTTTAGTACGTATCACGACGCATCCCTATCCCCCGACGTGCTACTGGGGCGTTATATGCAAACTGTACGACAATGCTTAAAAACGCGTTAAGGGGGATTAATGTAAGCCTTAACGCTAAGAAAAATATTTATTTTATCGATTAAACATTACATATATAGTGTATTCTACTATATGTAAATAATTTGATAGATCCTAAAGAGATGGAAAATCCCGTAACATCTCTTGAGTTATTGCACGCATGTTATACACTGGATAGGAAATGCGAAACCCCGTAAACATCTATGACGCTATTACACTCATGTTATATGTGTTATCGATTTGACTCTCATAAGGATATTTTAGTCCTAACTCGAGTGTTTTGTATTTTCATTATGCTCGGGTCTGCCTTGAGTATTTCAGTGCATTGAAGATCATTTTCTAGAGGACGAAGACGAAGATTTGGTAATTATTACTGTTATTATTCCCTACATCATGCTATACTGCTGCATTATATTTTGTTTATGTTGTATATATAACTCTGATAAATGTAGTATAAATTATAATCAAATGTATAGTAAGCAACTTCATGAACTGTTTATTTGATTATTATATTCTGTCATTCCGCTGCGAGATTCTATGTTTGTCTTTTTCTTTCTTATTTTTCTTAATTAACCCCATTGATTATCTATGTTCCGGATTGTTTGAGTTGGACATATGTGGATTATTATCGATTTAAACCTTTCGAAATGTGGGTTGCCACATCAATAGACGATTGGTATGGCAGCCTTGAATTATTTTTTTGTGACCATGCAAATCGTCAAATTGCGGGTGGGAAACCACCGAAAGTTCTACTCGGACCAGATTTGTATTGCGAGACTTTAGAAAGTCAGAATTTATTAGGCAGCATGTCATGGTCGTACAATTTGGATAGTTAGAAAGTAGGCACCAGATTTATTGGGCCTATTCCCAATATGGGGTAAAAACAAGAATTTTTTTATGTTAGCTAGAGTCCATGACGCTTTTGCATTTGAGGAAATACCTTTGTAGCATAGCAATTATTGTCACTGCGTGCATTGTAAAGCGTCCCATGCCACTGCGTGCATTGTAAAGCATAGAACATGGAGGCTCCGCAACAAAGAATTAGATTGGTTTGAATACAATGGTGAGAAAATCTGATGGGAGGCATAAGGACTCTTCGTCCTAAACCTTTCTTTGGAAAATTTCTCTCAAAAATTATGATTTTTGTTGCATCATGGTTACTGGATTGGATGGTAGTAGATGGTTGCTACACTTTTACAACCACTTTACACTCATGTATAAATTTTTATGCATATTTAGGGTATTTGCGTACATACTTTCATGACACGATGACACACTCACGCTAGGATTGACTAGGATTGAGCTCATTTTAGTATGTGTGCAGTACATAATCATATTTCACTATTGGTTGAGTAGATGGTTGTGTAGGTAACTTGGTTGTATAATATGGATGTTATTGCGTGTTACGCTGTTTGCCCATTAAAAGATTTCAGGATGAAATCCTGGGGGAAGAATGTAACACCCTGTAAAATGAACCATAAACAAATGAAGTAAATTGAATTAAATATGATAAGGGTTGAATATGGAAATTTTATAAAAGTAGGGATTTGATCACAAAAGTTATTTCGTTGCATTCGTGGTGAAATTCTGATCGGTTTCCATATATAATATGCTGAAAACGGAGCTCAAACGAAGAAGTTATGAGCATTTGAAGCTTTCAGATTTAAATTAATTTAGTTCGAATTCACATTCAAATGAATATCTGAATTTAGGGTTCGAATTTCAAAAACTAACATAGTATTAATTGGGGATTAAGGAAACATTTAACTGATATTTAATGTAGGATTCAAATAGGGAATAAAATTAAATTCATTCATGGTGTGCCAGTTCAATTCATGGAACATGCAGTACTTTCCAAACATACGCTCCCGCTCCATGGGATACCTCCTTGCCGGTTTCCGATAAGGGAATTGCCCTATGGTGTCCAGATAAATCTGTTCTAGGTTTTCCATCAAATCCGAATTGGAAGTGAACTTCAGCTCCTGCTCTTTCCATCGCCGTTTATCCCATCATATCCATCATCCAGTTTCCATTTGCCTTTATCATTCTTGTTTGCATCTCCTGATGATCTTCCGCTTTGCATATCATTCATGTAATGAACCTAATTTTGGTTAACATTATTTAAGATATTTAATTAGTTAAATTAAATAAAATAATGTAATGATTAGAGGATTGAGATGTGTGTAAATTAAGGGTAGCCATGCCAATATGAACCAATGAACTAAAATGGGTTAAAATGAAATAGGTAAGGAAAATAGATAAGGGCAAAAATAGGAATAGATACATTCTTATACCCTAAACCATTCTCATTTCACATGTTCATTTTCACAAACTAAGACATAAGAGGCCGACTACCATTAAGAAGAACAAGAAGAAGATGAGCAAGATTTCAAGAGGAAAGCTTAAGCAAGTTAATCAAAGATCAAATCTCAACTCCTTAATCTCAAAGCTAAGGTGAATAATGACTACATTTCATGTTTTCTTAAGCATTTTCGGTTTTAGATTGAATCTGAATATTTTTGCAAGATTTTGCCATGTTCTTGTTGGATAAAGTGGATATATATGCTTGTTGATGATTTATGATATTTAATATAGATTTTATGATATGTTTTAAGGTGAAAACTCTATCAAATGACATCCAAATGCCTTGCTATTTTAGAATAAGATCAGAAATGATATTTTAAAGATGGGTTTCAATTTCCATAATTTTCTGAATTAATGTGGATTTATTATCAATTTTCTAGTGAAGAAAATGATTTGTAGGGTTAAAAATTAATTATGGCTAAAATATACGGATTTTGGGTCTGAAATTTACATATGTTAGTAAACATATTAAAAGTGATTTATGAGAATTTTTACAGATTTTTCCTAAGTGTTTTAATAGATATATAAAATTATTCAAGGTATGAGACTTAAATGTTTTATATATGTATAAAAGGAGAAAGTAATTTTTAAATAATTTATATAGTTTATTTATGAAATTTCAGTAGTGCTTTTAGAAAAGAAAATTAGCAACCAATCATATTTTGATAAACAAGGCTGGTTAGTTGAAAAGAATTACTTTAAAAGGTTAAAAATCAGATTTTACATGCTTTTTACATGTTTCACCACTTTCGACACCCAGCTACCGACTTAGATAATTTTCGACCTAGACCTTCTGCCTCCATCACCATCGAAACCAATGTGCATGGTATTAAAGACTTGGTATGTAGAGAATTGGGTAGCCAAAAGGTATTGAGTTGAAATATGGGGTTCCAAGGGGGTCGAAGCCTTACTATGCTTTTACATGAAAATGCATCTGCTTTGCTTTCGAAAGAAATGCTTTCGACTTAGATAGGTTTCGACTTGGTCAAATGGTCTTAAAGAATGGTTTCAAAAGAGGTTACGCCTTTTGTTTTAAGTAAAAGCTTTTGACGGGGTCGAAACCCCTTGCTGCCACCTTTTACCTTTCGAAGCAAATGGTTTCGGAAGGGTTACTTTGCTTTTAAACCTTAGCCACTTCTCCAAAGCTTTTGAAGGATCGATTTCGACACCACCGCTTCTTTACTTAAGAAATAGCTTTTGAAAAAGTGCTTTCGACTTAGTTGTTTTATGACCCTTTTGTTCCGTTGAAGGCATAACCCAAAGGTTTCGAAGGAGATAGTTTTAATTGGTTTCGAAAGGTTTCCACATGCTTTAATTAAACCTAAATGCTTTCGAAAGGTCTTATTTTCTGAAAAGGATTCAATGCTTTCGAAAGATTTCGAAGGGGTGGTACCCCAATGGTTTCGAAAGGTTTTAAACGGAAGGTTTCCAAAGGTTTTCGAAAGGCATATTTAAAGTGTTCCGATAAGAGGATGTCTAAGGTTTTAAAGCTTTCGATAGGAAGGTTTTTCAGTGTTTTTTGAAAGGTTTATTAGGAATGGTTTCGAAAGGTAGGTTTTGGCCTTTCGGCCTAAGGCTTTACTTGTATCGAAAGGGGTACTTTCAATGGTTTCGAAAGGGGTACTTTCAATGGTTTCGAAAGTGGTACTTTCAAAGGTTTCGAATGTTTTCATCAACAATGATTTTTGTAAAGTATATATAACATGGCAAGGTGATTTAAGTAAAGCATAGAGTATATTTTACTTGTTTAAAGTATGATTTAAAGGTTTAAATCAATTTGAGAGAAAAGGTTTTCAAGGAAAATTTTATGGGTAGATAACCCTAAGTAAAATTTCTCAGATATAAGAATACCAGATGTGACTGGTATGGGGTCGCGCCCTATACTTTAGCTAGTAGCCCCTAGCTCATATAAGTCCAGAATTCCAGTGTATAGGGCTTTGTCACAGGTAAGACTAAAATGATGTTACATACAGAATGGAATCTATAAGGGAGAGATAGGTTATTGGTGAGCCCGCAAAACCATTAGGATTAGTTAGACCTTGAGAAGTAAGTTAGGGACATACCGTCCAGAAGAGGAGTATCTAACAGAAGTTAGAATATTTGTGTTTTTTTGGTAGGCCCGAGTCAGCCAAAGGTTAGTAGTTAGCCAAACAAAACTACAGTGTTCGGACAGATAGTCCATTTGTTACCTGATTTGTATGCTTATATGATATTGGTTTATTGTTTTAGCCAGTTTTGGTTGTAGGATTAAGATTTGCAAAAGATATGTTTTAAAAAGATATTAGTGAGGGGAAACCTGTTCCGCTAAGCAGCGTGGTCTCACTTAATATCAGTAAACCGAGATGTATAGTATTATTCACACCAGGCTTTATGTCTGACTCGAAGTTTATGTTTTTTCCCTTAAACTTTCAGGTGCTCAAAATCGATTTGAGTAGGCTGAGGGTTGAGGATTACAGGTTTCAGTAGGTTGACGAATAAAGCTTTCGAAGATGAGCAGGAGGCTGATGGATAGCTATTTAGGAGTTGTTTTGTTCTATTTCGCTGTGATGTGTTAAGACAGTTTTTGTCTATTATTACTCTGATCATCCAAGGGGGCATCCTACATTTATGGATAGCTATTTCTTTAATTAATTGTTCCGTTAAAATTATTTCAAAAGCTTTAGCTAATAGACTTAGTAAAAGAATGAACAATCTAATTGGCCGTTCACAAACTGCTTTCATTAAGGGAAGAAATATCACTGATGGTGTGGCTGTTGTTCAAGAATACATTAATCACTGTTGTAAGAATAACATAACTTGTGCGATTTTAAAATTGGACTTTGCGAAAGCTTTTGATTCGGTTGATTGGGATTTTCTAGTTGATATGTTTCATGATAGAGGTTTCAGTCATAGATGGATTAGCTGGATTATGAATTTGCTTAGAACTGGTAATTCTAGTATTATGGTTAATGGTATTTTAGGTAATAAGATTCAATCTAAGCGAGGTTTAAGGCAAGGTGATCCTTTATCGCCTCTCTTGTTTAACTTAGCCGCAGATGTTTTCACTAAGATAATTAAAAAAGCGGTTGATAATGGATCTATGGGGATGTTGGTAACGAACTCGCGTAACGGTATATCTATCCTTCAATTTGCGGATGATACCTAACTATTTTCCTCTCATTTGCCTAGGCATGTTATTACTCTTAAATTTATTTTATATAGTTTTGAACTTCTATCAGGTTTAAAAATAAATTTTGATAAATGTTCGGTTTTAGTTTTATGATTTTGAAAAGGTTGAAAATTTAGTTGCTAATACGCTTAATTGTAAAACTATGAAAGTTCTATTTGATTATCTTGGTTTTTTAATTAGACCAACTAAACTTAAACATGATGATTGGTTTATTATTGTAGATAAAATTGAAAATAGGATTTCTAATTGGAACGGGAGATTTTTATCGAGAGCGGGTAGATTAGTTCTTATAAACTTTGTTTTATCAGCTCTCCCGTTCTATTGGATGTCTATGCATCTTTTTCCAAATTAGGTGATTAAAAAAATTGATAAAATAAGAAGGGACTTCTTATGCAGTGGGGAAAATTCTAATAGCAGTATTAAATGTTTAGTTAATTGGGAAACTATTTGTAAATCTAAAAAGGAAGGTGGTTTTGGAGTCATTAATTTGCGTTACACGAATTTATCTTTGTTTGGGAAATGGTTATGGAAATTTAAGGGTATTAATGATAATCTATTTAGAAAGAAATCATTTCTAAATATTATTATAATGGTAGTAATAATTTACATCAAATTACTCCTACAGTTATAAGTAAATTGTCTAACTTTTGGAAATCAATTTTAAAATGTCATGAGATTTTTAACCTAGGTACCAGTACAATAGTTCATTCTGGTAATAATACTTCTTTTCAGCATGACCGTTGGATTTCTGTTATCCCTCTTAGGATAGAATTTAAGGACCTCTACAACATTTGTAACTTTAAGAATGCTTTAATTTTGGATGTTTTTTCTCTCAAAAATGGCCCCCTTGGAATTTTAGTTTTAATAGAATTTTAGTAGGTACTACTCTTAGGTAGCTTTCCTTACTTTATGCTAGATCGAGTCTTTATAATATCGATAATGAAAATGATAATATTAGTTGGGAATGGGGTAAGAGTAAGAAATAAACTTCTAATTCTTTTTATAAATTTCTTAACTTATCGGGTGTAGTGAATAACTCTTTTAAATTTATTTGGAAAACAAATGCTTCTCCTAAATCTAAAATTCATATGTGGTTAATCATTCACAGAAAACTAAATACTATAGAATTTTTAAAAAGGAATATACAAATTGATAATAAATGTTATTTTTGTAATATGAATTTTAAAGGTATTAAACATATATATTATGATTGCTTAGATACATACCTCATTCTGTATAATACTCTCAAAATTTTTAACTTTAGTCTAACAACTAAAAATTTTGATGCGATTATTATTGGAATAATTTTAGATTTAAGTTTAAAATGGGAAATAGTTTTTTACTTGACACTTTATTCATTATAATTTTTGGTATATTTGGTTTAAGAGAAATTGGAGAATTTTTAATAATAATAATAGTCATTTTAACAAATTGATTTTTATAATTTCCTCATTTTGTTTTAATTGGATCTCAAATTCAAAATATAAATTAGCTAAAAATAATCATTTCAAAGAATATCTTAATAAGGTTAATAATAGTACTAAATTATTTAAGCATAAAAACAATATTTTTGACATTAATAATTGTAGTATTAACATTCTTTCAAACTTAAATGATGATTTCACTGAATATCATAATATCCTTTTGATCAAAGGATCATAAGGATAAGTTTTGATTTGCTTTGGTTTTTGTTTTTGTTTTAGGTTGTTTTTGTTTTAGTTTATAGATCTTTAACTTCTTTTGATCATGGATTCATTTTAGTCTATTTTTCTAATTATTATTGTATTTTGTCCTATTATCTTAGCTTTTGTTTCTTTACTTTTATTTTATTAATACATATATATGTATATAAATTTTCATTTATATACATACATGTGTATTATTCTTATATTCTTCTAGTTCTTTTTACAGATATAGGTTTTGGCCAGAAATGGTGTTAATTTCTTTTTATAGGTACACAAGATTGCTGAGGGTAGGATTGCTGTTTGCAGTAAGGAGTTCTTCTTAGTTCTTCTACAACTACATTATGGCATTCTACCTTTTGGTTTATTCATTTTTCAACGAGGCGCTCTCTCCAAATTGAGTCTACAGAGTGGCGCTTTCTAGTCCAGATCATTAGCATTTCCATATCTTTCAAGTTTTCAGCATGGCATTTCCTTCTCAGATGGATCTAGCTTCTAGTATCACTGACGTTGAGATACCCCATAGTTCTACAGGTACTTCTAACACCTCAATACCGGGCGATGGCCTTGCCGGAGCTCGATATTAGGGTATAATGTGTGGTGGCCTTGCTGGAGCTCATTCTAGGAGTACTTGTGTTATTGTCTTTGTATTTGTACTATGATTAGCTACCTACTAAGCATGTTGGCAGCACCTTGTCTTCAATGATATATACATATCTACATGTGTGCTCTCCTCTATTTTAGAGGATCACACATTTTTCTCAAATTATGTTTGATCCAAGCCTAGGAAACGATTATGAGATTATGTAATTTGGATATGAAATTTTGTTTTGTAATGTAATCAGAAAAGCTGTTTTAATCTATGATGATTTTAATTCATATTCTTATGACTCCGATATTATGGATACCATTAGCATTACCGTATCTTATCATCAGAAGTTAATATTATAGATGGCTGCAGCATCTATAGCACTTAGCTTTTGGCCTCCAGATACGGGATGTTACAACTTGGTATTGGAGCATAGGTTTATGAAATACTTTAAACTAAAAAATGATTTTTGAAAACATAATTCTAAGGAATTAGAGATATGATTGGGGTATGTGATAATGTTATAATAACGTACTTTTATTTGCTATATATAAGTATACGCTTTATCTCTATTCTCCTATCTCTATTAGGTTATTCTTCTGTATCTCACGAAGATTCGAATGCAGATATGGATTCTCGAAGAGTTAACATTCGAGGGGACAACACCACTACAAATGGAAATGCAAAACCAAATACTAGAAGGAACCAAGGTTAGGCACAAGTTGGAAATATTGGTACTGCAGTCCTGCAAGTTGATATGGGAGCCATGTATCAGTTTTTCGTGAATATGATGCAAGCGGAAGTTGATGTTGAAGTAGTTGGCAGAAATGCTGGAGGAGGAGTTCAGGAAGCTCCAGTAATCAATAATTATGCTGTGTTGAGTAGGGACTATGCTAGGTTAGGAGGAAAGCCATTCATTGGAACTGAAGATGCTATAGAAGTGGAGAATTGGTTATTGCATTGTGAGAGAATCTTTGTAGATTTAGGGCTCAATGACGAGCAGAAGAGAAGGCTTGCTTCTATACAACTTCAAGGAGCAGCGTTATACTGGTGTAATAATGTGACGACCGGTGTTAATGAAGAAACGATGACTTGGGCAGAATTTAAGAGGAGGTTCAAGGAGAGATCTATTTCTAAAATTGCGAAGTCTACCTTGCTCAAGAAGTTTGCTGAGTTAGAGCAGGGGGAGATGTTTGTGTTGGAGTACGTGATAAGGTTTGAGGAGTTGGCGAGTTATGGTTATGCCATTGTAGATACTATGATTAAGAGGAACGAGAAGTTCATCAGGGGGTTGAAGCCTGAGCTGGCTAAGGCAACATTACCTCATATCAAAGATCCTTGTGATCTGGTTGTGGAAATGGCTATGAGACATGAGGAGATGCTTGCTTTCCTGGAGAAAAATAAGGCAAAGGAGGTCCAGGTAGGACAAAGCCAGAATAGAAAGTTCTTTCATAAGAAAGGGGCCTAGAAGGGTGGAGCCGCAAAGAAAGGAAAGTCAGAGGTTGTTTGCTACAAATGTGATAAGAAAGGGCATTTTGCGAATGAATGTCATTTTGGAGAGGGAAAGAAGGTGATCGAGAAGAAGAATATCAGGCGCTTCAACTGCGATCAAATTAGACACTACAAGAACCAATGCAAGGATCCTACAAAGAATGGGAAGGGCAAAGCATATGCATTGGAGCCAGCTGCCTCGAGGCCAACGGTAGAGGAATAAGGGAAAGCAGTGTTGGGAGGTACGCTTCTAATCCATGGTATGACAGTTAGTGTTCTATTTGATATCGGTGCATCGCATTCTTTTATATCCCGTTGTTTGGTAGATAAGCTTAATCTAGAACCCTCATACTTAGTTACTTCCTTAAGGGTTGCAAATCCGATAGGAGGGTATGCAACACTTGGGATGAGATGTGACCACCTAGAGTTTGATTTGTTAGGTCATACCTTTGTTTGCAGTTTGCATGTGTTTGATTTCGTAGGGTTCAGAATTATTTTTGGTATGGATTGGTTAAGTAAGTACGGTGCTAGGATATTTTTCCATGATAGGAAGATATCGCTTAGACACCCAGACTATAGTGATCGGATTGTATATATCATAGAAAACCCTAGCTGTGAGGTGAATGCTTTGTTGAGTGTTGTGGAGATAGAGGATGAATTGAATCGAGTTTTTATGGTCAGAGAATTCGCGAATGTTTTTGAACCTGTAGTAGGATTGCCACCGAAACGAGCTATTGATTTTCGGATAGATTTGGTTCCAGGAGCAGAACCAGTGAATAGACCGTCAAGCAGGATGACACCTACTGAGACGAGAGAATTAATGGTGCAGTTGGTGGATTTGGAAGGTAAGAATTTTATCAGACCTAGTAGTTCACCATAAGGAGCAGCCGTAGTGTTTGCCAAGAAGCTGTGGAATATGCATGTATATTGTTTTTGTTTGATGATAATAAACATATATACATTCATTTAAATGTATTTGATATTGTACTATTTTATTTTTCATAGATAAAATAAATATTTGCTGAATAAAATAAATAACACAGAATTGGAATTCAAACGAATATTTTATTCAAACAAATATTTATTACAATTTTGATAGTACAATTTCAAGCTCCCACTATAACTATACAATTTCAGTCACAATACAATTACATCACAATTTCATAGTTACATCATTTCCTCACTACATATCACTCACACTCGTATTTATCTTCAACTTCATTCCAATGTGAATCCAACATCTGAGCAATATGCAAAAATATACTTTGATGCAGTAAAATTGAAAATAAAATATTTTTGCAGTATAAAACAAAATATGAATTGTGTTTTTATTGGTGCCTCAGATATATGGGTTGTTGTCATCATTTTTGATTGTGTAATATCTGTGCATATCAGTATTCTTATCAGAGACATGTAATCGTGAGTGGCTGCAATACGCACGTGTACATTTATACACGTGTGCACTGCCTCGCCAACTCGTGTGCACAGTTGAGCCAAAAGACAAGCTGGATTCAACACAAGTGAAACCAAAAGCAAATACCATCAGTGAAACAAGTAATGTACACATGAATGCTATAGTCTCAAGCTCAACCAGACCAGACTACATGAATACAATGGAGCAATGCAACAGTCAAGTCCAGTCATATGTAATCGATGCAAGAGTCAATCAATACAAAAATGTACGACAATGTTCACAAATTCAACTCACTAACAAGCTCGAAGAACCAGAGTACAAAGGACTCGACCAAGAAGTGCACCCAGACACAAGCCTGAATCATGGCAGTGTACAAAAGAAAGTGCACTAACAACTCAAAACAGAAATGTAAATGCAACTGAATACATAACAGGTCAAGGAAGCAAAATTATCAATGCAGACAAGAAGCAACTACAGGTTCAAGGTGGAATGAAGAGTACAAGAGGAAACAGAATTCAAACTAGCATATGCAACTCACAAACCAAAATGTACTCCAGACAGGTTATATCATATCAAAGACTCAAGTAAGCATGCGCAGTGATATGTATACAGGCTTAACACACATGTCGAACAAGACAAGGTCAGATCAACCAAAGAACAACATCAGACAACATGCAGTGACAACACAAGCATAACATCATCAATGGAACCAAACTAATGTACACTCGAATGATTCACAGTGCGACAATACTACAAGACCAAGTCGAAGTCAATGCCAAACAATTCTTAACAGTTCAAAGCAACTGACTGGAGTTAAAAAGAAAGATGAACAAAAGAATTCAACAGCAAATGTCAACCAGTATAGGAACCAGACCTCACGAAATCGAACACAGGTGGCCAAAGTCAACATTGTCAAATAATATCAAGTCAAGTCACAAAGCATTTAAAAATATATACGTCAAGCCGAAGTCAAGAAATATCAATGCAGTTATGATCGAGTCAAAGCCTAATGAAATCAATGCCGTGGAAATCAAGATAATCGAAGAATATGATGAACAGGTCAGAGATGTGGTGTACGTTTCAAACTCAACATCGTGATTATCACGAAATAGAAAAACGAAATATACGTATTTTGAAAAGGTTAAAAATCATCTCAACATCCAACAATAATCGAACGGCCGAGCAAAAGATTTGACAAATTCAAAGAAATCAAATCAACCGAAATTATAGGAACTCGTATCCTATATAAAGCCCCAATCATCACTGGCATTAAATCCATCGAATTCAAGCAATCAATCGAGAAAGCAAAAGGAACGAAATACATACCAAAGTCAGGAGTCGAATTCGATCATCGAGGAGCAGCCGTGTCCAAGTCGAGCACAAGCGGATCGATTGCCGAAGCATAATACAGCTACAGCGAATAGCATTCGATCAAACAACGGAAAGCGGCGACTTCAGCTCTAAATTCACGAGGCCAAAATCAAAATCAGTCTCTCAAAAGCAAGACGAGGCCGAAGCCCTAATTTTCAGAGCGAAGAGGAAAACGAACGATCGATCAAAGCTACATGCGAAATCATTTATCTAATCGATCAACAAAGACCAGAAATTACAAGCCCTAATTTCAGAGAGCAAAAGAGGAACGCCATTATTCTTCACGAAATTGAAAAAGGAACGGGCCGACATTAATAAAAGAAAAGGGTCGCATTTTTCTTTTTGAGATAATAGTTTGGGTCGTTTTATTATGTTATTAATTAATAAGGCTTGGTTATTTTTTAATTAGGATTGTTTTTAATTTGTTTTTATTTTCTGTTTTTTAAAGTCTAAAACTTTGGTAAATCACCACCTAGAGGTTAGGTAGTGTCAGATTGTCTAGTTAGGATTAGTTCAGTAAGCAGGGTGTGCGAGTTTGCAAAACTCTATAGGCGGTAGCAGGGTGTGCGAGTCTGTTAGAGTGTTTGTAAGCGGGAGACTGTTTAATTCTAATAGAAATCTAGGAATGCAGCAGTAGGCAGGGGTTTGCCGAAGCTGGGTAAATTTTGTGTGTGATTTACTTTTCAGCATATTTATTTCTCTGCAGTTGGTTTTGTGTTTAATTGTTTAAATTAGAGAAAATTTGCTATAACCCTATTCACCCCCCCCCCTCTAGGGTTAATCTAGATCCTACAGAAGCCGGATGGATCGTTGAGGTTATGTATCGACTATCGTAAGCTGAATGAGAAGATGATAAAGAATCGATATCCGTTGCCTAGAATTGACAATTTGTTCGATCAGTTAAGTGGAGCCAAGGTATTTTCTCAGTTGGATTTAGCGATAGGGTTCCATCTACTTATAGTGGTAGAGGAAAGTATTCTTTTGACGACGTTCAGAACTGGATATGGATCGTACGAATGGTTAGTGATGCCATTCGGACTAACTAATACGCCAGCATTCTTTGTAGATGTGATGAACCGAATTTTCTAAGAACACCTGGATAGGTTTGTTTTGGTTTTTATAGATGATATTATGGTATACTCTAAGGATGAGAGAGAGCCTGAAGTGCATCTTAGAGTGGTGCTAGAGACGCTGATGCAACATTAGCTAAAAGCGAAGTTCTCGAAGTGTCATTCTGGAAGAAGGAAGTGAAGTTTCTTGGTCATGTAGTCTCAGAGAAAGGGTTGTCAGTAGATCTGGCTAAGATTGAAGCAGTGAATAATTAGAAGAGACCCAAAACAGTGACTGAGATAAAGAGCTATCTTGGATTAGCTTGGTATTATAGGAGGTTCGTTAAGATTTTTCACGGATAGCAGCTCCGATGACCAAGCTAACGCAAAAGGATGTGAAGTTTGTTTGGACCGTTAAGTGTGAGGAGGCTTTTCAGAAGCTGAAACACTTATTGACTAATGCACCTGTGTTGGTTGTTCCGGAAGGGAATCGGAATTTGGTGGTATATACAGATGCATGTAGGATAGGATTAGGGGCTGTGTTAATGCAGAAGGGTAGAGTAATTGCCTACGCATCTCGACAGGTTAGAACGCATTGTAGAATATGCTAGTGTATAATTTCTGTTTGATGATAATAAACATATATATATTCGTCTAAATGTATTTGTTGTTGTACTATTTTATTTTTCACATAATCAAATAAATATTTGTTGAATAAAATAAATAACTCAGAATTCATATTTAAACAAATATTTTATTCAAACAAATATTTTATTACAAATTCAAATAGTACAAATTTGAGCTCTCACTACATTTATACATTTTCAATTGTAATACAACTTCTATTACAACACATTTTCACTTTACAGTTTTTCATACATAATTCATATCACTACATATATTCACTCATCACTCGTATTTTTTTCTTCAACTCCATTCCAGCGTGTATCCAACATCTGAACTATCTGCAAAATAAACACTGATGCAAAAAAATTGAAAAAGAAATATTTTGCAATGCACAATGAAGTGTGTGTTTGAAAATATTATTTGCCCCAGTTATTTGGGTTGTTCGTCATCATTTATTTTTGTTAATTCATCTTACATGAACAACTTATGACATGCACAGTGTATCACTGTACATGCCACAAGGTCGTGCACACCGATATACACTTGCTTGTTAAAATTGCAAGGACACGTGAGCACAAGGTCAAACCCAAGCCGAGACTGGATTCAACTTAGGTGCATGCAAACTAAATTTAGTTCAGAAAGTACAAAAGACATGTACAAAGGATCAAGGCAGTTCTCTAATCAATGTACACATGAAGTCTCGACCAAAACAACAAAACGTGCTCAGGTCCAACAAATATGACAACTGCCTCAATCACATGTACAAAGGGTAGAACAAATGCAGACAAACATGCAAATAACTCAACATGCATTCAGACCAGACTAGCATAGATGTAAGTAAAAGCTTCAGACCAAGGCAACTCAAGCATGAACACAATAACGAAACAACAAACCTCAAATGGCACAAAGGCACAAGGAAAACACATGAAGATTCAACCAAATGCACACACCAGACTTTAAGCCAAACATCACATGCAACCAGACCAGAGCAGTGTACCAACTCGACTCAGATGAACCAGACCAGGACAGAGAATCACGCAAACATGAATGAAAAGCAAAGACATAAGACTAGATTAGCTTAACTCGAGTACACATGAAGTATCAACTAGACCAAAATGCAAGGCAACAAGACATGTACAAAGTGCAAACTTAAGAGAAATAAAGTGCATAGGAGTTCAGAGGCAAACAAGTTTATATGCAACCAAGTACAAAGAAAAATGCTCAAGCAAAATGGATATGCAAGCAAGTCAGCATGCAACATGAAAACAAACTACATTCAGTCATGAACACACTACAACTAGACTGCAATAACACATGTGCAATAGAAAACAAAAGATCAAAGAAATATACAACATGACAACAGGTCAATATGGAACTAGACAACCAGACCTAAATGAGCATGCACCAATCACACACATATATACATACATATATGTATGTATGTATATACATGGAGAAAATAGATTACTAGTACAAGACAATGCAAAGAGAACATCCAAGACTCCAAGTCCAATTCAATGAAATGACAAACCAACTAATCAAAAACAGTGAAGTAGTCATTAGTCAAATCAAGAAAATATATCACAACATGAATCGGTCAAGGAGATGTTCATTGAATTGTTCAAAAATAATTGCCAGCAAAGAATGGAACCAGAGCCCAGCATGAATGTCAGAGCATGGTGCACATGCATACAACATATTCAGGAAGGAGTGGACAAAAATGCAGAGGGTAACATGATAATCAATTCAGAGTTCGGGTCAAAATATAGATGTCAATATATCAGGAAGTCAAGTTCATCTCAAATTCAAATGACAAGCTAAAACCGAATTGAACAAGTCGATAGCAGTAAAGAACGGAACTGACTCAAACAAATTCGAATAAATCAACTAAGAACAAGGTAGAAATCATCACCATCGTTCAAGCACCAATCAACGCCGAGCACAGAATTCAAACCAAAAATATACGAACGAAAATTTAGGGATTCGATCCCTTTAAATTCAACCCATATCATCTTCCGCAAAACATCGAGTTTGAGCTGAAACAAATCAGCAGTGCAATCAAGTCGAGAATAAGTAAAATCGAAAAGGAGCAAAAATCATACTAATTTCTATCCATTCGAACTCGACACAATTGAAGCAACCGTGAGCAATCAAAGCTAGGAGTCGATTGATGAAGCAAACCAGATCGAAATCTTCACTTCAACCGATTGATTCTAAGAGGCGGCTTCATTTACATCAGAACCCTAATTTTTGAAGAGGAAAAGGAATCGGCCGAAGGCATTAACAAAAGAAATGGGGGAAACAGGTTTTTCTTTAATTATTTACTTAGGACGATCATTTCTATTAGGCTTCAATTTTTAAATATAGGGTTTTGATATTTAGTTTTAATTTTTTATTTGTAATTGCCTTTTAAATTTTTGTAAATTTCTGGTTGTGTAACTAGGTACAAACTACGGGGCGTAGTTTGAGAATTCACAACTCAGTGGCTGAGTTGTGGAAGGGTTTTGAGCGTAGAGTTAGGTTAATCGAGTTAGCGGGTGTCGCAAGTTTATGTGTTTTTGTAAGCGTCTGATTATGTAATTTCTAGTAGAAACTTTGGGGGCAGCATGTAGGCAGGTTATTGCCGAAGCTAGGTAAATCTGTATGTGATCTCTACTGCATTGCTTTCTGTTATTATTTCCACATTAATTTTTAGTATCACCCCATTCACCTCCCCTCTAGGGTGAAAACGATCCTACACGCATGTGGTTAGATATCCGACACATGATCTGGAACTAGCTGCAGTAATTTTTGCGTCAAAGGTGTGGAGACATTACCTTTTGGGAGAAAGATTTGAGTTGTATACGGATCATAAGTCATTGAAATATTTGTTCTCTTTGAAGAAGCTGAACATGAGACATCAGAGGTGGTTAGAGTTCTTAGGTGCTTATGATTTCAGTATTGAGTACACATCAGGAAAAGGCAACAAAGTTGTAGATGCACTTAGCAGGAGTCATCAGAATGCTATGTTAGCAATGATAGCTGAGTGGAAATATTTGGAAGCGTTGGCAACATGCAGAGTGTAGTGGAGGTCTGAGGCTGGATCTAGTGGGGAGTCCGTAGACTTATCATGTTTAGAAGTTCGACCGATACTGATTGAAAGGGTTGCTTCTAAGTAGAATGAGGATCTAGTATTAGTTGAACGAATCAGAAAGTTAAGGGATGCAACGGAGAGCGATGACTTGAAGGATTTTAGTCTTGACCAGAGAGGATGGTTGAGGAAGAAGGGGCAATTATGTGTCCCGAATGTTGAGGACTTGAGGAAAGAAGTTCTTGGAGAATGTCATCGGTCCAAGTTTATGATTCATCCTGGAGGGACCAAAATGTATCAGGACATGAAGAGAAGTTTCTTTTGGGAAGGTACGAAGAGAGATGTAGGCTTATGGGTGAAGCAGTGTTTGAACTGCCAGCAGGTGAAAGCCGAACATTAGAAACCAAGTGGGTTACTTCAGCCATTGGATATTCCGATATGGAAGTGGGATTCTATTTCTACTGACTTTATTGACGGGTTGCTAAGATCTAATAGAGGAAATGAAAGTATATGGGTCACAGTGGATAGGTAGACCAAGAGGGCCCATTTCATTCTAGTTAAGTCAACTAGGACGACACCTGTTTTAGCGAAGTTGTTTATGAAGAATGTGGTTAGACTGCATGGAATTCCTATTAGTATAGTGAGTGATAGAGATTCTTTATTCACTAGTGAGTTTTGGAGAAATCAGGAGGCTTTAGGTACTAAGCTTAAGATGAGTACCGCTTACCATTCAAAGACCGATGGGCAAACAGAAAGAGTTAACAAAGTCTTGGAAGATTTGTTATGAACTTGTGTTCTAGATTTTGGGGGATCATGGGAAGACCATCTAAACCTAGTCGATTTTTCGAATAACAACGATTATTAGGCTAGTATAGGGATGGCACCGTTTGAAGCTTTGCATGGAAGGCCATGCCAATCTCCCGTTTGTTGGTTAGATACCGAGGAAATCAGAGAAGTTGGTACCGAGATTCATAGGACCATTTCCTATTATAGAGAGGATCGGGAAACTCACATATAGATTAGAGTTACTGAACAGTTTGGCAGGAGTCCACAATGTTTTCCATGTTTCTCGTCTAAGGAAGTGTATTCGAGATCCGGAGAATACTATAGCACCGACTATGTTAGATGACTTAGCAGTAGAGCCGAATTTGACTATAGTTAGAAAACCAGTTCATATAACCGCGAGAAATGAGAAGGGGCTAAGGAACAAGAAAGTCATATTAGTTAAAGTCTAGTAAAGCGAGAATGAGAGAGACTGTACTGGAGAGACTAAGAGTAGGATTAGAGAAGCTTATCCTGATTTGTTTAATGGTATGTTTTACCTTTATGATTGAATTGTTGTGTACCTTATCGTAATTTCGAGGATGAAATTCTTTAAGGATAAGAGTCTGTAATGGCCGTAAATTTAGTTAACATTATTTAGGATATTTAATTAGTTAAATTAAATTAAATAATGTAATGATTAGGGGATTGAGATTTGTGTAAACTATGGGTAGCCGTGCCAACACGAACCAATGAACTAAAATGAGTTAAAATGAAATAGGTAAAGCAAATAGATAAGGGGTAAAATAGGAATAGATACATTCTTATACCTTAAACCCTTAAACCATTTTCATTTCACACTTTCATTTTCACAAACTAAGACATAAGAGGCCGGCCACCATTAAGAAGAACAATAAGAAGATAAGCAAGATTTCAAGAGGAAAGCTTAAGCAAGGTAATCGAAGATCAAATCTCAACTCCATAATCTCAAAGCTACGGTGAATAATGACTACATCTCATGTTTTCTTAAGTGTTTTCAGTTTTAGATTGAAATCCGAATATTTTTGCAAGCTTTTTCCATGTTCTTGATGGATAAAGTGGATATATATGCTTGTTGATGATTTATGATATTTCATATAGATTTTATGATATGTTTTAAGGTGAAACCCCTATCAAATGAAATCCAAATGCCTTGCGATTTTAGAATAAGATCAAAAATAATATTTTAGAGATGGGTTTCAATTTTCATAATTTTCTGAATTAGTGTGGATTTATTATCAATTTTCTAGCGAAGAAAATGATTTATTGGGTTAAAAAATAATTACGGCTAAAATATATGGATTTTTAGGGTCTGAAATTTACATATGTTAGAAAACATATTAAAAGTGATTTATGAGAATTTTTATAGATTTTTCCTAAGTGTTTTAATAGATATATAAAATTATTTAAGGTATAAGACCTAAATGTTTTATATATGTATAAAAGGAGAAGGTTATTTTGTAAATAATTTAAATAGTTTATTTCGGAAATTTCGGTAGTGCTTTTAGAAAAGAAAATTAGCCACCAATCATATTTTGATAAACAAGGCAGGTTAGTTGAAAAGAATTACTTTAAAAGGTTAAAAATAAGATTTTACATGCTTTTTACATGTTTCACCACTTTCGGCACCCAGCTTCCAACTTAGATAGTTTTCGACCCAGACCTTCTGCCTCCATCACAATCGAAACCAATGCACATGGTATCAAAGACTTGGTACATAGAGAATTGGGCATAGGAAAAAGGTATTGAGGCGAAACATGGGATTCTGAGGGGGTCGAAGCCTTACTATGCTTTCAAATGAAAATGTGTCTGCTTTGCTTTCGAAAGAAATGCTTTCGACTCAGATAGCTTTCGACTTGGTCTAATGGTCTTAAAGAATGGTTCCGAAATCGGTTGCGCCTTTTGTTTTAAGTAAAAGCTTTTGATGGGGTCGAAACCCCTTGCTGCCGCCTTTTTCCTTTCAAAGCAAATGGTTTTGGAAGGATTACTTTGCTTTTAAAACTTAGCCGCTTCTCCAAATCTTTCGAAGGATCGGTTTCAATACCACCACTTCTTTACTTAGGAAACAGCTTTCGAAAGAGTGCTTTCGACTTAGTTGTTTTATGACCCTTTTGTTATGTTGAAGGCATAACCTAAAGGTTTCGAAGGAGGTAGTTTTAATTGGTTTCGAAAGGTTTCCACATGCTTTAATTAAACCCAAATGCTTTCAAAAGGTTTTGATGGGGTGGTACCCTAATGGTTTCGAAAGGTTTTAAACGGAAGTTTTCCAAAGGTTTTCGAAAGGCATATTTAAAGTGTTTCGATAAGAGGATGTCTAAGGTTTTAAAGCTTTCGAAAGGAAGGTTTTCAGTGTTTTTCGAAATGTTTATTAGGAATGGTTTCGAAAGGTAGGTTTTGGCCTTTCGGCCTAAGGCTTTACTTGTATCGAAAGGGGTACTTTCAATGGTTTTGAAAGAGGTACTTTCAAAGGTTTTGAATGTTTTCATCAACAATGATTTTTGTAAAGTATATATAACATGGAAAGGTGATTTAAGTAAAGCATAGAGTATATTTTCCTTGTTTAAAATATGACTTAAAGGCTTAAATCAATTTGAGAGAAAAGGTTTTCAAGGAAAATTTTATGGGTAGATAACCCTAAGTAAAATGACTCA
Organism: Allium fistulosum; assembly: GCA_030737815.1. NCBI lineage: Eukaryota > Viridiplantae > Streptophyta > Magnoliopsida > Asparagales > Amaryllidaceae > Allium > Allium fistulosum. The sequence continues at coordinate 1,512,634,036 of CM060901.1, forward strand.
GATATAATAATACCAGATGGGACTGGTATGGGGTCGCGCCCTATACTTTAGCTAGTAGCCCCTAGCTCATATAAGTCCAGAATTCCAGTGTATATGGCTTTGTCACAGGTAAGACTAAAATGATGTTACACACAGAATGGAATCTATAAAGGAGAGATAGGTTATTGGTGAGCCCGCAAAACCATTAGGATCAGTTAGACCTTGAGGAGTAAGTTAGGGATAGACCGTCTAGAAGAGGAGTATCTAACAGAAGTTAGATTATTTGTGTTTTTGTCTGGTAGGCCCGAGTCAGCCAAAGGTTAGTAGTTAGCCAAACAAAACTACAGTGTTCAGACAGATAGTCCATTTGTTACCTGATTTGTATGCTTACATGATATTGCTTTATTGTTTTAACCAATTTTGGTTGCAGGATTAAGATTTGTGAAAGATATGTTTTAAAAAGATATTAGTGAGGGGAAACCTGTTCCGCTAAGCGGCGTGGTCTCACTTAATATCAGTAAACCGAGATGTATAGCATTATTCACACATGACTCTATGTCTGACTCGAAGTTTAAGTTTTTCCCCTTAAACCCTCGGGTGCTCAAAATTTATTTGAGTAGGCGGAGGGTTAAGGATTTACAGGTTTTAGTAAGTTGATAAATAAAGCTTCCGAAGACGAGCATGTGACTGATGGATAGCTATTTAGGAGTTATTTTGTTTTATTCCGCTGTGATGTGTTAAGATAGTTTTTGTCTATTAGTACTTTGATCATCTAAGTGGACATCTTCATATGTCGCTCTTGGCTTATTTATATAATAATTATATTTGATCCAAACCTGGGAAACGATTATGGATTATGAAATTTGTATATGAAAAATTATTTTGTAGTATAATCAGAAAAGCTATTTTAATATGTGATGATTTTATTTCATAATGTGACTCTAATATTATGGATACCATTAGCACTACCGTATCTTTTCACCAGAAGTTAATACTATAGATGACTGCAGCATCTGTAGCGCTTAGGTTTTGGCCTCCAGATACGGGGCGTTACAATTCACCATAGTTTTGTCGGCTCGTGCATCTTCCTACCGCAGTAAGCTTTCTACTTCATGGTAAAACTCTCCAAGATATATAGATGGATCTCGCACCAATGAATCCTTGAAATCCATGCCATCGGCAATTCTTGATACAATCACTATCAAAACCATGATGGATCTGGCCGATCCACCGATGTCGCTGCAACATTAAATCATGTTAGAAAACTTCTTAGAGACTCTCCGGTATTCTGTTTCAGTGTTGCCAGACTCATCACATTTTTGGATCTCGAAATGTGAACCCTGAACTGCCATATAAATCTTTCGACCAATTCCGTCCATGTGCCAATAGAACTGGTCTCCAACTGCCTGAACTATAGTGCAGCTATATCTGTTAGATACATGGGAAAGAATCGTGCCATGACGTCCTCTGATGCCCCCGGTACTTCTATATGCCGTATATATATCATAAATGCATAGTTGTGTCCGACTTTCCATCAAATACTTCCAGCGTTGGTCGTTTAAACTCTGGTGGCTTCCTAGCATTTCTGATATTAGAAGTGAATGGACTAATATTTACATCCTCTAGATCACTGTTCACCAATCCTCCATGTATAGCTCACCTGATCATCTCTGCAAACTTGTCATTTTCATAAGCCGCAATCTTCTATCATAATTTCCAAACTACCCCCTCCCCCCACCCCCGAGTCCACGAGGGAATTTCAGAACGTACTTCGGATGAGCATCCAAATTTCGATTTGCACCAAGTTCCATGGGATCGAACGCAGGTCCTTCACCATCACGATCGACCAGACCTGGGGGTAGACCCTCAAGCCTTTGGGATCGGGGTCGTTCCCTCTAAGATGGCCTAAGGCTGCCCTGGCTGCTCTGTTCTATTCCTTTGTCAATAACTCTGTCTCCGTGTTCTTGTTTCTGATTTCCAGTGATTCCTGCTGCTTCAACTGCTTGATCTAAGTTGTCATTAGCTTCTACTACTCTATTCCCTTAACTCTGTGCTCCAGCTTATCCAGTCTTTTGGAGTAAATTCTGCATCATCTCCTCCTGTCTTTTCAGCATCCTTTCCTGCATAGCATACATCATCGTTTCCATTTCATCCCTCGTGATGTAGATAGATGCTTGATTAGCTCTAGCTCCTGAGGTAGCCTCCTGACTCCCTCCATGTTGGCTCCTTTCCGGTAGCACTCTCCTTGTTCATTGTCTCAGCACTGCTCCAAATCTAAGCTCCATATATTCCAAACTTTAAATCCGAATTCCAAATCCATAGGGGCAAGCTTTTTCAGTGAAAGCACCGAAATGTTGGCGTCAAAAATGGCCACAAACACCATGTTGTATATGAAAGCACCAATATCCAATCCAGTCACAGAAATATAAAGAAAAATAAATGAAGAACAAAATTAAAATAATAAGAAGACAAGTAAAGAAAGATGGATATTTATAGTGATTCGGCTAACTTCGGCCTACGTCCACTTCCAAGTAATCCTTTATTTGTTTATACCGCCGTTACAGTTACAATGATATGAATTTCAGTATTCAAAGTGACAGAGTATAGCCTAGATAGAAGATGAAGTGAAGCAGAAAGAAGGTCCATTTGATGATGCCATGTCCGCTGTATTTGTAGGGGAAGTCGTGAAAATATCTCACTCAAAACCTGATCTAGAACCCTGAAGCCAAGATGAGCCTGCCTAGAAAGTTTGGGGCCCATTGGAGCATATAATAGGGATCAGGGATGATCCCTATTTTGCGGGATTTATAGGGTGCAATCCCTATGATTGGTCCCCCATGTTGTAATGTACGTCCCCTCCAAACTTCCTATCGATAACATTTGTAGATTTTAAGTTATTGACCGATCATTGCTATGAACTTGAATATGGCTGATCCCTCATAGGGGAGAGGTCCAATCCTTCCAAACTCCTCCATTTAATGTGCATTCCCTATGGTAGACTCCCTAAGATTCCTTCTTTTTGTTTCCAAAGTGTCACTTCAATATGCCTTGTGATTGTTGAGTTATGGAGTGATCATCATTGAGTTGTGTTGTGCGAATCCTGTTCAATCTGATCCCTTTTTGTAGAGTGAATATTCTGATCCAATCCCTCTCCTAGGTGGAGTGCTAGTTCCATAATTAGCTAGTTTTTGAGTACTGCCCATCTGAATCAATTCAACTATAGTCCATAGTTTAAATATAATCGATCTCCTATCTTGGTAACCCTCTCTTCGGGCTTTTTGCCTTGATGATCATGAAGTCCATTGGGTTAAATCGACCTGTATACTGCCTTTCCAAAAGGCGGGTTAACACTATGTAACAAATATTATGTTATGGTTTTAATGGAATTCTGTATTATGACAATTTTATGGTTTTGAAATAAATGGGTACACTTTGCTATTATATTTTATTCCATCCGTTGTGAGTTCTGAAAGTTTAGTTATGGCTCTATACTGTTATTTTCTTAGTTCTACCAACAACTTACCATATAACGGATCTAAGTTTCTATGAGCCTTTTTCTAGGTCAAAATTTAAGCCTATTCCATGGTGGGTTGTTACAGACCCAGCCCAAACTCCACATGTTCGACCCGCTACACACCAAATCCGAATGCTAAAGTAACCTCACCTTTCCCTCACAAAATTTGCTTGCTTCCAGGCATTTAAAATAACCGACATCGCCTCGTTCATCCTCCCCTTGCGGTCGCTACACCCCACCTAGACCCACATCGCCTATGCCAATAGCGTGCTCATCCACCACCTCACCTTCGTCCCCACCCTTGGCTAACTCGATGCCTCACATCGCCACTATTCAACACACTAAAGTCGAATCAAAATTCACATCGTTAAACCTTAACTCGGCCTCCTCTGGCCACCATCCTCCGACCACAACCCCGGCTCCGCCTATACCCAAGGCTGCTTCCTTCACCGATCATTCCACCCCACGGCCAATGGTTCGTCGAAAAACCAAAGTTGAACGGAAAAAGTTCAGAAATCACACATGGCCAACTCCAGCCACTAAAAATCTCATCTTGCTAAGACAACCACGAACATTCCCTCCATTCTTCGATTCATGCTAGTCGAAATCACACCAATATTTGAGAAGTGGTGGATATCATATGATTTCCACCACCACACTCAATGAAACGTTCAACGGTCAATTTTAGAAAATACTAGAGGTAAAAATGAACAACTTTGCAATTGGAAGATTAGGTTAAAAGTGAATAAATTGGGAGATATTGAATTTTGAAGTGGAAGGGGAGTTTAAATTTCTTTGGTTTGATTTTACACAGAGAAGTGAAGAAAAGAAAAATGAGTTCAGGAAGAAGTGACTTACATATAGGTAGAGAGAAATAAGATGAAGTGATAATGGAGTGAAGTGTTGGAGAAAGGATGTGAATTTATGGTGAAATGAAGTGAAATTATATGGTGCAAATATAACACAAAGCTTCCAAGCTAAACAACCATCAAATCAAAATTTTAGGTACCCCGCTACACAATATCCTATTCACTTAACAGCGAAAAACAAAAGTAAAAATACGATCATGTGCAACAATACGACACGATCCCAAATCAGTAATAAAATACAGTGGTTATCTTATTCTGCGAAATTTCAAAAATAGCATCGTTTACCGTAAAATACGACAAACGATAATTTAAATATTTTCTAAATTAAAAATTATAGAAAAATCCTATAAAATCATTTAAAAGTACTAAATTAAAAATCAAGTTATTTTGTCAAAATTTGATTTTCTTATTATTTATTAAATTCGAATCAAATTCGAATATTTAAATAAATTAAATATTCTTATTCGAAATATTAAAAATTTCGGGTTGTTACTGCTCCACTTTAATTATAGTCAAATCATGGCACAATGTCCATCAAGTGACTATAGTTAGGTGGAGTGGATGTATTGGAAGTATAGCATTATTCAAGAGAGGATTCATCTCCTCAGTTATATGAGGTTAGTATCACTATTAACTCAAGTCAACTCAAAGTCAAAATCTCTGGCCAGAGTATTTCAATTCATAATTATTGTTATTATTGAACCAAGGACTTTGTTTTTGGACTATAGAGTTGAATATGGACGACATTGGAATTTTGACCATTACCAAATTCCATAAGTCCAAAGCGATATAGTTTTGACGAAGAGAATTGGTGTAAATAAACGTCACAATCGGGTAACGCTAAATAATATTAAATTGGATTTTACCAGTATTAAGTACGCAATAAATTTAACAAAATGTCACACCACCTGCTAAGTGACATGTGAACATTAACATTCGAATAGTTCGATGTTAATCGGTGATCGAATATACACCCGACGAGTCACAGAAGCAGAATGATGAAATTCTCTTTAGACCAAACGATTAATTAGATTATAATTTTTATAAATTAATTAATATTTATAAAATATTAATTATAAAATTTTGAATATGATTAGAGGAATAAATATTATTGTATATATTTATAACGGTTACAAATATATCGATCGATATGTGATACCGACAAGCAATTAAATTAGATTTAATTAATAATATTTATTTTGGCTTCAATGGGCTGTTAGCCCATGATGTTAAGATGTTATTTCTACAGTATTAGAGCTTGTAGGAGGCCTCTAAAAAGGCTAGAAGGGTTTGGAGATGGATGGTTGAGATTTGATGAGAAATGGTATGAGATGTAATCCATATTTCTCTCTATTTCTTCTACTACAAAAGGACCCCTAACCCTAATGCAAAATGGACATTTTGGTTACTATTTCCCCATCATTGCTGGCCGACCTCATTAACAAGGGGCTCCAACAAATCCATCTTAAATCAATTTAAAAGGCGTCGGCTACTGGATAGCTAAAGGTGTACGGTTCAAGGATTAGCAATCTGTCGAATTGAGAAGATTTCCAAGGTGGGAGAATTTATCATTATAAGGTGTGCTCTAAGGCATTAGTATTAGGGATATATTTACTATACTATATGATTTATAATTTATGGATAATATTATATTATACATATATATATCATTAATATATTGCTAGTTAGGTAAGATTCTTATATGTATCATCAATCTTGTCATATTTTATTAGAAAAAATCCCTACTTCGAGGAGTAGAGCTAGGGGATTCCGATGGCCGCCACAACCGACTCCTTCTTTAGCCAGCCCAACATAGAGCATCAATCCCCCAAACATTCTCTCTTGTTTTAGGGATAATTGCTCGACGTCTAAGGGTTACACAGTGCAGCTTGCTAGGACTTGAACTCGCGACCTCAAGGAACTTTGTTCCATGATCGCTAGGCAGCCCAGACCATTTCAGCTATACACATGGACAATGTCGTCGCGTATTAATTGGTTATATATATGTTTTAATTTATTAAAAAGATCACATATATATATATATCTGTATGTGTGTGTGTATATATATCTGCGTGTGTATTTGAAGTGCATAACCAAATAAATTTTATTCTAATTATTATCATTTTATTCATTAACTAAAATATATATGTATGTATGTATGTATGTATGTATTAATATACTACCTAATTTTAATTATATGACTTGTATTTAATTATATCATCGTTTCATTTTAATAATTGAACTTATATTTTATAAATGCATATCTACATAGATTATATTTTTTGGTGGCTATGATTTAATTTTTAATATTTATTTACCATTATTTATTATTATTTAAATCAATATAATAATTAAATAAATCATATAAACTAAAATATGTTTCAAAAGTTAAATTTTAGATTTTATAAAAAAATTATCATAAAACTCTCGGCCAAAAAAACAGAATTTAAAAATATTTTTTTATATTTTTTTAAAAATCGATTGAATAAATGGTAGAAATCAATTAATTAATCAAAAATAATATTTTGACAAGAAAATTCTGGAAATTTTTCATAACTTTAAATATCATGTTTGGTTTTCTAGAAATTTGAAATTCGAATAATATAACATAAAAATAATTTTTTTTATTATTTTATTGTATTTTAAATAAATAATATATATATATATATATATATATATTAATGAAATATAATATAAATATATTTTTTGTGCTATGTATTCAATCTGGATAGTTTAAAAAAATATATTTTTTAAATACATAATTAATGTAATATATCTATACATATACATATTTAGATATTATAAGTATACTTATATATATATAATAGCAATAATTTTGTTACAGTAATTCATACATATATATGTATATGTGTAAAATGATTTAAAGGAAGAAAAAGTTTATATTATGTATATGCATATACATACATACATATATATAATATCTAACGCAATAAGATATAGATATAAATAATTAATCTTTTTACATATAAGTTCTATACACACACACACATATACACATATATACATACATACATACATACATATATATATATATGTATATATATTTACATAGCTGTTAATATTTATATAAATAATAAGTTTGCATACATACATATATTTGGACAATATTTAATACATATAGGATGAGCTAACATGTCTGTTGTGATGTAAATCCCAACGTTTATATACAGGTATATTGTACCTTGCACGGATTATTATGTTATACATACACGCACATACATTTATGTATATGATACATATATGTATTTTAATGTTTAATTAAGTATAAATTAAATAAAATCCAAGGGTTTAGGGTATAAGAGTGGCCTCTTTCCTATTTTACCCCTCCTTTCAATTTAAACTCTTATTTTAATTTATTGTTTATATGACACGGCTACCCCTTAATTAAATCAAATCTCAATCCCCTAATTAATACATTATTTTATTTATCCAATTAAATTTCCTAAATAATGTTACCAAAAATTTGGGGCGTTACATAAGTCCTTGGGTCGCTAGCAATCCATGGACTATGGATCGCTAGCGATCCATCATGTTGCAATTAATTTTCTCTAGATTCACCAAGCAAGATCTAAATGTTTATTGCAATCATTTGGAATGTTATGGGATTGAAATTAATTTATTGTTACGAGCAATGATGATTCACATCGGAAATCAATAGACGGCTTAATAGCCAAAGCTAAATTCGCATGATAGCCTCAACACAATCAATTGAACTTTACGAAATGGGAACTCGAAAGCAGTTACTTCGAGAGCACACCTTGTTTCCAACGAAGGCATACTTTGGGGGGAAAATGTTAATTGGAGTCCTAATAGAATCCAAAGGAAGTTAGAGCATCCACGGCATGACGAAAGAACTCAGGAATCAAACAAAAGAACCAAGAGAAGGAACCAAGAAAGGCTCAAGAGCGAAAAAACAAAAATAGCTTAAGGGCTTATGGATCGCTAGCGATCCATGAACATTGCTCATGGGACAACCATTCTTCTTGCATCATGATCTAATATGTTTTCTAGAGATGTCTGCCAAGTTTCATGATATTCTAAGCAAGCTAGTTCGAGAAGTGGGCAGTCATCTGATTCCAGTAATAGTTCAATGCAACCCGTACATGAATCATCATCAAAACAAGGCATCTAGTCATAAAATTATATGGAGAGTACCAACATAAGGCAAGGAACGAGATCCAATCGAAACGAGCTGAAAATACCCTAACTTCATTTGTGTAAATTTGTCATAGTCTAAGTATTGTCTAAGCAAAGCTGAGAATCCCCATAAGTTGTGTGTATATATCACACACGCATACATATACACACCCCCCACACACACACACACATTTATATGTACATATGTGTCTACGTACACACACACACAGATATATATATATATGTATAAATATATCTATATGTATACATATGTGTGTATATACATATGCATGTGTGTGTGTATATATGTACACATATATACACGCACGCATATTTATATATATGTACGTATACATACATACATATATGTATGGATACATACATACATACATATAGACAAACACATACTTACATAGCATGAAGCAACCATAATAGATATAGACATAGACGAAGAAAATATAAAAAAACATAATATTAGCAACACAAGTAATTAAGAAGAACATCATTTCATATTAAACAGAAAATATGAGTCATTACCAATGGTAACTGGGCTTGTAACCAAACAAAAATAAACAGGAGTCAGTGCATCGAAATGAGAAAAGGATGACCTGAAATTTGGCAAAGACACTTAGAAGGACTAAAGGAAGATTTTAAGTAAGGATGGAGCCCAAAATAGGCTAAATCCTTAACTCGGCCCGAGTTAGACCCTTAACTCGGTACCGACTCTAAATGCCACATCACGACATCTTCATACTTTTGCCAAGTAATCCCTTAGTCTTCCTATGCATATTCATGAAGTTTCATAAAGTCCTAGAGAGCCCATCATCAAGAATGAAGACATGACGGTCTAAATGGCAGGATAATCCAAGTCATGGAAGAATGATAATCAAAACTCGTCAATAATCTATCGAATTACATAGAGGACATCTAAACTAACCAAGGAGTTCAAAACAAGAACATATAGCCAAAGATTGGCTAAGGATTAAACTCTGCACCGAGTTAAGGCTTTGACTCGGTACCGAGTTTAGCTGTTAACTTGTGTCGTCATGGCATTTCTTGTGCTGTCTTGGGCCGATTTGTCAAAGTGAGCTTCTAATCCAATATGATTTCTACCTCTATAAATACAAACTATAGTGCAACCAAGAAAGGATTTGGATTCTTCTATCACTATATGGGATCTCTATTTATTCTTAAACTCTTTCCTCTACATCACAGTCACCAAGGAAGCAATTATAGACATTTCTACGACTTAGAACTTGTCTAGCCCCTGTACTTGTGACTAATTCTTTCTCAGTCACCTTGTATTCTCATTCGAACTAGACCAAACCAATAATCAAAGCTATAAAGTGGTCGTAGGCTTAGTTAATAGTCGAAACACTATAAAAATCTATGTGTCTCATTCACTTTTCTGCTATTTTCTATTATATTTGGTATATTCTAACAGGGCTGGTGCTTTCACATCATACTCCAGGGTGTTGATACATTTTTTAGATTAACATTTTGGTGTTTTCACTAAGAACACTGAATCCAGGCTTAGATCTAGCTTTCCACTTTGGATTGGATAGATTTAGAAAGTTTACTTGAAGAAATTGAATATTTGCTGCTCCAATGACTCCCAAAAGGAAATCCACATCTGGAAGGTCAAGAAGAGCAGCTATTCGTGATGAAACAAACACCCACCAAACTGAAGCTAACAGTGGAAATCCTGATCTACGCTCTTCTTCTCACTAAGAAGTTGCCATAAGAGGAGAACTGAACTAGATGGTTGTTGAGCTTAACCAGAAAATAGCTAATAGCCAAAAAGCTCTCATCGATAAGATTGATGCTTTGTTAGCACTGCAGCCACTAAGTGCTCTAAGAGCTAGGCAAGAAACTACAACTACTATAAAACATGAGAGTTCCTTTGTTCCAGGCTGAAACAGGAGGAATAACAAACAAAAATTGAAAGAGATAGCTGGTGGGGCTGGAAGGATTGTTATAGGGGCGATGGAAATGCTCCTCTTACCGAAAGACAACCTATAGCTAACCCAAATCTTGGAGTGGATACTCCTCAAGTGAACAATGCAATGCTTGTTTCTCACTCTAAAGGTGACATGCAACTTGATGGTGATGGATTCGAACTAAATGAAACAGGAAAAATGTTGGAAATGAAGTCCAAGCAACCACGATAAGGTTGACTGCACATCAATAAAACTCTACAGGAGTTGTTCTCCCGAAGAATGGAGAACATAAGCTTCAACTGGCAAACCAAGACTGTTTGTAGAGTCAAACACTTGGCGTAGCCTCTATTAGTCAACCTTTAGATTACCATGCCAGCGAAGACTACATTGCTGACGTAGTAAAATGGTTGGTGAAGGAAAGTAGGGGCAGGAAGAACGAGGAGTGGGGTTCCATGCCAAGCCGAACTTCGTTCACTAAAAATGCTTTAAGAGAAGAATATCCTCGAAAGTTCACCATGCCGACTGTGTCATCATGCAACGGCACAACAGATCTCAGACAACAACATCTTCTTAGAATGAGTCACTTTCATGTGATTTACTAGACTGGAAGTGACTTACTAGACTTCCATTGAAATCCATTTCCACTTTTGACGAACTAGCAAAGAGGGTTTTTGAGCAGTTCAGGATCCATTCTACACGTCCCAAGGATGTGATGTCCCTATTTAGCCTATCACAAGGACCTAAAGAATCACTAAAGGGCTTCTTGAGCCGATGGAACCGTGCTCTTGCAAGAAAACCTTCCCATTCTCATCCATAAGCCGCACATCGCTTCTAGAGCCGATGGAACCGCGCTCTTGCAATCAAATCTTCCCATGTGCATCCATATGCCGCACATCGCTTCTTGAGCCGATGGAACCGTGCTCTTGTAATCAAATCTTCCCGTGCGCATCTATAAGCCGCACATCGCTCCTTGAGCCTATGGAACCATGCTCTTGCAAGCTAATCATCCTATGCGCATCCATAAGTCGCTTCTTGAGCCGATGGAATCGTGTTCTTGCAAGAAATCTCCTCGTATGCCTCCCATACGGTGCACGTCGCTTCAGGAGCCGATGTAGCTGCACTCTTGCAAGCAATCTCCCTATACGTACACCCATAAGCCGCACCTCACTACTTGAACCGATGAAACTGCATTCATGTACTCTCTACTCCTTCGCTTCTTAGACCAATGGAACTGTGTCCAAGTAAGCATCCATTCATTCGCTACTTGAACCGATGAAAATGCGTTCAATTACACTCCATCCCTTCGCTGCTTAAACCAGTGGAACTGTGTTCAAGTATGCTCCATTCCTTCGTTGCTTGAACGGGTGGAACTATGTTCAAGTACGCTTCATTCAGTCGTTGCTTGAACTGATGGACTGTGTTTAAGTACGTTCTATTCCTTTGTTGCTTGAACTGGTGGAACTGCATTCAAGTATGCTATATTCCTTCGCTGCTTGAACCGGAAGAACAGTGTTCAAGTACACTCCATTCATTCACTACTTAAACCAATGGAACCCCATTCAAGTAGGCTCCATTCATTCGCTATTTGAACCGATGGACCACATTCAAATACACTCCATTTCTCGCTGCTTGAATTGGTAGAACTATATTCAAGTACGGTCCATTCCTTCGCTGCTTGAACCGGTGGAACCGCGTTCAAGTACGCTCCATTCAATCGCTACTTGAACCGACGGAACTATGTTCAAGTATGCTCCATCCCATCGCTACTTGAACCGATGAAACTATGTTCAAGTACGCTCCATCCCTTTGCTGCTTGAACCGATGGAACTGTATTCAAATATGCTACGTTTCTTCGCTGCTAGAACTGGTGGAACCGCGTTCAAGTACGCTATGTTCCTTTGCTACTTGAACCAATGAAACAACGTTCAAGTATTCTCCATTCCTTCACTGCTTGAACCGGTGGAACCATGTTCAAGTAAGCTCCATTCAGTCGCTGCTTGAACTGATGGAACTATGTTTAAGTATGCTCCATCCCTTCGCTGCTTGAACCGAGGGAACTATGTTCGAGTATGATCCATTCCTTCGCTACAGTAACCGGTGGAACTGTGTTCGAGTATGCTCTATTCCTTCGCTTCTTGAACCAGAGGTACCGCGTTCAAGTACACTCCATTAATTCGCCACTTGAACAGATGGAAATGAATTCAAGTACGCTACACGCCTTCGCTGCTTGAACCAGTGGAACTGTGTTCAAGTACACTCTATTCCTTCGCTGCTTGAACTGGTGGAACCGCATTCAAGTATGCTTCATTTAGTCGCTGCTTGAACCGATAGAGTTGTGGTCAAGTACGCTCCATCCCTTCACTGCTTGAACCATTGGAACTGTGTTTGAGTATGCTTTATTCCTTCGTTGCTTGAATTGGTGGAACCGCATTCAAGTATGCTCCATTCATTCACTACTTGAACTGATGGAAATGCATTCATGTACGTTCCATCCCTTTTCTACTTGAACCGATGGAACTGTGTTCGAGTAAGCTCCATTCCTTCGCTGCTTGAACTGGTGGAACCACGTTCATGTATGCTCCATTCATCCACTACTTGAGCCGATGGAACTACGTTCAACTACGCTCCATTCTTCGCTGCTTGAACGGATGGAACCGTGTTTAAGTATATTCCATTCATTCGCTACTTGAACCAATGGAACTACATTCAAGTACGCTCCATTCCTATGCTCCTTGAATCGATGCTACCATGCTTAAGTACACAATATTTTCATACACTGCAATTCGCACATCGCTCCTTGAACCAGATGAACCATGTTCTTACGAGTGACACATATATGCTCGATACAATCAAGGAAGTGATGGCACTGCCCCGGCAACACTGGGAAATGTAAAATCATAAGTCAATTGAGAAATCCACTCGTAACTATCAAAGACTCAGCGTCACCCGAAGAAAGGGAGCATTAAGAGTATTCTGTAAAGTTGGGCAGTTTATGCACTAGTCTCTGGAGATAGAGATGGGAAGCGCAATCGAGATCTCGACAACAAAACTGGAAAATTTATAATATGGCGCTTGGGATCAAGCAACAAAACCACGAGTTCCTAGAAATGGGAACCATCAAACAACCTAGACGGGGGGTAGCCGAACGGTTGCCCGGATCACATGATCGGTTATCGAATGCTCAAACCAGCGTTCGGTGAAAACAGCTCTGTGGAGCGGGGGGACACGTGCTAGTACTTGGTCGAGATGAGCTCCGCTGAGCTCGAATGGAAAACAGCCGCCAAGTTGGCTAAATCAAGATACACCATAATTCTATTACGCCGAACGGAGTATTTTGGCAATCACAACAGAGCTAAGCAATATAGTAAACTGAATAACCGTGAAATTGGAAGGAAAATTGGTCTAGCCTCCTAGCACCAATGTTGCCCCGGCAACATAAGGAAATCCAGACCGCCATATCGATAAGAGAATCGAACTCCTTAGAGTTCGGCGTCGCCCAGAGTTAGGCGATAACAGGAAGAACTTATCATCGTCCAGGGATAGGCAATGACGGAAGGCATTTCTAGAATCAAATCTTCGATTCGCCAGTTTTCAAAGACATAAGAAGGTGGTCGACCGAGGTCTCAAATCTCAACTTGCAAGAATTCAGCGTAGCCCGAAGACCACCAACATCTGAAGGAAATAACTTGTCTTTCAAGAATTAGACACCGCTTGGAGACTTGTGACTCAGGAAGGATAACCATGACCATCATAGATTCATTGTGACTTGGACCTTAGCTGTGCTTGGGAATAATCAACCGTGCAGAGATCGATCAGGTACCTTGACTCCTGCTTAGGGAGAACCAGCTATTGTCCGAAGATAGACAATGACAAGGAAAGAACGCTCCGTCGAGCAGCTAAACCATCGATTCTTGAAGATTGGAACCAATGAATAAGGCGGATATTCACAACGTTAATGACCTAGCAGAGTATATATGGCGTGGAACAAGCAAGGTTAATTGTCATAGACTCATGACAAGCACTACCAAACTCTACCAATCCATGATTAAGATGGGAAGGTGCAGTTGTACTACGGGCAATGTAACGACTCGCCCCACAGTATCTAATTTTCTATAAGTGCTCGGAGTTTAGCACTTGGAGATAACGGGTTCCGCAAATGGAAATCGAATTGCAACAGATGTCGGTCGGAGGGAATTTAACCCTACACAAACAAGAATAACCATGGAATTGGTTAAGTAATTGCTCTGTACCGCCAAAGAAAGCACTTGACAGTTATAAAAAACCTAAGTAATGGAAACGCCGAGATACTCGACATTTCATAATTGTCAGTGTTGCCTCGGCAACGCCGGGAAACATTCTATTTCCTAAGTACCAGTGTTGCCCTAGCAACGCCGGGAAACATTATATTCCCCAAGTACTAGTGTTTCCACGGCAATGCCGAAAGATATTTTATTTCCTAAGTACCGCTTTTCCAAGGCAATACCGGAAAACATTTCATTTCCTAAGTACCAGTGTTATCCCAATAATGTCGGGAAACATTCTATTTCCTGAGTGCCGATGTTGCCCCAGCAACACCGGGAAACTTTCTATTTTCTAAGTACCGATGTTGTCCTGGAAATGTTGGGAATTTATCCAATTCTCTAAGTACTAGTGTTGCCCCAGCAACACCTGGAAAACTTCAAATTATAGGATTGATAAGTAACCTCCATAGAACTAAACCATCAATGCACTAGCTTCCATAGATAGAAGTTGGTGCTCAATTGAGTTTCTACCATTGTCTTCAAAAAACTACTGTTATTTGAAAATAAGCGATAATGGGAAGACATAACCATTCGATGGCCAATCGAATGGTTCAACTCTTCATTAAACGAATCAGCCACTGCTTGGAGATAAAGCGGCGCCGAAGGTAAATTCGCAGGATCGAGAGGCTCATGTGCTAGTTTCTAGAGATAAAAGCTGGTGCACAACAAAAATTACATTATTTAACTTAGAAAGAATTTTGATGCAGCCCAAAGATAGGCAGTCTCAAGAAAATGTTGCTTAGAACCGAGCAGTTGAGTTATCGGTTCTTGAAGATAGGAACTACATATGAATTGGACTTCCATGATGATGTTAGCAGTCAAGCAAGGCACACACGGCTAACGGCAAGCGAGGAAAATCATGGAAAATCGGAAATTAAATCATTAATGTCCTTCCCATAGTAGGATTGAGAGCCAGACCGGGGACAATTGAATCATTTTCCCCATACCTTTTCATCTATCACAAACGTTCGAAAGAGATAGTTCCGCGAATAGGGACAGATGCATAAATACTTGGTCAAAGGGAACCCTACCAATTCCAAACACGAATAACTACGGAGTTGGTTAAATAATAGTTCTGTTTTGTAAAACAGAGCATTCTGGCGACAAATTGCCATCGAAGGAAATAAAGGACTTAGCATTCAAGAATTCATCATTGCCCAAAGATTCACAACATTAAGGAAAAATCCATAGGGTTGAGTCATTCATACGGAATTTTTCGAAGATAGAAACTGATGCATGATCAGAATCTCAACACTGGGCTTGGAAAATTTTACTATGACAAAGGATGGCGGTGACACATCTTTCCATTACATACATCCAGAATGACATTGGCCGATGACATCAACTTTGAAGAATACGATCGCGGTCAGGAAACTTAGTCTCCCGAAAATGTATGAACTTAGTATTCAGAGAGACCAGCCCTATGGACTAGGGCATATATACCTACACTTGGCCGAAATAAACTCAACCAAGCCTAAATAGGAACAACCACGGAATTGGCTAAGCCATGCTACATCACAGTTTTGAATAGAGATACGTGATAGAACATGCCAAAATGACTGCGGGAGTATTATTTACTTGTCAGGAGTCGCATTAAATAAATTTGCTACATAAGAACACAGGAGGTGCAGTAGCAAGAAAACACAATGCTCGGAATCAAGCAATTAAACACCAGTCCCCGGAGTTAAAGACTAATGTGCAGACTGGATTTTGGAAACCATAGAGAAAGAGGAATCAACATTATCGATGTGCACCCGACAGGGAGGAAACGAACATAATATGCCACCCTTGCAACCGACTACCCATGGCAAAGCGGAACCGCTTTCCATGATCATAGTGAAAAAAGACAAATAGACAAGTGGAAGTAGTGAACAAAAAGTTCTCAATACCGAGAGGAACCTCTTGGTACTGAAAGTTCATAATCAAATCATTGATGTTCAATTTTTCGGAGATAGAAACCTATGAGAATCCGCCATCGCTGGAAATTAGCAACGTCAAGAAGGTGTGATCACCAGTCTTCAAGAATTTTACCGTTCCTTGAAAATTGGCAACTTTAAGGAAGGATAATCGAAATCGAATAATCCATGCACTAGTTTCTAGAGCTTGAAACTATGCTTAATCTAACTTTAACATCAACATTGGCAACCAAACAGGACATGCTCGGTAGAGGATAAGCAAAGAAATTCGTGCAAAATTGAAAACATGAATTATTGGACTTTTTCCCGATCCTAGGCCGGGATTGAGGAAGCTCAACTAGACAAGGAGTAGTCGGATAATTTGCCCCACATGTTTAACTCACAATAATGCCCAGACTCGCGGTAGAAGAAACCCATCAATAGGATTCAGTTCCCAATAGGAACATATGACTAAGGAGGAAATATTATGGATAATGTTACAAAACGATAGGGAGCAAGGTAAAGCTTGGATCATGTGTAATGATAGTTAGTCGAGGGACATGACCAAACACATGAAGGAATGGATACAGTATTTTTTAAATGACGACCCTATGTTGCCAAGTAGAGCACTTTGGCAATTGTATAGGGTTGAATAAAGAAACATAACAAAATAAGTTTCTGGGATTCTGTATATCTACACAAAGTTGCGAGACAACGGAGGCCGCTTTTGCGTAAGTACAACTAAAAAGAAGGCTGGCAGGAGAACAAGCTTCGAGGAATCCCTGCTTGCTCCTTCCTTTCATCTAAGGCTCTTAAAGCCATGTACACATTTAGAGGAGGAGGCGAATTTAGCGACTACTCTACAAGAGCAATAATACTTTACAATTCAATCATAATCAATCATCCCAATATGACAGATAAAAAGTGAAGCCTAAGCTGTGACAGATCCACCTTGTTGAGGAGTTGAAGTTACATTGCCAGACTAAAGAAAGGATGACCAGAAAATCATTCTAAATAATTAAACTTGACATTCAAAACTGTCAGGTATGTCTTACTTCGAATAATATTCCTGTATGAACAATGCCTGGAATCCAAGGGAAGTTGACATATGTTGACCAGTCAGATTTCGAGCATTGACCGGGGCAAGTGCACTGTGTTATCTATACAAACTGAGCCCAGTATCCCGAACACCACGTACGGACCATCCAATGTAGATAGTTCCCTCATGCTAGAAAAATGAGTCACGTCGTACTTTAAGTTTATATTTCTTTTGACTTACCTGTTATCAATGAGATATCGATAGTGATGCCGCTGTCCGAAGCAACGCGGGAAGCGTTCCTTTTCAGGATCACTAGAAGTACAGAAATGGAAAAAGCGATAGATGGAATCATCCACTATATTCGATTTTGGAATAAATTATCGCACTAGAATTCAAACAGCGATAGGAACTTAACCAAGTTCTCAAAAAGAGACAGTTGAAGACGAAGAGCAAGACTTGGCTTCGAAACAGTGTACATTCGTCTGAGGAAAAACTTAGCTTCACCACCAAACGAGTGCAATCCAAAATTCGACCATCTCTCTTCGAAATTTCCAAGTCCTTAACTCGGGACGAGTTAAGAATTAACTCAGTAGCGAGATTACCACTCCAACCCGGGTCAGATCCAACTCACCACAATAGACCTATATACCGACTTAAAACCTTACCTAAATTTCAGAGTGAAGATTGCATCGTCAGTATAGAGAATTGAAATTCAAATCGAAATTAAAACAAGTAGCAAATAAGAAGTTAACCGGTTAAAAACAACATCTCAAAACAGAATTCGACAATTGACTGAAACTCATAAGATAGCAGTTCAAGACTTATCTTGTTCCAAAGCACACTTTGTTTCCAACGAAAGCATACCCTTGGAGGCAAATATTAACTGGGTTTCTAACCAAACAGAAATCAACAGAAGTTAGTGCCTCGAAATGAGAATAGAATGACCTGAAATTTGGTAAAGACACCCAGAAGGACTAAAGGAAGAGCTCAAGAAAGTACGAAGCCCAAAATAGGCTAAGTCCTTAACTCGGCCCGAGTTAGACCCTTAACTCGGTACTGAATCTAAATGCGACATCATGGCATCTTCTTATTTTTGCCAAGTGATCCCCTAGTCTTCCTATGCATATTCATGAAGTTTCATTGATTGCCAGAGAGCCCATCATCAAGAATGAAGTCATGACCTTCCAAACGGCAGGATAATCCAAGCCATGCAAGAATGATAATCAAAACCCATCAATAATCTATCAAATTACATGGAGGACATCTAAACTAACCAAAGAGTTCAAAAAAATAAGATTTAGTCGAAGATTGGTTAAGGATTAAACTCTGCACCGAGTTTAGTCGTTAACTCGTGTCGTCATGGCATTTCTTGTGTTGTCTTGGGCCGATCTTTGGACTTCTCTGGAAGTGAGCTTCTGATCCAATATCATTTCTATCTCTAAAAGTACAAACTATAGTGCAACCAAGAAAGGATCTAGATTCTTCTATCAGTATGCGGGATTTCCATTTATTCTTTAACTCTTTCCTTTACATCATAGTCACCAAGGCAGCCACTATAGACATTTCTAGGACTTAGAACTTGTCTAGTTCCTCTTCATTTGGCTAATTCTTTCTCAGTCACCTTGTAATCTCATTCAAACTCGATCAACCATTAATCAAAGCTATAAAGTGGACGTAGGCTTAGTTAACAACTAAACCACTATAAAAATTTATGTGTCTCATTCACCTTTCTGCTATTTTATATTATATTTTCTCTATTTTAACAGAACTAGTGCTTTCACATCATACTCTAGTGTATTGATCCATTTTTTGGGTTAACAACTAGAATGGGGCCTCGTCCACCATATAAAAATTCTTAATAGTTAGAGTATATTCTCCGATTGTTCGAACATATATTTAATAGAAAATAGTTATGGTTTTCTACAACATAGTTGACATCGTCAAAGGTCATTTCTTTTTCAATCTTCAGGGCTAGGGTAGGGCACTAGAGATGCCTATTAGTGCGACAATCTACTTTGAGGTCGGTACAAGGGGAGTATTCCAAGTGGTAGCGACTATTTCTGTAGCCACTTCTTGATGAACTTCATTATACTACAAAGGATTAAGAAACCCAATAATTAGCGGTGGGTGATAGTTGATTAGGAAGATCCTCTTGAGCATTACCATTAGCTAGCCTACCAAATCGCATTTGCCTTATCACCACCGCATTGTGGATCTCAGTATGATATGTTGTTGGTGTAGGAGAAGTGAACCTCATAGGTCATTGACCTCCTTTCCCTTACGTTTTGTTGGGCCATTAGCTGATCAACCTCTCTCTCCAACCCTCATGACGGGAGGCCACCTTGTTAAGCCCCTTCTATGTAAAAATATAAGCAGGCCAGAGAGGTGAGTTTACTCACAAAAATTCTAGAAATCGCCTAAGCGCTCCGATTTGAGTTAAAATTGAACGGTCGTTTAATTTAACTCAAAATTCCTACTAGCTCCAAATTCGTCCATTCCAACTCCATAGCATAGTGCTTGCTGATATGAACGCAACGCAACTTGCCACGCTCGAAACGAACCTCGTACGAGAAAGTTACAAATAAATTAACATTCGATATAATTAAATTATTAATTAACTAAATAAATTAAATAAACTTAAACTTTACCCCTTCCTTTTATCTCTCTCACTGCTCGTTCTAGCATAAGCTTGCACGCATGTTTTTTTTGCATTCAAATTGAACGCGCCTCACCCTCGATGCTGAGCCGCCACCGCCTGCTGCCTCGCGTGCCACTGCCTTGCCGACCTCCACTGTCGCCGCCCTCCATCGCGCGTGCGTACGCGCAAAAATCGTGACCAAACCCATGAAAACTGACGATGAACACAAGCCATTTTTGGCCACCACTCGACGACTGACGATGATCCTACCGTTGGTTAAGCTCGTATGGATGCTCTCTACATTTTCCTAGTTGAAGTCATTGACTATTCGGCCCCTAGAGGCTCCGATCAACCATGACCGTTGGTTGGTGGAGTTTTAATGGCGGCTGAAAATAGATTTAGGGTTTTAGTTTGCAAATGAAGGAAGTTGAGGGCTATTTGTAGAAAATTAAACTCGACACTATTCATCCGTGAAAATTTTGAACTCCAAACGAAGTGTGCCGCTTGACGTTCTATATGTTTTATTGAGAAAAATGTGTGATCCTTTAGGAATAGAGGAGAGCATACATGTAACTATATATATAACACAAAGCAAGGCGCTGCCAACAAGCCTGGCAGGTAGCAAATCTAAGTACAAGTATCGACGGAAAAAACTCGGGTACCCCTATAATAAGCTCCGGCAAGGCCACCGCCCATTACACCCCAATATCGAGCTCCGGCATGGCCACCGCCCGATATTAAGGTGTTAGAAGTACCTGAAAAACTAATGAAAATCACAAAGCCGATGATACTAGAAGTCAGCACCATCTAAGAATGAAGCTCCATGTTGTTGTCTCTGAAGGAATGGAGATGTGTCTAATCTGAAGTAGAACTGCTAATGATCCTGAATGGAAAACTCCTCTCTGAAGTCTCAGTATAACTAAAAGTAGTGCCTAACTGAATAGTGAATCCTCTTGAAAATAGAACTCCATAATGAAGATGAAGACGTACTGAGAAGAATCTCTCACTGCAATCAGCAATCCTGTGTACCTGCAAAGAGAAACTAACACCTATCTAGCCCAGACCTGTATCTGAAAAGTAACTAAGAAAAATAATTAAAATGATACACATATATGTATATATATAAAATTTATATACATATATGTATAGATGAGATAAAAGTAAAGAAACAATAGTAAATCTTATAAGGTAGAAAAAAGTAAAGATTAGAAAAAAGACTTAAAAAACAGACAAAAGATCTAATAAAGTAAAGCTAAAAGGAACCATGATCTAAAGAACTAAAAGATCTATAGACTAAAACAACAACTAAAACAAATCTAAAGTAAACTTATGGCTCTTCGATCAAAATTAAATTATGATACATAGTGAAATCATCATTTAAATTTGAAAAAATATTAATACTACAATTATTAATATGAAAAATATTATTTTTATGTTTAAATAGATTAATATTCCTACTAACCTTATTAAGATATTCTTTAAATATGTTATTTTTAGCTAATTTATATTTAGGATTAGAGATCCAATTAAAACAAATTGAAGAAACTATAAAAATCAATTTATTAAAGTGACTATTATTATTATTAAAAATTCTCTGATTTCTTTCAAACCAAATATACCAACAAGTTATAATGAATAAAGTGTCAAGTAAGAATCTATTATCTTTTTTGAACATAAATCTCAAAGTACTCCAATAGAATTCACAATCGGAGATTTTAGTTATAATATTAAAGTTAAATTTTTTAAGGGTATTATTTAGAATGAAATAAGTATCCAAGCAATCATAATATACATGCTTAATATCTTCAAAATGCATATTACAAAAATAACCTTTGTTATCAATTTGAATTTTTTTTTCTTTTTAAGAATTCTGTAGTATTTAGTTTTCCGTGCATAACTAACCACATGTGAATTTTAGATTTAGGAGGAGCATTTGATTTCCAAATAAATTTAAAAGAGTTATTGGTTACACCCAAAAACTTAATAGATCTATAAAAAGAATTAGAAGTATATTTCTTACTCTTATCGCAATCCCAACTAATATTATCATTATCAATATTATATAGATTTAATCTAGCATAAAGCAAAGAAAGTTGCCTAAGGGTTGAACCTACTAAAATTCTGTTAAAACTAAAATTCCAATGAGTGTCCTTTTCAGGAGAAAAAACTTCTATAATTAAGGAATACTTAAAATTACAGATTTCATATAGCTCTCTAAATTCAATCCTAAGAGGGACAGCAGAAAGCCAGCGGTCATTCCGAAAAGAAGTATTATTACCGAATAAACTATTGTATTAGTGCCTAAGTTAAATAACTCATGACATTTTAATATAGATTTCCAAAAATTAGATAATTTACGAATGACTGAAGGAGTAATTAGATATAAATTGTTACTACCATTATAGTAATATTTAGAAATGATTTCTTTCCAAGTAGTATTGTCATTAATATCCTTAAACTTCCATAACCATTTACCTAATAAGGACAAATTCATATTACGTAAATTAATGACTCCTAAACCACCATCTTTTTTAGATTTACAAACAGTTTCCCAATTTACTAAACATTTAGTGCCGCTATTAGAGTTTTCTCCACTCCATAAGAAATCGCTTCTAATTTTGTCTATTTTATCAATCACCCAATATGGAAAAAGATGCATAGACATCTAATAGATCGGGAGAGCTGATAAAACAGAATTTTATTAGAACTAACCTACATGCTCTCGAAAGAAATCTACTTTCCAATTAGAAATCCTATTTTTGATTTTATCTATGATTATAAAACCAGTCATCATGTTTAAGTTTAGTAGGTCTAATCACAAAACCAAGATAGTCAAAAGGAAAATTCATGGTTTTACAATTAATCGTATTAGCAACTAAATTTTCAACTTTTTCAAAAATCATTTAAAACTAAAACAGAACTTTTATCAAAATTTATTTTTAAACCCGAAAGAAGTTCAAAACTATAAAATAAATTTAAGGGTAATAATGTGTCTAGGTAAATGGGAAGAAAAAAGCAAGGTATCATCTGCAAATTGAAGGACAAATATACTGTTACGCGATATATAATTACCTACATTCTCTAAAGATCCGTTATCAACCGCTTTTTTAATTATCTTAGCGAAAACATCTGTGGCTAAGTTAAATAAAAGAGGTGATAAAGGATCCCCTTGCTTTAAACCTCTCTTAGATTGAATTTTATTACCTAAAATACCATTAACCATAATAAAAGAGGCGATAAAGGATCCCCAAAGATCCGATTGGACAATATATATGTTATACCCCTATTCCGAACATAATGAAATATATATTGGAAGCCAATTCCATCATATACAGAAGATAGCTTTTCAAAATCAAATCATATTAATTTAAATTCCTTTAATTAATTTCTACGCGTTTCGAACTCGCACGACCAAACGATACGTCCAATCGCTATGAAATTCGACAGCATATAATAATTCACCATTACAGATCCAATGAAACTGGTTTTGTCAAAATCCGAAGCAGTGCCCAAAAGACTATTTTTACACGTTAATTAAAACATAAAATTTCCAATTTCTGTTTAATCGCTTTTGAATCAAATTTAAAAGTTTACTATCTTTCTTCTAATTCAAATATAATTTAAATCAACTTTCGAAATCGTTTTCGTTTACATTAAATTCAAAATTCAATTATTTAAACAATTTCAAATAATAAATGTAACAATTTAATTATCAAATAAATCACTATATTTGAAATATAAGTTATTCAACTTATAAGACAACTTTTCAATATTTAAAATCAATTAAATATTCCAAGACTGAAATTCTGGTCGTTACAGGTTGACGGCTGCCGACACAAAGAACTATCAATCTTGATACCTGAAGATCTTACTGGGAGACCAAATAAAGGAGTCGGGATGACATAGCTTTGGAGATAATAATACGATCCCTCTGCGGCAATTGATTGCTTCGATGGTTTTAACATGGATCGGATAAAGAGAAGGGAGAGCTTTGAAAGGTCCAGGTCTTGGCAAGCAGTATAAAGACCCATAAGGAGACTATATCCATTGAGGGAAAACTAACTAGGTGCCATTTAGTGCACGTTGAGTAATCAATTGAAGTAATGATGGAGAAGTAGGGCCAGCCACACTTTATGTACGACATGACCCACAGGAAGTACCCAGCATGGGTTTGACTTATCAACTGAGAGGGGTGCAATGGCTCAACTTCTAGCACGCCATGTCTAGTGAGCACCTCGGTAAGCCTATCCTAGTCCTTACTTGCTTTAGATGCACCAATCTCAAATGGGAAACCACCCCCAGAGGTAATTTTGGCAGTATGTTTCTTTCCTTTGGCCATCTGCAATAACATAAGGATAACCTAGTTAGTGAACAACCCCGTTGAGAGATTAGCAGTTGGCTAGACTCGGGGACAAGCATCCCCCTACAAGATTTTAGGCGACCCAAAATCCGATGCGCCATAGAGAGGCACCCAATAAGTGCTGGATCGACCTCTACTCTAAGGTAAGAGTGTTAATGGTATGCCCTAGGAGTAACTTTATAATTTATTGTAAATTATTAACTTTGTACTAAAATATCATTCATAATAAAAGGTGTTTGTCTTTCTATATATACTTGTTATATTGTGATATATTAGTTAAATAATTAATCTAAGTATATTTAATAGAAAAAATCCTTAAATGATATGTCATGTGATGATAATTACAAACTATTGTAATAAGAAGAAAATTATCAAAATATTTAATAACATACTATTGATAGAGATAGTGGTAGGCCCTATGAGCAATTATGTAATTTGTTACATATATCTAACTCCGCGACCAATTTTGTTCAAAATAAAAGATGTTTTTCTTTCTATTATATGCTTGTTATATAGTGATATAAATTGTTACGCAATTAATTAAAGTATATAGATTGAAAATCCTTCAATAATATGTTATATGATAGTAATTACAAAGTGTTGTAATCATGAGAATTTTATCACGTTGAATATAACATATTGTTTGCAGTATTCCTGGTCAAGAAGTTTTGAGAAAAGGTATACATTCATTCGTTGAGACTAGAGTATGTGTCGCCCTCCAAATGTTGGGTAGTGTGTTTCTCATGGCCGCTGAAGGCACTAAGGGGTTACATACTGATAATTATTGGATAACTATGGAATGACTCACTCGAGAGTTCTCCGTTGGTTAATATAACTACTCAAATAGATAATTTTGAAGTGACGATGTTACATAATTTCCTTGACTTGAGAATATTATGGAACTTCAATGCGGACACTCCACTTGGATTATAGTTAAATCGCGGCATGGCGTCCTTCGAATGACTATAGTTGGGTCTAAGTTTAAGCATTGGAAGTGAAAAACTATTCAATAGAGAATTCTTCTCCTTGGTTATATGGGGTTAGTACCATAGTTAACCGTAGTCAAACCAAAATCAAAGCCTCTGACCAAAGTCGCCGGCCAATAATAATTGATATATTGAACCAAGAATTTTTTGTTTGGGATTACAAAGTCGAATGTGGATGATGTTGAAGTTTTGACTAAAACCAAATTCCATAAGTCCTAATGTGATATAATTTTGACGAAGAGAATTGATGTAAATAATCGTTACAAGCATGTATTGCTTATAATAAGTAAAAATTGAATTTTACCAAAAGATACGTAAGCAATAAATTCAGAAAAAATGTCACACCACTAGCTAAGGTGACGTGTGAACGTCAATATTCGAATTGTTTAATATTAGTCATTGATTGAATTTTCATCTTTGAGTCGCACAATCATAATGATGAATTCTCCAAAAAACCACATGACTTAATTAGTTTATAAAATGTTGTAGATTAATTAAATTAGTTAATATTTGAGAAATATTAATTATTATTTAATTTAGTTGATGTTTGGATGTTGTTTGTAATTATTTGAATGCATTTAAAAGTTCTATTTACGTACATCGATATATCATATCAATGTAATTTTAAACGTGTTTAAATAAAAGATAATTGCATGAAAATGCGTTATGGAAATTTTATGCCATTTGATGGTACATAATTTCAATTGTACTATGTGAAGAGAAAGGAGTGGAAAGAGAGAGAGATAATTAAGGGTATTGCTTAGGGAAGTTTTAATTAAAGAATGTGAAAGGTTGCATTCTTTCAATTAAAAACAAATCTGCAAATTCATTTTCTACAGACATTCTTTTTCCATTCACTTATCTCTTCACTTCTCCTAACCTTCCACTGCTAAAAAATAAAATCAAAGATTCCCAAAATTTCATCAACTCTAAATCAAAGAATGGAAAAGATTTCCTTGGGTTCGTCCATCTTTTGTAAGGATTGGGTGCGGATTTTGGAGATCTGGGGAGATATCTTCATTCAAGATGCAAATCGTTAGCATCATTTTAGGTAATTTGAATTTTATTTAATTGTATATTCATAATTTTTATATGGTTTAGATTCTATTCATATTACATCTCTTTAATTTTGTATGTTCATCTTGTAATTAACTCAGATCCTGTTTTTCATCCATCTCAATTAATTGTATGATCATCATGTTGATTTAATTAGATCTTCCTTTGTTCTACATCTCCATTGACTACATGTTTATTATGAATACTTCAAATCCTTTATCTTCTTTAATTGTTTATTCGTATTCTTTGTATAGTTAGATCTAAATTATCTTATAACGAATTTGTGTGTGCCTAACTTTTCCAACTACTTTTGTCATTGGTTTGGAAATACTGTTTATAAAAATGTAAAACTATTTTATTATGTTATATTATATTTTGTAACATTTATATACATGAACACAAATAAAATATATTTGATGATTATTTAAACTTACCTTGAAAATTGATTTCTTTCATTATTTGGTTATTTTCTAGAAAATAATCCTTTTGGTTATTATATTCATAAAGTAAGAGTTTCCTTTTATTCTAATTCATAAGTGGTCCGTTGTGTAAAGTTATAAACTTTGATATTTCCTACCTAAGTTAAAAGGTTGAATCAAATTTGTTAACATTAAAATATATATGTTACTTGAATTACAATCTTTATATATACATATATGTTATTTTAAACTTAAAACATAACTTGGAATTATTATATATATATATATATATATATTTGTGTATGTGTGTGTATGTTTGTACATATATATAGAGACACATACAGATGTTTTTATGTTATTTTAATTTAAATCAAACCGGACTTTTGTGTAAAACTGTAAAAAATAAATTCAAACTCTTCCTTCATTAAAACTAGTGTTATAATTATTAACCCTTGATTTAAAAACATATTATACAGGGAAACTTATTTTTAACATGTATATATGTAAACTAATGTATCATTATACATGGATATTTTAAAGTCAAAACATTGGACAACAAACACATATACAAAGGGACAAATGGGTCTATTGCGGTTTGAATCTCAACACCAATACAAGGTCACATTAACCATGTACACTACTTATTTGCTGCACTTACATAATATTCACTAGTATATTTTGATATACTCACAATTTATGCTATGTATTAATTTTTCATTAATGACATTTAATAAATCAATCAATTTAATTAGACAGAGAGAAATGAAAGGTTTCTCTCTCTAAATAAAAAAAATCTTCCCTTAACTAATTGCATTGTTTTTAAAGAAAAAATGGAAGGTTTCATTTTCTAAATTAACTTTAACAAGTAATTGACACACATATGAGTGTATCTGATACATTTGTACATTTAAATTTGAATCAAATTCGGACTCCATTTTAAACAACCTAAATAAAAGTAAGATTTTATTTAAAACTTTTACTAGATTGGATAAAATATACCTTTAGACTTCATAAGTCCAAAAGATCCAAAATAGGACTTTTTTTGAATTCTAGCTATTTCACCCGCTTCTAACTAGCCTGGTCCCTATCAATGGAATCAGAGCCAAATAGTATATGTGGTCTAAATTATTCATGTCAGAGCCAACCAATTAAGCTTACCTATTTAGTATGGTGTCTAGAAAAGTACTGTCTAGGTAGGGTTTGGGTAATCAATTACCCTACCCTTATAGAAAAGGCCCAATTTGAATTTGGGCCTCAAGCTAATTTTCAAAATCTGTTTTGAAATTAAAGCAAATTTTAAAGGTTAATTTAAAACAAGGGATATATTATAAATGTTATAATGTGTTTTTTCAAAATCGTTTTGAAAATTTATAACTGAATTTTAAAAATTTATTTATTAATTAATTAAATTAGTAAATTATTTAAATAGCTAATTAATTAAATCAAATATAACATACATAATGATATGTGTTACATTATCTTGAATTGTTAAGGCAATAAGTATACATGAAATTTTTGGAATTAAAATAATTAATTAAAATTAATTAATTAATAAATAAATTAAATGTTAATTAATAGATGATAAAACACACATATATAAAGAAATATGCATATGGTTATAAGTGTTATAGTATTCATATTCCATACAAAATGTTTAATTGAATAATATATAATTAATTAAAAGATAATTAATTCAAATATGTACATATATTGATACATACACATACACAAATTATAAACGTTATAGCTGATTAATTATCTTAAATTATTTAAGATGATTGGTGCAAAATTTTATATATAATAAATTAAATTAATTAAGTATGATTTAATTAATAATAATCAAAATTAATTAAATAAGATTTAATTAATAATATACATAAGAATATTATATAAGTTAACTAAATTATAAAATGTTATAAATAAACAAAACTTGTATAATATGAATATATAATATAAGTGGAACTAGAAAGAAACCCAAATTAGAATTAAGAAATAAAATGTATCTGTTACTTGAATCACAAGGGTATTTCATAAGAGATACATTATTCCCTAAATTGACATCACTCAAAATAAGTATATTAAAATTATGAATCTCTAATATATATAAGTTGTCCTCTACCATTTATATACCAATAGATTACTTGCATATATTTTAGTTGTTGAGCTTTCCTCAAGCTAGAGATGTTATATATAGTACTATTAATATATTAACTAGCAAGTTAAGATACATCCATGTATTTGTTGAGCATTCCTCAAGGTACGTGCATTATGCATAGGCCATCGTGAAATGGTAGGTACGAGGGAATAATCTCTCTTGATTTGTTGAGCTTTCCTCAAGGTCAAGATGAGATTTAAGAAAGACCGCGGATTATGAGTTATATATGATACAATCGATATAGTGTTATCCATCACTTGCGATCCAATGATCTGTTGAGCTTTTCTTCGGGCCAGAATCCCAAGGGAAGTGAGTCCTAACACCCACTAGAGAAATAAAAAATTTCTATGTTTATTTAGGATTTTGAGAAACATAAAAATCCAGTGGAAGCCATATTAGAAAATTGAAATTTTAATATTTAACCTTTCTAATATTGCAAAAACCTTTTTCTATATAAAGTTAATATTATCTACATTGATAAATTTGTGCAACTAATATAATTGATAAAATGTTTACAAGTTGAAATATACAATTAAACAAAATTAAAGATTGACAAAGAAATATAAGATATACTTACCTTTAATCTTTTGGCATGTTGTCACGTCAAGACCCATGCAAGGACCTATCTATACGCTACTAAACACATTCATAACTTGGTAGTTTAAGTATATATTTGCCTAGGATTTTGTATTATTTGCATGAGTTATGAACCCATAAGCAATACAAGAACATAAATATTTGATCAATATTCAATCACATATAAATGTTATACGGCGAATGGTCGTAGTTCGTAATGTATGAAACTTCAATGAAATTAGTTCATCAGAAATAAGCAAATAATCATTGTGTGAAATTGTGTATTCAATACGATTGATTACAATAACAATTCCATCGAATGGTTTGACTATTTTAGAAAAGAATAATGAATATACAAGATTAGGTGTTACTTAGGCATAATTAGGATAAAGAGAGTGAACATTCAACTCTGCTTCATGAAGTGTCGAAAATGAGAATTGTATAAACTACTAGTAGATACTTAATATAGAATGATAAATGTAATTTCCATTCCAATTGCATTTTTCATATAAAAAAGTCTTTTTTATAAAAGCCATTCCAATGAGTTTAAGATATTTGATTGAAAACTCTCGACTGTATTGTGGTTATAGTAAAAGAAATGAATAACCCATAATATTTAGTTAAATAAAGCTTCGTATTTCATATGCTATTATAGTAATGGAGGAAATAATAGGGGCATGCCGTATGATACTTATCAATGGATGCATCATGGTATGAAAAATTATTTTCGTAAATATACTAAATATTATGTATGAAATAATAATTAATTTCAGTGTAATGACCCGGAAATTTTAACGATTTTTTTACGTAATTAACTGAAATTTTACTTGAAATTAAATAATTAAATTTAACAATGAAAATTTGATATTTGAAATACGTCTATTTAGACATAGCAAATGTCACATTTTCATCTGAGAATAATGAAGTTTATTTTGTTGTGTAATTTTACTTAAATTTAAATCAGTTAATATTTGATGAAAATAAAACGTTTGCGAAATCTGAATATTTTATATAATAAAAATGTAAATCATTTTCTGAGTGTGACGTCATATTTCATTTTGCCAAATTTGAACTGTTATAGCCTCGTTTATCTTATTTTCATCATTTTAATAGCATTTTTGGCAGCAAATATCCACTTTTGATAGGATAATCGTATCGCTCATATCTGTGTACCATTCTACTCGTCTCGTCGTGCTGATCTAAGTAGTATATTTATTTGTACATTTCGGCGTCCGGTACTTGACAAAACGGTTAGCCGTATTGGTACCCGTTGTGCCTTTTTGTTTCCTTATGACCTTTCATCAATCCATCAGTTGAATACTAATAGCCACTAGGCTTTTATAATTCCCAGAATATAACTGTTGCCTGTTGTCATTCCATCACTTCAATTTATTATTTGTTGGTTCGTTCATTTTCCTGGGTCTCTTCCTTTCTTTGTGTTGTGCATACTTTACAAAATATATTATATATTACATAGATTATTTATAACATCTTCTTTTCAAACATGCTTCATCTCCCCAAAATCATGTTGTCACCTTCATCCTTTTGCCGCCGCCTTGCAAAAAACACCGACCATCCATCCGATCCCTCCGCCTTTGCTTCCCCGTGACAAGCTTGTAGCTCGCCAAACCCCACCGCATAATCCGCCAACTCACCACTCCATAACATCTGACATTTTCCATTGAACGGCCACCTCCACCTACTTCTAACTTTGACAAACCCATCACCTTCCACCATGAAAAATTCTCACTCGCCTGCTCTCGATAACGGTCACCAATCTCCTCCATGTCTCCAACCACCCCACACCACCTGAAGCCGCAGCACACCCTCCCTCCGCATGAACCGCAGCTCGACGAACTCCTTGCTCGCGAACCATCCTCTCCTCTTACCGCAATTCACTCCACAACCAAGCACAGCCCAGTGTCCCGCCTTGTTCGCCACCAACCAGTTTCCACCGAGCACCCTCATCCGCCACCGAAAACCCACCCAGATCCACCTTTCCTTCACGTCTTTCCCTCTCTGCCTCACTGACATTCGCCACAGCCCATGCCTGTGAAGCCTCTGACCACTTCTCCGCTCTTCCCCTTGTTTCACCAGATCCGATCTTGTTTGCCCTTGCTCGACCTTTGTAGCTCCACCGCC
This sequence comes from Allium fistulosum, assembly GCA_030737815.1. Classification (NCBI taxonomy): domain Eukaryota; kingdom Viridiplantae; phylum Streptophyta; class Magnoliopsida; order Asparagales; family Amaryllidaceae; genus Allium; species Allium fistulosum. The sequence continues at coordinate 1,512,666,063 of CM060901.1, forward strand.
AACCAACAGCTAGCCACCTAGCCGACCACCAAGCGTCTCAAGCCTATCCACTTATCTCGACAACTTCATCTTCCACTAAAAAACCGACCGCAGTCGATTCAATAACCTGCTCGTCTCTCCTATTCGCATCCATCTATTGCCTGAGAACCCTGCAGGCTCCCATTCCATCTTTCCTCTTTTGTTTCGTTCTGGCTTGTTATATAAAAAAACCTTGTTTTAAGTATTGTTATTTCATTCGTTTTAAAGTATATATGTTTTAAAGTATACAGGGTAATATTTTAAAATAAGATTTTTGTAATAAGCTTTAACAAGTTGTTGGTAGATACATATGGACTTTATAAACAGTGATTGGAAAAAAATTTATATAATAATATGGAGATTTTATATTTAATATACATTTTAATTTAATATTGATTTTAACAAAAATAATATAATATACATTTCGTTTCAGTTTATATCAAGTTGAGTTGATTTGTTTTCGTCAATTCCTAATTATCAGCTTTGTTCGTCGAATCCGTGCCCACCTTGCTCTGCTTTGAGATTTGTCGTTTGGATTGGTTAATTGTCTAGTTCATGATTCAATTTGTAGTTTGTCGTGTTGTCTATTTTCTCTAGCCCTGAAAGGTGAGCAATCACTCACGATTAACATTCTTATATTTAGTAAATTTAATTCACATGAAATGATGATTGAAATATATTTGAATTGTTAGCTATTTAATTGTTAAATATGATATGCCATTATTTGCCAATGTTCACCTATGACACATGACACATAACCTGTTGTATATATTATATTTAAAATGTTACTGATGATATATGCATGTTGTTGATATGATATATTATTATATTTGTTCTCCCTCTGCAAGTTCCCTGTTAGTTTAGAATTCCCTATGGGTTGAAATGATACATACCCGAACAATATTATAGATTAAGGGAAAATCGTTATGGGTTGAAATGATAAACCCAAGCGATTTTCATTGATTTTGAATTTTGGGATTGCGGGTTGAAATGATATATACCCGTAAATATTTGCAGATTGAAATGATAAATATCCGTATCACTTGACCACAGGATAGAAAATTATATACGGACACCGTTGGTCTATTGGAAAATGATTGCCAAAGTTTGAAAGGAAATATATGGATTTTATTAAATATGGATTTTTAAATTATAATATAAAGAATTTATTTTAATCTATATGTAAAATTTAGATTTTTAATATTATATGTTTTGGAAATTTTAAATTTATAAGTTAGTTTTGAAAATATAATTTTTAAGATTTTTCTTATAATTTTATTATTTTAAAAATATATAAAATAAGATTTAATACAAAATACATTTTTAATAATAAGATTTAATTTAATAAATTTAATTTAATTCGTTTATAATATGTTTAAGTACCTATTTAAATTTATATTAGTATTTTAAAAATAGATGTTTTATAACTTTAATAATAAAGGTTGGGAAGATAAATTAATGTTGACTTGGAATTTAAATTGGTTAATAATTGAATTTAAATAAGAATTGATTTGAACTTATTGATTTTGAGATTTTGGAAGATATGATTGATAATTTGATGGATAAAAGGGTGATTTAATAAATATTCTCAATTTTAAACAAAATTGAGACTGAATATTTAATATTGATTTAAATTATAAATTGTGATTTTATTGTTATTAAAATGATTAGTTGAATATTTTCCAATTTGGATAAAATTAGAGTTAAATGTGGAAATCTAAATGAAATTTATATTGGAAATGTTTGAATATTTAAACTTTGAATTTTATTGGAATTGAAGAGATAGTTCAAACCCGAATTTGAAATCGATAAAAATTGAAATGGTTTATTGAGAATTTGAATTGAATCTTTAACCTTTTAAATTAAAAGTGTTGAACAGGGATTTATTTAAATTGAATTTTGGAACTTAAGCTAATTTGAATCGATTTCTGAAATTAGAGGAAACTATTTTTATTATATAAAGTAATTTAATATATATAAATTATTTTAATATATAAACTATCTTAACTTATAACTATTTAATATATATATATACTAATTTCAATATCTAAACTGTTTAAGTTGGAACTGCTATGATTACGGAAGTGTTATGATTTCAAAAGTGTTATGATTTCCAAAATGTTATGATTTCGAAAGTGTTATGATTTTGAAAGTGTTACGATTCTAAAAATGAATATATTTTTTAGTGAATAATGATATCGAACTGATATGGTTTTGAAATGAATATGATATTTTGATATGAAGTATGAACTATTTGAAATGAAATGACCATGGTGTGAAATAAGCGTTTGGTTGTTAAAGAGACCGGGATCAGATATTGTCATACTCTCTGCCAATACCGAAAACCACTTTAACAACTGTGCACGTGGTGGAGATTCCAGAACGAAGTAGGATGGTTTGGCGATGATTCTGTATGAGGTATTAACGTAGCCCTGACTCCCATGAGTCATCTTGATGTGACTAAAACAGGAGCCATGCCGGGCCAAGTGAGGTCATTCCTCCTATCGGACATATTTCTTCGATACCATTCTATTACTTTGTGATTTGATTGGGTGCACCTTTGATTTGGGAGTGTGTCTCGAGGTGGGCGGTAGTAGCTGCTATGCGTTACACCAGTCCGGATGCGTAAATGGTATATCTACCCTGGGCATTGCCTTGTGTGCCTTGTCGCATGCCTTATCGCGCCTTCTACGAGTTTGTTTTGTACTGTACCTATGGGGTGTCCTCTGGGTAAACAACCGGTTTGGTGGAGCGTACGACATTGTATAGACTACGGGAATATATAAAATGTGTTAAGGGGAATATGGGTAATGCCTTAACGCTTTTTTAATATTTTACTTACTGATAGACATATTATGATAGCGTATATTACTACATAGTAGATAGTTCCATGGATCCTTAGAGGATGGGAATCCCAAACATCCTTTAAGTTATTTGTATTTCAGTTGACATTTCACTTGAGTTGAATTTACTGTTATAAGAATGTTAATCCCGACTCGAGTTTTTTGTGTTTTGCTTTATGCTCGGGTCAGACTGAGTGTCATAGCATTTGAGACTCACATTTGGAGATTGGAGCTTTTTTGAAGATCTATCTATCCAGCTTTCAGTTATTTCAGTTTATTCCAATCATTTATGTTCAGACTCGCTAGTTGCTTATGTATTAGAGATTCATTTGTATTTGAGGTTCTGTTGTATTTTGTTTTCATGATGTTTTATAGTAGTTTCATGAACTACTATTTATCTATTTCGCTGCTTATTGTTATATTACTCTGTGTTTGTGATTCTATGATTGATTTATTTACTGTATATGCTAAGTTTTGCCAAATATAAATTAACAATCTGATATTTTGAGCAATTCAAGTCTGACATGAGTGGATGATTGTCGATTTGAACGGTTCGAAATAGCGGGTGGTTACAGTGGTATCAGAGCTCCGGTTTAGGCAAAACTTAGCGTATGTGGTAAATTCAATTACAGGATCTTATTCGTTCAAGCTTGAAAATCTTCGTTTGGATCCTCCTGAATTAGAATTTCTCTCTGATTTTGGAACTTTCCCTTTTGTTCTGAAATTCATTCCCATTCTTTCCTGTTTGTGTTTCTTGATTCTGGATCATCCCATAGCTCCACTTCGGTTGATCTCTATAATGAATTTGAGCTTATCTTGCCACCCCCAATTGGCAACTTCATCCTTTTGGGTGATAAATTCCATCGGCGGTCCCGCCAACCTTTCTATTATCTGTAAAGGAGTGAAACTCCTTTACAACAGGCGTCGATTCACCGGATATTTCTATATCCTCGGTTTTGATGTTGTTATCTCTTGCAAAGCTCGAACCGTTTCTCTACTAGACAACCGGGGAAATCCTCTTGTAATTGTTTGTCAATTGCCTCAGGATTATGCAAGCAGTTCTATCTTTCTCTTGATGTTCAGCCTAATGATCTCGACTCCACCCCTATAGTTAGAGATTATCCTGATGTTTTGGTAAAGTCACTTCTCTTCCCTTCAAGCGGGAAATTGAATTTCCGCATCGATCTTATTCCTGGAATCTCGGTTTACCCGGTTAAGGTCACCCACGATTAATATTAGTCTATCCACCTTTCTCTTTTGTAAATCAATTATCTTATCTTCCTTTCGAGCCAATCTCCTTAGTTGGAATTCGCTTAATTTGGATTCTTCTAAATATGAATCTATATCCTTGTTTTGAAATCTTTTCTTGAATCATCCTTTGAGGGAGTGTATTTTGTAATGTATATAAAAATGTTTTATATTGTGTTGTTTGAGTTGTTAAGTTTGAATTTTGGATTTCGATCGATTCGTCTGGCCAACGCTATCGATAGGAATCCCAAAATACTTGAACAAGAGAAAACTGACATGATATTGTTTTCGAAATTGGTAAATGAAGTAATTTTATGTATGATTATATTATATATATATAAAGGTATAATTTTTTGAAATTAGATAGTTAATGAATTGTTGATAGAAATGATAATACTTGGTTATCATTTATTGCTTGGTTAACACTTCCAAATCATTAACTATTGTTCTTTGAAATTTTAAACATGGTTTATAAATTTGATTTGAAATCAAAATGAATTTAAATTAAGAAATTGAGGATTAAATTTCTGGTACTTTTCTAAAATCTGATTTTAAAGGTTTTGGAAAATGTATTATTTTAAATATTTCGAGTATAAATTGTCTCCAAAGAATTTTAAAAGAAATAAGTTTATACTCTCATTTTTTGTCGCTAGGAAATAATTTCGGTGATGACTACATCATCATCGACATTCATTTTCGAGTCTCAAAGTGGAGAGACCACTTAGTAGCTTCGCTACACTTTGTTTTGAAAAATGGAATTTATTTGAATTTATTGAGAATGATCTGATGTATAAATATATATATATATATATATGTATATGTATATTTATTTATTTTAAAATGGTCTGAAGTGTAATTGGAAATTTAATTCCCAAATTCTGTGTTAAGTAATGATTTCCAATTGTTGAAAATAAAGCAAAGTTTTGAATAATTGGAGGGTCTAAATGAGAAATGGAATCGAAACAACTTGAACGGTTGAACTAGGATAAAATTTATTTGTATAATACTCAATTTCATTTTTTAAATATATATAACTTACCTAAAATATTAAAAAAGTTAAAATGTTAGGGTGAATATATAGTTGAAGGTTATACAAGAGAAAACTTAAGTAATAAATGGTTCAAACTAAAATCTTACTTAATAAAAATGTTGTAATAAAAGGTAAATTTGTATAGTGTTCAATTCCACTTGGAAGCATTAATAGAACTTAAATGGGAAAAAGTTTGAATATAATTGAGTGATATAATATAAATGTAAGAAATAAGATGTCCAAAATGAATTCTGTTAAGAGAATTTATAAATAAAAATTTGGCGGTTATAATAAATGTCTATGCACTTAATCTATGATTATTAAAAATGTTAAGTGAAATAAATTGAATAATAAAAGAGAAATGCTATTTAAGTAAATAAATATGAACTTAAGAATAGTTGAAATTGAATTATAAGTGGAATTAACTTAACCAAAGAAAAATGTACAAAATAAATGAGTTAAATAAAACAAATTTGGTCTTAAAGAGAAAATTTTGTAACAAATATTAATAAATTTAAAAGCAAATCAATTGAATGAAAATACATTGAATTGAAATCAACCAAATGTGAATACAATGAATGTTTATTGATTAGAAAAAAATGGATTTAAAACAAATTTGTTGAATATTAATCAATTGGAAACTAATGAAACTTATACAGTTTAAATTAACGGTTTGAATTAAATAAAATAAATGAAAATAAAATAAATGGAAATAAATTGTTATATTTTATATTTCAAACCTATCATTCCTTTCTATTACTTCTATTCTCCTATCTCGTTCCTTTTCGGGGACGAAAAGTTTTGAGTGGAGGAGAGTGTAACGACTAGAAATTTTAACGATTTTTTTTTACGTAATTAACTGAAATTTTGCTTGAAATTAAATAATTAAATTTAACAATGAAAATTTGATATTTGAAATACGTCTATTTAGACATAGCAAATGTCAGATTTTCATCTGAGAATATGGAAGTTTATTTTGTTGTGTAATTTTACTTAAATTTAAATCAGTTAATATTTGATGAAAATAAAACGTTTGCGAAATATGAATATTTTATATAATAAAAATGTAAATAATTTTCTAAGTGTGACGTCATATTTCGTTTTGCCAAATTTGGACTGTTATAGCCCCGTTTATCTTATTTTCAGCATTTTAATAGCATTTTTGGCAGCAAATATCCACTTTTGATAGGATGAGCGTATCGCTCATATCTGTGTACCATTCTATTCGTCTCGTCGTGCTGATCTAAGCAGTATATTTATTTGTACATTTCGGCGTCCGGTACTTGACAAAACGGTTAGCTGTATTGGTACCCGTTATGCCTTTTTGTTTCCTTATGACCTTTCATCAATCCATCGGTTGAATACTAATAGCTAGTAGGCTTTTATAATTCCCAGAATACAACTGTTGCTTGTTGTCATTCCATCACTTCAATTTATTATTTGTCGGTTCGTTCATTTTCCTGGGTCTCTTCCTTTCTTTGTGTTGTGCATACTTTACAAAATATATTATATATTACATAGATTATTTATAACATCTTCTTTCCAAACATGCTTCGTCTCCCCAAATTCATGCTATCACCTTCATCCTTTTGCCGCCGCCTTGCAAAAAACGCCGACCATCCATCCGATCCCTTCGCCTTTGCTTCCCCGTGACAAGCTTGTAGCTCGCCAAACCCCACCGCATAATCCGCCAACTCACTACTCCATGACATCCGACATGTTCCATTGAACGGCCACCTCCACCTACTTCTAACTTTGACAAACCCATCACCTTCCACCATGAAAAATTCTCACTCACCTGCTCTCGAAAACGGTCACCAATCTCCTCCATGTCTCCGACCACCCTACACCACCTGAAGCCGAGGAACACCCTCCCTTCGCCTGAACCGCAGCTCGCCGAACTCCTTGCCCGCGAACTATCCTCTCCTCTTACCGCGATTCACTCCACAACCAAGCACAACTCAGTGCCCCGCCTTGTTCGCCACCAACCAGTTTCCACCGAGAACCCTCATCAGCCACCGAAAACCCACCCAGATCCACCTTTCCTTCACGTCTTTCCCTCTCCGCCTCACTGACATTCCCCATGGCCCACGCCTGTGAAGCCTTCGACCACTTCTCCACTCTTCCCCTTGTTTCACCAGATCTGACCTTGTTTGCCCTTGCTCGACCCTTGTAGCTCTACCGCCAACCAGCAGCTAGCCACCTAGCCGACCACCAAGCCTCTCAAGCCTCTCCACTTATCTCGCCAACTTCATCTTCCACTGCAAAACCCACCGCAACCGATTCAATAACCTGCTCATCTCTCCTGTTCGCACCCATCTATTGCCTGAGAACCCTGTAGGCTCCCATTCCTTCTTTCCTATTTTGTTTCGTTCTGGCTTGTTATATAAAAAAAACATTATTTTAAGTATTGTTATTTCATTCGTTTTAAAGTATTTATGTTTTAAAGTATACAGGTTAATATTTTAAAATAAGATTTTTGTAATAAGCTTTAACATATATTAAACTTAAATGTCAATTGAATGTTGTTGGTAGATACGTATGGACTTTATAAACAGTGATCGGAAAAAAATTTATATAATAATATTTTATATTTAATATACATTTTAATTGAATATTTATTTTAACAAAAATAATATAATATACATTTCGTTTCAGTTTATATCAAGTTGAGTTGATTTTTTTCGTCAATTCTAAATTATCAGCTTTGTTCGTCGAATCTGTGCCCACCTTGCTCTGCTTTGAGATTTGTCGTTTGGATTGGTTAATTGTCTAGTTCATGATTCAATTCGTAGTTTGTTGTGTTGTCTATTTTCTCTAGCCCCGAAAGGTGAGCAATCACTCACGATTAACATTCTTATATTTTGTAAATTTAATTCACATGAAATGACGATTGAAATATGCTGTTAAATTTGAATTGTTAGCTATTTAATTGTTAAATATGATATGTCATTATTTGCTAGTGTTCACCTATGACACATGACACATAACCTGTTGTATATATTATATTTAAAATGTTACTGATGATATATGCATGTTGTTGATATGATATATTATTATTATATTTGTTCTCCCTCTCCAAGTTCCCTGTTAGTTTAGAATTCCCTATGGGTTGAAATGATACATACCCGAACGATATTATAGATTAAGGGAAAATCGTTATGGGTTGAAATGATAAACCCAAGCGATTTTCATTGATTTTGAATTTTTGGATTGCGGGTTGAAATGATATATACCCGTAAATATTTGCGAATTCAAACGATAAATATCTGTATCACTTGACCATAGGATAGAAAATTATATACGGACACCGTTGGTCTATTTTAAAAAATGATTGCCAAAGTTTGAAAGGAAATATATGGATTTTATTAAATATGGATTTTTAAATTATAATATAAAGAATTTATTTTAATCTATGTGTAAAATTTAGATTTTTAAAATTATATGTTTTGGAAATTTTAAATTTATAAGTTAGTTTTGAAAATATAATTTTTAAAATTTTCTTACAATTTTATTATTTTAAAAATATATAAAATAAGATTTAATACAAAATACATTTTTATAATAAGATTTAATTTAATAAAATTTAATTTAATTGGTTTATAATATGTTTAAGTACCTATTTAAATTTATATTAGTATTTTAAAAATAGATGTTTTATAACTTTAATAATAAAGGTTGGGAAGATAAATTAATGTTGACTTGGAATTTAAATTGGTTAATAATTGAATTTAAATAAGAATAGATTTGAACTTATTGATTTTGAGATTTTGGAAGATATGATTGATAACTTGATGGATAAAAGGGTGATTTAATGAATATTCTCAATTTTAAATAAAATTGAGACCAAATATTTAATATTGATTTAAATTATAAATTGAAATTTTATTGTTATTAAAATCATTAAGTGAATATTTTCCAATTTAGATAAAATTAGAGTTAAATGTGGAAATCTAAATGAAATTTATATTGGAAATGTTTGAATATTTAAACTTTGAATCTTATTGGAATTGAAGAGATAGTTCAAACCCGAATTTGAAATCGATAAAAATTGAAATGGTTTATTGAGAATTTGAATTGAATCTTTAACCTTTTAAATTGAAAGCGTTGAACAGGGATTTATTTAAATTGAATTTTAGAATTTAAGCTGATTTGAATCGATTTGTGAAATTAGAGGAAACTATTTTTTATATAAAGTATTTTAATATATATAAATTATTTTAATATATAAACTATCTTAATTTATAACTATTTAATATATATATACTAATTTCAATATCTAAACTGTTTAAGTGGGAACTGCTATGATTACGGAAGTGTTATGATTTCAAAAGTGTTATGATTTCAAAAGTGTTATGATTTTGAAAGTGTTATAATTTTGAAAGTGTTACGATTCTGAAAATGAATATTTTTTTAGTGAATAATGATATCGAATTGACATGGTTTTGAAATGAATATGATATTTAGATATAAAGTATGAACTTTTGAAATGAAATGACCACGGTGTGAAATAAGTGTTTGGTTGTTAAAGAGACAGGGATCGGATATTGTCATACTCTCTGCCAATACCGAAAACCACTTTAACAACTGTGCATGTGGTGGAGATTCCAGAACGAAGTAGGATGGTTTGGCGACGATTCCGTATGAGGTATTAACGCAGCCCTGACTCCCGTGAGTCAGTTTGATGTGGCTAAAACAGGAGCCATGCCAGGCCAAGTGAGGTCATTCCTCCTATCGAACACATTTCTTCGATACCATTCTATTACTTTGTGATTTGATTGGGTGCACCTTTGATCTGGGAGTGTGTCTTGAGGTGGGCGGTAATAGCTGCTATGCGTTACCACCAGTCCGGATCCGCAAATGGTATATCTACCATGGGCATTGCCTCGTGTGCCTTGTCGCATGCCTTATCGCGCCTTCTATGAGTTTGTTTTGTACCGTACCTATGGGGTGTCCTTTGGGTAAACCACCGGTTTGGTGGAGCGTACGGCATTGTATAGACTACTGGAATATATAAAATGTGTTAAGGGGAATATGGGTAATGCCTTAACGCTTTTTTAATACTTTACTGATAGACATATTATGATAGCGTACATTACTACATAGTAGATAGTTCCACGGATCCTTAGAGGATGGGAATCCCAAACATCCTTTAAGTTATTTGTATTTCAGTTGACATTTCACTTGAGTTGAATTTACTGTTATAAGAATGTTAATCCTGACTCGAGTTTTTTGTGTTTTGCTTTATGCTCGGGTCAGACTGAGTGTCGCAGCATTTGAGACTCACCTTTGGAGATTGGATCTTTGTTTGAAGATCTATCTATCCAGCTTTCAGTTTATTCCAGTCATTTATGTTCAGACTCGCCAGTTGCTTATGTATTAGAGATTCATTTGTATTTGAGATTCTGTTGTATTTTATTTTTAGACTCTGATGTTCTATAGTAGCTTCTGAAACATATAATATAGGGAAACTTATTTTTAACATGTATATATGTAAGATTATTTATTATTATACACTTATATTTTAATGATAAAACTTTGGAAAATAAAGGCATATACAAAGGGAGAAATAGGTTTATTATGGTGTAAATCCCAACACCTATATGCGGTCAAATTAACCACATACACTTTAACGACCCGCCTTTTTGATCATCGAAAGTCGAAATCGAATACTACCACTGTGTTCAAATGTCGAACGTCCAATCAACAAATGGGCAGATTGTTAGGGTAAATAAAAAGAAAAGAACGGAGAATAGAGAAAATCAGAATCTCAAAGTGGAATCGACTAATATAACAAGGACAGTAAAAACCGTCACTCCAAAAATAAATAGTATACCAGAGTTAAAAACAAACCTTATCTGCTGGACAGTTTTAAAATCCCGACCTTACAATTGTTGATAGGGAAACTATATAATACAACGGAAATAAAACATTACGATAGGTGAACCTCCAGCTCCTCTCCAAGATCTCCATAACACCCAAGCCAACCTAGGAAAATACTCAGTCTGACCCGAGCATTATAATAAAATAACACCCGGATCAGTCTGGAAATACCAGCGTGAGAAAATTCAAATAATGGGGAACATATAAAAGTTCTGTGGGACTATGCCGCTAACGCGGAATGGATTTTTACCTCATAAGAATAAAATCCATACAGAGAATGGTAGAAATAAATAACAGGGAAACAAATCCAAAAAAGCATGGGCATAAATAATATAAAAATCCAAACTTGAAAGAATGCAAGTAATCTGAACGATCCAAACTGGACATAACAGACAGAAAACAAGGTAAACTGTCCAAACATGAACGCACAGACAAAATAAATAATTAAACATCACGAAGAGTGGTTGACTCTTCCCGTTGCTATTAAAGAAAAACATATTCAAAGGTTCGAATCAAATAAGGAAAGGAAAATTTCCAACAAATGAATAGGAAGTGCACCCCCTTTGAAGTATACCTCTAGTAATATACTTCTAAGAAGCTCATTTACTCTGTGACACTTTTCGGAAACCTCCAAACCGGACCCCGCCAAACCTTACCGAGAATCCGAATATTTCACATCTAAGTGAAAAACCGAATCCAATCTAGATGAGATGTGAAAATACCCTAATGGGAGCAACCCCACACAACTTGGACCCCTCTCGCGCTTTGGATTTAGTCATTTCCGGCAAAGGATAACAAAGCTCAAAGAGCAGCAAATTGTTTTTAAGGTGACTATACACCATAAAGAAAGTTGAATCCGATAGTTAATAAATCAGCTATCGAGGATAATTAAAATGATCGTATATGGAAATTAAATATCACATCTTTAACACTGCTCGTCGATTTCAAAACAAGTGCTATCTCCATGGTTGAAAATGAAGCCAGGCAAGTTGAGGTAGTGTTACCTCTAGGCATTGCCTTGACAACATTTTTAACCTTCAAGATAAAAATGACTCCAAGCCTCAATGTTTATCGTCAAAAGTATGATTAAATCCTTTCCATATAAGCGATATCGTTTACGGAATTATTTTTCCATAACCAAATCGAACTTGAACTTTTAAAACTGAACTTGTGCTTAATTTCCACACTATTGGTAGAACGCTTTTAGAAATACCTTTTAAAAGACAAATTTTATAATATTAAGTGTATTAAAACTGTTAGTCCTTGAGAAGTTAGTTTTGATGACAACAACCTTAGAATAAGATTATAAAATATAAATACTAATATTATAGTTTAGATATATATGTATATGCAGGATTTAACCATGCAGGTACCAAAAATGAAGACTGTACAGTATAGAGATTCAAGATATAAAGATTGAAGACTCATGAGTATCAAGATATCAAGAGTTCAAGATTTCAATAGTACAAGATAAGTATCAAGTCTAGAATTATGTTAAAACTCCTAGAAAAGCACTGACATCTTAAAATCCATTTTATTCGTGGAATGGAATCCACTTCGAGCTTGTTAAAGGGATGGAACACTAAGTAGGATGGAACCTACGAAAAATCTAGTGGAACATTGTTTTGTATCCACTAACTTTTATTCAAATGTTTTACAAAATTATATCTTGTTTTCAAAATGATTTCAAAATCTTCCTTTTAAAATCAAAAACATCTATCCTGGTTTTTAAATATTTTAGCCTCAAAATAATCTTTATTTTGAATATCAAATTATCCTTGATTTTAAACTATCTTTTAACTATTATATACTTAACTTTTAATATTTATACTTAGATTTAAATATGAAATTATAGTAAAATTTTATATATATCAAAATATTATTCTCTATACTTATTTATGAATTTTAACTATAGTAAAGTATATTTATAACGTTTAAAATAGTGTTAATACAAGATAAAAGTTATTTTCAAAGAAAAACAAATTATCAAAAATTCCTTAGGCATGTCGACAACCCCTAAGGACTCTTGTCGACATGGTGTCAGTTAACTTCAAAAGTTTGAATTTCAAAAGAAGTGTCTATTCGTCATAACCTTTTACGAATGGACATGGTTGTTGTTCTACTATAAATATGGGATGTTTTTAACGAATTTATATTTTTCTGATTTCACTTCTCTTCTTCTTCCACATTTCTTTATATACATTTTTACTATTACTCTGTCAAAATTTGCATTGAATCTAACTAGATCATCTCTGGTTTGATTCTCTATCACTATCTCAACAAGATCCCAGTGCTATTCAAAGTTATAGGCTTCTTTGTAATCAATCGAGCGAGAAAAGGTGTGATTGTAGCCTGGAAAATCAATCAAGTGAGAGAAGGTGTGATTGTAGCCTAGGAAATCAATTGGGTGAACTTGTTGCCCGTAAAATCAAGTATCTCTACCCAGAGGATTATGAATCTGGAGTGGTGTACCTCGTGGCCTTGAAATCGAGGGTGTAATTGTAAGAATTGATTTTGAAAGGAAATCCGTACTTGTGTTGCGGGACTGGATGTAGGGTAACTCCGAACTAGTATAAAATCCAGTGTGTTCTTTCCTTTATTGCTTTTACTTTATATTTGCATCTGTGTTTGATTCTGTGATCATATCTGTGTCTGAATATTGCATACATTTGTGTTCAAATTAATATAAACTCAAAAAGAATTAGTAATTCCTTAAAACACAATTCACCCTCCCTCTAGTGTTAATTCTAGCCTTAAGATCCGTAATCCGCATTTCTCACATTTGGTATCGGAGCAAGGTTTTCAAAGTTTCATAATCTGAGTTTTGAAAAATTTCAAAATGGCTACCAACACTGGTACTGCTGTTACTACCAACACTAGTTCATTTGTAGAAGGTCAGTCTACTGCCAGACCACCACTTTTTAATGGCAGTAACTATGCATATTGGGCATGTAGGATGTAACGACCCGTAAATTTCAACTGTTTTAATAACGTAATTAGTTGAAATTTTGTGAAATTTTAAATGATAAAATTTTGAAATATAAAATTGATATTTAGAATGCGTTTAGTTAAACATAGCAACTTGTAAATTTTCGTCCGAAAATATGAAAGTTTATTTCGCGCGTAAATTTACTTCAATTTAATCAGTTAAAAAGCGATGAAAATAAAATGTTCTCGAAACCTAAATATTTTTACATAGAAAAATTCTAAACCATCTTTTGAGCAAGCTGTCAGCTTGTCGTTTTTCCAAATTCGGACATCTTTGGCACCGTCGATCTTATTTTTCAGTGTTTTTCTTGCATTTTCCGTAGTAGAAAAATTCGAATTTTTATAATTCAATCGTACCACTGATTTCTATATACCGTTTTGATCGTCCCGTCGTGCTGACCTCTACGGTATATTCGATTGTCAAATTCGGAGTTCCGTTGTACGTTGCACTTTGCGTAACGCCTACCGTATCGGTAGCCGGTTACAATCTGCTCTGAGACGTTTCGTTATCCTGCGTGTAATCCAATAGCCACTAGCATTTATGTTTCTGGATTGACGTACTAGACTTTTACTATTCACTAGTGGAAATTTATCTTTTGGTCGATTCATATTCATCGCATTCATTTGTGAGAAATATATTATTACATTTTTGGTCCCTCTGCATTTGAACTACTCACCTTTCTTTTCACCTTCTCCCTGCACTTGTTCCCATTTTTATTCATCTTCTTTCGTTCTGTCTTGTTTTATAAGAAAAATATATACAAGTTTATATAGTTGAAGCTATTCAAATATAATATAGATCTGTTGCTTCCCATAAAGCTACTTCCTACTTTCTTTCCATTATGTTCGGCCTCACATCGTCCCTCCACCACAAGATTTACATGCAAATAACACGACAACTATGAAGTCGAAGCCTTTTCCCTCCGCCTCACCTTGAACGCCGAGCAACCCACGTGTCCTTGTCACCGACCAACCGACCTATCATCTCCCTCCCACCAATTCGACCTAAACGCTAGCCAAACCACCATTATCACTCGGCAACTTCCCCTCGACTCGCCTGCAAAATCCAAGTCGTGACTGTGCCTCCCTGACAGCCAACGACCGAAGTCATCACCACCACCCATCGTATCAGCCCAAGCCTCGCCCATGCGTGAACCCAGTTCGCCGAACCCGGTTCTTTTCTCTTTCTCGTGCAAATCGTCACCAGTTCGGCCTATACTTCATCCTCCACGCCTGGCCTTCCTTCCACCTCAGCAGCTGAGCCCCTCCTTTTTGATCGGCCGAAGTTAGCCTTCATCTCGATCGAACTGGTTCCTACATTTCCACGTGTAAGTGATTATATATCTGTCATATTTTAGATTATATATTTCGATAGGATGGGCATCTTCTATATTCTTGGGTACAAGTGTTTAGATTAGTTCATGTAGTTTTCTTTACTTACTGAAAGAAAAAAAATCTAAAATTTAACAGTAGTTATATATGTGCTTGACTGCTTGGTCCTTTAATATATATGTTAGTTTTACTATGTGTTGTGCATAGATTTATCCAACGGTATAGGTTACGTATTTGTATAATTACATATATATATATATGACTTACAGTTTATTTATATGCTGACAGAGATATTTTTGTTCGTATCAGTGTTATAGTTTATATAAAAAGAAACAGTACCTTATACTATATGTATTAACTTAGATCATAATTAATTAGATTTGAACATGATAATTACGTTTCAAATTTGAAGTTTTTTTTCTTCAACATTTGTTATATATTTGTTGTGCTGTTGGCTTGCTGTGAAGCATTTAGTAATATATGCTTTCAAATCATAAGGGTATGAATACGCATCTTATACTTTTAAAATGTATGTGCTATTGTTTGGACGTGCTATGTTAAAAGTACTGTTATATATTGAACAGCTTGCATACATTGTTTGCACTTATATATATATATATATATTTGCGGTCTGCATTTTTTTATATATATGACTTTATAAAAAAAAATGTATTTTCATCCTGTCATTTTTTTTAGCAAGTTGTCTTATATTTTTAACAGATTCGTATATGTTATTATATCATCAGTGTTTGGTTCATATAAATATATGTTTATCGCTG
The DNA here is from genome assembly GCA_030737815.1 of Allium fistulosum. Taxonomy (NCBI): domain Eukaryota; kingdom Viridiplantae; phylum Streptophyta; class Magnoliopsida; order Asparagales; family Amaryllidaceae; genus Allium; species Allium fistulosum. The sequence goes on from CM060901.1 coordinate 1,512,682,184, forward strand.
ATATTACATTATAAACAAAATATTTTAGAAGTTGCGGTATATATAGATATTTTGGTTTCTTTTAGATTTCTACAATATAATATATAGTGATTTGAAACGTATTTGAATTTGGAATATAATTTTATCTATATAGTTATATATATGGATATGCATATAAGGTAGTAATACCATTTACCTTCATCGATCTAGTTCTGATTGGTTTCGTCAATTCTTTATTATCAGCTTCGTTCGACGATTCGAGTTCTATCTTGCCCGTTTGAGTTTCGTGCTTGGATTTCATAACTCAATTCCATCGTCTATCGTTCTAGCCTCGAAAGGTGAGCACTCACTCACGATTAACGTTCTTTTATTTATTAAATTTGATTTCCATTGAAACGACAATTGAAATATGCTGCTGTTAGTTAATTACACTGTTATATATGCTATTACATGTATCAGTTCACCTATGACATCTGACACCATTTTCTGTAATTATTTATGCGATGATAATACAGTTTGGCTGATAATTGATTGATTGTTGATGTTTATATTGGACGTTAAATTGAAAATGTTAAAATGATAAATAGTATGCAATGGAAATTGATATAGGATAGTTAAATGTTAAATTTGATTAAATGACATTTGTATAATATGACCCATTTAACTGTCAAAATTTATTGACACGCGGGATTTGTTTAATTACATCTTGAACCACTGAATGTAAGTTGTTAAATTGACGATGGATGAAATTGTAATAGATGACAAGTGAAAACCGTAATGTAATAATCCTTAATCTATATAAAATGATAGTGTAGATTCTAGAGATAATTATATTAATTCGTACAAATAACAATGCGAATTAATACGGTTATTTCGGGATTATTTTGAATTAATTATTGGATTGATATTGATTGTTGTTATTGCTTGTTTATTTACTTTGACACCATCCCAGTTATCACATTGCAAGTTCCCTTTGCTATGTTTTGATTTTGAATTGAATTGGAATCGGGTTGAAATGATAAATACCCAAATTGAACTTTGACCTAGGATAGGAAATTAAATAAAACCCGATTGGTCAATAATTTGATTAAAATAAAATGAAGATTTTATTTGAATAAATAATATGGTTTTGAAATGAAGTTGAAATTTGAATTTTAATGAAAGGAAAATGTTAATATTTAAAAATATGAAATAAAATTTTAACAATGTAATTGATGGAAGAATGTTGTTTAATTTGAGAAATTATTGAATTAAGTTTGAAATTATTAAACTTTAAAATGATTTAATAATTAAGTTTGAAATTGTAATTAAGTTTGAAATTATTAAACTTTGAAATGATTTAATAATTAAGTTTGAAATTGTAATTAAGTTTGAAATTATTAAACTTTGAAATGATTTAATAATTAAGTTTGAAATTGTAATTAAGTTTGAAATTGTTAAACTTTGAAATGATTTAATAATCAAGTTTGAAATTATAATTAAGTTTGAAATTGTAATTAAGTTTGAAATTGTTAAACTTTGAAATGATTTAATAATCAAGTTTGAAATTATAATTAAGTTTGAAATTATTCAACTTTGAAATGATTTAATAATTAAGTTTGAATTATTTAATAATTAATAAGATTGAATTATTTAATGATTAAATTGAATTGGATTCTTTGATAAGAGAAATTGAACTTTTGAATAAGTGAATTTTACTTCGTAAATAATTAAAATTGAGTTTCTTTATTAATTAAGTTTTTGGAAATTTATTTAAGTAAGTAAATAAGTGAAGTTGAATTTCTTTAACAAGAAATAAAATGTGATTTATTGAAATTAATGTAAGACTAGTAATTGAAAGAATTTGATTTGACTAATTTAACTTAATTAAATTTGTAAATTTTGATACAATGGCATTGAACTTAAGTAATTGTTTTATTTAATTGGAAATTAAATAGAAATTGTTTTTAAATGAAAATTTACTTAATGAATATTGAATGAAATCGATAAATGAAGTTAAATTGATTTAAATGTTAAATCAAATTAATTTAAATGATTTCGAAATGAAACTTATATACGAACTTGAATCAATATTGGAATTGAAATTGAATTATAAGATTTTGAAATGGTAATTTGAAAGTTTTGAAACGTAAATTTTGGAAATTGATTTAGAAAGACAAATGAAATGTTGGTTTGCAAATTCTAATTGAAATTTAAATTGATTTGGTTTTGAAATATATAAATGACCAATCGGTGTAATAATTACGAAAGTTATTAAAGAGACCGGAATCGGTTATGGATATACTCTCTATCTAAACCGAAAACAACTTTAATAACTATACGCGGAGTGATGATCCAGAATGAAGTGGTTGGAATGATGTACGTGATGACTGAAGAAAGAGAACGATGATGGATAGCCTTGACACTTGTGTCAAATTGGAAATGACTAAAACAGGAGCCGTGCCGGGCCAATGGAGGATTAGCTACCTCAAGTGGACACACTTCTTTGAACTACTCATTACTTGTTGTCGATTGGTGCACCCTTGATTTTGGGAGTGTTGTTTCACGGTGTTGTGGGCGCTGCGGCGTTGTGTTCTCACCAGTCCGGATCAGGCAAATGGTAGTATCACTACCTTGGGTATTGCCTCATGTGCCTTGTCATACTTGTATCCCTTTATTCGTGACCACTACGAATTTGTTTTGTACCTTTAGTATATGGATTGCCCTCTGGTGACTTCCGGTTTTGGGGAAACTACGGTCTTGTATATGCTTTTGGGAATAAAAATGTGTTAAGGGTGGAATGGGCCATGACTTAACACTATTTTGATATCTTTTATATTACTGATAGACATTATCTACTTATCGTACACTACTACATAGTAGATAGTTTAACGGATCCTTAAAGGATGGTTATTCCAAACATCCTTTGAGTTACTTGTATTTCAATTGCTATTTCACTTGAGTTTGATTTATTAATATAAGAATGTTAATCCTGACTCGAGTGTCTTGTGTTTTTGCTTTACGCTCGGGTCAGACTGAGTGTACCAGTATTCGAGACTCACCTTTGAAGGTGGAGCTTTGCTTGAAGATCCAGCCATCTATATGCTTTCAGTATTCGATGATTCCAGTGATGTATTCTGATTTGTATCTGATGTATCGTATTACTCTTCTGTTGTAAACTCTGATGTATCTTATATATTCATATAGTAGCTTCATGAACTACTATCTCTTTTTTTCCGCTGCATTTATTACTCTGTGTCTGTGATCTGTGATTATTTATTTACTGTATATGTTCAGTTTTGCCAAATTTAAATTAACAACGCGGTATTTTGAGCAATTCAACTCCGGCATGAGTGTCTACCTATACACTTATAATGGACGCGAATGGTCCAAAATATCGGGTCGTTATAGTTGGTATCAGAGCTTTGGTAGCTCTAGGCAAAACTTAACATATATGGTAAATGTATTTACAGAATCACTCTCATTCGAGTTTCAATCTCTTCCTTTCGATTCGTTTTCTTTGAATTTTGGAACGTTCCCTACGGCTCCAAATTTCATTTGTGTCCCTCACTATTCGTCTTCTTTCAATTCTGGAGCACCTCATAACTTCATTTTGAATGTTATTTATAATAGATCGGCGGTCTCGCCAATATTCGAATGATTCGTAAAGGAGCAAAACTCCTTTATAATAGGCATTGATTTACCGGAGATTTCCGTATCCTCGGTTTACGATGCTATCTATCTCCTGCTATACCTGAATTCTATTTCTTGAGATCGAATGTAGATTTGCCTCGAAATTCTGAATCGATCTTATTCCTGAAGTCACGGTCGACCCGGTTAAGGTTGCCCGCGAGTTATACAAACTTATCAATCTTCCTACTTTGTTATTTAATCATCGTATCTTTGTTTCGAACTTATCTTCGAATCCAAATTCTCTTTGGTTTGAGTCCATCAAATTTGAAACCCTATCCTTATTTTGAAAATTCATTCCTATATCGTCGAGCAATGAAGTGTATTTGTAAATTAATTTTTTAAAATGTTTAATATATACATTGTGTTGTTTGAGTTGTTGATGTTGATTTGGATTTTCGATCGATTCGTCTGATCAACGCTATCGATAGAATTTCCAAAACACTTGAGCAGAGCAAACCGACACAATATTGTTATCAAATTTGATAAATAAGATAATTTTGACTCATTATATTATATAAGTAAATTTTTCTGAAATTAAATTGTTAATGAATTTGTTGTCAGAAATGATATTATTTGATTTCATTTGGTGTTTTGTAAACCATTGACTTACCAACTTATGAATAAAGGGAATTATAAACTTGGCTATAATTTGATTTGAAATGTATTTAAATCAAGAATTTGAGAATTTATTAATTTCCGGTGATTTCGAACTTTGGTTTTTAAAAATTTTAAAGTATATATATTGAAAGTATTTTCGAATAGAATCGTTTGCAAAGAATTTTAAAATGTTGAAATTAGTGCTCTTCTCTTTGTCGCTGGAAAATAATTTCGGTGATGGCGGCCGCATCATCAACATTCATTTTCGAGTTTCGAAGTGGAGATACTATTCTGTAGCCTTGCTACGGTTTTGTTTTGAAAAATATTTTGATTTAAATTTCTTCAGTATAATTTGATTTATATATATAGGTATCTTATTTTAAAATTTAATTTGATTTGACATAAATGTATTATATATATCTCTAAATTGTTTAAAGTTAATCGGAAATCTTATTTTTAAATTTTGTTAAAGGATGATTTTAATTATAAATAAAACCAAAATTTGGAGTAAATATTTAAACTTGAATAATTGAATTGGGAAAATTTTTATTTGTATATTGTTCAACTGCATTCTAATACAACTTACCTAAATTATTCATAAGTTAAAATGTAATTGGATAATATACAATATAAAAAAAAATTATAAAATTTTTTTGAGTGTTTATAATAAATGTTATACACAAAATTTTGATTAGTTAATAGCGTTAGATAGGATAATAAGTAAAACTCAGTTAATAATGAAATAAATTTGTTTTGAAAGAATTTATAAATTTGTTTTGAAAGAATTAATAAATTGAAATTTGATCTACTTATGAAATTACCTTGAATTTAAAAGCAATTAGTAAATATAAATCAATTTAAATCGAAACTTTTATGTTTAAATTAATTTATATGAGTTAAATATATGTGAGTGGATATATTAAGTAGAATAAATATAACAATAATTTGGAATAAAGAAGAATTTAAATTGCTGGAAAAAAATATGATTATAATAAAAGACTATTCAAATTTATGGTTTTAGAAATTGTAAATTGAAGAAATGGGATAATAAGATAATGAATTTAGAAATAGTTGAGATTGATTTTAGGGAAATCAAATGGATTAAATCAATTATTGAATATCAATTAATTTAAATTTGAATTTATATGGTTTAAATTAATTGTTATTTTGTATTTCAAATCTGTTTTTCTTTCTGGTTGTTTCTATTCTCCTACTTCGTTCCTTTTCGGGGACGAAAAGTTTTGAGTGGGGGAGAGTGTAACGACCCGTAAATTTCAACTGTTTTAATAACGTAATTAGTTGAAATTTTGTGAAACTTTAAACGATAAAATTTTGAAATATAAATTTGATATTTAGAATGCGTTTAGTTAAACATAGCAACTGGTAAATTTTCGTCCGAAAATATGAAAGTTTATTTCGCGCGTAAATTTACTTCAAATTAATCAGTTAAAAAGCGATGAAAATAAAATGTTCTCGAAACCTAAATATTTTTACATAGAAAAATTCTAAACCATCTTTTGAGCATGCTGTCAGCTTGTCGTTTTACCAAATTCGGACATCTTTGGCTCCGTCGATCTTATTTTTCAGTGTTTTTCTTGCATTTTCCGTAGTAGAAAAATTCGAATTTTTATAATTCAATCGTACCACTGATTTCTATATACCGTTTTGATCGTCCCGTCGTGCTGATCTCTACGGTATATTCGATTTTCAAATTCGGAGTTCCGTTGTACGTTGCACTTTGCGTAACGCCTACCGTATCGATAGCCGGTTACAATCTGCTCTGAGACGTTTCGTTATCCTGCGTGTAATCCAATAGCCACTAGCATTTATGTTTCTGGATTGACGTACTAGACTTTTACTATTCACTAGTGGAAATTTATCTTTTGGTCGATTCATATTCATCGCATTCATTTGTGAGAAATATATTATTACATTTTTGGTCCCTCTGCATTTGAACTACTCACCTTTCTTTTCACCTTCTCCCTGCACTTGTTCCTATTTTTATTCATCTTCTTTCATTCTGTCTTGTTTTAAAAGAAAAATATATACAAGTTTATATAGTTGAAGCTATGCAAATATAATATAGATCTGTTGCTTCCCATAAAGCTACTTCCTACTTTCTTTCCATTATGTTCGGCCTCACATCGTCCCTCCACCACAAGATTTACATGCAAATAACACGACAACTCTGAAGTCGAAGCCTCTTCCCTCCGCCTCACCTTGAACGCCGAGCAACCCACGTGTCCTTGTCACCGACCAACCGACCTATCATCTCCCTCCCACCAATTCGACCTAAACGCTAGCCGAACCACCATTATCACTCGGCAACTTCCCCTCGACTCGCCTGCAAAATTCAAGTCGTGACCGTGCCTCCCTGACAGCCAACGACCGAAGTCATCACCACCACCCATCGTATCAGCCCAAGCCTCGCCCATGCGTGAAACCCAGTTCGCCGAACCCGGTTCTTTTCTCTTTCTCGTGCAAATAGTCACCAGTTCGGCCTATACTTCATCCTCCACGCCTAGCCTTCCTTCCACCTCAGCAGCTGAGCCCCTCCTTTTTGATCGGCCGAAGTTAGCCTTCATCTCGATCGAACTGGTTCCTATATTTCCACGTGTAAGTGATTATATATCTGTCATATTTTAGTTTATATATTTCGATAGGATGGGCATCTTCTATATTCTTGGGTACTAGTGTTTAGATTAGTTCATGTAGTTTTCTTTACTTACTGAAAGAAAAAAAAATCTAAAATTTAACAGTAGTTATATATGTGCTTGACTGCTTGGACCTTTAATATATATGTTAGTTTTACTATGTGTTGCGCATAGATTTATCCAACAGTATAGGTTACGTATTTGTATAATTACATATATATGACTTACAGTTTATTTATATGTTGACAGAGATATTTTTGTTCGTATCAGTGTTATAGTTTATATAAAAAGAAACAGTACCTTATACTATATGTATTAACTTAGATCATAATTAATTATATTTGAACATGATAATTACGTTTCAAATTGTAAGTTTTTTTCTTCAACATTTGTTATATATTTGTTGTGCTGTTGGCTTGCTGTGAAGCATTTAGTAATATATGCTTTCAAATCATAAGGGTATGAATACGCATCTTATACTTTTAAAATGTATGTGCTATTGTTTGGACGTGCTATGTTAAAAGTACTGTTATATATTGAACAGCTTGCATACATTGTTTGCACTTATATATATATATATATATATATATATATATTTGCGGTCTGCATTTTTTTATATATATGACTTTATAAAAAAAATTGTATTTTCATCCTGTCATTTTTTTTAGCAAGTTGTCTTATATTTTTAACAGATTCGTATATGTTATTATATCATCAGTGTTTGGTTCATATAAATATATGTTTACCGCTGATATTACATTATAAACAAAATATTTTAGAAGTTGCGGTATATATAGATATTTTGGTTTCTTTTAGATTTCTACAATATAATATATAGTGATTTGAAACGTATTTGAATTTGGAATATAATTTTATCTATATAGTTATATATATGGATATGCATATAAGGTAGTAATACCATTTACCTTCATCGATCTAGTTCTGATTGGTTTCATCAATTCTTTATTATCAGCTTCGTTCGACGATTCGAGTTCTATCTTGCCCGTTTGAGTTTCGTGCTTGGATTTCATAACTCAATTCCATCGTCTATCGTTCTAGCCTCAAAAGGTGAGCACTCACTCACGATTAACGTTCTTTTATTTATTAAATTTGATTTCCATTGAAACGACAATTGAAATATGCTGCTGTTAGTTAATTACACTGTTATATATGCTATTACATGTATCAGTTCACCTATGACATCTGACACCATTTTCTGTAATTATTTATGCGATGATAATACAGTTTGGCTGATAATTGATTGATTGTTGATGTTTATATTGGACGTTAAATTGTAAATGTTAAAATGATAAATAGTATGCAATGGAAATTGATATAGGATAGTTAAATGTTAAATTTGATTAAATGACATTTGTATAATATGACCCATTTAACTGTCAAAATTTATTGACACGCAGGATTTGTTTAATTACATCTTGAACCACTGAATGTATGTTGTTAAATTGATGATGGATGAAATTGTAATAGATGACAAGTGAAAACTGTAATGTAATAATCCTTAATCTATATGAAATGATAGTGTAGATTCTAGAGATAATTATATTAATTTGTACAAATAACAATGCGAATTAATACGGTTATTTCGGGATTATTTTGAATTAATTATTGGATTGATATTGATTGTTGTTATTGCTTGTTTATTTACTTTGACACCATCCCAGTTATCACACTGCAAGTTCCCTTTGCTATGTTTTGATTTTGAATTGAATTGGAATCGGGTTGAAATGATAAATACCCAAATTGAACTTTGACCTAGGATAGGAAATTAAATAAAACCCGATTGGTCAATAATTTGATTAAAATAAAACGAAGATTTTATTTGAATAAATAATATGATTTTGAAATGAAGTTGAAATTTGAATTTTAATGAAAGGAAAATGTTAATATTTAAAAATATGAAATAAAATTTTAACAATGTAATTGATGGAAGAATGTTGTCTAATTTGAGAAATTATTGAATTAAGTTTGAAATTATTAAACTTTGAAATGATTTAATAATTAAGTTTGAAATTGTAATTAAGTTTGAAATTATTAAACTTTGAAATGATTTAATAATTAAGTTTGAAATTGTAATTAAGTTTGAAATTATTAAACTTTGAAATGATTTAATAATCAAGTTTGAAATTATAATTAAGTTTGAAATTGTAATTAAGTTTGAAATTGTTAAACTTTGAAATGATTTAATAATCAAGTTTGAAATTATAATTAAGTTTGAAATTATTAAACTTTGAAATGATTTAATAATTAAGTTTGAATTATTTAATAATTAATAAGATTGAATTATTTAATGATTAAATTGAAGTGGATTCTTTGATAAGAGAAATTGAACTTTTGAATAAGTGAATTTTACTTCGTAAATAATTAAAATTGAGTTTCTTTATTAATTAAGTTTTTGGAAATTTATTTAAGTAAGTAAATAAGTGAAGTTGAATTTCTTTAACAAGAAATAAAATGTGATTTATTGAAATTAATGTAAGACTTGTAATTGAAAGAATTTGATTTGACTAATTTAACTTAATTAAATTTGTAAATTTTGATATAATGGCATTGAACTTAAGTAATTGTTTTATTTAATTGGAAATTAAATAGAAATTGTTTTTAAATGAAAATTTACTTAATGAATATTGAATGAAATCGATAAATGAAGTTAAATTGATTTAAATGTTAAATCAAATTAATTTAAATGATTTCGAAATGAAACTTATATACGAACTTGAATCAATATTGGAATTGAAATTGAATTATAAGATTTTGAAATGGTAATTTGAAAGTTTTGAAACGTAAATTTTGGAAATTGATTTAGAAAGACAAATGAAATGTTGGTTTTCAAATTCTAATTGAAATTGAAATTGATTTGGTTTTGAAATATATAAATGACCAATCGGTGTAATAATTACGAAAGTTATTAAAGAGACCGGAATCGGTTATGGATATACTCTCTATCTAAACCGAAAACCACTTTAATAACTATACGCGGAGTGATGATCCAGAATGAAATGGTTGGAATGATGTACGTGATGACTGAAGAAAGAGAACGATGATGGATAGCCTTGACACTTATGTCAAATTGGAAATGACTAAAACAGGAGCCGTGCCGGGCCAATGGAGGATTAGCTATCTCAAGTGGACACACTTCTTCAAACTACTCATTACTTGTTGTCGATTGGTGCACCCTTGATTTTGGGAGTGTTGTTTCACGGTGTTGCGGGCGCTGCGGCGTTGCGTTCTCACCAGTCCGGATCAGGCAAACGGTAGTATCACTATCTTGGGTATTGCCTCATGTGCCTTGTCATACTTGTATCCCTTTATTCGTGACCACTACGAATTTGTTTTGTACCTTTAGTATATGGATTGCCCTCTGGTGACTTCCGGTTTTGGGGAAACTACGGTCTTGTATATGCTTTTGGGAATAAAAATGTGTTAAGGGTGGAATGGGCCATGACTTAACACTATTTTGATATCTTTTATATTACTGATAGACATTATCTACTTATCGTACACTACTACATAGTAGATAGTTTAACGGATCCTTAAAGGATGGTTATTCCAAACATCCTTTGAGTTACTTGTATTTCAATTGCTATTTCACTTGTGTTGGATTTATTAATATAAGAATGTTAATCCTGACTCGAGTGTCTTGTGTTTTTGCTTTATGCTCGGGTCAGACTGAGTGTACCAGTATTCGAGACTCACCTTTGAAGTTGGAGCTTTGCTTGAAGATCCAGCCATCTATATACTTTCAGTATTCGATGATTCCAGTGATGTATTCTGATTTGTATCTGATGTATCGTATTACTCTTCTGTTGTAAACTCTGATGTATCTTATATATTCATATAGTAGCTTCATGAACTACTATCTCTTTTTTTCCGCTGCATTTATTACTCTGTGTCTGTGATCTGTGATTATTTATTTACTATATATGTTCAGTTTTGCCAAATTTAAATTAACAACGCGGTATTTTGAGCAATTCAACTCCGGCATGAGTGTCTACCTATACACTTATAATGGACGCGAATGGTCCAAAATATCGGGTCGTTATATAGGATGAAAATATATTTACAGTCGGTAGGACTAGACACTTGGAATATCACACAGACTGAATATTTTGAACCCACAACTGATTTTGCACAGTGGACTGCTGAGCAAAAGACAGTCGCACAAAATAACTCTAAAGCTATGAATATTCTGTTTTGTTCACTTGATAGGAATTAATTTAATAGAGTTTTAGTTTGTAAGCCTGCATATGAAATCTGGAAAACTTTGCAAGTTACTCACGAAGGAACAAGCAAAGTTAAACAGACCAAATTTTCCATGCTCACAAATCAGTTTCAATTATTTAAAATGAATCCTAATGAGTCTATTCCAGATATGTATAGTAGATTTCAAGATATTGTGCATTCTCTAATATCCTTGGGAAAGGTATTTTCGGAAGAAGATCAAGTCAGAAAAATCTTAAATTCTCTTACTCCAAAATGGGATCAAAAGACACTTGCGATCGAAGATGCAAATGACATCAGTACCTTAAAGATAGAAGAATTAATTGGAAATCTAATGTCGTTTGAAGTTCAAATGATTGGGAGAAGAGAAAGCAAAGCATTTGAAAATAAATCAATTGCATTCAATGCATTGACTGATGGATCAAACTCAAACAACGATAATGATGAAGAGATAGCCTTTATGAACAAGAACTTTTGGAAATTCCTTAAATACAGAAAGATGAATAATCTCAAGAGAAACAATTATAAGAACTCTGGTAATCAGAATGTAGTGCCAAACTATATCAAATGTTTTAACTGTGACGAAACAGGCCATATCAAAAGAGACTGTAACGACCCGTAAATTTTGGTAAATAAATTTGGTTAAATTAATGAGATTTTGAAATTAAATTAGATAGAAATAAAAATCTTATAATGTATAAATGTAATAATATTGAAACAAATAAAATTTGTAAATGAATAACGAAATAATAACTATGATGAAGTGTAACAATGATTATTAAAGCTAAAATTGTTATAGATTGAATGAAACTACAATAAATGAAATAGTGTAAGCGTTATACCTAGATGTAAATTGAATATAAAAAAATTATAAAGTAGGTATTGAATTAGTTAATGAAAGAACACATTGTTAAATTTATTGAATTAAATTAAGGAAATTAAATATTAATAAAGGGTCATTTAATAAAACCAATGTTCTGGGAGTAATTATAATAGTTGTTTGAAATACGTATAAACTTTGATTTGGAAATCAATTGGATTTAAAATGAAATTTGGTATTACATTTATGTGTTTAAATGTTTGTTTATTTTGGAAAGTAATAAATGATGTAATAAAAGAGTGGAATATAGACAAATAAATTTAATTGAGACTTTAATTATGAATAATGGGAGTAAATATTGGAGTAAATATTATGTAGGCAACTATGATAATTTGTTGGAAATAATAAACCTTAGTGTATTGTAAGGTTACCTGTTTATTTCGTTTATAATAAAATTTGAAATCAATTAGAGTAAAGGAACCTTAATGTATATTAATAAGAATTAACGCAATAACTAAATTAGTGCACACCCTATTAATTGAAACAGATGGTAAAGTTAGGATTGATTGAAATAAGTAAATGTAAATTCTATGGATGAATCCTTATATGAATAGAAAGGGGAATGAAGCAATAAATGTTATGAGATGAAATTTATAAGAATGAGACTGAATTAGGCAAATTGGTGATTATCATTAATTGTTTACCCATTTGGTTCATCTATTGAATTAGTTTTAAAACCATTGGAATAAAACGTAATTAAAAACTACGTTAATGTAGATTTAGAGGAAATTTGAGAATATTAATGCAATAACTACAAACCAATGTAAATTGCATCCTTTTGATAATAATAGACTGAATAATATGACTATTGGTTAATGAAAGGATTGTAAATCAAAATTTGTTTATTTATTTGAATATAAAGAATTAAGGTAATTGAGTTTATTGAAATTAAGTAAGATTAAACATTTATTATTACGTTAATTGAAAGTTTAGTTGAAATTGGAGAGTATTAATGCAATAGTTTTAAATCCAATGATAAATCCATCAATTTGACAAATATGAATGGAATAAATTTTGATTTATGTAATTAAATGGAGATTTTGAAGATAAGAATTTTAATTTGTGAATATAATGAAATCGAAAATTTAACATTGAAATTGATAAGTTAATTAACTTTAAATTGACATCATAAATTTGTTAGATTAGTGTGAATGATTTGGAAATATAAAAATGAGAAGAATTGTTAATTTTAAAAATTGAAATTTGGAAATTTGATTTAATTAATTTATTTTAAATTTATTTAATAAATGTAAAAATAGCCATTTTGGCCACTGACTCGGATTTTGACGAAACTAGTTTCATCGGATCCGTAACGGTGAATTATTGTAGGGTTTCAAGTTTCGTGACGATCAGACTTGTCGTTTGATCGTACGGACTCGAAACGCCTTGAAATCGATAAATTGAAATCAATTTGAAAAATATTGATTTTTGCATAACTTCTTCATACGATGCAATTTGAACCTGAAACCTTTTCCATTGCGTTTAAAATATTTTAAAACACCTATTTTGATATATGGGTTTATCCAATTTCGTTCCGGGGTCAGAACGGGTTTTTTTGGGCCACTTTGTCGTTAGCGCGTATTCAACCCGATCCATTTATTCTATTTCAACTTTCTCTATAAATATCCTGCTATAAACCCTAGCCTCCCTAATTCTCATTTGTCTGTGGGTAAATTCATTTTATTCCTCCTCTTTGTCTGTTGGTAAATTCATTCTATTTTCCTTTTCCTCAATGGCAGACAAAATTCTATATTTCTAGATCCAATTGCAAATCAAAATCCAAAGCATAAATTTCAAAGTCCCAAAAAAATCTGAAAAAAAATATATCGAAGCTCTCGAAGAGCGTAACCCATATCTGAAATTCGTTTTCCGATTCGATGCATCGTTTGTCCAGAATTTCTAAATCAATTCTAGACCGTTCATCGCGCGTCGATGAACGGTGTCGGATCGCAAAATTGTTTCTGGGTTTTGGAGAGTGGACGATGGGGAGTGCATCAGTGAAATTCGTTCGTCGAATCAACGGTCAGATCGACGAGAAAATTCACCTAGGGCTTGTAATTTTCGGTGGCTGTTCCAAAATTTGGGGGAACGGTGGGTGTTCGGGGGGTCGTCGTGGCTTGGGGAAGGTCGCGGCATGGTAGCAGGTGGTCGCGCACAGGGTTGCGGCGTGACTGGAGGCGTGTGTGTGGGCGACGAGGGAGAGGCGGTAGTTCGTGCTGTAGAAATTTTCTTCCGTGCGCACGCGTAATGAGGTTCAGGGATGAATGGTGACGTGTCAAATGTGAGTGAGGTAAAGTGTTTCATTTCTTTTTCTTTTTTTTATTGAATTCAAATGCATTTATCGCTATATCTTCCACATACGCACTCCGTTTTACGCGCGGTTTCTTTTGTTAGGATCGTATATGAATTCCGAACTTGATGACACTGGTTTGGTCGAATTCTGAGACGGTCAAATTTTTGGGTTTAAATTGGATTTAAATTCAATTTAAATTCAAAAGGTGAGTGTTTTAACCCACTCACAACTACTAAAATTTCTTATGTGTGTTAAATTAATTGTTGATGTGATTAAAAGTTTATTTATGACTGTTCGGCATATTTTTATCATCATCTCAGTTAAATTGAATTTATTGGATTAAGTTGTTATTTAATTTATTATTGCATTTAAATTGCCAGTTAAATTGTTATATAACTTATTTTTGAATATAAACTGCCAGTAAATACCTGTTATTTATTTTCTGTTCTGTATTGATGTTATTGTTGAATTGGATGATGATTGTGATAAATGGTCGATGGTTGATATTGGATGAATGGATGTTGTATTTATATTGTTATAAACTGCAAGTTGTTATGCATTTTTTTTCGTTCGGGATTGTGGTTTGAAATGATATATATAACCGTATTTTTATTTTTAAATTGCGGATTGAAATGATAAATATCTGTATCACTTGACCATAGGATAGAAAATCATATACAGACACCGTCGGTCTATATATATATATATTTGGAATGATTTCTATGGGTTTAGGAAAATAAGGGTTTATACATATACTAATTTTGATATTTTATAAATATTGTTTTATATATAGTTAAATTCTAAAATTTAAGCTATGTATAACTTGATGATGTTTTAAGTTTGATTTACGAATATTTCAAGTTGAGCTTTATTTAAGGGATATTGAATTTATTAAATAAATATTTCTAAACTAAATAATAGTAAATTGAATTAAGGTATATATGAGATTATCATATTAGTGATTGGAAATTGGGTTTTATTTAAATAAAATATTATTGAATTATTTTGGAAATGGAAATTGTTTGCGCCAAAAATGGTCACAAACCCCGAATGTAGTGAAAGCACCAGCGTATGAATACGAATCAACAGTATTCACACACAAATCACAGATCTTAAGTAAGTGGCAAGCAACAATCAAGAAATAATGAACAGTGACACACAATTTATAGTGGTTCGGCTATCTCCGGCCTACGTCCACTTCAAGGTTTTTATGATTGTATTGCTCGATGCTTGAAGATTACAATTCCGTATGTTGTATTACAACTGATTTTCTGAACTAAGTCTGAATCTAAGGCAGCAATGATGATCTGGAGTAAATCTGGCAGAATCTGGGCGCTCTTTAGCTCTCAAAATTATCCGACCTCTTTTCTGAATGACCAGGGGCTCTATTTATAGGTGTAGGAGGCTGATATTTCGCCTAAAATGAGGGAAGACCAGTTCTGGCACGTGAGGAGGCCCACATGGCCGAAATCTGGAGTCCCGGGCCCACTTCGGGATCGATTCGACCCTTGGTTCGAATCGATCAAGAAATTGTCCAATCGAGCTGAAATTTGGTGTGAACATTCTTCATCATGTGTTGAAGCTTCTGTGAAAATTTCATAGCATTTGGACTTGTAGAACTCGAGTTATGATCGATTCAAGTCGGTGTTTTTCGAATTCTGGAGTCATTCGAATCGATATGCTCGAATCGATTCGTTCGAATCGATCCTTCTGCACGTGAAGATGGTGACGTGGAGCGCAAACCTTGCATCGATCCGCTTTTGTCGCCAGTTAGATCGAGTCGTCCCGGAGACTTCGCTGCCTTGACTCGATGGATTCGAAGACACCAAATATCCCTGGGTTCGAATGGCGCCTACTTCGTATCGATGGCCAACGTGTCTTGATCGAAACGTAGCCGGATGGATTCGAAGGAAGGCATCGATTCGAACACGCCAACCTTGCATCGATTCGAAGCAAGTATCTGATGGGTATGAAGCGAGAGGTCTTCATGGGTTCGAGTGTTGGATTCGAACCATCGAGCCCAGATGGATACGAAGGTGTTCAACCTGAAGGTTGCGAGGCGAAGTGGCTCGATGGATTCGAAGTACTATGCGCTGATGGAGTCGAAGCAAGGGTGCTTCTCGTGGATTCGAAGGAATTTGTTTCGATGGAGTCGAAGACCTGCAGCTCTTATGGATACGAAGCAGATGTAGTCGAACATGATGGATTCGACGCAATGATCTTCTGATCGATTCGAATCAACCTTTCCTCATGGATTCGAGCTTAGCCTATTTCGTCCATTTCCTTTTGGCGATATCTTGAGCATACGAACTCGGATTGACTCGAAACTTGGAACGTTGCTTCACCTGACCTTGCTTGACATGTCTTATCAATTCCAGCCCGATCCGGACTCGGACAAAATTCATCGATATCCATGGTGAACCTGCGATGCACAATGGATGTTCATGACTAATAATCATTGAATTTCAGTTAATCTTTGGGTATCTCGACTTTGTCAAAAGTTGGAATAACATTTTGCCCCCCAAAACATGCCTTTTTGGTAGAAGGCGTGTTTTGATCAGTCTTAAGTTGGATGCAGTGAGTTCATGTTTTACTCATAGCTTATAGCATTTTCAATCAAGTCCATGGCTGTTCGAAGCCGAATTGTTATCAATTTTTTCCAGTGGAAGTTAAGAATGAAATTATACGGTCTCTCCGTACTATTGATGGTCACTTCGGACCCTTGTCAAACCCATTCTAGATTTAGCGATTGAATAGAAAGATCCTATTGCACTCCGGCGTTGCTTTCTATCCCTTGCACTCTGGCCCCAGCTAGGGCGTATAGCGATGTCTTGGTCGTTCTCGACCGATTATAGCCTCTCCGGGCTCATGCTGGATCCCATCCTGTCACTCTCCGGTGAAGGGGAAACAACGTTAAGTGAGTCAATCCTGTCGCTCTCCGGCGAAGCGACTCACCTCCTGCACTCCGGTTCAGTGTATCTGAGCATTAAGCGATGTCATGGCCTAAATCGTCGGTCGATCACAGCCTCTCCGGGCTCATGCTGGATCCCATCCTGTCACTCTCCGGTGAAGGGGAAACAACGTTAAGTGAGTCAATCCTGTCGCTCTCCGGCGAAGCGACTCACCTCCTGCATTCCGATTCAGTGTTTCTGAACATTAAGCGATGTCATGGCCTAAATCGTGGGCCGATCATAGCCTCTCCGGGCTCTTATCGAATCCTGATCCAATCACTCTCCGGTGAATAGGAAACGATGCTTAAGTGAGTCGATCCTGTCGCTCTCCGGCGAAGCAACTCACTTCTTGCACTCCGGATCCTGCCTCTCCGGGTAGGATCATAAAGCGATCATGTTTATATTGATATTTAATGTTTATCCTTTAACTCTCCGGTCAAAGGTTTATTTTAGTAAGTGTTTCTTTATTAAATTCAAATCCTAGATGTTCAATCCCAAACACCAGGAAAAACAAGATAATGCCTCTCTGGGCGGAGCGGTCTATTTCCATCTCAGAGCATTCCTAGGGATCTCTCCGGTTCCCGTACATGAGTAAGTGGGATAGCCGTTTTATTTTGGAAATCAAATCTAAGAAAACTAATCGACCAGAGTCCAAATCTTGAACTCGGCCCTTGCCATCACAATCAGTTGATGACGAGTCGTGATCCCGATCCAGGATCAGTCCTGTTAGGTTGAGGCGGTAGTTGTTCGGGCCTGACCGCCGTTGCACGTTCTCTGACATACTGTGGCAATCTACCACTCCTTGCATGTTCTTCCACCTCATCCTTCAGGTGGCGGCATTCATCGGTAGTGTGCCCATCCAGCTCATGGAATAGGCAGTACTTTCCAGTCCTACGCTCCCGCTCCGTGGGATCTCTCCTAGGTGGTTTTCGATATGGGAGTTGCCCCCGAGTTTCAGTGTAAATTCGTTCTAGTCCTGCCACCAAATCTGTGTATTGCCTGAATCTGGGCTCTCGGAATTTCTTCCGTTTATCAGGACCATCATGTGCGTCATCCTGCTTTCTCTTTCCTTTGTCTGCCCTGGACTGTTCCCTGGCGGTTCCTTCACCTTGTGCAACATTTATTTCCTGCCTCTCGGCTCGTGATTCCTCTAATCGAATGAATTTTTCAGCTTCATGGAAAAACTCTCCAAGATCTTGCGGTGGATCTTTAGTCAAAGAGTCTTTGAATTCGGTGCCTTCTCCAACTCCTGCCACCGCCGCCATCAAAATCATCGATGGGTCCGGGCGATCTACAGAAGTCACCGTTGCATTAAATCGTAACAAAAAATCTTTTATGGACTCTCCGGTCCTTTGTTTTATTGATGCCAAAGTCATCACGCTCTTAGGTCGTGTCACATGAACCCTAAACTGCTTCATGAAGCAATCCACAAGCTCGCCCCATGTCCTGATTGATCCGGTATCTAGCTGCCTAAACCAAAGCGCAGCCAAATCTGATAAGAATAAGGGGAAACATCGTGCCATCACTTCCTCGGATGCTCCCAGCACTTCCATGTGTCTGATATATCTGGTGATATGCATGGTCGGGTCTGACTTTCCGTCATAAGGATTAAGCGTTGGTAGTTTGAACTTCGGAGGGTTCCTTGCATTCCTGATATTCGGAGTGAACGGACTCCGACTAACTTCTTCCAATCCTCCTCCTGAAAACCCTCCTCTCATGAGTCGTCTCACAAGGCCAATCATTCTTTCATCTCCATCTAGGGGTTGCCCCCTTGTCATGTCTCTGTCTTGCCCTCCGAGCCTTGTAGGGAATTCTGGTACGTACTCTTCGGGTGGCTCGTTAGCATTTATGTTGGCCCTAGCCGGTTGAGCTCCTCCCAAAGGTCCTTCTGCGTTGGATCCTGTGGGCCTGCCCCCAAGCCCTTGTTGATTGCCTTCTGGTTCTGTATTCTGTCCTCCGTTGGGTTCCATAGCCCTAGCTCCTTGTTCCACATTCATAGCCGCTGTAGCTGGTCCAGGGTTCTGTGTCCCTGTAGCTCTCATCTGCTCGAAGAAATTCTGCAGCATCTCTTGCTGGCTTTTCATCATTCTTTCCTGCATCAGATTGGTCATGGTCTCCATTTCGTCTCTAGTGATGTAGATCGAAGCTGGTTCTTCTCCAGCACCAGAGGATGCCTCTTGACTTCCTGCTTGTTGGCTCCTCTCAGTTCTTTGTCTAGTTTGTCGAGTCATTGTAGAGTCAAATCTGAACCCTTAAAATTTCAAGTCTAAACTCTGAATCTGGTGTAGCGGGTGCTAGTTGCTCTCAGTGAAAGCACCAAAGTGTTTGCGCCAAAAATGGTCACAAACCCCGAATGTAGTGAAAGCACCAGCGTATGAATACGAATCAACAGTATTCACACACAAATCACAGATCTTAAGTAAGTGGCAAGCAACAATCAAGAAATAATGAACAGTGACACACAATTTATAGTGGTTCGGCTATCTCCGGCCTACGTCCACTTCAAGGTTTTTATGATTGTATTGCTCGATGCTTGAAGATTACAATTCCGTATGTTGTATTACAACTGATTTTCTGAACTAAGTCTGAATCTAAGGCAGCAATGATGATCTGGAGTAAATCTGGCAGAATCTGGGCGCTCTTTAGCTCTCAAAATTATCCGACCTCTTTTCTGAATGACCAGGGGCTCTATTTATAGGTGTAGGAGGCTGATATTTCGCCTAAAATGAGGGAAGACCAGTTCTGGCACGTGAGGAGGCCCACATGGCCGAAATCTGGAGTCCCGGGCCCACTTCGGGATCGATTCGACCCTTGGTTCGAATCGATCAAGAAATTGTCCAATCGAGCTGAAATTTGGTGTGAACATTCTTCATCATGTGTTGAAGCTTCTGTGAAAATTTCATAGCATTTGGACTTGTAGAACTCGAGTTATGATCGATTCAAGTCGGTGTTTTTCGAATTCTGGAGTCATTCGAATCGATATGCTCGAATCGATTCGTTCGAATCGATCCTTCTGCACGTGAAGATGGTGACGTGGAGCGCAAACCTTGCATCGATCCGCTTTTGTCGCCAGTTAGATCGAGTCGTCCCGGAGACTTCGCTGCCTTGACTCGATGGATTCGAAGACACCAAATATCCCTGGGTTCGAATGGCGCCTACTTCGTATCGATGGCCAACGTGTCTTGATCGAAACGTAGCCGGATGGATTCGAAGGAAGGCATCGATTCGAACACGCCAACCTTGCATCGATTCGAAGCAAGTATCTGATGGGTATGAAGCGAGAGGTCTTCATGGGTTCGAGTGTTGGATTCGAACCATCGAGCCCAGATGGATACGAAGGTGTTCAACCTGAAGGTTGCGAGGCGAAGTGGCTCGATGGATTCGAAGTACTATGCGCTGATGGAGTCGAAGCAAGGGTGCTTCTCGTGGATTCGAAGGAATTTGTTTCGATGGAGTCGAAGACCTGCAGCTCTTATGGATACGAAGCAGATGTAGTCGAACATGATGGATTCGACGCAATGATCTTCTGATCGATTCGAATCAACCTTTCCTCATGTATTCGAGCTTAGCCTATTTCGTCCATTTCCTTTTGGCGATATCTTGAGCATACGAACTCGGATTGACTCGAAACTTGGAACGTTGCTTCACCTGACCTTGCTTGACATGTCTTATCAATTCCAGCCCGATCCGGACTCGGACAAAATTCATCGATATCCATGGTGAACCTGCGATGCACAATGGATGTTCATGACTAATAATCATTGAATTTCAGTTAATCTTTGGGTATCTCGACTTTGTCAAAAGTTGGGATAACAGAAATGATATATTATTGAGTTGGTTTTGAAATGACAATAATATTTTGGTTTTAAAGTATATACTATTTTGAAGTAAAGGATATGGTTTTGAAATGGCAATAATATTTTGGTTTTTGAAGTATATACTATTTTGAAATAAAGAATATGTTTTGAAAGGGCAATGATTGTGTTTTTAAAAGTATATATATTTTAAATGACCACGGTGTTATAATAACATTTGGTTGTTAAAGATACCGGGATCGGATATGGACATACTCTCTGTCGATATCGAAAACCACTTTGACAACTGTGTACGCGGTGGAGTTTCCAAAATGAAGTAGGATGGTGGTGACGATCCTAAGGTATATACGTGGACCCAACTCCCGTGAGTTGGCATAAGGTGGCTAAAACAGGAGCGATCTCGGACCAGTGAGGTAGCAGTAGCACCTCTTATCGGACGCACTTCTTCGATACTATTCTATTACTTTGTGATTTTTGGTGGCCACCCTTCGATTTGGGAGTGTTGTTCGAGGTGGAACGGTAGTGGCTGCTATGCGTTTCCATCAGTCCGTGTGCGTAATTGGTATATCTACCCTGGCATTGCCTTGTGTGCCGTGTCACCTACCATATCGAGCTTTACTACGAGTTGTGATTTCTCCCGTAGCCTGTGGAGTATCGAGGGTAGCCCCCATTTTGGGAGTATGCTAATACTGGATAGACTACTAGGACTATTACGTGTTAAGGGCTATATGGGTAACCCCTTGATGCTATTAAAAAGTATGTTTATTTTATATTAGACATTATTATAATAGCGAATATTACTACATAGTAGATAGTTTAACGGATCCCTAAGAGATGTGAATCCCGAACATTTCTTAAGTTACTACACTCACGTTAGACACTGGATAGGAGATGTCAAACCCCGTAAACATCTCTGACACCGTTTACACTCATATTTATTTCATTGATTTAACTTACATAAGATCTTTTAGTTCTGACTCGAGTGTTTTGTCTTTTCAATTCGCTCGGGTCAGCCTGAGCATTTCAGGATTTGAAGGCCCTATGTCTGGAGGACGAAGACAAAGATTTTATTACTACTATTTATTATATTCCACTACACCATTGTATTCCGCTGCATAAATTATCATTCTCTGGTATGTGTAACTCTGATGTGTATTGTATAAGTATAATCAAATGTTTTGTAAAACAGCTTCATGAACTGTTATTTGATTATTATATTTTATCGTTCCGCTGCAAGATTCTATTTTGTTTCTTTTATTTCTCCACTTTTTCTTATTTACCCCATAACAATCCTCCCTTCTATATAGTTTAAGTTGGCACGTGTGTCTGCTTAAGCGTACAAAAAGGTGGGATGTTACAGAGACTGTCCGCATCCAGATAAGCAAAATCTCCCTATAAACAATGGTTCCGCAAAGAAACGAAAACGTGCATTTACCGCCGCTCTAGATGACTCATCCTCGAGCGATGATGGTCAGAAGACAAATAATTCAAATATGTGTTTCACGGCGGTTCACGACTCCGATGAATTCAGAAAAACGGACTCAGAAAAAGGTGCACGTTTACAATACATTGGTTGAAATTGCATGCTTAGGATTGAATGATTGATTGATTGATTTTGAATTGGTGTGTTGTTTGAATTTTAAATTTTTATTATTATTTTATTATATTATTATATTTTTACTATTATTTTATTATTACTTTATTATTATTTTTTTATCATAATATTATGTAATATACTATAATTCTAGTAATATTCCAGATATATATATAGATATTAAAAATAATAAATATATATATATTAGAATTCTTAAAAGAAATAAAGCATGAAAATTCAAGGACACTTGTCGACATGGTCCCCTCCATGTTGTCGACAAGGGTACAGAAGTTTGAAATTCAAATTTGAATTCAAATGTTTGAATATCCCTCCATCTTTTCACTTCTTTCAAAACTCTGAAAAACTACCTTTTGAGCAGAGAACCTATCCTTTGAGAATATATTTATTTACTATCTCTTATCACAACTTTTCACTTTCATTTTCAAATTCAAACTCTTATTTCAAAATATCAAGCTCTCTGCTCTCTACTCTAATGGCTTCTTCAAGCAACCCCTCTACAATGAGACTTTCCAAAAACATGAAAGAGCAACTCTTTAATGATCCGGAGGCTATAAAAGCATATATCAACTATGCTTACTATGGAAAAGTCCATCCCGGAAAGTTTGCTATATTTCAAGATTTCTCTTCTTATGAAATCGATTCACATTTTGCAAACAACCAAATTCTTAGTCTTGTTGATGCTTCACAAAATGATTGTTTGTTATCCAAATCTTGCTAAAATTTTCTATGCAAATCTCAACCGTGGATTTTATAATGGAAATGATGATGAAATTTGGAGTAGTGTCAAAGGCACTAGAATCATTTTAAATTGTGATATTTTGGGTACCATTCTCAATTGCAAAAGCACGGGAATGGATCTTTCTAATTTTAAAATCGATGAAAATGATCGTGAGACATTTCATCGCATTTTTGAAGGAGATGAAAACTTTGAATTCAAAAATCAAAATTTTCGACCAAAAGCAAGAACTGTTAATCTTCTTTTACAACATACTTTGACCCCAAGATCGGGAAGTTTTTATAATCCAACTTCAAAAGTTTGCAAAGCACTTTTTGCTATTTTTGGAAATTATGATATTAATTGGACGCAAGTTATTTTGGATGAACTTCGTCCCAAAAATCTTGAAATGGGTGAAAATACTTTGTATCATGGAATCTATCTCACTCGGATTTTTAATTATTTTGGAGTAGATTTCAAAGGAGAAGAATTTGTTTCAAGAAAAGTTTTTAATCTCTCAAACATTTCTCTTATGAAAATTCCATATGTTTTTCAACCATATGAGACTCTTGCTGAAAAGGAAGAGCGTTTGGCTCATGAGGAGATGGAAGAAGAAGAAGAAGGGGATGAAATGGAAATAGAAGAAGAAGAAGGTGAAACATCTTTGGAAAGTATTGATTATCCCTCTAATCCAACCAACGAAACCTTACTCAAAAATCAAAAGACTATTGTTGAGAATCAACGGATTCTTAAAAGATCCGTTAGTAAGAAATTAGATAAAATGTCATCCAAGATGAATAAGTTTTTCTCCAAAGTCAACAAGAAACTTGGATTAACTTCATCCTCATCATCCTCTAACTAGTTCTATCTATTGTTGTATTTGTTTTAGTTTGTTTCCAATTTGAATGTTCTAGTATTTCCTAATGTTTAATCATTTTATCGATCTACTATGAAATGAAATTGACTTACAGTTCTGTTATCTAGCTTATCTTATCGTCAGAATAAATGTTAGTATATTATAGAAATATATATACATATACACAATTATTCACAAAATCAAAATAAGTCATAAAATTGAACTAACCCCTGTCGACAACCCCATATACCCCATGTCGACATACACTGGTCAGAAATGACTTCTCATTTTAAATTTGAAACTTGAATAACTACCTTATGTCTATTCATTTCAAACGAATTCCTACATCTATAAATACATATTTCTTCCAGAATTCATCACTTAAAATCATTTCTTATCTACTCTATCTATACTTCTTCTCACAAATTCAAAAATGGCCAATCCAATTCATAATTTGACTGAAAATCTTGAAGAAACCCTTAATTCTTTCAAGAATATTCTTCCATTCATTCTCCGTAATCAGGGACACTTAGAGTTAAGTCAAATGCAGATGATCAAGGAACAAGAAAAGCATTTCGATGTGATTCGATGGATGAATTCCTCCCTGCACAAAGATGATAATGAAGCACATCCTTCAGTCTCTCGCACCAATGATAATGAAAATTGGGATGCCATTTAAGCGGATCCAATATTTGGAGAAGAAGGATGGGTGGAAGTTCCTCGTAATGTTCGATTTTACTTGTTTGCGTTGATTGCTTGGATTGTTTTGATTTGATTTGGTGTGGATTGATGTGAAAAACATAATATGTATATGTATTATATGATCTTTGATTAGTTATCATGTCTAATAAGTATAAATAATTCTTAATCTATCTATTATATACTTCACCAAATATTTTATGCATGTTCTTTAGTACAAGAATAAGGGGGAGTTATATGGTCAGAAGTTAGTTTTTGTTGATGACAAAGGGGGAGAAGTATAAAATATAGGATAGTTAGGCATAGAATAAGGGGGAGTTATAAGTTTTAGGGGGAGTCAATAAGATAGAAGTAATATTTTATAAACAAAGGTTGTCATCATAAAAAAGGAGTAGATTGTTAGTCCTTGAGAATTTAGTTTTGATGACAACAACCTTAGAATAAGATTATAAAATATAAATACTAATATTACAGTTTAGATATATATGTATATGCAGGATTTAACCATGCAGGTACCAAGAATGAAGACTGTACAGTATAGAGATTCAAGATATCAAGATTGAAGACTCATGAGTATCAAGATATCAAGAGTTCAAGATTTCAATAGTACAAGATAAGTATCAAGTCTAGAATAATGTTAAAACTCCTAGAAAAGCATTGACATCTTAAAATCCATTTTATTCGTGGAATGGAATCCACTTCTGTAAGGACCCGATTCTTCGACTTCCGAAAATCGACATCGATACGTCCACTGTATCAACTGCCGAGCAACGAATGCCGGAAAACCGAATTCTTAGGGTTTTAGAAAGAAGAAAACAGAAGAAAAGAGAAGAGAAGAGAAACAACAGAACCACATTAGAAAAAGAAAACAGAGACAATATCAGAATCTCACATATCGCAGCGGAACAATATATAATAGATAATCACTAGCCTTTTAAAACAAAGAATTATATCAGTTTTTTTACATACATCAATCATCAGAGTCAATATACAACAATGGACAGTTATATAACTTGTCCTCATACAGAATACACAGCGGAATAAATACTATCAGATACAAATACTACATCTCGTCATCCAGCTTATCTCCAGAGCTCCAGAATATCCTGATAACATAACTCTAGGCTGCCCGTGTGGAAATTGGTGGGCACCCAGAGTTTAGAAGGGAACAATAAACTCCGAGTCAGTCATGGTGATTGGTGTGAGATCGTAAAACAGTTTTATCTTTAAAACAACAAGAAGATTTAAAGTCAATTCGCAATGCTTTTGGAAAATGAAACTACCATAAGACCTCCCACCACACACACAATGCAAACGCAGAATTGGAGGAGATTTCTTCTTATGATAGTCAAAGATGCTTACTACGCAAATCAA
This sequence comes from Allium fistulosum, assembly GCA_030737815.1. NCBI lineage: Eukaryota > Viridiplantae > Streptophyta > Magnoliopsida > Asparagales > Amaryllidaceae > Allium > Allium fistulosum. The sequence goes on from CM060901.1 coordinate 1,512,708,523, forward strand.
ATCATTTTTGATATTATTATTAGTGCATAGAGTGTAGAAAACATTTCGAAAGTATAATATTAATCTTAGCCAGCATAGGCATTCCGCACTTATGCCTACTATACCTACCATCCAAACAGTGGTGACCACCATAAGTGAATGATAGGTTCTACAACTAAAACCGTACAAGTCTCGTATTGTTTCTTTGGATTTCCAACAAATGGTCAGGCTAAGGAACTTCCTATCCACGATGGGTACGTCCCTGGAATAGACGACCCGAGAACCTAACATTACGGTTAGATCTCTGCCAACACAAGGCCGGGTTACCTCTGCAAAAATAGGTAACTACTGACACGCGTATGTCATCCCCCGATCGTCACCGATCTTCCCGAGGATCCCCGATTCGCAACAACCACAAAGTAATAAATTTGCAGCAATCACAGAGGTTAAGTATCTGGGCCCATACCATGATACCACCTTTATCCAGAAGGAATGACATACACTAAGGGGCGCTACTCCCTAGAACCTTGCCACATTCTTCCTGTTTTGACCATTTCCGGGGTGTGAGGCTCGATGAAGTCTCGTCCATAAAGCTACGCTTTCTACAAAGCCATGCTTCGGGTCAAACAAAATGATCAACCTATGATCACAAAGATATAAGATCAAACAAATGATCATATCGCAAATGATCAAACACTGATCATTTCACAGCAACACTCAGTATGCCACGTTACCAAATTGGGAGTATATCGCTGATGAATTTCAACTACATAACCTCTGAGCTCGTACGTCTCAGAGAAGGGTGTTAAGCTAAGAGAATAAATTCTCCACCACCAACAGAAATGTATTTGAAAGAAATCAGCTTTATATCTCAAATTGTAACGTCAGACACACAATCCATACAAGTCTGTTCCGGGATCGAACAGAACCGGAGGCACTTCTCACGAAGCCCTTGCATATCCGGATAAATTTCTAATCACGTCCGGACTTCCCGTCACTAAGGGTGATAAAACCTCTAAACCGGAGATCAGCCGATGTAGAGTAACTCGACGGTAATCCTTCCGTTTTCAAAAATATCCGGTCTTCAACACCGGTCTTCGAATGCAATTCATAACGACGTATCACATATTCGGAATGGGTTATACGACCCCATGGTCCTTTCCCGGCTAACCCGAATAGTGAGCGATTATTCAAAAATAAGTGTGACGTTCAAATTCATCCAATTCACAACAAATATCCATTCAAGGTAATTATTGATAGTCGGTTATTTAACTATCAATAAAGATGCGCAACATCATCAGATTCCAAATAATTTTCCCAAATTATTTATCTCCCAAAATATCTTTACTAGATATAAAATTTCCACACTTTAAAAATAATCAACGTTTATTTTTCTAAACAGTTTCCATTTCCTTTATAAATTCCATAGTGAATTTATATTTCAAAATATCTACTGATATACGATTTTCAATCAATTTCAAAGATTCACTTTCAATTTATCTTTAAGAAGATAAATTCTCAAAACGTTTCATTTCATATTGGAAAAGCATTTCCATACTTATTTAATAATAAGTAGTTCACAAATCTATTTTATTTTCAACGCTTGGAAAATATTCCATATACTTAAATCAATATTAAGTATATATTCTTTCTTTAAGGAAAACATTCGAGTCAAAACGAATGTTACGTAAAACATCGTTACGACGACTCAAAATCACTAGTATAGGGATTCGGATTTTAAGATAGATATATAAATCCCAATGCTGCATAAAACATTTCCTTTCGGAAATCATTTACTATAACAACAGTGTTTTAGTCCACCATTTCCTTATATTTCTCGAAAACGTCTATTTCAACAATGAATGTTGAAATCTATGTATTCGATACTTAACACGTTTTAAAACATCTTTTAAAACAATTAACCTCATTTTATAATATCGCTTCCCCAAAACCATATCCATTTTACTTAAAAATATATTCACTGTCCAAAATCGTGAATATAATTCACTTAACCCAATCTCAATCATTTCTACACATTTTTATTTCAATAGAGATTCGCTATCCAAAAATCGCGAATATATCTTCTTTAAAAATCTTCTATATTTAATTTATCAAATTCAATCTATTTCGAATTTATAAACACGTTTATAAATTCTATTTCTCTTTTAATAACAACTTCGATTTATAAATTCCTTTTTTTAACAAATTCAATTTATACTCGATATAAATATCACAAGTCCATATTTTTTTTGTTAATAACTTATCATTCATTTATTTTAAAAGAAATCGTTCTTTTAAACTTTACAAAATTTAAACTTTCAAATTTCATTAACTTATGAAATTCCATTTTTTACTTCATTTTACACTTATAGGAACTTGTCTTACAATCCCAATATTTTGAATTTATAAATATCCATTTTTGTACATCTTTTATTACATTGTTTTTAATACCTCAAAAATTCCAATTAACCATTTTATAAATTTCTTAACTCTTTATTTCAAAAGAAATTACTTTTTGGTTACAATTCACAAAATCTTAACTTTTTATAACCTTTAAAATTTTAAACGTTTATTTATTTAGAATAAATCACTTCAAAATTTTATTTTAAAATCAACATCATATTTTTTTATATTTTTCAAAGATGAATCCAATGATGCAACGCACCAATTAGTCAATCACAACATTCAATATCATATATCAATATGATAACAGAATATACATCAATATCTGTAAATAAATAAATACAGTTGAGGAATCCAGTTGGATCCCTCCAACCTGTTTCCCTGCATCCAAAGACGTTAGCACAATACCAATTCCACTTCGAGGTGGAATATCGCGGTATATGGGTTTTATAAAAATAATCCGCTTACTAACGGCGCAATAGGGTCTCATCCGCTATACGAGGCGGGAAATCATCAATCCAATATATACATATGCCAATATGTATATATTGCTATATATATATAGATATATCCTACTATATCTAATATCACAATCCAAACAGACAATCAAATCAATCAATAACTGTAAAAGAAAATCCACTTTCATTTGAGTGAGAAAATCTCACCTTCGCTTTTAATTCGCAATCCATTTTTTTCCAATTCCGGCTTGTTTTCTCGATTTATACCTTGTATAAATAAATTTATACAATTCTATTAATATTGAACAGATCAAATAATAAATTTTCATTTGATAATTTTGATTCGCCAGTGATTTTATTTTGACCCCATTTCTTTTTAAATAAATTTATTTAACTAACTTTTTTAATTTCAAACTAAATCCCCTTTATATAAATTTTCTTTAAGTGACAAATTAAATAAATTTATTGGCTACATAAACCACCTTAATAAATCATTTTTATCATAGCCTAGTAAATTAAATCTACCTTTTCTTCATTTTCAACTGCATATGAAAAATAATCCATATAGGTTTTAAAAATCCAATTTTCATAAAATTTAACACTTAAAAACTTCTACTCTTCCCAAATACATTTATATTTTCTTTACTGTAAATAACCCACAAGATTTTTTTTCACTGTAAAAATTCTAATACATATATATATATATATATATATATATATATATATATATATATATATATATATTTATAAGATTAAGCAAATCTGGGTTCAAATTCTTCTATGCACGTATACAAATAACCTTCTCTATTCCTAATTATTTTTCTGTAACATTCCTTTCTTTTAAATCTAAATACATACATATATATGTATTTTAAAATCTAGTGAATTAGAAATCTGTTTTTCTGTACATATTTAATTTCCCAATCTAATTTGAATTGAAAATTTAGCAAATACCTCACTGCTACTAGAAATTCGACGAACAGCCCACCCCTACGTGAGCACAGATTGCACGCTGCTTGCTCGAGTCACCCTCCCAAATGTCGCCGCCGAGAGCAGCACTTCACCTACCACGCTCACGCTACGCCATCGCGATTGTCCCCTGACCTCGCGCTCGACATCGCAGTCCCCCATAGCCACTGCCCCACGCCCACGAGCGCCTCCGCCTCCAGCCTTCACGCGAGCAACTCACGACGCGACCCCATTCTTCCATCACGATGTCCAGAACCCACTCGCGACATCGCTACAAACTCCAAACCCTAGAGATGTCGGCCTCGACTTGGACCTAGACCGAAACTGCGAACGCGATCCACAATTCATCGCCGTGGCCTCGAGTCCCCTCGCAACTCCCTGACCCCACGCGATTCGCCTCCAGCTCGAACCCTACTTGAGGCTCGCGCGATCGATTTCAATTGAAAAAAAAGAAGGCTGCGAAGAAGCTTAGCTTGGTTGCCATTTGATTTCATTTTGATTTTGAATTAAGAAAAAGGATACGCGGCCATTTTTAAACTGCTCGATTTTGTTTTCATTTGTTTTAAATCTGAAAAGAGGAAGGAAGGGGGAATTTAAAAATGGAAGAGGATGGTTCGCACGTTTATTCTCGTGATTCTCGGCGTAGACACTGGGGCGTGCTTTACGGGATGAAAACGTGGTGATGAGTGACAAATTTAAATTTAAATTCGAATTCGAATTCGAATAAATTTCGATGCGTTTACACGTCGTGTGCTCACAGATTAACTCCAAAAAATACGAAATTGGAAATCCGACAATAATACAATATTCCGGACCCAATGGAACTGGTTTCGTCGAATTCCAAGACTGTGCCTCGGACGGCTATTTTTAAATATCGGTTCGAACGATAAATTTCAAAACTGAACAAAACAGTCCGAAATTAAATTTTGAAGCTTCCGTTATTTTCAGTATTATCAATATGAATTTTACAAGCGCTTGAAATATTTTTCTTTAGCTTTAAATTGAAGATTCAAATTTTCATTCAGTTTCGATTGATTAAATTTTATAATTTAATCGCCAAATTCAAATTTATATCGGGGATTCAAATTAAATCATCATTCAAATATTTAAAATTAATTAAATATTTTCAATTTAATTTGTTCAAAATTCTGGGTCGTTACAGACTTCCCCCCTTAAAAGAATTTCGTCCTCGAAATTATAAGTTAGGAAAAATGGTCCTTAACTCGTCTACTATTTTTCCAACATCTAATAGTTTTATCCAATTTTCAAAATAAATCTTTCTACTAAAGATTCGTTATTACTTTAACTAACTCTCCAATTTCAATTATAAGTTTCAAAACAACTTTGTTTACTTTCAATTTTCAAATTTAAATTCAAATTCAAATTTTAACTTTCAAAATTTCTCAAAAATTTTCTAACACTCGAAATTTGCGAAAAATTTCGCCAGCGCCTCCTTTGCGCGGCTAATACGGTACGACTACAAAATGTCCCTACGGACTCTCAGATTTCAAAAAGAAAAAGAAAAACCAAGTGGCTAGACAAGAAATCATCAAAAACTCATATTATAATTGAAATACTTACCTTTTGTCGAGCAATTCAAATTTATCTTTGAAATCAAATCCAATTCCTTTATAACACCTGTATATCCTACTAGCCATAATATCTAGTTACAACATTCAAACTATTTTGTACATTCAATTACAAAATTTTCAATATAACTGCTTATATCATCTTTAAGTTCGCTATTGAAGTTATATATCCATTATGATTCAATTTTACATTTCACATTCATTTGAATTCAATTCACAATTCCAATCTAATTTGGATTCAGTTTATCTTCTGAATATTGAATTTTTATCGATTATCTTTCATTTACTAATTCATATCACTCTTTATATCAGTATCATTCACTAATTCATTTTAAAGTTCAATTTTCAATATTCAGCTTGAATTACATTTACTAACAAATTCAAAATGAAGTCTTAACATTCAGCTTTAATTTCATTTACTAGCAACTGTAAATTCCATTCATTCAGAAATTTATTTCTACTTACTTGAATATGTTTGCAAATTCGAACCATTTTTTTATTTAGTTCACAATTCAAGTTTTAAATTCACTAATTCAACTTCTATTTCATGAATTAATTATCAAAGTAGTTTATTCGGATTCAATCCATTTTATTTTTCTCAGGTTTGGATTTTATTCCATTTGATTCAAGTCTCATTTCATTTTTCAATTTCAATTCATTACTTACAACTTCAAAATGAATCTCAACTTCCAATTTCAGTTTCATTTAATTGATTCACTTATATTCTCTTTAATTTAACTTCATTCTTTAAGTTAAATTTATTCTGTCAAAATTCAATTTGTATAAGTTATCAACTTATTTCTTATTTCATAAATATTTTAAATAGGATTCCAAAGTCTTTTCAACTTTTCAAAAAATCATTTTGAAAACAATTCAAATTATCCTTTGAATTTCCAAAACAAAAATCCAAATTTCCAAACAACTTCCATTTAAAATAATTTGGCAGCAATCCCTCTTTTGGAAACCCGAAAATGAATTCTAATGATGTGGCCATCATCATCAGGATTATTTTCCAGCGACCAAAAAGAGGTTAGAGCTTTCAACTCTCCAAAATACTTTTCAAACCCTTTGAAATTCATTTTCAAATCAAAAATGATTTAAACTTTCCAAATCTCCAAAATTTTCAAATTCTTTTCAAAGCGTTTCCAAAAACTTTTCTGGAATTCTATTTCAAATTACAAATCACATTTATAATTTATATTCTCAAATTTCATTTGTATGTGAATTTATTTCTTAACTTTGGAGTTATGATTTCAATTTCTCATTCAATTTCAGTGATGATAATTCACTATTATTACTTCCTAACATCCATGCAACCATATACTATGGTACTTTATAGAAAAACATTTCTTTTATATACATAAATAGTTTTGGGCAAAATTATCTCATTTACCCTATTTTAAAACAATACTGTGCCGAATTGTTCTATTCGAGTGTTTAGAGATCCCTATCAATGATCGTTAATTACTCGTATTGATCAGAATCCATATACCACTCAACAAATCATTCATCACAATATAAAACAATTTTTTTATATTCACTAACAAATACGCGCTCGTATCTATTATTACACTCAACTCATTCTAGAGTACTACTGACTCTATCTCTAATGAGTAACACCCAACAGAGCAGGGTTGTCGCTTAACCATATGCTCTGATACCACGTTGTAAGGACCCGATTCTTCGACTTCCGAAAATCGACATCGATACGTCCACTGTATCAACTGCCGAGCAACGAATGCCGGAAAACCGAATTCTTAGGGTTTTAGAAAGAAGAAAACAGAAGAAAAGAGAAGAGAAGAGAAGAGAGAAGAGAAACAACAGAACCACATTAGAAACAGAAAACGGAGACAATACCAGAATCTCACATATCGCAGCAGAACAATATATAATAGATAATCACTAGCCTTTTAAAACAAAGAATTATATCAGTTTTTTTTACATACATCAATCATCAGAGTCAATATACAACAATGGACAGTTATATAACTTTTCCTCATACAGAATACACAGCGGAATAAATACTATCAGATACAAATACTATGTCTCGTCATCCAGCTTATCTTCAGAGCTCCAGAATATCCTGATAACATAACTCTAGGCTGCCCGTGTGGAAATTGGTGGGCACCCAGAGTTTAGAAGGGAACAATAAACTCCGAGTCAGTCATGGTGACTGGTGTGAGATCGTAAAACAGTTTTATCTTTAAAACAACAAGAAGATTTAAAGTCAATTCGCAATGCTTTTGGAAAATGAAACTACCATAAGACCTCCCACCACACACATAATGCAAACGCAGAATTGGAGGAGATTTCTTCTTATGATAGTCAAAGATGCTTACTACGCAAATCAAATCATTTTTGATATTATTATTAGTGCATAGAGTGTAGAAAACATTTCGAAAGTATAATATTAATCTTAGCCAGCATAGGCATTCCGCACTTATGCCTACTATAGCTACCATCCAAACAGTGGTGACCACCATAAGTGAATGATAGGTTCTACAACTAAAACCGTACAAGTCTCGTATTGTTTCTTTCGATTTCCAACAAATGGTCAGGCTAAGGAACTTCCTATCCACGATGGGTACGTCCCTGGAATAGACGACCCGAGAACCTAATGTTACGGTTAGATCTCTGCCAACACAAGGCCGGGTTACCTCTGCAAAAATAGGTAACTACTGACACGCGTATGTCATCCCCCGATCGTCACCGATCTTCCCGAGGATCCCCGATTCGCAACAACCACAAAGTAATAAATTTGCAGCAACCACAGAGGTTAAGTATCTGGGCTCCATACCATGATACCACCTTTATCCAGAAGGAATGACATACACTAAGGGGTGCTACTCCCTAGAACCTTGCCGCATTCTTCCTGTTTTGACCATTTCCGGGGTGTGAGGCTCGATGAAGTCTCGTCCACAAAGCTACGCTTTCTACAAAGCCATGCTTCGGGTCAAACAAAATGATCAACCTATGATCACAAAGATATAAGATCAAACAAATGATCATATCGCAAATGATCAAACACTGATCATTTCACAGCAACACTCAGTATGCCACGTTACCAAATTGGGAGTATATCGCTGATGAATTTCAACTACATAACCTCTGAGCTCGTACGTCTCAGAGAAGGGTGTTAAGCTAAGAGAATAAATTCTCCGCCACCAACAGAAATGTATTTGAAAGAAATCAGCTTTATATCTCAAATTGTAACGTCAGACACACAATCCATATAAGTCTGTTCCGGGATCGAACAGAACCGGAGGCACTTCTCACGAAGCCCTTGCATATCCGGACAAATTTCTAATCACGTCCGGACTTCCCGTCACTAAGGGTGATAAAACCTCTAAACCGGAGATCAGCCGATGTAGAGTAACTCGACGGTAATCCTTCCGTTTTCAAAAATATCCGGTCTTCAACACCGGTCTTCGAATGCAATTCATAACGACGCATCACATATTCGGAATGGGTTATACGACCCCATGGTCCTTTCCCGGCTAACCCGAATAGTGAGCGATTTTTCAAAAATAAGTGTGACATTCAAATTCATCCAATTCACAACAAATATCCATTCAAGGTAATTATTGATAGTCGGTTATTTAACTATCAATAAAGATGCGCAACATCATCAGATTCCAAATAATTTTCCCAAATTATTTATCTCCCAAAATATCTTTACTAGATATAAAATTTCCACACTTTAAAAATAAATCAACGTTTATTTTTCTAAACAGTTTTCATTTCCTTTATAAATTCCATAGTGAATTTATATTTCAAAATATCTACTGATATACGATTTTCAATCAATTTCAAAGATTCACTTTCAATTTATCTTTAAGAAGATAAATTCTCAAAACGTTTCATTTCATATTGGAAAAGCATTTCCATACTTATTTAATAATAAGTAGTTCACAAATCTATTTTATTTTCAACGCTTGGAAAATATTCCATATACTTAAATCAATATTAAGTATATATTCATTCTTTAAGGAAAACATTCGAGTCAAAACGAATGTTACGTAAAACATCGTTACGACGACCCAAAATCACTAGTATAGGGATTCGGATTTTAAGATAGATATATAAATCCCAATACTGCATAAAACATTTCCTTTCGGAAATCATTTACTATAACAACAGTGTTTTAGTCCACCATTTCCTTATATTTCTCGAAAACGTCTATTTCAACAATGAATGTTGAAATCTATGTATTCGATACTTAACACGTTTTAAAACATCTTTTAAAACAATTAACCTCATTTTATAATATCGCTTCCCCAAAACCATATCCATTTTACTTAAAAATATATTTACTGTCCAAAATCGTGAATATAATTCACTTAACCCAATCTCAATCATTTCTACACATTTTTATTTCAATAGAGATTCGTTATCCAAAAATCGCGAATATATCTTCTTTAAAAATCTTCTATATTTAATTTATCAAATTCAATCTGTTTCGAATTTATAAACACGTTTATAAATTCTATTTCTCTTTTAATAACAACTTCGATTTATAAATTCCTTTTTTTAACAAATTCAATTTATACTCGATATAAATATCACAAGTCCATATTTTTTTTGTTAATAACTTATCATTCATTTATTTTAAAAGAAATCGTTCTTTTAAACTTTACAAAATTTAAACTTTCGAATTTCATTAACTTATGAAATTCCATTTTTTACTTCATTTTACACTTATAGGAACTTGTCTTACAATCCCAATATTTTGAATTTATAAATATCCATTTTTGTACATCTTTTATTACATTGTTTTTAATACCTCAAAAATTCCAATTAACCATTTTATAAATTTCTTAACTCTTTATTTCAAAAGAAATTACTTTTTGGTTACAATTCACAAAATCTTAACTTTTTATAACCTTTAAAATTTTAAACGTTTATTTATTTAGAATAAATCACTTCAAAATTTTATTTTAAAATCAACATCATATTTTTTTATATTTTTCAAAGATGAATCCAATGATGCAACGCACCAATTAGTCAATCACAACATTCAATATCATATATCAATATGATAACAGAATATACATCAATATCTGTAAATAAATAAATACAGTTGAGGAATCCAGTTGGATCCCTCCAACCTGTTTCCCTGCATCCAAAGACGTTAGCACAATACCAATTCCACTTCGAGGTGGAATATCGCGGTATATGGGTTTTATAAAAATAATCTGCTTACTAACGGCGCAATAGGGTCTCATCCGCTATACGAGGCGGGAAATCATCAATCCAATATATACATATGCCAATATGTATATATTGCTATATATATAGATATATCCTACTATATCTAATATCACAATCCAAACAGACAATCAAATCAATCAATAACTGTAAAAGAAAATCCACTTTCATTTGAGTGAGAAAATCTCACCTTCGCTTTTAATTCGCAATCCATTTTTTTCCAATTCCGGCTTGTTTTCTCGATTTATACCTTGTATAAATAAATTTATACAATTCTATTAATATTGAACAGATCAAATAATAAATTTTCATTTGATAATTTTGATTCGCCAGTGATTTTATTTTGACCCCATTTCTTTTTAAATAAATTTATTTAACTAACTTTTTTAATTTCAAACTAAATCCCCTTTATATAAATTTTCTTTAAGTGACAAATTAAATAAATTTATTGGCTACATAAACCACCTTAATAAATCATTTTTATCATAGCCTAGTAAATTAAATCTACCTTTTCTTCATTTTCAACTGCATATGAAAAATAATCCATATAGGTTTTAAAAATCCAATTTTCATAAAATTTAACACTTAAAAACTTCTACTCTTCCCAAATACATTTATATTTTCTTTACTGTAAATAACCCACAAGATTTTTCTTCACTGTAAAAATTCTAATACATATATATATATATATATATATATATATATTTATAAGATTAAGCAAATCTGGGTTCAAATTCTTCTATGCACGTATACAAATAACCTTCTCTATTCCTAATTATTTTTCTGTAACATTCCTTTCTTTTAAATCTAAATACATACATATATATGTATTTTAAAATCTAGTGAATTAGAAATCTGTTTTTCTGTACATATTTAATTTCCCAATCTAATTTGAATTGAAAATTTAGCAAATACCTCACTGCTACCAGAAATTCGACGAACAGCCCACCCCTACGTGAGCACAGATTGCACGCTGCTTGCTCGAGTCACCCTCCCAAATGCCGCCGCCGAGAGCAGCACTTCACCTACCATGCTCACGCTACGCCATCGCGATTGTCCCCTGACCTCGCGCTCGACATCGCAGTCCCCCATAGCCACTGCCCCACGCCCACGAGCGCCTCCGCCTCCAGCCTTCACGCGAGCAACTCACGACGCGACCCCATTCTTCCATCACGATGTCCAGAACCCACTCGCGACATCGCTACAAACTCCAAACCCTAGAGATGCCGGCCTCGACTTGGACCTAGACCGAAACTGCGAACGCGATCCACAATTCATCGCCGTGGCCTCGAGTCCCCTCGCAACTCCCTGACCCCACGCGATTCGCCTCCAGCTCGAACCCTACTTGAGGCTCGCGCGATCGATTTCAATTGAAAAAAAAGAAGGCTGCGAAGAAGCTTAGCTCGGTTGCCATTTGATTTCATTTTGATTTTGAATTAAGAAAAAGGATACGCGGCCATTTTTAAACTGCTCGATTTTGTTTTCATTTGTTTTAAATCTGAAAAGAGGAAGGAAGGGGGAATTTAAAAATGGAAGAGGATGGTTCGCACGTTTATTCTCGTGATTCTCGGCGTAGACACTGGGCGTGCTTTACGGGATGAAAACGTGGTGATGAGTGACAAATTTAAATTTAAATTCGAATTCGAATAAATTTCGATGCGTTTACACGTCGTGTGCTCATAGATTAACTCCAAAAAATACGAAATTGGAAATCCGATAATAATACAATATTCCGGACCCAATGGAACTGGTTTCGTCGAATTCCAAGATTGTGCCTCGGACAGCTATTTTTAAATATCGGTACGAACGATAAATTTCAAAACTGAACAAAACAGTCCGAAATTAAATTCTGAAGCTTCCGTTATTTTCAGTATTATCAATATGAATTTTACAAGCGCTTGAAATATTTTTCTTTAGCTTTAAATTGAAGATTCAAATTTTCATTCAGTTTCGATTGATTAAATTTTATAATTTAATCGCCAAATTCAAATTTATATCGGGGATTCAAATTAAATCATCGTTCAAATATTTAAAATTAATTAAATATTTTCAATTTAATTTGTTCAAAATTCTGGGTCGTTACAACTTCGAGCTTGTTAAAGGGATGGAACCCTAAGTAGGATGGAACCTACGAAAAATCTAGTGGAACATTGTTTTGTATCCACTAACTTTTATTCAAATGTTTTACAAAATTATATCTTGTTTTCAAAATGATTTCAAAATCTTCCTTTTAAAATCAAAAACATCTATCCTGGTTTTTAAATATTTTAGCCTCAAAATAATCTTTATTTTCAATATCAAATTATCCTTGATTTTAAACTATCTTTTAACTATTATATATTTAACTTTTAATATTTATACTTAGATTTAAATATGAAATTATAGTAAAATTTTATATATATCAAAATATGATTCTCTGTACTTATTTATGTATTTTAACTATAGTAAAGTATATTTATAAAGTTTAAAATAGTGTTAATACAAGATAAAAGTTATTTTCAAAGAAAAACAAATTATCAAAAATTCCTTAGGCATGTCGACAAACCTTAGGGACCCTTGTCGACATGGTGTCAGTTAACTTCAAAAGTTTGAATTTCAAAAGAAGTGTTTATTCGTCATAACCTTTTACGAATGGACATGGCTGTTGTTCTACTATAAATAGGGGATGTTTTTAACGAATTTATATTCATATTTTTCTTATTTCACTTCTCTTCTTCTTCCACATTTCTTTATATACATTTTTACTATTACTCTGCCGAAATTTCCATTGAATCTAACTAGATCATCTCTGGTTTGATTCTCTATCACTATCTCAACAAGATCCCAGTGCTATTCAGAGTTATAGGCTTCTTTGTAATCAATCGAGCGAGAAAAGGTGTGATTGTAGCCAAGAAAATCAATCAAGTGAGAGAAGGTGTGACTGTAGCCTAGGAAATCAATTGGGTGAACTTATTGCCCGTAAAATCAAGTATCTCTACCCAGAGGATTGTGAATCTGGAGTGGTGTACCTCGTGGCCTTGAAATCGAGGGTGTAATTGTAAGAATTGATTTTGAAAGGAAATCCGTACTTGTGTTGCAGGACTGGATGTAGGGTAACTCCGAACCAGTATAAAATCCGGTGTGTTCTTTCCTTTATTGCTTTTACTTTATATTTGCATCTGTGTTTGATTCTGTGATCATATCTGAGTCTGAATATTGCATATATTTGTGTTCAAATTAATATAAACTCAAAAAGAATTAGTAATTCCTTAAAACACTATCCACCCCCCCTCTAGTGTTAATTCTAGCCTTAAGATCCGTAATCCGCATTTCTCACAAAAACAAGGGTCAAAAACAAATGTCATTAAAACATTGTTTATTATAACCCGAAAAATTTACACTTAGCTTTATTTAAAAATTTAAAACAATAGTTACTATCCTAAAAGATAATAAAACAATTTAAATACCTTCATAGATTTAAAAAATGCTCATTATCCCAAAAGGTAATCAATCACATTTATAATCTCCTATAAATAAACAAATCCATGATCTTTAATACAATAGTTAATTATTTCCAAACACTTCTATATCACCAATAAATTAACTTTAAATTCTTTATTAAATCGACTTATTAACTTTAAAACACTGAATTAGTTAATTAACTTTAAAACATTTTCATTATATTAGTTAATTTACTTTAATCACTTTTATTAAATCAATTAATTAACTTTAAATATCATTAATTAAAAAGATTTGTTAAATCCAAATAATCATTAATTAAAATGAATAATTAATCTCAAACATCATTAATTAAAACCCGCACCTTTGCTACCTATGTAATCTGGCGCCTAAAATTCCTCCCATTTGTTCTTTGAATGTCACATTTCACAATATATTATCACATTTCACAACATATTACCGATAAGATTTTAGAGGCTTTTAACATAAATTTTGCTTATGTTCCCCCTCCTAATATCCACTAGAAGAATTTTAGATTAAACTTTACCCTTTCAACCAAGAAAACTTTCCACTCAATCTATTCAATCACTTGGTAGAGCTTATGGATCAAACGTAACCAACATATTTTTAACAATATCTGTAATAACTCCACTTCTATAATTTATTCAACTTCCTAGTTCATCTCTTTTTAGGCTGACCCAGATCGTAGGCACGCAAACTAGCAATCTTGTATCGATAGGATCGACTACCCTGCTAATGCCATGCCTCGATCTCCAATGACCCTATCCTCCATTTGATTTTCAATTTTCGATATTTACTTGCTGCTTATTCATTTGCATTATATTGGTATCTAAAATGATAAGCCTCCTATGATTATTAAGGATCATATTCACATTTTTATATTAAATTAGATTTATGTCACTCAAGCGTTCTTAGTAATAATTTACCAAAAAAGGAAATTTATAATAATAATAAAATAAAATAATAATGAAAATAGTAACATAATAAAAATTAAAATTAAAATTAAAATTAAATAATTAATGCAACCTACATTAACCAATCTGCATTATTATTATTCTAGAGAAATATCGGCCACATGCATGCACACCTATAATTATATGCGTATTACACACACACACATAGGGCATCTGTATATGTGTGTGTGTGTGTGTATATAAAGGTATAAGAATGTAATTATACATAGATATATAAATATAAATATAAGAGTGTGTGTATACATATATATGTATATGTATATATATATAAATGGAATGTGTAGTCTTGGACCTTCTCTATCATATATGAAGTTTGAACAAACACTTAGATAGTCACTATCAGTTTTAAATAAAGCCTTAGCTAATAACTATATATAATTTTTCGTGTAGATATATTTTAATATATACTTTTTGTCAAATGAAAATAACCAATAGAGTTAGGTCCTTAAAATATAGATACCCACAAGTATAAACTCAATATATTTTTAAATATACTAGTATAAATTCTCATATCTATGCCATAAAATTAATACATCTGTAATCATAATCATAATCACACATTTGTGTAGACATATATAAATATATACCTTTAGTCAAAATAGATAATAAAGAGTGGTTGGACTACAAGACTAAAAGTAGATACCTATAACTATAACCATAGTAGAATACACTGGTATAAATTCGCACATTCTTGCCATAACTTTAACACATCATACATCCTTGTCGTAACTTTAACACACCCATAACCATTATCGTTCTTAAATGTACATATAACCTTATAAGTGTATATACATGTGTATACATCCATATGTATATAAAATGGTAGGTTTTTTTCAAGCTCCCGGACCATCAATAAACACAATCTAAATTGGTTCACCTTCTTAGAGCTCCAAGCAATTAGACCTGCTCATCTTTGAAAGTAATCGGTTATAAGTGCATGAAGCATACAGACCGGTTCATTATTTCTGTATCAAGCAGCTGGTCGCCTTCTCATCGCTGATGTGCTTCTTTCATTATGCCTCAAGCTGACACAATGCCATGCTCAATACATTGCCTTATTCAATACGCTCACATGCATCGACGTCAAACCACTCAAATGCCTCGGATGCCTCAGTGTGCTCTAACTCATCATCTTCTATCACTTAGAAACTTAGTTAGCCCATACATGTGCAGTTAATGCACCACTATTATCCCTCCATAACCCCACTATATCCATGGCGGATTCCCACCGCTATGATTTTCCCAAATAGCCTTAAATATAGCCTTTCCGCTTTAAGCCCGGCTATTTCCGCTATATCCAGTTAAACCCGCTAAATTTGGCTATTCCGCTATTTCTTTAAAAGAAATGAACTGAAAAATGTTATTTATACATTAT
This sequence comes from Allium fistulosum, assembly GCA_030737815.1. Classification (NCBI taxonomy): domain Eukaryota; kingdom Viridiplantae; phylum Streptophyta; class Magnoliopsida; order Asparagales; family Amaryllidaceae; genus Allium; species Allium fistulosum. The sequence continues at coordinate 1,512,724,937 of CM060901.1, forward strand.
ACAAATTTTGAAATTAATTTTTTAATTGAATTTTTTAACATATTTTCAGGAACAAAAATACTCTAATATTCTATTAAATTTAGTCATGTTAAATAACAGTTTACGTTTATTTACAATATATTTACACATGTTTTTATTTAAAACTAAATATGTATTAATTGTAGTTAAATTGAATGTTAATTTTTCATTTAATAACCATTTATATATTTGTAAAAACATTGAGTATGAGTTTTATATGCTATGTTAGACTCATCCACTACATCCCCGCTATATCTTCGCTATATCCTCGCTGTGACTTTTTGCACCTCCGCCACATTGAATCCGCTGAGCGCTTTAACTGCACATGCCCACAAACTCATTTACAATTAATAGGCACATCCTATCTGAGTGTAGTATCATCTTCAGTCCTCAGCACTTAATAATTTCTCAACAGCAATGATACTGCACATCCTCAGCACTTAATATTCAATAAGCCCACATGCAATGTAATCAAGTCTCACGGTTCTCAAGCTACCCAGCTAACAAACTTACACCTCACTCTCAGTTAGTTTTCAAGCCCAAATGTGTGTAGTCTCTTTTAACTGCTGCCTACAGTTCTTTGCTTATGCTTCACCACTCTTTCCAATGATACTGCACATTTGCCACTGCTTTTGCTTTATGTTACTCGGCACTCCCATATAGCTCAACTGCCATTCAGTGCAGCGGACCCTTCAAGCCATTCACTCACTCTTTTTTAGTGTAGTAATACTCACATGTTGATTCAGTCATACATATTTTGTAAAAAAAATTTATTTTAATTTTTCCTCCTTCAGTTTTTTGATCATCACAGTGATGATCGTATATATGTAATAGCTAATTCTAATAAACTCCTATATGGACTTTGTTTATTGTTTAATAAAATATGAGTGCTTTCCTCATAAGAGGACCACTCTTTCATTAAAAAAATGTTTTCAAAAGAGTTTAAGATTTTTTTGAGTTCGAGGTTTCTCTCAGAATCAACGAGTTGATTTGGAAGCAAAATAGTTTTAAGTTAGCTAATTTGAGTAGCTCAAAAATAAGCGGGGGAAGTGATCGGTTGGTAAGCATTTCTCATAAATATCATCCTTTGTAGTAAGGGGATATATCGTACAACTTGGTAGGACTTATTTTCTTGGAAAATTGGTTTATAAACTGAGATCATAATACTAAGCACTATTATACAAATATTTAATACAACTTTGAATATGATTTTGATATAATCCCAAAAGCATGATTTGATATACAAACGGTATTTGTATATATTGTTATTTCAAATTATTTAAGATAAAACCTAGGTATTTAGTTCTAAAATTTTATGTAAAGAAATTTGATATTGAATACAGAGAAATTTAATATAGAGTAATTTTGGTAACATAGATTTTGATATGAGTTTTCTATATAGAAAAGATTTGTATGTATGTTATGTAGTGCGTCTGAGCGATAGTGGCATAGGCTAGATAGTTATAAAACCTTTTCCTTGTTTTTCCTTTATAGTGAAGTGTGTCTAATAAATAAGTGAAACTCTAGTAAGTTACTTTATTGATGCATGTATCCTATATATTTTGGGTAGTGTGGTATATTCATCGTATTATGATATGTTTGTTTAGTAGTTTTCATTTGTTAGAATGATATGGATTTTTCAGGGATTTTGACAGTCTGAAACTTTTGGATCGTTATAAAACTTATAGCTAAGTGTTTTTTGAAAATATAATGATGGGTTTTGTATAACTGTTGAATTGAGAAGGTAGCAAGTTCACACAACTTTTAAATTTGTTGAACATCCTTGATAAATAAACCATTCGATGTTATTGGGCCAACTAATAAACGTCTTTACCTTTGGGGCGTTTAAGGAAAGTACACATTAGGCCCGAGTATGGATATCAATGCTTTACTCTTCCTAACTACTTTCCTAACCCCATGGACAAAGAGTTTGAAAAGGTTGAATTGGTTATAAGACCCGGATTTATTTTGAGCCTTCATCTAAATTTTAAAAAGTAGAGTGAATCTGATATTTTGTATATACTCTTAGGATGTAGTAGAGTATTATACGAGGATAAACTTTAGTTTTGTTGTTATGAAATGTTTTATAAATAAAGTTACAGCTTTATAAAATGTTTTATAAGTGAAGTTGTGTTTTCATAAAATGTTTTATAACTTGAGTAATGTTTTATGAAATGCTTCATAAATGGTTTTAGTATTAAATAAGATATTATTTGTGTAAATGATTGTGATATAGAAAGTAATTGGTACAGTTGAAGAAACAATTGGGATAAAATATGTAAGTTGTACATAGATCATTTTATCCGCGTGACATTTCTGATCCAGGGTTTGAGCACATGCTTTCTATGTAATTTACACTGGTCCGAACAACTTTTCACACTCGATTATCAATAAGGAACATTTGAAATGGATTTTTGATATAATCTCGAGGTTTTCTATCATATTATATGGTTGTGTTAGTGATGTGCACGTAAATGTGCATATTTTTACTTCCATAATTAATCTAATTTAATTAAATAAATGAGCATATAGGGTATTTTAACAGGTTTAAACCAAAATTTCAGTTATTTTCAAATTATCATTTTTTTCATCTTCATATAGGGGCAATATCATCATTTTTGTGCATATATTAATTTGAGAAAATTTACTTGGACATTTTATGTTATTTTTATAGGAATTTGGATTCAAATATGAAGAGGCTTCATGAAAATATGCATGCACAAGAGAAGGAAACAAAGGAACGAATAAATAAATCAACTTATGCATCATGGAGGACCCTACCTTCCCACTTACCATAATCCCCTATTAAGAGCTAATGCACATGATTAAAGCTACATGCACATTTAAATGGAGGATTATGCTCATGCTAATGATAACTTGGAGGCCACACTTCCTCAAGGGTATTTTAGGTAGTCTCTAAAAATATGGATTAGGGTTTCAAACATGTATAAATACCCCTTATGTTTCATGTAACGAGCTCTTAGCCTGCACTTTAGTTAGTTTAGTTTTAGGCTAAAAAATAAACAAAAACCCTCTTTTCTTTTTAATGGCTTCTTTGCCTTCTTTCATGTAATTTTCTTTTTATGCAATTTAATTTCATGCTCTTTTAATTCTTATTCTTTATTTTATGCAATTAGTATAGTTTTATTTCTTGCAAGTAGAGTAGATTTATTTCATGCAAAATTAGTTAGCTCTCTTTTTCCTCTTATATTTGTTGACATGATAACAAATATGAGAAGCTAAACCCCTTCAATTTAGGGGTAATGATGCTCTCTTAATCATGTAAATTCAACATAGTGATTTCATTAGATCTCTTTTTGTGCTTAATGGAAGTTTTGAGGTTGTAAATATTTTGTTGTTTTAACTTTAAATTTGATGGCCTATGTTGTTGGCACCAAATAGGCTATGCTTAAACAAACATAAACACAAGTTACCTCTTCATCTACATATGATTATGGTAATGAAGTGAATTTTAAAATCAAAATTTGATGGTCTATATTACTAATTAATTGTGAATAGATCATGCTTAGAATAGACTTTATATTCAAGTTCATTAATATTTTCATGAGAGTTAACAAGTGGTTTAGTGGGTATATTTAAGTTTGATGGTTTATGTTGGGCTAATTAATAGCACAAATAGGCCATACTTATGATAAACATATCAACTAAATTCACAAATGACCAAAAGAGAGATCATAATTTCATTTTGTTGATTTATGTGATCATGAGAAGGAAATTACCTCTAAATTGCCTTCTCCTCTCATATTTTTATGCACTTTTAGTTTTTGTTAATTTTTAGAAATTTTTAGCTAATCACAACTTCAAATCTTGGTTTAATTTGATTGAGTAGAATTTTAAAATCAATACAATTCCCTACGGATCGACCCGTACTAGCCACGTACTAAAATTGCACGCTGTGTGCTTGCGGTTATTTTTAATTAAAAAATTTCGGTGGTTTTTTAACTCGATAGGTGCAACGACCTAGAATTTTGGTCATTCAAAATTAGGACATTTAATTGATTTTAAATATTGAAAAATAAATTTTATAGATTGAATAACTTGAATTTCAATAATAGCAATTTATGGGATACTTTAATTGTTTGATTTAATAATTGAAAATTGTTTAAATAATAGAATCTTGAGCTTTAAGCTTGATAAAAATAATAATTTCAAAGCTTATTTAAATTCTATTTAATAAAAATGAAGATAGGAAAACTTTTAAATTGGATTTAAAAGTGATTTAACTGATTTTGAAATATATCATTTTAATTAACATATAAAAATAGCCTCCAAGAGCACTATCTCGGATTTCGACGAAACCAGTGTCATTGGATCCGTAATAATGAATTATAATACGCCGTCAAATTTTGTAGCGATCATACATACCGTTAGGTCGTACGGGATAGAAACGCATTGAAATTAATATTGAAGATTTAGTATAATAATTGGGTTCAAAATGTTATCTTCTCCATACGATCGAATTGGGGCTCGATACTTGTTCCATTGAGTTAGAAATAGGGGTATAACGTTAAGAATGCCAGGCGGCACGCCTCGATCGGGGTTCGGAATTAAATATCTAGATATTTTGAATTTTAAATAATATTTTTTTTTCGATTTAACTATACACAGCCATTTTCCTTTCATATCAGCCCACTTTTGCCTGTACAAGCCGCATACCATCACGTGTCTCGCCTCCATCTTCTTCTATTTAAACTGTCTCTAGGAAAGGAAAAAAAAAAGAGAAAAACGAGATTTCAAAAATCAAGAACAAAATGTATATTCGATGGTAAATTCTAAAATAAATGTTTTTGGGTTTGTTATGATGTAAGCTATCATCCCTGGGCTTGGTGCAAGGCATAGTTGTTGTTTGGGGTGCTCAACAGTAAAAGTCGAATGGGTGTGGTCATATAGGGTTGGCGATTTCTTGAAATCGAGGGGAATGGGATTAAGCAAAGGCTGGAATTGGATCCGTGAAGGAAAGCAGCACCTCGACGTGAAGTTTTAGGGCATGCGATCAAGTATGGTGGGTCGCGTTTTTGGTTGGAGTCTCGGTCATTATTGAAGGGGGGAGGATGGTCAAGATCGAGGAGAGGGAGATGATGGCGTTGTCGGATTTTAGTTTCGAGCTTTGGAGCTCCGTATCAGTTAAAACGTGCACGACCATATGCATTTGCGTGTACAGGAAATGGGATTAGGGAAGAAGAAGGAGTAAGGGTATAACTGTAATTATATAGAAGTTATAATTAGTTTATTTATTTTTAAATTTAAGTATCGATAACTTATAAAATTCAATAAATCTCTCATATGAGGTCCGATCGAGAGAAAACTTTTTACGTTACGCTCATGACGACGAAAGCTTCGAAATGGAACTGGTTTGGATGGATTTGGAGACAGTTGAATTTTGGGCTAAAACCGGACGTCGTCAGGTTTTAGTTCCAAATCGGAATGGCCCGGCGGCGATAGGAAATTTCGGTGAGTTAATCTCACCTTTTTGGATAACTAGTATGATTTATAGTTAATAAAAATTGTTGAATGATTGTTTAAATGAATTATTATATATAGTTGGTTTGGATATATTCCCGCCTATTGGAGCAGATGAGACCCTATTACGTTTCCGTGTAAGAGTGGATGACCCTTGGTATACGAATCCCGTCTCGAAGCGGATGATTTATATTTTATGATTGCATAACATTTGTGATGTAGGGAGAAACTGGTTGGAGGCATCCAACGGGATTCCTCGCTATTATTGAATTGTTCAATGATATTTCTTTTATATGGTTTATTGATTAATAAATATGATTGTGGATGATGTGGTTGTAACATCGTTGTATGTTTGAAATTAAAACCTAGTAGTGATAGAAAATCAATATTGATATTGGATAAGTGTTGGGTGGTTATTGGCCTCAAATTGGTATTTTGAAAATACTATAAATTGCCGACTAAGTCGGAATTGGTTTTTGAGACAAGAAATGATTTTTAAATCCGAAATTGGATTTCGGAAATATTTTAATGGTTTTCTAATTAAATATATTAAAATTGTTTTAAAGTTATATAATCATATTAATATTATTTTAAAGTTAATTAATTATTTTAATATTGTTAAAAGTTATTTGTTTATAGTTAATTTGTTTTAAGAAATTAAATAGGTCAACAAATTGAAAGATTAATTATTTAAGAATAATTATGGTTTGAAACTTAAAATAAGGATTATTAATAAGGTTTTAAAATAAATTGTTATTATTTATAAAATGGTAAGATTAGTTTTTATTATTAATTCTTAAAAACATTTTGGAATGAATAATTATTATTTTAGGATATTTAAAGTTAATGATTTCCATTTATTTATAATGTTCATTGTTAATAATTATTATCATATAGTGATGTTTTGAGGTAAATGATTTAAAATTATTTATAAATGTTTCTGAGACCCGAAAATGGAGTCGAAAGACTTAGATTTTATAAAGAAGTTATAACATGGTTCGAAGAATTTAGGGAGAGTTATTTGCAAGGTTAAAGAGTTTATAAAGGGTTGGATATTTATAAACGAATTTTAGAAATAGGTTTATTGATTTATTAAAGAAGTTTATAAATGGAATATGGGCCATTTAGAGTTATAAATGATTTTGAAATGTACAAGAAGTTTATAAGTGACTAAATTCTTGGTAAAGGAATTATTAATGTTTTCAGAGATTTTATAAAATGGTTTATAAACGATCTTGGAGAATTGTAAGGGGAATTATAAACGATTTGAGAATCAAATAAAAAGGAAACTTTTCTAAGTTTTGTAGGTATACTTATACCGTTGGAATAAGTATATGGCTATTTCAAAATATGGAAATATAGGGATTTGCGAGTATATCTTTTAAAGGTGTTTATATACAAATAATTTACAAGGTAATTGTATGTATAAAGACGTATTAAAGGGGGCCAATGATTGCTTATATACCGAGCCAATATTGATTTTCCAAATAAAATAAATCCCTGATTGACTATTTGTTATTCGAGAGTTAAATAACCGACTATCGAAAATGGACCCAAAATGTAACTTTGGAAATATCTAGGAGAAACACGTGAGTTATATGGCACAGTCATCTCCGATGATGTTGTACTGTGCGTATAAATCTCGTTTCGTTCTTCTAGGACGATGATAAGGAAATCCGTCCACTAACGGTTAGGAGGTGATCTGCTATCTTATCTTTGTATGTTTATTTCCTAGAGAACCGGGGTTGAGTTTACCGAAAATTATCAAACGTTGTTTCGAAGAGACCGGGATCATATCTGTTATCCGAAAACCACTTAGATCCAACGAATGCATTTCGAAGTGAATACATCGTGAAGAGCATGGAATCGAAGATAGAGATTTGAAGTGCACGGGCTAATCACTACTAATCCAGAGGTTGATTCCAAAATGGATGTAGTAGAAATAGTGCCTTCGGTTTCGTTCAGATCTAGAACAAACTTATATGGATGAATGCTATCAGCACATTGTCATTGGAGGGCAATGAGCATTCTAATTGTAAATTTCTTGAAAGGTAATCGTATCCTCAAGCCCCATCAACCGGGAATGACTGAAAATCAGGGGAGATGCAGCAAGGCTAAATGGGTCGCACCCATTAGGGTATGTTGTCACCCTTCTAGATACATCTACATGTTTATGGATTGGTTGTGCATGAGATCTCGATAAAAAGGGTTGTAAAGCAACCGTGGTGATGACAAATTCGGTACTATCCAATCAGGGGTAGGCCGGCCTTGTGTTGGTAGGGGATCCAGGCGAGGTCCTCGGTACATTTTCTAGACGTCTACTATGTAGGTGCTACCCCAGTGCCTAGTCATTGTATGGAATCCATTCTCCAATAAGCGCTGTACGGTTTAGTTGTAACCTATTATGCTAGAATTTAATTAATGTAACAATTTCGGCTAAGATTAATAAGTATTTGTATCTAGACACTATTATAATATCAGAGGATTTCATATAAAATGTTTTGGTTATCGTAAGGTAAAAACCCGTCCGTGTTTATGTGCGGTGTGGTCTTACGAGATACCTTTGATATTAAAGATTTTCTTATAACTTTAAATCCAATTGGGTGTGTTTTCTCACGCTGGTTTTCCAGATTGACTTGGGTGTTATTTTATTATAATGCTCGGGTCAGACCAAGCATATTGCAGATTAGATTGGATGCTTGGAGCTTCAAGTGAGGAGTTGGAAGCCTAGAGACATATTTACGTAGATGGTTATTTTTCCATTGTATCCATTGGTGTGTTATCAGCAATTGTGAGGACATACTATTATAACAGTCCAGGCTGAAATAGGTTAGTATACTCTAATTGATGTCTGTATACATATTACAGTTTTGCTTTTGTGTAAAGACTTGTGACATATTATAAATTATTCGTTCCGTTGTGAGATTCCATGTTGTTTAGTTTTCTTCTTATCTTCTTCCTTCTTTCTTTTTCCCCTAACAATCGGGTTTTCCGGCATTCGATTTCTTGGCATGTGATACAGTGGACGTATTAGTGTCGATTTTCGAGGGTCGAATATCCGGTTCATTACAATAGGAAATTTGTCGTTAAATAGGAAGGGAAATGGAGGTTCTGATCATACTCTGTGCTAGAGATGTGTGTTGATATATACTAGTTTGGAAGTGAAATTTATGTGCTCGAGTAAATGATCAGACCAAATATCGCATATGAATGATCCATGTACATTGTACGGCTTAAGTTTATGTATGCTAAGTTTTTGTTGGCTTAGGAGAGTTTGGAGAATGACTTTTTAATTTTTTTTGAGGTAGCTTGAGTAATCTTCTAATTAATAAACTAAGGTTGTTGAGCGTAATGTACGCTTAGTGAATTATTTATCATCCTTGTACGATAAGAGGGTTTTTGTACCTACGCAAACCTTAAGCTTTGTTTACTAGTAATTTTGAATATTGCAAAGTATTGATATATGCTTGTTTATTTTGTTAATTGGTCGTGTTGGAATTTCGGGTACAAAATGTTACGGGGGGGGGGGGAGGGGGGAGGGTGGGAGAACGTAGCGATACGTAGTTTCGAACACTTCGTATTTAAATATTTGAATCTTGGTTTAATGTGGTAAAAAGAGATTTTATAATCATGTTCAACACCTTTTAATTAATCGTACATGAAGGTAAAACTTGTTACTGAAATATGTTTACAAAAATAAATAGTTCGAAGATAATGTGGCCGAAAATCATTTTATCGATAATTAGCTTCTTACTGGATAAATATTGTTTGAATTTTTTTTGCATGTCTAATATATTATTTTCCCATTGACTAGAAACTAAAAATGTCTTGTATGTTATGGCTAACTAATTTGTAATTAGTGAAGTAAGCATGATGTCATGGAGTGCGGGTATAGATATTTATGTGTAAATGGAGATATTTTATGAAAGGAGTGAGGTGGAAATTTAGCACTTGAGAAGGAGGTTACTTTTGGTGGCTGGCCAAGAAGGTTTTGGAGGTGATATTGGTCTATTTTAAACTCTATTAATACACTTTAATAGCCCACAAAAACAATCACTAAGTGATGAACAAAACCAAGTTTCATGCTCTTCTCTGCACTTTTACTCTCTCTAATCATAGCAAATGAAGTCCAAACTCTCTCAAACTTTGGCCAAGTCTAATGCAACCTAGGAGCAAGGGAAAGCAACTCAAAGATGGAAGAAGCGGAGCAGAACACCCTAGATATGGTCATGGGTGTGAGCAACGATTAAGAAAGGACGGAGACTGAGAGCTTTGTGGGGGCTGGAAGGTGTTTGCTTGCTTTTGGGTGATGGTAGGAAGTGATCGTGTGTTCTAGGTGGATTTTTTGGATACTGGAAGGTTTTGGGTGAGTTAAATCACCATTGAAAAGTGAATATTGTGTTTATAATTGTGTGTTAATATAAAGTTAAGAAGTTAACTAATGAAGTTATAACTTTAGACCCCTCTTGCTTTACAAAGCAAATGATAACTTTATATGTTATATATCCACTTCTATTGCCCTCTAAAACATTATACATGGCCTTTAATTTGTGTATAAATGTTTGGTGTGGGTGTGGGTGATGTAAGTATGTTTGTAAATGTTTATAACGAAAGAGTCGCTTTAAGTGCACTACGAAAGCCCATGTGTTTAACTTGTTTAAAGTGGTGATTTGAAAGTATATTATGAAATGATATATTTTGGTTATGGTGTACACTTATAGTAGTGTATGGACAACAAAAAAATGGTTTGGAAAACTATAGAACTTGTAGAACAAAGTTTGAAAAGTTAGAAGGCAAGAAAAGTTACTATATGGACACTTCTACATGCCTTGTTTTTGGGATTTTTAGTTATGGTTTTGAAAGACATCCTTAGGGGTTTCTTTGCAATTTTATTAAGTACTTTATCTATATTACTTATTGTAAAAAAAGAGTTTAAAATAGTTGTTTGGGTTAAGAATCAAGAATTTTTAAGTATTATTTGTCCAGGTATCTTTTACAGCACTTAACAATGCTAGTTTTCTGACATACGGCAGCAATTCTGAGTTCCTATGGCACTATTTGTTGTAGTGTGTTTTTTAACTATTTTTGATGGCTTTAATGAGTTTAAAATAATAGTTAAAATTATATTTTTGTGGGATCTTTTTATGAATGATTAATAGCAGGTTTTAGAGTATTTTAAATATGGTTTCAAGTTTAAATATATTTTATTAATTATATATGAATTTTTAAAGTAAAAGGTTTTCTTTGTAGCATTTATTTAAAATGGTTTTTCTAGTAATTTGTAAATTTGTTATTTTATACAATATTTTATATGGATATTTAAAACATATTTTAAAGTATATTAAAATTATTATATGTATGTATAAGTTTGGAGAAGTGAGTTAAGTAATTTTATAAAAGGATAAAGAAAAGTTTTGATATAACAATTTGTTATAATAACGTATTTTGAGAAGTTATTTAAAAGTATATAATGTTTAATAATGTTTTAGTAACATTTGTTTTTAACCTTTTGAATATACTTTGGAATATACTTTGTTCTTTAAAAAGGGTATATTAAAGATAACGATAAGTATAAATGTTTTGGGTTCATAGCAACAATTTTTAAGTAACATTTGTTTTAAACACATTTGAATGTATTTAAATCTTTGAAACAAGTATTTTGAAGATAATGAAGTATGGAATGTTTTGGAAAAAGGATAGAAAAAGTAAAGGTTTAATTTTTAAATGATAGAAGGAATTTATAGTAACAATGTTAGAGAGTTGTTCGTTTTTAACCTCTTCGATTATATTTTAAAATAAGAAATCTTATTAAATTATTTTTACGTATTCTTATACCTTTGAAATAAGAATATGAATACATAGCGCCCACTCTCCCTCCCCATACCCTTGTCCTTTTCATTAACCTGTTACCTGCTCTTCCCACTCCGTCCGTACCTCATCCCCATACCAACCCATCTCTCTCCCGTACCCTCTCTCCCGTACCCTCTCTGCCCCGCCTTCCCTCGTCGACACCGACCATCTCCACCACCCACCAGCTCCTCTACCATCTATCATTAACCTTCCACATCATCATTCCACTCCAAACACACATACATCCGCCTCTTTCACCACCTCACACACCTCTTGTACCTCCTCTGATCTGCCACCACCCACTGACACCCCCCGACCCATCTCTGAACCCTCACGCCTCTACCCCTTCCCTTTGGACCTCACTTTTCAAATCTAAACCCCTGAATGCTGGTAAATACTCACCAGTATTGTTTGACTTGGACTACACTGGGCAACCACTACTAGTTCCACTACACATTGTTGAAGAGGGATTAAGCTACTGGCGTAACTGGTTAGTTGGCTTTTTCCTTGATGATAGCCTGCCATACACCACAGTTATTAATCATCTAAATCATGCCTGGAAGCTCAAAGGTACATACTCTATCAGAAAAGACAATAAACACTTTTACTTCGACTTCTCTTTACCTGAGGATCGATAAATGATATTACAAAATGATCCAATCTTCATTAGAGGCAAGATGTTTATTGTCGCTAACTGGTCACCATCTTTTGGCAATATTCAATCTAATATTAAAAAGGTTCCTATATGGGTCCAATTTCACAACATCCCACTCCTCACATGGACTCTTCTAGGTATCAACTGGCTAGCATGCCACCTAGGTGATTTAATATGCTACAATGAAGCAACAGAGAAAATGATACGTCTTGGTTATGCGAAATGCTTAATTGAAATTGATGCATGCAAAGAGCTACCTCAACAAATCCTCCTTGGTGAAGGTACAAATGTGAATGTTGTGGAAGTAACATACGGCTGGAAACCACTTATATGAACCACTTGCAGATCATTTGGTCATTCAATTAATAAGTGTCACATTCCCTCTATTATTTCTGCAACAAACATAACTGTTGTTCAGTTTTCAAGGCATCATTATCCTGACCCAAAGCAACAGTTAACAAACCTCGAAGCAAAAGATACTTCGAATCTAAGTATTTCTACAACACACCTTCACACCTTCACCAAACCACCCATCCATGACCCGGTGCAGAAGCGCTCCCGACTCGGTGCAACCTCCTCTAAAACTCCAAGCATGCCCACACCTATTATTCACACACATACCAAACCACCAGTTAACAGACACACTGGCATGTCCACTGCTGTTAACCCACCTATTCTACCTACCCATACCCATGCCACTGCTAATGCACCTTCTACAGCTTCCTCTATGCTTCACCATTCTAATAAACACCCCAACTCACTCCATAATAGTTTTTCAACCCTTAGTGACACTGTGTGCATGTCCACTGACATGCACACCCCTTCCATTGCATCTGTTCATAACTCCACACTACTTAACCCTCCCCACTTTATACCCCCTGACCACTTTACACCTTTACCACCTCCTCACACTCCCATAACCAATATCACACACACGTCTAAAACCCCTCCGGCACCACCATACTCCAACATACACCTTCCCTTGCCTATCACCAATGAACTCATCCTTAATAAGATTATAACACCTTCCACCTTCCATGACCAAAACATCATCATCTCTGAACTCCACAAAACCAATAAAATCTCTGCTACTATTTTATCTCCCACCTCTCCCCCTCTATTCTCCATGAATCACTCCTCACCATCCCTGAGTTCACTACTATTCTATGAACCAAATGCAGCAACAAAGACTTCCATAGTTAACCAAAAAGCAAAGAAGAACAAAGCCACAAAAGACAAACACAAAGACAATCAACAAGTAATAGATCAGGATAATATGGAAACACAATATTCAGAAGAAGAAACATGCATTAATAAAAACACAAGCTCATCTTCTAGGAAAACAAGATCTGGGAAGAATGGAAAGAAACAACATTAAACCCCTCCATGATAGACAATATTTGTGCATGGAATGTCAGGGGTGCACACCTGACATTAAAACAAAAGGTAATCCAAAACATCATTGCTGAACACAAACTGGGCATGATTGCTATCCTTGAGACCAAACTTGATAAAATAAAATATATCAATTCTTCCTGGATTTACACCACCAATCTAGAAGCTGCCCCTTATGGTCGAATCATGGTTCTTTGGAACCCTGCTATTTTTTCTTTATCCACTGTCCTTTATATAGACCAATTCATCCATCACTATTGCACACATATTTAGTCTTCCATTTCATTCTTTCTTACCTTTGTCTATGCCTCTAATAATTATTACCACAGATGCTCCATGCTTCAACACATCATCACCATTAATCTTGTATTTTCTACTTGGCTGCTTATGGGAGATTTCAACAGTATGTACCTCTCCCAGCAAAAAACATGGTGGCTCTCCCCTCATTCTGCATGATATTACTCCACTTAATCAAACTATCACCTCAGCCACCATCCTCCCCACTCCTACCACTGGCCCAACTTTCACATGGAACAACAAGAAACATGTGGGTCCAAGAACCTATTGTACTCTTGATCATTGTTTCTACAACCACCTTTCCATGTCCATCTGGCCTACACTCTACATCCATATCACTCCGCCTCTCATCTCTGACCATAGCCCTATCATAGCCAAGTGGGGTGCCAAACTTATGAACACTTTTTCTCCTTTTAAATTTTTTAATCTTTGGACTGAACATCTGGATTTTGGATAGGTTTTCTTACAGGGATGGAACATTGCAGCTCATGGTAACCCCATGTTTGTTCTACAGGAGAAGCTGTAAGAAGTTGATTAGGCAATGGGCTACAACCACATTTGGTAAAGGATCTAAAATAAGCACAAACATCAGAGAATAGCTCCAGAATACTCAATCACTTATGCTTGCACAACCTGACAACCTACATCTTTCTACACTTGAACATGAACTATCCAACAAACTTATAGCTACCAAGGAAGATGAATTAGATATGATAAAACAAAAACTTGGGAAAGAATTCCACTTTGAAGGTGATAGAAATACCACTTTCTTCCACACTGCCTTGAAGATAAAACACACCAAATCAAAAATAGTAAATATCACTGACAGACATGGTATTCAACACACTGATGTTGATGAGATCAATGATACATTTGTGGACTACTTCCAACACTCTCTAAATGATACATCATCCCCTATTGATATATCTATTATTCCATCCCTTGGACTGCCAAAGATCAACAATTATGAAGCCTGTGATATAATCACCTCTATTTCTGATGAAGAAATTAAGGTTGCACTCTTTAGCCTTAACTCGACCAGCACTGGTGGCCCTGATGGCTTTAACACACACTTCTACAAACACACATGCACTCACATTGCCCTAACTTTCGGCAAATCCATTCACCATTTCTTCAAAACAAACAAGTTACTCAATGGTATCAACTCAACTAACCTAGCCATGATACCTAAAATAAAAAACCCTTCGACTGTTGATCAATTCCGACCGATAGCATGCTGTTCAGTGATATACAAGTGCATTACCAAGATCATTGCAACAAGAATGAAGCCTCCCCTCTCCAGGATAATTGACCAAAATCAAACAGCATTTCTATCCTCGAGAATATTTCTGACAACATCCTCCTCACTCACGATCTCCTTCGAGCTTATAATACTGTTAATATCTCCCCTAGATGTATGGTCAAACTTGATATATAAAAGGCTTTCGACTCTATCTCTTGGACATCTATTGCTGCCATCTTATATGCAATGAACTTCCCTGAACAATGCATTGCTTGGATATATACATTTGTCTCGTCAGCAAGATACTCCCTTGTCATTAATGGTTCTGTAACAGGTTACTTCTCTTCCTCTAAAGGCATAAGGCAAGGCGATCCTCTTTCTGCCTATTTCTTCATCATTGTGATGGAAGATCTTAACTTTCTGATCAAACAGTCTGTTCAATACAAAGCCTTCTCCCTACATCCTATATGCAGAAACCCCATGATCACTTCACTCATGTTTGCAGATGATTTAGTCATCTTTACCAAGCCTACAAGCAACTCCATCAACTTAATACTTTGCAGCCTACAGAAATTCCACACAATGTCTGGCCTGCACATCAACATATAAAAATCTCAAATCCTTGTTGATGGATTAAATGATGAAGATAAAGACAGCATCATCACTCTATCTACCCTTAATCCTATGCATACCAATGTTGTCTATCTAGGTATACCATTAACCACTTCTATAATTACTGCCACACAGTGTCTGCCTAAGTATGAAGCCATCATCTCTAAGCTTTCTTCTTGGCTTTGTTCCTTTCTTTCACAGGCTGGTAGACTCACTGTAGTTACTGCCATTACCATTGGCATTACTACATACTGGTCCAGAATGTTCATTTTGCCTAAAAAATTGTTATGCATGATAAATTCTGCTCTCAACCATTTCCTGTGGCATGGTGATTGCCACTCCAAAAAACTAGTTCCAATAGCATTTCATAAAATATGCAAACCTAAACAAAGTGGTGGTCTGGGTATACCTAATATATCCTTATGGAATATGGTAGTTGCTTTAAAACATATAGATGCACTTCTCAATCAAAAAGAAACCAACCTTGTCAGGTGGATGAAAAGCAATTATCTTCGTAACAAGCACTTCTGGACCATGGACATACCACAAAACTCTAGCTGGTTTTTTCGTAGCTTACTTAACCTCCGTACCAACCTGCTTCCACTTGTCATCAACACAACCAATCCACATAGCAACTGCTCCTTCTGGCATGATCCATGGGGTGACATGGGTCTCATTCTCCAACTGAAAATGGATTATGAACTTAGAAGCATGACCGGCATTCCTGATAGTGCCAAGGTTAACACATATTACGACAATGAAGCTATCAGATTACCTAGATCGAGCAACCCTTATATCAACCAGCTCTGGAAGACATCATGCAGAACTATCACAAAGCAGATATGTAGGGCCTTCTTTGGACAACTCAACATAAACAACACTCGACAAAACTGGTATACAAAGCATTGAACCAACATTTACCATTGGTAAAAGGTAACTGGTACTGCAGAACTTGGAGTTCTAAAGACAAACAACGGGACAACTTTCATCTCTGGAAAATACTCAAAGAAGCATTACTGACCAAACACAGGTTATTTGAATTAGAACTTATTTCTGATAATAAATGTGCATTCTGCAAAATAGTTCCTAAAACAATCCCGCACATATACTTTGAATGCCATTTTATATATGTAATATGGAAAGAATGCTTGTCCACCTTTCAACTACCACTCCCACAAAACAATCACGCTCTTGAATGGCGAAGAATCTACAAACAATCGAAACATAAAGAGAGGAAGACTAGAACCTTGCTCTGCGCTGTTAAAATTTTCACACGAGAAATCTAGAGAGAGAGGAATTTACATGTTTTTGAACTGAAGGAGCGAACGCCATTAGATATTATGAAAGAAATAACCCATGTAATTACCCTCAGCATGCAGTGGTGGATAATAAAACATTAGACAACAAATAGCATCGGCTAGACAGTGCATTGACACGTGCACAAAACAGTTTGATCATTGGTTGTTTTTCTTTTCTTCAATTCATGTTTTCTGTTTTGTTCACATTATGTTTCATACTTTCTTGTTTGTATTAGATTATCTGTAATGTTTCTCCTTTCAAAATATCCTGGTAGGAGACCAGGATAAAACCCCGCTTGCCTATGCAAAAAAAAATATGAATACATTTTAAAGAATGTAAAATGTAGAAATGAATAGTGAAGTAGTAGAATGCATGTATATACTTTTATAAAGGTATTTTTATTATATATAAAAGTATTTACAGAGAAGTATTATTTGATAATATGGGGACTGGAAGTCACTTGTGCGACTTAATCGTGTTTGTGCGTTTACTTATCTATGAAAAGTATTTACTCATATATTAGCATTAAATACCGATAAAGTAGCCTTGTTCTATCTGTGAGAATTAAGAATGAGGTGCTAAGGTAGGGTTTGCATGCAACCAGTGCTCTAACCTACCTGACTTCACTCTTCACCGAGGGACCGCGTAAGTCGAGAAGGTTGGAAAGGGTGATAAGTATACGAGACTTGATTTCCATACGCGATCTTTTTTATTCCTATTGAATTTGACCAAATTAACTTAGGAAATATCTAGAAGTAACACGAGATTTATATGGTATGGTTATCCTCTTAGTGATTCTCTACCCTATATATAAACTCGACTTGATCTTCTAGGACAAGAGATAAGGAATCCATCTGGATAAGTGATTATCTATAACTTATGTGTTGTTTATTTATTTCTAAAAGAATCGGAATTAAGTTAATTGGGAATTCATTTATTAGATTTTGAATAGTTTGATAAGCCGGGGAGTGTATTTATATGAGATGACTCGAAATCATAACAAAACCGATATACGATTTCTATGTTATGGAAGCAGTTGTGGAGCAAAATGGTATAGATTTGCATTATCTATCCTAAGGATAACTTCAAAGGAGAGGCCATCGTACATTTCAAACAATGCAACCATGCTATACTGTCTATTTTGAGGGTGATCCCAAAAGAGAGGATGGCGTTAGCATTCGTCAGACGACTTATGTTGGAATCCAAGGAGAGATTAGTGAACTGTTCGAGTAGTGATGGCTCGTATGTTGAGATGCTAGTATCCATATAAAGATTCAAGATCTGATCGAGTGATAAAGACTCGTGTGATGAGATGTTGAATGTGACTTCTCCATCGGAAATGATAGAAAACGGAGTAGGCTTCATAGCCAGTGGGATTAAGTAACCCAAGGGTATATCAACTCCATATCTAGAGATGCTTATCTATGTTGCTAGCGCGAGTTGATGATATTCAGTGTTAACCCGCCTTTTGGCAAGGCCATAAACATGCGGATTTAACTAAATCGACTGCCCGGTTATCAAGGATGGAATACGATAGGCTTGAGTCGACTTGATGGATGGATGATGCAGCGTGCTTGGAAGAAGGATATTGGATTGGATAAAGCTGGATCGGCTATAACTAGGGTCTAGGAAATATGGATCGGCTAAACATGGTTCGGTATAGTTTGAAGGACTACTTGGAGTGGTTGAAGGGGTTGCTTCGGGTTAGGGAAGCACATACTTCGGGTCATTCCACGCTTTACTCAGGGTTTTTGAGCGATCGATAGTATTGTTTTAGGTTCGGCCTGAGTGGGTCGGCAGATGTGGCTCGGTGGTGATCTGGGTCGGCATTTCTGGATCGGCCGTGTTAGAGTGGGTCGGCAGGAAGGCTAGGAGACGACGTGGAGTGGGTTGGCATTGAAGTGGTTCGGTAGTGGAGGTGGTTCGGTCATGACGAGTGGATCGATATACATATGTGGTTCGGCATATTTGGCAGTGGATCGGCATGCTTGAGAGGTATCAGAGTTGGGAGTGGCTCGGTGTTGGGGTATGGATATGGTTTGGTCATGATGGAGTGGCTCGGCACACTTACAATTTCGAGTCAGGGGGTCGGCCTATCATTTCGGGATCGGCAAGCCATGGGATCGGTATGGGAGGAAATGGCCCGGGTCGGCATCAAGGTGGGTCGGCATGTTGGAGCAATTCAACGAGTTAAAGGACGTGTTACTTCGAGTCAGATGGAAGGCTAGTTCGAGTCAATCCCAGGGCAACTTTGGGTCGGCATATCCAGAACTCATGGTCGGTCGTAATGATGGATTTGGGGTCGGCAGTGGTCTTGATGGGCCTGGACCACTCAGGAAGCCCAGCAACTCGGATTTTGCCTATAAATACAGCATGTGGGGGTTCAGAAAAATGATCTTCATTATGTTTTCCTCCTACTTCTCCATTAAGGCTACTCTGCCATCATTGCTTTAAAAACTCTGGATTGTAACTACAATTGATTCTCATATCAATAAAAAGGAAATTTCTAGAGTGGACGTAGGTCGGAGTCAGTCGAACCACTATAAATCCTGTGTTATTACTGCTTTCTTTTTAATTTTTACCGTTCTTCACATTCATACTCTCTACATACATTTTATCTGTGATCTGTGACTGTGATTTGATGCTTTCATCTGGATTTGGGTGTTAGTGACCAATTCTGGCGCTAACATTTTGGTGCTATCACTGAGAAAGCTAGCACTCAGGGATTCAAAAGCTCGGATTTTGGATTTAAAGGCCTAGGAACTTGGATTCTGGAGACTATGGCAAAGCAATCAACCAGGAGACAAAGGACAGACAGGATTCAGCAAGAGGGAAGTCAGGAGGCTTCCTCTGGAGCTAATCAAGCCTCGATCTATATCACTAGGGACAAGATGCAGGTTATGATGGATTCTATGCAGGTGGAGTTGATGAAAAGGCAAGAGGAAATGATGCAGACCCTTCTTTGACAATTTGTACAAGCAGGAACTGCAGGAGCTCAGATCCATAGAGCTGGATCAGAAGGACTTAACCGGCAAGCAGATGGAGTGGTTCAGCAAGGGGCAGCCCCCAATCAGCAAACAACTATCAATCTGGATGGAACTAGACTCAGGGCACACCACCAGGTAATGCTGGACCGATCAATGGATGGATACCAGATGACGCTGCGCAGCCTGGCGCCAACAGGGATACAGGATTGCATGATGAGGAGTATGTATCGGAATTCCCCCAAGGGCTTGAGGGCAGTGAGGAAATATGGATAGGGGGCAACCCTTAGTAGATAACACTGTATTAGCCGACATTATCAGGCGAAATATTCGCGGAGGTTTGACAAACAAGGATTTGGAGGGAGTAAACAAAAGTCTGTTTACCCGTAAAAACAGAATGGCTAGAGATCCACCCAATTTCAAGCTGCCCACTTTGGAAGTACACAACGGTAAGACGGGTCCCACTAACCACTTGATGAGGTACACAAGGCATCTGGAAGTGCTGGGAGCATCAGAGGAGGTTATGGCCCGATGTTTCCCCCTGTACTTGACCGATATAGCTGTTATGTGGTTCAGAGAGCTGTAGGATGGATCTATTGGAACATGGACAGAACTGGTGGATAGGTTCTTGAAACAGTTTCGAGTTCACATAAAAAGGCCAAAGAATGTGATGACATTGACGTCAGTTAAATAGAGGGTGGATGAATCGCTCAGGACTTTCTTAACTCGGTTTATTGCAGCAGTTGCTTCGGTGGATCGGCCGGATCCATCAATGGTTCTGATGGCTGTAGTATCAGGAGTCAAAAATAATCCGGATTTCAAAGTATCGTTGATACAGGACCCACCAATGGATCTTGGGGAATTCTTTCATGAAGCCGAGAGATTTCCTCGACAAGAGGATGCATGTCTGGATATGAAATCAATAGAAGTAAACATGGTTAAGGACGGAGGACCGCCCGGTGAAAGCTCGAGTAAAGACAAAGATAAAGGGAAGAGGAAGCGCTGGGGAGAACCAAAATTCTCCACTTACATAGGATTGAATGCAACATTGGAGCGGATATACTTGGATACTTGGGATCGCCTTCCTTATCTAAGGCCGGCAAGGAGGGAACCCTTAGAACGCGAAAGAGCATCGGGAAGGCACCGTCTCTTTCATGACCTGGACGGGCATGATACTAACAGCTGCCGACATCTAAAGGATATAATCGAGGAGTAACTAATCATGATGGTTTGGAATAAGTAGCAAACTCTGGGCAGACGGCTAAGTCACTTACTCATGTACGGGGACGGAGAAAACCCCTA
Source organism: Allium fistulosum (assembly GCA_030737815.1). Lineage (NCBI taxonomy): Eukaryota > Viridiplantae > Streptophyta > Magnoliopsida > Asparagales > Amaryllidaceae > Allium > Allium fistulosum. The sequence continues at coordinate 1,512,746,073 of CM060901.1, forward strand.
GGCATGCTCTGAGATGATGATAAACTGTGACGCTTGGGTTTGTGAAATCGGTTTTTTCTTTTTGGCTTGGACACTTGCTTTTTCTGGTTTGGTTTTGGAGTTTGGTTTGAACTCCCGGTTTTGCTTGATTTTTGTTTTGGATTTTGGTTTGGATGTTTGCTTTTTGGTTTGGGTTTTTGATATGGATTTCTGGTTTTCTGATTCGATTTGGATTTTGGATTTGATTTTGATTGGATTTTCCTCTGGTTTTTGGTTAAAAGGTCGTCGGGTATGGATGATGCTCGGCAAGGGTCCGGAGCAACCAGGGTTTGGCCTAGGACTTAGGCCCCATAATATATATCGGTCACTATTACAGGTCGTCGAGTATGGACTACGCTTGGCAAGGGTCCGGAGCGACCAGGATTCGGCTTAGGACTTAAGCCACGACATTACTCAACGTTCAGGGACACTGAACCAGAAACACCATGGCATTACTTGACACAGGTCGTCAGGTTGCACTTGGCAAGAACCCGGAGAGGTTACGAATTTGGATATTGGCTATGAACAGCTAAGGGTTTGGGCATGGACCCAGAGCGGTCCCGGATTTGGATACCGACCCGGAGAGGTCATGGATTCGGTTATTGGTTATTGGATATGGATGGATTAGAACTCGGTTGTCGGGTTTGGATGGATGTGGAATTGGATAAGGATTGGGTTGCTGGATAGGAATCAGATATCGACTCGGAGCAGTCGTAGATTTGGATAAGGATACGACAATGGCACTTGGATAAAATGGATTGGATTATGAATCGGAAGGTATGGCTATGGATAACATATGGACTTCGGATATCGGATTTGAGGCTATTCAAAACACACCTTCCAGTAGCAAGGCATGTTTTGGGGGGCAAATGTTAACCCGCCTTTTGGCAAGGCCGTAAACAAGCGGATTTAACTAAATCGACTGCCCGGTTATCGAGGATGGAATACGATAGGTTTGAGTCGACTTGATGGATGGATGATGCATCGCACTTGGAAGAAGGATATTGGATTGGATAAAGCTGGATCGGCTATAACTTGGGTCTAGGAAATATGGATCGGCTAAATATGGTTCGGTATAGTTTGAAGGACTACTTGGAGTCGTTGAAGGGGTTGCTTCGGGTCAGGGAAGCACATACTTTGGGTCCTTCCAGGCTTTACTCCGGGTTTTTGAGTGATCGGTAGTATGGTTTTAGGCTCGGCCTGAGTGGGTCGGCAGATGTGGCTCGGTGGTGATCTGGGTCGGCATTTCTAGATCGGCCGTGTTAGAGTGGGTCGGTAGGAAGGCTAGGAGAGGACATGGAGTGGGTCGGCATTGAAGTGGTTAAGCAGTGGAGGTGGTTCGGTCATGACGAGTGGATCGGTATACATATGTAGTTCGGCATATTTGGCAGTGGATCGACATGCTTGAGAGGTATCAGAGTTGGGAGTGGCTCGGCGTTGGGGTATGGATATGGTTCGGTCATGATGGAGTGGCTTGGCACACTTACAACTTCGAGTCAGAGGGTCGACCTTTCATTTCAGGATCGGCAAGCCATGGGATTGGGATGGGAGGAAATGGCTCGGGTCGGCATCAAGGTGGGTCGGCATGTTGGAGTAGTTCGGCGAGTTAAAGGATGGGATCAGCATCATCTTGCTTCAAGTCGAATGGCATGTTACTTCGAGTCAGATGAAAGGCTACTTTGAGTCATTCCCAGGGCAACTTTGGGTCGGCATATCCAGAATTCATGGTCGGTCGTAATGATGGATTTGGGGTCGGCAGTGGTCTTGATGGGCCTGGACCACTCAGGAAGCCCAGCAACTCGGATTTTGCCTATAAATACAGCATGTGGGTGTTAAGAAAAATGATCTTCATTCTGTTTTCCTCCTACTTCTCCATTAAGGCTACTCTTCCATTATTGCTTTAAAAACTCTGGATTGTAACTGCAATTGATTCTCATATCAATAAAAAAGGAAATTCTGGAGTGGACGTAGGCCGGAGTCAGCCGAACCACTATAAATCTTGTGTTATTACCGCTTTCTATTTAATTTTTACTGTTCTTCACATTCATACTCTCTATATACATTCTATCTGTGATCTGTGACTGTGATTTGGTGCTTTCATCTGGATTTGGGTGTTAGTGTCCAATTCTGGCGCTAACATTCAGTATCACATGTTCGGACGTAGACCAACTATATTTACCTTCGTGGTATATTTTTTCTAGATATATACATCACTCGTAAGGTAGATTCTGACCCTTATTAGGAGGCCCATCCCGATGAACTGAGGGCGCCTATAATGAAAATTTATATGCAAACACACCTTAGTGGTTTATTACATACCTAATATTGTTGTGGTGTGAGATGCAAGCAGCACGGCTATTTTTTTGATTTATATTTAACACCCTAGACATTTTCTATTATATCTCCTTATGTATTTATTAGATGGTTTTGGTTCCTTTGAGGGAAAAACCATTCAGGCAATTCAGTTGGTCTTAAAAGTTACTGTTATATGGAGCTCGTATTTCTTGGGTTTCTCACACTAGACTTATGTCTGACTCGTGGTTTTATCTTTCCCTTAATTCCTCCAGTGAAACTTTCATTACTATTGCATCAGTCGTCGTCATAACTGTTAGAACCCTTAGTTTATAGTTTCGACGATGACAACTATACAATGGAAATCATATATATACCATACAACTATACAGATACGAATACAAAGCAAGACAAACCACTATAGTGACAAGACGGTGACTAAAGCACTAAAGAGATTCATCTACAAAGTTGCACGAAGATCGAAGAGAGATACACTTAAGAATAAACCCAGGAGAACATCACTTAACAGGTTCAGACGTCTGAATGCCGAACTTCAGACATCTGAACGTAGAAGATGAACAAAAGTAATAAAAGGTTCTCAGACGTCTGAAAACACCATTCAGACGTCTGAAACTGGGCTCGGGGCAGATAATTCTAATTACAACTGTCATCTCCGAAGAGACACAACTCCATCTCTCCTCCACAACTCTTCACCAGTGAACAGTGACAACTCTAGACTAAAAGGGAAGAGATGTAACTACTAGAAGCAGCCTTCTACAACTATATAAACAAGAATCAAGAAGGATAAAAAAAATCAACTAATTTACTCGACTCTCTATCTTGATCATCTCTTGTTCTAACCATCTACTTACTATCAAATCTGCAAATCTGAGATCATACACTTCCATACTCTCTCGAACAATATTGTATTCAATCATTCAAGAGATATAAGAAGTTAAATTGTACTATATAGTCAAAATCCGTGTAATAGAGTACACACTCTTGAAAAAGAAAACTCTATTATTGTAAACCTGTTCTTCTGGGTGAAGTGAGGGTTATTTAGTGAAAGGAATATCCGAAGAGGAGCTACGGGACTGGACATAGGACGGGAGGTCCGAACCAGTATAAAATCCCTGGTGTGATTATTCTTATTTACATACTTTACTATTGTTACACTATAGTTTAAATTAGTTATATACTTGTCATTTGTATAATCGATCCACCATAATATAGACTTTCAATAACCTTCACTTCTATTACAGTTTCCAGCCCTAGAGTCGAAAAGATTGGCGCACTTGAGCAAGAGACTCTGGACGAACTAAATGTTGCTGCCAATGATGATGATGACAGGCTCACTAATACCCAGATCTGGTAAAGCACCTTTAATGGCTACCGAAAATGCTGTCGACGTTGGCAAGTTAAAAGCCGTGAAAAAGGAGCCTAAGTTAGAACCAGCTAAACCCCTTTTATCTACCACCCCACCGATCCCTCCATTCAAGATCGTGCTTCCCTCATGTCATACTATTGGCACTTCTCAAACACCCTCGAGAAGTCATGACCAATCCAAGGATCCCCAAAACTAGACAACTAAGGAAGAGAAATCTCACTTGGGTAAAAGCACTCCATAAAATGAGAACGATAAGACGTGTTGCGCTAAGCAGCCGACCAAAGAAAGGAAAAGAGGTAGGACTAAGTGACCGATCTTGACCACATTAAGGAGACATGTTCTTTTTACCCTTTTAATATCTTGATCTTTTTGGATTTTTCATGTATATAGGCCATCATTGTATGGGAGTGGTGTAAAGACCGGGATTTTTGACCCTCGAAAATCAACACTAAAACATCCACTGTATTGCGTGCCGAGCAATCAAATGTCGGAAAACCCGATTCTTAGGGAAAAAGAAAGAAGGAAGAAGATAAGAAGAAAACTAAACAACACAGAATCTCACAACGGAATGAATGATCTATAATATACATCAAATCTTTACACAAAAGTAATTGTAATATATGTATATACTGGCATTAATCAGAGTATACTAACATATTCAACCCGGACAGTTATAACAGCTATCCTTACAATTGCTGATAAATACAACGATGAATACAGCGGAAAAATAACCATCTACGTGAATACGTCTCTAGGCCTACAGCTCTTCTTCTGAAGCTCCAAACATCCAATCTAAATCTTTAATATGCTCGGTCAGACCCAAGCATTATTATAAAATAACACCCGAGTCAGTTTGAAAAACTAGCGTAAGAAAATACACCCAGCTGGATTTTAAAGTTATAAATATTTATCTCGTAAGACCATACCACACATAAACACGAACATGGGTTTACCTTACGATAACTAAAACCTTTTCTATAGAAAATCCATTGATATTATAATAATATCTAAGGGTGAAAATATAATAATCAAGCAGCTGTGATGCTCGTGAGTGTACATTATAACAATACTAGGTATATAATCAAAAACCGATAAGGCTCGTTCGCTAATTGTGTAGGATTCCATGGAGGTGCCCTCAGTACTTCGAGAACAGTCCACCTACATAAGGATTAGAGATATCCTTCTGAAGCAGCATACATCCCTAGTGATGTACCATAGGAAAAAATCATAGCTGGTCTTGCCAAGACCGAATGCATCGCCTCATGCATGCATAATAACTGTAAGTAATGTCTGGGAGGAGCCGACAACACCCTATGGGTTTTCCAACCCTACTGGCTATGCCTACTATCTCTAGGTTTAGTCATTACCGCTGGTGAGGCTATGCCCGGTGTTCCAGCCCGCACCGCTATCAAAATAGATCACGGAATCCCACATGGATTCCCATACCCCAACGGGCCTCGGAATCACACATAGATTCCAACATTTCAATATATGTTACGAAACTCCTCCATAGAACCGTATATGGTTTCAGAGTGGTTACAGTTTTCGAGTCATCTCTTATGAGTACAATCTTCCATTTCCCTGGCGCTCCAAAAACCAATTGTTGATTTTTCTAGAATGCTCAATACCGGTTCTTTAGGAAATAATCAGACAATACACAAGAGCGAGGATCAACCCCTAGTCGTTTAAGTGGACAGATCTCCTCATCATTTATCCTAGAAGAACGAAACGAGTTTATACGTACAGTATAGCACCACCGATGGTAACTGTACCATATAATTCTTGTGTTTCCCCTAGATATTTCCCGAGTTAAAATTGTTCGGTGTTAAGTAGGGAATATTTGCATACCACCAAAATTAAGAAGGATTACATATTTAGGCCAAGATTTTGATAGTCGGTTATTTAACTATTAACAAACACACATTCAAACAAAGATTTATTCCATAGGGAAAAACAACATCGGTTAAGAGCATAAGCAACCACTAGCCTCTCTTTTAATAAATCTTTCATTCATTTAAAAACACTTTTGAAATTACTTGTACAAAAATACTTTTACAAAGGTATATCCACAAATCCTTATATTTTCAGTGCCTAGAAAATATTCATATACTTATCTCAACGGTATAAGGTATTCATACACATTACAACTCGCATATTAGAAAATGCACTCACATATACTTATCTCTACGGTATAAGTACATTTACAAAATTGGGAAAGATTTTCTTTTTATTTGATTCTCAAATCATTTATAAATTCCTTACAATTCTCCAAAACCATTTATAAACAATTTTATAAATCTTCGAAAAACCATTTATAATCACTTTATAGAAATTCAATCAGTTATAAATTCTTTGTACATTTGAAAAAACATTTATAAATCCATAAAACCATTTATAAAACTCCATTTATAAATCTATCAACCCATTTCTAAAATTCGTTTATAAATATCCGACCATTTATAAAATTCTTTCACCTTGAAAATAATCTTCCCTTGAGTCTTCAAACCAATTTCTAAACTCCTTTATAAAATCCAAGTCTTTCAACTCTATTCATGGGTCTTGGAAACGTTTATAAATAATTAAAAATCTTTTACTACAAAACACCATTATATAATAATAATTATTAACAATAAATATTATAAATAAATGAAAATTATTAACTTTAAAACATCTTAAAAATAATAATTCATTATTTCAAAATATTGTTAAATAAAAAATAATAATTAATCTTTAACATTTTTTTAAATAATAATAATTTATTTTCAAAACCTTATTAATAACCCTTATTATTAATTTCAAACCATAATTATTCTTGAAATAAATTACCTTTCAAAATATTAACATTCTGATAAATTCTTTAAAACAATATTAACTATAAACACATAACTTTAAAATAGTACTAATATAATTAAATAACCTTAAAATAATATTACTATAATTAATTAACTTTCAAACAATATTAATATAATTAAATAACTTTAAAACAATATTAGTATAATTAAATAACTTTAAAACAATATATTTTCGAAACCCAATTTTGGATTTAAAATCATTTCCCATCTCAAAACCGTTCCAACTCAATGGCAATTTATAGTATTTCAAAATACTAATTTTAAGACCAATAGCTACCCAACGCTTAACCAATATCGGTATTGATTTTATGTTACTATTGGGTTTTAGTTTTTAACATATAACGATGTTATAACCAATATTTCCAAAAATTAGGTTTATTATCCAATAATTCATATAACTGGAATATTATTCAAATCAATTCAACAATAACGAGGAATCCCGTTGGAGCCCTCCAACCTGTCCCTCTGCATCACAACTCATATATATCAACATATATATATATATGTAAATAAAATCAACAGTGGTGAGGAATCCTGTTGGATCCCTCCAACCTGTCCCCCTGCATCACAGCACCACATAATCATAAATTATAAATCAACTGCTCCAAGGCGGGATCCGTATACAAAGGGTCATCCGCTCTTACACGGGAACGTAATAGGGTCTCATCCGCTCTAAGGGTGGGAATATTTTCAAATCAATAATATAAATTAGTAAATCATCCAAACAATCATTCAACAATTTTTACTTACTATATATCATACTAGTTAACTGAAAAGGCCAGTTTAACTAACCGAAATTTTCTGTTGTCGCCGAGGCGTTCCGGTTTGGAACTAAAATCGAGCGACATCCGATTTTAGCCTAAATTTCAACTGTTTCCAAATTCGAACGAACCAGTTCTATTACGAAGCTTACGTTATTACGAGCGCAACATAAAAATCCGCACCTCGATTGGACCTCATATGAAAGAGTTATTAAATTTTTAAGTTGTCCATTTTTAAACTAAAAATTAAATAAACTAATGACAAAATTATACTTAAAATTACAAGTATGCCATCTTCTTCCCCAATTCCCAAATCAAATTTATCCCCCCTCCCCTATGCATACCTCTTCGTGTCAGTGACACGTCAAAATCGATCGCCCACGCCCAAGCCGCAACCGCCAATCAACTCACCATGCTCACATGAGCTTGACCGCACCTTCGATTTTCCCTCCTTCGTCGCCGATCGAATCATGACAAACCCCCACCAGCAAGCAACAAACGACAGTCGTGATCGCCCAAAGCGCCGCACCACCTCTCGCCTATCTCAATCGACTCATCTTCGAATAACAAGTATCTTGCCAACCTTCCTTCAACCCATCTCCTCTTCTAGCTTCAATAGTCCCCTACCCTAGTTCGGCTTGCTAGTTGATCACCCATTTTCATCACCGCCTCCACTAATAACTATACCAAAGCGAAGCCCCTATTGATCTCGAGATCACCGGTTCCAAATTCTTTTGATGAGGATTTAGTTTGATTCGAATTTTTAAAGTGAAGTGGCCATTTTTTTCTTTTTCTTACTTCTATGGTTTGAAAATGAGAAGAGGGGGAAACTGGAAAATATAAGTTAAGATGGTATGGGCTTGTGTACGTAGGGGTATGGCTTGTAATGAAGAAGTATGGGCTGATGTATTGTTATATAACAATATATATTATTTAAATTTTAAATTATCAAGCTATAAAACATTCGGAAATCTCGAACTCCAAACGAGACGTGCCGCCAGGCGTTCTATATGTCATACCTTTATTTCGAACACAATGGAATTTGTTTCGAGACCTAATTCTATCATATGCAGAGGATAGCTTTTCAAACCCAGTTAATTTACAAGCATTACGAGCTCGCATGGCCAAACGATACGTCTGATCGTCATGAAATTTGACAGCATATAATAATACACTATTACGGATCCAATGACACTGGTTTCGTCGAAATCCGAGATAGTGCCTCGGAAGGCTATTTTTATAAGTTAATTAAAACGATTTATTTTAAAAAGCAAATAAATCACCATTAAATCTAAATTAAAAGTTTCTTATTATCATTCTTATCTAACAGAATTTAAATAAGCTTTGAAATCATTTTTTTATCTAAATTAAAATCAAAGGTTCAATTATTTAAAAAAAATTAACTATTAAATTAAACAATTTAATTATCAAATAAATCGCTATATTTGAAATTCAAGTTATTTAACTTATAAATTTTTTTTCTTCAATATTTAAAATCGGTTAAATATTTCAAATTCAAATAACTAAAATTCTGGGTCGTTACAAGTGGCCCCAGCAATTTTGTACAAAAAGGATACATAAATAAATGATTGTTTTTTGTTTAACCTATATCTTATTTACATTACCGCATCTTTTAGTTATTTTGCATATATATACTTGCATGCATGTATTAGTATATAATCATCTGTAATGCAATTACTTATATATCATACATGCATGTGTTTGTGATATGTGTAATGCCATTATTTACTATAACTCTGTACATATGAATAAATTTCTATAATAGCTCAATTTTATTTTATTTCTAAGAAAAATGTGTGATCCTCTAGAAATAGAGGAGATCATACATGCAAATATATATATAACACAAAGCAAGGCATTGCCAACATGCCTGGCAGGTAGCAAAATTAAGTACAGGTATCAAAAGATAAAATCTCAAGTACTCCTATAATGAGCTCCGGCAAGGCCACCGCCCATTACACTGCAATATCGAGCTTTGGCATGGCCATCACCCAATATTAAGGTGTTAGGAGTACCTGATAAACTAAAGAATAACACAAAACCAATGAAACAGGAAGCCAACACCATCTAATAAGGAAGCTCTATGCTACTGACTCGGAAGGAATGAGGATGTGTCTAAACTGAAGAGGAACTGCTAATGATCCTGAAAGGAAAACTCCACTCTGAAGACTCGGTAAAAATGGAAGTAGTGCCTAGCTGAAGAGTAAATCCTCTTGAAAATATGCCACCATAATGAAGCTGAAGATGTACTGAGAAGAGTCCCTCACTACAATCAACAATCTCATGTACCTGCAAAGCGAAACTAACACCCTATCTAGCTCAAACCTGTATCTGAAAAATGACTAAGAAAATAGTTATAATTATACACATATATGTATATAAATGAAATTTATATACATATATATGTATAAATGAGATAGGAGTAAAGATACAAAAGTAAGGCCAATAGAATCCTTAATCTAAAAATATCCTTATGGATCTTTGATCAGAAGTAAATTATGATACAAAATGAAATCTTCATTTAAGTTTGAAAAAATATTAATACTACAATTGCTAATGTTAAAAATATTATTATTATGCATAAATAGATTAATATTATTACTAACCTTATTAAGATAATCTTTTAATAGGTTATTTTTGGCTAATTTATATTTGGGATTAGAGATCCAATTAAAACAAAATGAATAAATTATAAAAATCAATTTATTAAAGTGACTATTATTATTATTAAAAATTCTCCAATTTCTTTCAAACCAAATATACCAACAAGTTATAATGAATAAAATGTCAAGTAAGAATCTATTATCCTTTTTGAACCTAAATCTAAAAGTATTCCAATAGAATTCACAATCGGAAATTTTAGTTATTATATTAAAGTTAAATATTTTAAGAGTATTATTTAGTATGGAATAAGTATCCATGCAATCATAGTATATATGTTTAATATCTTCAAAATGCAGATTAAAAAAATAACATTTATTATCATTTTGAATATTTTTTCTCTTTAAAAATTCTATGGTGCTAAGTTTTCCATGCATAATTAACCATATGTTAATTTTAGATTTAGGAGGAGCATTAGATTTCCAAATAAATTTAAGAGAGTTATTGGTTACACCCGAAAAGTTAATAAATCTATAAAAAGAATTAGAAGTATATTTCTTACTCTTATCCTATTCCTAACTAATATTATCATTATCATTATCAATATTATAAAGATTTAATCTAGCATAAAGCAAAGAAAGCTGCCTAAGGGTTGAACCTACTAAAATTCTGTTGAAACTAAAATTCAAAGGAGGGTCATTTTCAGGAGAAAAAACTTTTATAATTAAAGCATGCTTAAAATTACAGATTTCGTAAAGCTCTCTAAACTCAATCCTAAGAGGAATAGCGGAAATCCAATAGTCATGCTAGAAAGAAGTACAATTACCAGAATGAACTATAGTATTAGTACCTAAGTTAAAAATCTCATGACATTTTAAAATCAATTTCCAAAAATTGGATAGTTTACAAATGACTGAAGGAGTAATTTGGTATAAATTGTTACTACCATTATAATAGTATTTATATATGATCTCTTTTCAAGTAGCATTATCATTTATATCCTTAAACTTCCATAACCATTTACCTAGTAAGGATAAATTCATATTACGTAAATTAATGACTCCTAAACCACCATCTTTTATAGATTTACAAACAGTTTCCCAATTTACTAAACATTTAATGCCGCTATTAGAGTTTTCTCCACTCCATAAGAAATCGCTTCTAATTTTGTCTATTTTATCATTCACCCAATCTGGAAAAAGATACGTAGTCATCCAATAGATCGGGAGAGCTGATAAAACCGAATTAATTAGAACTAATCTACCCGCCCTTGATAAAAATCTCCCATTCCAATTAGAAATCCTATTTTTGATTTTATCTACGATTATAAACTAGTCATCATGATTAAGTTTAGTAGGTCTAATCACAAAACCAAGATAGTCAAATGGAAAGTTCATAGTTTTACAATTAAGCGTATTAGCAACTAAATTTTCAACTTTTTCAAAATCGTTTAAAACTAAAACAGAACTTTTATCAAAGTTTATTTTTAAACCTGATAGAAGTTCAAAACTATATATAATAAGTTAAAGAGTAATAATGTGTCTAGGTAAATGTGAAGAAAAAAACAAGGTATCAGCAAATTGAAGGACAGATATACCGTTACACGATATATCATTACCTACATACCCCAAAGATCCATTATCAACTGCTTTTTTAATTATCTTTGCGAAAACGTCTGCAGCTAAGTTAAACAATAGAGGCGATAAAGGATCCACTTGCCTTAAACCTCACTTAGATTGAATTTTATTACCTAAAATACCATTAACCATAATACTAGAGTTACCAGTTCTAAGCAAATTCATAATCCAGCTAATCCATCTATGACTAAAACCTCTAGCATGGAGAATATCTTCAAGAAAATCCCAATCTACCGAATCAAAAGCTTTTGCGAAGTCCAATTTTAAAATCGCACAGGTTATATTATTCTTCCAATAGTGATTAATATATTCTTGAACAACAGCCACACCATCGGTGATATTTCTCCCTTTAATAAAAGCAGATTGTGAACAGTGAATTAAATTGTTCATTCTTAAAATAAGTCTATTTGCTAAAACTTTAGAAATAATTTTAACGGAACATTTAATCAAATAAATAGGTCTAAAAACTTTTAAATTATTAGCACCTACTTTTTTGTGCAATAAAATAACATTTGCAAAATTAAACCTTCCAAGTTGCAAATTTCCATTATAGAAATCATAAAACATACTAATTAAATCTAATTTTACAACATCCCAAAATGTTTTATAAAAGAAAATTGGGAACCCATCTGGCCTCGGGGATTTATCCCCTGGCAAGTCATTGATTGCTTTCCTAATTTCATCTTCAGAGAAAGGATTATCTAGCTCAGAAAGATCAACATTAGAATCAGATGGATAAAGATCGTTCCATCTAGCATTAATTCTATGATTGTTTTTATTACCAAAAATATCTTTATAATAGTCTGTAAAAGCATTATTAAGGTCTCTTTGGTCAACTAACTCTTCATTATTTACAATAATGGAATTAATCGTATTACTACGTTTTCTACCATTAGCCATATTGTGAAAAAATTTGGTATTATTGTCCCCCTCATTAATCCACTGGACTCTGGATCTCTGTTTCCACATAACCTCCTCCTTTTCTAAATAGAATTAAGTTCCTCTTTTGGATTAGCTATAACATTACGCTCACCTAAATTTAGTTGTCTAGTTTCTTCTATCTTGTTTAATTTAAGCATCTCAGAAAGAATATATATTTTTTAATTTTTATACTACAAAAAACATTTTTATTCCAGTTTTTAAGAAAAATCCTAAGATCCCTAAGTTTTAAAACAAAAATTTTCGCAGAATTATTCCTATTTCTAATATTATAATAACTCATAGAAATCCACTTACTATTAATTAAATTCAAAAAGTAAGATTCTAATAACCATATTTTCTCAAATTTGAAAGATCTATTAATTACCCTATGTTGTTCACATATGAGAATAATGGGACAATGATCAGAATAAGTGTAAGGCAAACCAGAAACTCTACAGATAGGGAATTTATCCCCAATTTCATCACTAACAAAAAATCTATCAAGAAGAGCCATAGATGGGGTTTCCCTAGTATTATTCCAAGTAAATTCTCTGTTTGAAAGAGGGATTTCAATCAAATTAGAATTAACAATAAATTGGTCAAATTCCTCTATAGCGGAGAAATTTCCTTTACGAGGAGCGCTCTCTGCGTAACATTGAAATCCCCTCTCCCATAATCCAAGAACCTGGAGCTAAGGATCTAAACTCAAGACATTCATACAATAAAATCCGACGAACTATTTTTGAGTTAGGCTCATAAACATTAGAAATATTTAAAAAAGAATTATCAGAAAGATTAATGAGAATAATATGCAAAGAGTGTTGTTTAGAAATACACTGGAGCAATTTAAAATAGTTATCCCGCCACCCAATCGTTAAACCCCCAGAAGCACCTACAGAAGGTAAATAAGCCCATTTCCTAAAATGATAACCACCTAATCTTCTATAAAACTGAATATTAGGACATTCAATTTTAGTTTCCTGAAGGAGAGCAATGTCAATATAATAGTCTTTGAAAAAAGCTCTAACCTTGTCACACTTATTTAAATCGTGTAAACCTCTAATGTTCCAACTAATGATCCTCATAAACCAACAGATCTAGCCTTATCAAATTCCCTACTTCTAATATACTCACGATCAACCTCAACATTGGAAAAAATGAAAGCGGTATCACTGGCTAACTTACTAAACTCGGAAGAAGACAAGCTACCTAGAGCATATGAGGAAAACGTACTACCCAGATCAGAACGCGTACCTGAGCCTGAGTTTGTAGTGTCACTCAAGACACTCGAATTAGGCAACTCACCCATAGACTGGGACTGACAACAACGGATCCTGGCACTGCGTCTAACAGAGCCACTAATAGCCACTGATTTCCTACGTCTACCTCTCTTCAAAGAAGAAACACTAGACACTGAAAAACTGCCGATCTCCAATAAATTAGATTCCCAGACCAAATTAGCATTTTAACCCTGGTCCGAATCAATAGAACCACCCGAAGCCCACCCGGATTCCTTACGATCTTGCCCCGAAGTAGTTATTGAATTAGTAGGCTGCTCCACCAAAATAATCTAATCCAAAGATTTCAAAACACTCCTATGCAATGAATCAACAACAAAACCCGAAGTCACACTGATATTATCACTCACGTGACCAAAGCAAGATCAATACTAACAGACTTCTCCACTGACTCAAAAACAACCTTGTCATTCTGAATAAAAGAAACCACGGAATCATTTATCTCCAAAGCAGCATATACTTCCTTCTCCAAACTAACATCTCCATTATGATTTAAAACAACATTCTGAATTGAAGAATCCTCATCAATAAATTCCAAGCCAACTATAAGCAATGGAACATCAAGAATATCCAACAAAACACCGTCCAACCCAAAAGGATCAGATTTTGACTTAGCACAGCTCGAAGAAGCAACCAGAGACTCCACACACTATGCACCATGCACACTGATATCAGTGTGCACTTCAACAACATCAGCCCAAGAAAACACTCAACTCCCCATATTGTCAGCAACTTGTCTGAAATAACTAAACACTCATTCTCCAATATATCATTAAGAGGAACAGGTAAAGTGGATTCATCTTCAATGTAGTCAGAGAAAACAGCAAACGAATCGCCTACCTGGTAAGAAGGATCACCCTCATTATGCTACTCATCATCCCAAATATTCGACTCCAAAACAATACCGTTAATGTCAGTAGACTCGATACCTTCAACGGCCAACAATTTATTATCAAAACTTTTTGAGTTAATATCCAATCGAGCACCAATAACACACATGTCAGTCAATGAATCCTTAATAGCAACAGAGTCATCCAAACCATAATCAACACCTAACTTCTCAAAACTATCCATTAACGAAGCAAGACAATCGAATTTGTTAGTAGTTGTTAACTCAAATTTGCCCAATTCATGAGAAGATGATTTAGTTCTTTTATTAATAACCTGTATGAATCCAACATTTGAATCATAAACTTTATCTTTCCCATGAAAATCCAGAGCTGAGACAGGGTAATAATCCACTTCATTTTCCTAAGAGCCAGTTCAATCCATTAAACAGTGTGAAACAGAGGGATCATAAAGAATTGGATCAAAACAATGAATCTCATCACTCTTAGAAACAGCAAGCTTAACAGAATCAAAACAACCAAAACCAAGATTCTTGTCCAAAACATCAACTTTCTTCTCTTTTCAGGCTGTATTATTAAAAGAAGGTTTAGATTTTCCAAAAAAATCTTCAGGATGGCCAAATCAATCTCTATAACCCTTTCCAATATTCGGCGAATTAATCACGTCGAAATGAGAAAACAACTCTTCTAAATATTGAATCCCTTCTTCCCTCTTCTGCCACAGATGATCGAGTAAAATTCTTTTAAGCAACATACATTTCAACATGAATTTAAAACCAGGATCGATCAACTTTGGCCTAGAGTCTGAAGAAAATGAAGATGCCGAACAGAAAAATTTCTTGTGACCAAATTTGCCACACGCGAAACATCTGATGGGGTCGCGACATAGATAAGCAAGATGGTTAGAATCCCCACAACGAAAACAAAATTTCAAACCACTCTTAGAGTTAATCCAATTCTTGACTCGAGACTTCTTCTGATTTGAACGATGTGAAAGAAATTGAGATTGAGAAGAGGGCAGATTATCCTTGACTATTTGCGCGTAGGACCTAACAGGGTAAGAATCAAGAGAAGGAAAATCAGATCGGAAGTTACGATTAGAAGAATCAGACGATCATTGATAGCAGAAGGAAGACGCCATTTTTTTCTATATCGCGTTACAACTAAAAATGCAGACGTGGTATAGCTCAATGTTATTTTAGTTTTTCAACTTTTTTTTCATTAAACAAACATTTCTCGCTTAGCTAAACAGAACTACTTTCCGTCGACTAATCTTGATTATCATTGACTGAATGTTTAACCTCTAGTCGTAAACGAAGTCACTTTATTGATACTACTACGATTATGCAGTTCATCTATTCATGTCTACACGACCGTCGATATAATTCAACAGTGTACCTACAAAAGATTTAATTCCACGTTGATTCCTATCTATGGAAATGAGTGTCTTAGATGTTTATCTCCAGGGATCAATCCATGACCTCGGCTACCGTCAAGCGTTGGTCAAAGAATAGATGTTTAAGGGAAAATCGTCTGATTTTCTTTAGTAAGATTATACTCCAACGACCTGATCATGGATTGAAGGAGTTTATCGGTACTTGTGACATCCAGTTATTCAAAACACAGAATGTTAGATTGTTCTGTTGGTCACATATCACAAATTTACACTTTAAGAATATGGTTCCATTGATACAAAAAGCCAACTTTATTTATGAACAAAAAGATGGCAGTCATCGCCTTATTACATAGAATCCCAACAAGAAGGAAGCCTGATTATGGAAAGAGAAATAAAGTAAAATAACATTGCAAGTGCTCACTATTCCATGCCCATGCAATTGGGATCCCATCGACAGCCGATAGTTTGAAATTCCTTCCTTACTTGGCAAACCATCAACTTAGTGACGTTGAATATATGTAATGTCTTGACTCATAGTTCCTTTGCTATCCTAAGTCCCGCAATCAATGCTTTATATTCAACATCATTGTTTGTTGCTCGGAATTTCGATGTCAAAGTGCAACATATCCTCCATTCTTCTGGGGTAATGAGAACCACCCCTACCTAGGGTTTATGTCCATTGGAGGCTACACCTATGTACAACTTCCATAGAGATAGTTGGAACATCTTCTTTTCTAGTTCATCATCTCGGGTGGTGAATTCAACTATGAAATTTGTTAGTGTCAGTCCTCAAATCGCCTTTCTATGATGGTAAGTTATATCATATTATCTAAACTCGATATTCCACTTAATCAATCATCCCAAAGTCTCAGATCGATGTAGCACTTATCTTATGGCTGATCAATCAACACCTTTATCGGATGAAGTTGGAAGTATGGCCTCAAACTCCTTGTAGCTATTAACAAACATAACACTAATTTCTCCAACTTTGGATAATTCGTTTCCGCTCCAATAAAATGTTTGCTGATATAATGCACCGACCTTTGGATTCTTCACTTCTCACGTACAAAGGCTGTAATTAGTGTATGAGCAGACACTACTAAGTAAATATATAGGTCTTCTCCTTCTAAAGGTTTTTCGGTGGTATTAATATTCTCTCCATATGGTCTAACAAATTTTGAAAAGCATCTTGACATTCCATCATCGATACAAACTTTCCTTTCTCTTTCTTGAGGGCATCAAAGAATGGTACATATTTGTCGATCGCCTTCGAAATGAATCGACTTAGTGCGGCGACATTCACATTCAAGATCTACATATCCCTCCTCGTCTTTAAGGAAATAGCCTCTGTTAGCACTCATATCTCATCTGAGTTAGGTTCAGAGCCATTTGAGTTTACAATAAACCAAAAAAAACTTGCCTGATGCAACCCTAAAGGAATACCCTGGGGGATTGATCTTCATTCCATAAGTACATCAAACATTTCTGAGAAATCACCTATGTGATTTGCCAACTTTCCCAGCATATTGTCCAAATAGACCTCCTTAGTCCGTCTGATCTAATCTCTAGACATTCTATTCACCAAGGGCTGGTAAATTGCCCCGCGTTATCCGGCATTTTGGCCCCGCTATATTTAGACTGACTGGATAAGTTAGACTAGACGATCATCAAGGAAGACAGCCCAAAGAGATGAGTATTAGGCTCAGAGATCAAGCACATGCAATGATATGAAGCGACGATCAACCAAGACCAAGAGATAGACTCTCCAGAATATTTTAAGCATGGAATAATGCCTCCCCTATAAGGGAGATCAGTGCATATCCCTTTCTCTAGGGGAACGGTACCTACCCTCAATGTTGTCCAAAACTTGGTGATATCAATATAGAGTGGCAAGGAAGGTTCCATGAGGCTATATTTTAAGTTTCAAGTCGTTTGGAGTTCGTATGCTTAAGTTATGGGAAAATTACTGCACCTATAAAAAAGGATCGATATAAAAGGGATCTAATGAAGAAACAAAGGATATCGGTATATATACATAAAAAATATGGATCGGGAAAATTACTTCACCCAAACCCGTACCGCAGTGCAGTGCCCCTGCATTCTGTAATCGGAACTCAACTTAAAGACGGTGCATTTTATCCACTTCCCTTACGTCCTGTGACTGACTGAGGCATAGAAGATCAAGCGACAGCTACTGAATTGCGGCCAGGGAATGGACAAGGAACTGCTACTCAAATAGTACTCCCAGAGGAAGGAGAACTAAGACGATACGACACGAACTAGGATTGGTTAGCAGGTCAAGCTCCTAGGGTAATCACGACTGCCCTCACCTTACTAGCTTCTAAACACCTGACTTGGCAGTTATGGTATGACGGCTTATTAGAGAGAGCCAAGACCAGACTTACGATGGTCGGAGCATCTTCCCTCATCGAAATCTGTTCACTGAAGTCATTCTATGAGCAGAATATCCAAGGATGCAATGTCACTACCCAGCTTATGCCATGCAAGCCATTCAAAGACTTCTTGCATGAATTCAACGCCGCTGCCACTGAAGTGAGCGCTTCCCGCAAGGATACCAAACTGATGGCATTGATATGGGGAATCGACCCCAAGTCGGATTTCAGCGATTGGTTAGTTGGAAAGCCTACTACGACCTTGGATCACTTCTGTTACAAAGCAAATCAATGCTTATGCAAGGAGGATGCGAGAATAATATTAATAGGAAATAATGCGGGCCTGATGATCGGAGGGATTCTAAATAAGAGTAATGATGATACCCTAAATGAGGACTCGAATTCTAGGAGACAACCTAGAGTCCTAAAATTCGACTCATATACTTCTTTGAACGATTCAATCAAAAACATCTACTTAGAGACTCATGACTTGAAGCAGTACTAGAAACCAGCCTAGAGAGAGTCCATTGAAACGCAGAAGAAATCTGAGAAATGCTGCATATTTCAATATACACTTGGTCATAACATCAGCGATTGCAGACACCTCCGAGATGTGATCGAAAAGCTGAGCTGGAAAGGAAAGCATTGACAATATGTGCAAGCCCCACAGAAAGGTAGGCAGGGAACATCCGATGCCTATCAATAAAGAACTTTGATTATCAATTGGACCACCTACAATCGACTTCCAGTTGAGAAGGACTAGGGAGAAGTGGAATAGCGAGCATACGATGTTGCTTCACTTATCAATAAGATTTATTTCAATTCCAATTATGTTGTGAACTACGACTGACTTGAACTATACTACTTCCAAACGATGCAATTGACAAAGTACTAAGAGTTGGGTGCCAATCAACCTCCACAGAGCAAGATCGGACCTTTGGAGGATCATCAAGATGAGCATGATTTAACTGCTCATCAACTACCATAGGCCCTTGACTTGGGGGCAAGGGCTCGAAATGGAAAGTGGGTGTGACTCGACCATCCACTTCCCACTTTGTGCTTCAATTCTGACAGAACATCTATTTCTTACTCAGAGCCCGACAAGGTCAGAATCCAATACAAAGTGGACACGACTAACCCTCTACTCATCAACCTCCGCGATTGACTTGAAGATCAAAGAAGGATTGGAGTGGAAGTGATTCGACCATCCACTCCCCAGCACGCACTTGAAGTTCACCAAAATACATATGCCTCTCCTAAAACTCAGTGATGCCGGGATCCAACTAAAGTGGACGTGATTTGATCGTCTACACACCGACTCTTGCCCTGGACATAGTTGAAGCTCGACTTAAAGTAGGCATGATTAACCGTCTACTCATCAACCACTACCCTCGACACGAGGACACGACTGCAATGTGAGGTGGATGTGACTTGACCGTCCACCCACCAACTCTCTCCTTTGACTTGCTGGGAGGAGTACAAAGCAAATTGGACGAGACCTGACCATCCAACCCAAGCATGGACCATGGATGTGGTCTGACCATCCATTGTTTGATCACCAAGGGGACATGAATCAACTGTCCACTTTCCAACTTTTATCCTCGACACTGGGCGTAGAATTCCTTCCCAAGAACGAACATGACTCGACTGTTCATTTGACAACTTTTACCTAGACCTAACAGGTGGAGTGTAAATCAAAAATGGGTGTGACTGACCACCCATCGTAAAGCTCTGGTCCTCGGAGCATAAACTGGAGTATAAACACAAAATGATGGGAGCGGTTTCGATAGTCCACCGACCAACTTTGGTCCATAGAGCACGGACTGGAGTATAGACACTAAATGGGTGCAACTGACCGCCCATCAATGAACTTTGGTCCCCAGAGCACGGATAACAGTATAGGTGAAAAATGGACGTGATTCAACCATTCATGCATTAACTCTCCCCTATAAACTAACAGACTGAGTATAAAACATAGAACGGATGTGATTTGACCATCTGCTAATCAGCTCATTCCCACGATTCGAATTCAATAACTCCAAGTAAAAGTGAATGTGATACGACCGACCACTCTTCGACTTCTGCCCCTGATTTGGGGGCAGAAGAAATGACTAAGGAATATGTGGTTTGACCATTTTCTAAAATAACTGTAAATCCCCAGAGTGTGGACTGGAATATAAACACAAATTAGATGCGATTCGACCACTTGCCAATAAACTCTTATCCCCAGAGCATGGATATAAGTATTAACAAATAGATAGTGCGGTTCGACCGCTCACTATTCCATAAACTCCGACCTGAACTCGATAGGAGGAGTATAAACTCACTACGGATGGAATTCGACCATCTACAAACTAACTCTGCTAACCCAAGACTGGGGGCGTGAGTACATATTACTGAAAGCTTAATACGACAGCTCATTATAGCTCCGGCTTGGTGTTCTTTACGACTTAAGGCAACGACCGCAAGGATTCCTTAATACAAAACCAAATAGAATGACGTCTGAAGTTATAGGCGATTGGCAATATTGTACCACCAGATCGATGGGCAATATCGATCCAGTCTTTTTATATCATACCACCAGATCGACAGGCAATGTGATCCGAGCTTTCTATATAGTGTCGTTGGGTCGACGGCCAATATTGATCCACACCAAACACAAACGGATGTGACTCGAACGTCCTTCGAATAAATTCGATCGCAAGAGCATGGATAGGAGAATAAATAACAAATGAGTGTAACTTGATCAATAATTCTCCAGCACCCTCCTTCGATCCATAGGAGGAGTATGAAACCGGATGAGCATGACCCAACTGCACCCGAGCCAACTCTATCCCTAGATCTAGCGGGATAATATGAATCAAAACGGATGTGACTAACCATCCAACTCCGAATGAATGTGATGCGACCGTTCATTCGTTGACTCTTACCATTATCGACTAGAACAGAAATACGAAATGGACACGACTCGACCATTCGTAGATTGATCCTTGCCCTTGGTCTGGCAAGGAGAGCATCAATCACTGATTGGACATGACTTGCCTTCCTACTTGTCGACGTATGCCCAGACTTGAGGGCACGAGCAAGAAACAAGATGAATGTGAACCGACCATCCATCGATCAACTCTAATCCTTGGAACTTAGGTGGGAGTATAAACACGACTAGGACGAGACTCGACCGTCCATGTAGTACATTTATCAACCTGAGACGGGGGGAAGAAGTGTGATCATCTAAAGACTGACTGTGATAGCTCAATAGTGTGACTCATACCTGGTTTACGATAACCCTAGGCTACGACCAAAAGGATGCCTAGAGATAGAATTAGCAAATCGATTCCCAAGCTCATTGGCAAATGACTAACTCCAACCTGAACGACGAGTAACAGATCATGAATACATTGAATGGAAAGCGCATTACTCGAATACACAAGACTAAACTCTGCTTGGTGTTTGATTCAACGCTCCTTTAAGCCTGATCTTTAACCATCACAGATAATCGCTAAAAGTGTATAGAACCCATCACTATCAGACTCAACAGCTAATGACAAGACTCTGGGATTCGACCGGAGTAACCGTCATCATTGACCGTCCCAACCGGAGTTCACATTGATTGTTACATGAAACAGTTATGTTTGAACTTAAGGATCGACTATCGGCATATAGGAATTTGACATTCATATTCAAGTTCACTTAGGGCACATGTTACAATCCATACAAGTACTAATCTATTCAAGTCTAAAGTGGTAAACATCTAGTTTAAGACTACATAATAGTTCAAGTAGGCAAGTCATATATCGCATATCCCATTGTTCGATTTCGAGTTCATATGGTCTAATATGTTCATATCAAACCAAAAACTGCTTAAGTCATATTAATACAAGGGATCGAAACTGATCCCATAGCTTGGGAAAATCCATTTAAGCATGTTTCAGCTCACGACATGAGGCCAATATCAAGCAACAACACCATAGTGGGTTCTATAAAGATATAGACCCGAGAGATGAAAAAGACGACCCAAAGAATCCAAGGCCGCACCCACTGAACTAACGATTGACATTATGGTCAGTCACGATGACTTATCACGGGTCCTAAAGATTGGATCGCGGCTCAATGCAACGATGATGAAGGAATTAGCTAGCTTTACCCGATGCAAAATCTTGGTGTGTTCGCTTAGACCCATTTTAACATGTATGGGATCTTGCCGTTTATGACGAGCCATGCATTGAATATCGACCCAAGGCTTGTCCTGGTGAAATAAAAGCGACACGGCATGGATCCGAAGAGATTTGCTGCACTTAAATAAGAGGTGGATAAACTAAAAAATAATGGGTTTATCCACGACGCCCTCTACCCGAAATGGGTATCCAATCTAATTCTTATGAGAAAAGCTAATGGAAAGTGGCGCATATGCGCCGACAACTCAGACCTGAACAAGGCATGCCAGAAAGGCAGCTTTCCACTTCTGGGGATCGACCAACCGATAGACTCAACCAATAGATATGAACTGCTTTCGTTTATGGATGTGTACTCCGAAAACAACCAGATCTCGATGCACATCCTTGACTAGGAATACACCAACTTCATTACCGATCTAGGGCTATATCGTTATGTTGTGATGCCATTTGGACTAAAGAATGCTGGAGCTACTTACTAAAGACTGATCAATCAGATGTTTAAAGACCAGATCGGGTGACCAATAGAGGTATATATTGATAAATTGCTAATGAAGTCACAGAAATCAAACAACCACATCGATTATTCGGGAAAGATATTCAATTTTATCCGAAGATATGGAATGAAACTCAATCCCTTCTAATGCTCTTTCGGCGTTGCATCGGGGAAGTTCCTGGGTTTAATGCTCAACTCTCCGGGAATTGAAGTCAATCCCAAGAACATTCAGGCAATCTGAGACATCTAGGTACCGTATCAAGCAGGTGTAGAGCCTAAATGGGAAGGTCATCGCCCTAAGTCGATTCCTCTTCAGGGCCACCGACAAGTGTACTCTTTTCTTCAACCTAATTAGGAAATGGAAAAGAAACTTTGAATGGACATAGGATTGCTTTTGATGCATTTCAAGCTCTGGTCGATCACTTAGAGAGACCTCTCATCCTATCCAAGCCGTCGGATCACAAAGATTTAAATATCTACTTAGCCATGTCGGTACACACCATAAGCGTCGTAATGCTATGCGAAGAGAACCGGATCCAAAGATCAGTATGTTATGTAAGCAAGCGATTGACAGGCTCACCCCTTAAGGTCTATGCCGGCCAGCCAATATGATGGATTAAACAATGACCTAAGACGTCTAGAAGACTACTCAAGTGGAATATTGAATTGAGCCAATTTAACATCACTTATCTCCCTCGGAGAGCTATCCCGGAACATACATTGGCGGACTTCATAGTTGAATTTACTGCACCAAACGACTCTCCAGAAAGTAGTGTAGAACTAAGCATTTAGTAGGAGATTTACACGGATGGAGCATTCAATGACTGATGTTCTAGCACTGGAGTTGTGTTAGCGACTCCTGACGAACACAACTCCTGAGGAACGATCGATCTACTATGCCTAAAACTCAATTTCACTATGACAAATAAAATGTAACGACCTGGTATTTCGAACCGTTCGCATCCGCACATGTCGGACTTGAATTGCTCAACACAACAGATTGTTAATTTATATTTGGCAAAACTCAGCATATACAGTAAATAAATCAATCACAGAATCATAGGCACAGAGTAATACAACAATAAGCAGCGGAATAGATAAATAGTAGTTCATGAAGCTACTATATAAACATCAGAGTGTGAAACAAAATACAACAGAATCTCAAATACAGAGTAGTCTCAAATACAAAGGTAACTACAAGACTGAATAGAAATAACTGGAAACAACTAAAAGCTGGATCGATAGATGGATCTCCAAGCGAAGCTCCAAACTCCAAAGGTGAGTCACAAATGTTATGACACTCAGTCTGACCCGAGCATAAAGCAAAACACAAAACACTTGAGTCAGGGTTAACATTCTTATATTAATAAATTCAACTCAAGTGAGATGTCAACTAAAATACAAGTAACATAAAGGATGTTTGGGATTTCCATCCTCTAAGAATCCGTTGAACTATCTACTATGTAGTAATATACGCTATTATAATATGTCTATAGTAAAGTAAAGTATTAAAATAGCGTTAAGGCGTTACCTATATCCCCCTTAACACATTTTTATATATTCCCATAGTCTATACAGTACCGTAATTCCTCCGTAAACTGGAGGGCTATCAGAGGGCACTCTGTAGGTATGGTACAAACCAAACTCGTAGAAGGCGCGATAGGGCATGCGACACGGCACTCGAGGCAATGCCAGGGTAGATATACCATTTGCACTCCCGGACCGGTGGTAACGCATAGCAGCTACTACCGTCCACCTCGTGACACACTCCTAAATCAATGGTGCACCCAATCAAATCATAAAAGCAATAGAATGGTATCGAAGAAATGTGTCCGATAGGGGGAATGACCCCACTTGGCCCCGTATATCTCCTGTTTTAGCCACATCAAGCTCACTCACGGGAGTCAGGGCTACGTAAATACCATATAGAATCGTTGCCAAACTATCCTACTTCATTCTAGAATCTCCACCACGTACACAGTTGTTAAAGTGGTTTTCGGTATTGGCAGAGAGTATGACAATATCCAATCCCGGTCTCTTTAACAAGCAAACGCTTATTTCACATCGTGGTCATTTTATAATTCAAATAGTTTATACTTCATATCAAAATATCATATTCATTTCAAAACCATATCAATTCGATATCATCATTCACTTTAGATAATATTCATTTGCAGAATCGTAGCACTTTCAAAATTATAACACTTTCGAAATCATAACAGTTTTTAAATCATAACACTTTTGAAATTATAACACTTTTGAAATTATAACACTTTTTTACTTAACCAGTTTAGATATTGACAATAGTATATATATTAAAATAGTTATAAATTAAAATAGTTTATATATTAAAATAATTTATATATTAAAATAGTATATATATATATATATTAAAAATACTTTATATAATAAAATATTTCCTCAAATTTCATAAATCGATTCAAATCAGCTTAAATTCAAAAATTCACTTGAAATCAATTCCAATTTTACCATTTCAATTTAAAGGTCAAAGATTTAATTCAAATTCTAAATAAACCGATTTCAAATCCAGGTTTGAACTATCACTTGAATTTCAATAAGATTCAAGTTTAAATATTCAAACATTTACAATATAAATTTCTTTTATATTCAACATTTACTTTAATTTTATTCAAATTGGAAAATATTCACTTAATCATTTTTAATAACAATTTATTCAAATCCAAATTTATACATTTAAATCAGTATTAAATATTCAATCTCAATTTTGTTTAAAATTGAGAATATTCATTTAATCACTTTTTTATCAAATCAAGTTATAAATCATATTTTTTTCAAAATCTCAAAATCAATAAGTTTAAATAAATTCTTATTAAAATTCAATTATTAACCCATTTAAATTCCAAGTCAACATTAATTTCTCTTCCCAACCTCTATTAATAAAGTTATAAAAAATTATTTTTAAAATATTAATATAAATTTAAATAAATACTTAAACATATTATATACTAATTAAATTTTATTAAATTAAATCTTATTATAATTAAGTTTATTTTATATTAAATCTATTTTTATATAATTTAAAAATAGTAAAATTATAAGTAAAATCTTAAAAATTATATTTTCAAAACTAACTTATAAATTTAAAATTTCCAAAACATATAATTTAAAAAATCTAAAATTTAGACTTATATAAAATAACTTTTATACATATTATATTTTAAGAATTAATATTGATTAAAAATCGTATATTTCCTTTCAAAACTTTGGAAATCATTTTCAAAATATAGACAAACGGTGTCCGTATATAATTTTCTATCCTATGGTCAAGTGATACGGATATTTATCATTTCAATCCGTGATTTAAATATTTACGAGTATATATCATTTCAACCCGCAATCCCAAAAATTCAAAATCAATGAAAATCGCTTGGGTTTATCATTTCAACCCATAACAATTTTCCCCTATTCTATATGATCGTTCGGGTATGTATCATTTCAACCCATAGGGATTTCTAAATTAACAGGGAACTTGCAGAGTGAGAACAAATATGATTAATATAATATATCGACAACAGGCATATATCATCAGTAACAATTTAATAAAATATACACAACAGGATTTGGTGTCATATATCACAGGTGAACAATTGCATATAATGGAATATCATATTTAACAATTAAATAACTAGCAATTCAAATTTTATAGCATATTTCAGTTGTCGTTTCAAGTGAAATTCAAATTTACTAAATATAAGGATGTTAATCGTGAGTGATTGCTCACCTTTCGAGGCTAGAGAAAATAGACAACCCAACGAGCTATGATTTGAATCACGGTCTAGACGATCGACCAATCCAAACAACAATTCTCAAAGCGAAGTAAGCTAAACATGGATTTGACGGACAAAGCTGATAAATAGGAATCGATGAGAAAAATTCAAATTAGCTCGATATAACGGAAAATATTTATGTTATTATAAAAATCAATATTTTAGTTTAAGACAAATATTAAAATAAAATTATATATATAATTCAAAATTCATTATTCCTAGAACACAAATATTTAAAAAATCAAAGATATATATAATAATAAAAAACCAATACTTATATATCTACCTCAAAAGTGAGATTTGGGTATACTTTATTTAAAATACATATACTTTAAACCTATATGCATAGGCCTGCATATATATAGTCTTTAAACTTAAAATTTATACTTCAAATCTGTTATTATAAAACATATACATACATACATACTTCAAAACATATATGCACATACATACTTTACAACAATTACTTTAGAAACATAGATTGATACTGGGAATATATAAACACTTAAAAATTTATTTTTTATATATAACACAGATCATATAGTTTGTAAACTTTCGTATATAATACATATTATATATATAAGCTACAGTATAAACTATATATTATAATAAACGGATCACAAAATCCTATATAAACTTATACATAATGGACAGGTCATATATAAACTTATACTTTATAAAACAAACAACTTTCATACTTACATATATAAACTGGCATATTATAACTTATATAACTAGCATATTTTATAATTTATATAAACTAACAGTTATACACTAACATATTATATTGGATGCTACTGACATAAACTTATATATAACTAACAAATATATATATACTAACATATATACAACTGTCTATGTACTGACTCTACAAGAAATTTTCACTTCAACCAATATATATAAACTCAATATGTAAACATAGATATATACATATATATACACGTGTACTTTAAAATCAATGTTTAATTCGAATTACATGTCAAAGCAATCATGATATATATTGTTTGCACAAAAAATGGACAAACACCTCAAAGTCATATAATTTAGTAGATCTTATGTTGTTCTTAGTGGTTTGAGTGATTTATGCAAATATATGAAAAGCAGAGGCTAAACTGTAAAAAGACACGCAGATTTATAGTGGTTCAGCCAGAATGTGCCTACGTCCACTTTATATGTTATTTCTCTTCTCTTGTTTAGATTACAAGTACAAAGCTTTGATATAAGTAAAAGAAAGTTGTTTGAAAATTCCCTCCGTGCTTGAGCTTTCAAACTTGTCCCCCATTGTTGTACCCCTGCCCCTCTATTTATAGAGTGAGGCTGGGGTAGGGGTCTTGGAGGTATATAGCAGCTTGGTGGGCCTGGGCTGAGGCGATCTGGCCTGGTGGAGTTGGTCCGGTTTACCTTGGTTTGGTGGTAGGAGTATGGTTGGACCGGTGGAGCTTTGGTTCGGTGGTAATGGTCCGGTAATGATGGTCCGGTGATGATGGTCCGGTGATGCTGGTCCGGTGATGATGGTCCGGTGATGCTGGTCCGATGATGCTGGTCCGGTGATGATGGTCCGGTGATGCTGATCCGGTGATGATGGTCCGGTGATGCTGATCCGGTGATGATGGTCCGATGATGCTTAGGAGAAGGATTGGTTCAGTGGTTGCTGGAGAAGCTTTGGATCAGCTTTGAGGTGGAGAGGCCTGGCTCCTTTTCTTTTGGACCGGTGGTGGAGGAAATACACCCACACTTGCCCCCCAAAGTGGGGCATATGCCAGCGTATGCCATGCTTTGTTATCTGGATAGCCCCATTTGGTCCCTAGTGCCGAACCGTTTGGTCCGGTCACCTCGTGCTCGTCTGTAAGTACGGGCCTCACGCCACCATTTTTCCTCATCAGCCGAACTACTCCCTTGTCTTTGCCGAATCACGGTGCTAGCCGAACCAAAGCCTTTGCCGAATCAGGTGAGGGTCTACTCTATTGAATGACCTTTTGTCCTTGGACTGCCGAACGAGGTTTCCTCAGCTTTACCGAATGGAACTTGGGTCTTAATTGACGAATGAAACTTGCTTGAATGCGGAAGGAACCTTGGGTCTTAATTGACGAATGAAACTTGGCTTGAATGCCGAATGAGACTCTGGTATTGGGAGTACCGAATGAACCATGATTTGTCGAATGAATTCTTAGGCCTTTCGTGCTTTTAAATCGCAAACGAAAACCCTGAATTGTACACACTCGCTTGTCCGCATCTTTACCTCTCCTTGTTCTAATAATGTGCTTTTCTTGCGTTGTAGATAAATGTCTCGAAAAGCAGAAACTCGATCAGATAAAAAGAAGTCCCAGGGCGAAGGAGAATCTTCCGCAGTGCCCCCTGCTCAGCTGAACCCAGAACGACGTGGGCCCACTCCGAGATCGTTAGTGGACAGGTACGGTCCTCAGGAGCTTTTCAACTTGCCTCCTGATTGCATCCCTAGCTCACTCAAGGGCGAGCAACTTGATGTTATATCTCGCTCTTTCGGAATCGATCGAGCGTGCATGTTATTGCCGGCTGCGGGAGCGATGTCGTATGATCCTCCTGAAGGATATTTTGCCTACAGCAAATACCATTGTATGTGTGGTGCCATCCCGCCTCTCAACGCCTGGGTAGTCAGCTTTCTTACATATCTAAAGGTGGCTCCATTCCAGCTTCAGCCCAACTCTTATGCCATTCTGGTGAGTCTCTTCGTCATCTTCCAAAGGAGATATGGGCGTCCTCCTTCCAACCGGGAGATCCGGTATTTGTACAACTTGAGAGGCTACAAGAAGGGGTCTCCCTACATCAGCTTGGAATCTTCCGTATCCTTTAAGCCCGTCCTGGACTTATACTCGAAGTTCAGTATGTTTAAGAAAGAATGGTTCTTCATCAGGGATGACTCTGTTTCCATTCGTCGCTTCACCTCCGGCTGTAAGTGTGAAGCTTCATTTATAATTTCCGTTATAATTGCAGTGCTTTATCTTACGTGTTTTTATTTCTTGCTAGCGACAGGTGGTTTTGCGGTTGTGGGGAATGATCGCCTGGTTCAGACGGCAGCAGAGATAGAAGCTATAACTGGGAGAGATAGGTCGGCTGCCTACCTGATCAGGAACGCCACACTCTTGGAGTACAACTTGATCCTTCCACAGCAGTCCGTGGTCAAGCAGAGGGACACGGCTGAAGAGAAGGCTGCCCAAGCTAAAGAAGGGGCCGCGTCGAAGAGCAGTAAAAGGAGGCCCTTTTCGAAACATCCGATTGCTGGGGGGAAGAAGCTCAAAAGGTCTGACGGTCCCTCTCCCAGCACACACCCGGATGTTCAGGAGGAGGAGAAAGGTGAGGACGAAGGAGGTGAGGCTGAGGGCGGAAGTGACGGTGATCGTCATGGTGATGATGGTGGCGATGGACAGGGTGGTGATGGCCCCAGGGCTTTGTCTTCCGAGCAAGTAGGCGAAATGCAAGAGTGGATGGATGACGCTTTCCGCCAAGCCTTCGAAGGTTTGGAGGGGACGGAGAAGTCTAAGAAAGCCGATAACGTTGGGACCGGCGTCGATCGATCTTCTAGGAGCGCCTCTACCGAAGCAACTTCGGCGGTTCAAGGTGAATTTCACTTTACTCTTTTAATTCTTGAATGATGGCTCAATACACGTTGGTGACACTTGGTTTTCATATCAGGAGCAGGTAAAATGGTCAAGACCTCAGATCTTCGGCATAGGCTTGAACAATACAAGCTCTCCAAAGCTTCCGCCAAGCCGAAGTCTCCGACCCACCGTTCCGGGGATGTAGTCGGCTACCGTCCTCTTCTCGGGGTTATTGGGGAGGATATTCAAAAGAGAAAGAGGAGTCGCTCCCTATCCGAGCCTTCGACTGGTCCTCAGCCCCCAATTCAGCCTCTTCATGATATTACGGAGGAGGATACTGAATTCACACCCTCTCCGCACCCGTCTGAAAACCCTATCGTTACTCAGATTGATCGCCCTGCCTTGGCTCGTAATCCATTTGCGGGTCATCCTGATCTGGATCCAAGTTGTCATGATATTTCCTTCGACGAGGTTACCGGTGAGCACCTTCTTCCTCGCAACCCTATGGTAAAGGTGCTTGACGAGGCCAAATCTCTGGACCTTGATTTGCTCACTACTCCGGTTGTCGCTATGGGGAACGAAGCTAAAGCAAATATCGACCGGGTTGCTGAGGAGACCAGGAAGTTGATGGGGCATCATGCCCGGCTGGTCAAGGCCGGGGAGGAGATTGGGAGTGCCAACATAAGACTGCGGTTAGTGGTTTCCGACCAGGCCAAGCAACTCGCTGATCAGGCCATCCAGATCTCTCAGCACGAGGCCGCCTCCGGACGTCTAAAGAGAACTATGGAAGAGGCCAGCCGGGCCGAACTTCGGAAAATGGAGGCTACTTGCAAGGAGCGGATCGATATGGCCATTGCCATGGTGGACGAGGTTCGGAAAGCGGATCTTGAGCAGATAGAGGAGTTGTCTGGAAAGCTTGAGGCTGCAGAGCTTGCTCAAGCCAAGTTGAGGGAGGAGATGGAGGCAATGCGGAAATCCCTTTGGGCTGACTGCTCGAGATACCGATTGGAGAGAGATGCCGCCGTCGTAAGGTTGTCGGATTCCGAGGCCCGGGCGAGGGAGTTTGAAGAGAACGAGGAGCTGATGGAGGGGATGCTCCAGGATATGTACTTTCATACTTGGAGGCAGGGTAACTTGTCCTGGATGGATGATTACCCTCGGGTTATGGCTAGGATCTATCTTAGGGCTCTAGAGGAGGCCCAGGCTGAGGCAGATAAGGAGGGTGGTGTGGCCTTTAGGATGGATGCTGTTACCGCCCAGTTTACCAAGGAGGAGAAGATGGCGGTGAAGGAGGGCATGCGGTTGCTTGCAGTTGATGAGACAGGTGTGCAAGCGGAGGATGATGATCAAGCTGATCAAGGAGCAGATGCTGGTAAGTCTTCCTCTCTAGTCTTTCCATTAACTTGGTTGCTTATCACTAACGAATCCTTTTTCTGACCGGACAGGTGGGCAACAGGACAAGGATAAGACTCCGACGCAGCCGGCTTCTTGATTAGACCTGGAAAATTCTTTTTTATGGACTTGACATGGTTGTATATGTTAGTCTTAAAACAGTAGAGTAACTCTTAGGTTGTAATTTTTGCTACTTGTAATAAATATCTCTATTCTTAACCTGTAATTCTTTAACTTAAGCTGATTTGTCGTCTTTTGAATGTTTTTTGCTATTCCAACATGTTGTATGAGAAATACAGCTATGCATATTCTTGCAATTAAATTGTGTTTGATGTCAGGTTCTTGTTTAAAACATAATTTTATGACTTGCAATGTTAGCGTGAGGTGTGAATAAATTATAGTCATGTGTTTACATATGAAAGAAGGAAATACGACCCTTTATATCTTGCTTGTAGATGGAAGCTTTGAATATCCTGTGTGACCGAGTAAGGGATGCGGTCCAGTATCTTGCCGTGAGCATCTGCTTCCATTAGTGAATGTCTCCTGCTCTGTGTCCTGTACTTCAGGGATTGTTACAGAGGATAGGAGAAAAGTTGCTTAAGTAAGATTGAAATATGTGAAATAGTAAAACTTCCAATCACGGAAGGCCTTCGATGTGCTTAAGTTCATGGCAAACGGGCTTTGTAGTCACTTTCCCTAGCTGTGGGTCTTGGAGACATTTGTCACCCATCTTACGCCTCTGCGGGGAGTTAATTCTTTTTTACCACAACCGCACTTAAGACACATCAGAGCCGAGATCGCGCACAGTAACTACCCGGACCATTATGGCCCGTAATCGTGGGTATTATTCGATTTACTGTGGCCGGCTAGCGTGGGTGCCGATCATCAACCGTGAACTGCCCCTGGCTGGCCACACCTTATGTTGGGGCTTATAGTCGGTTCACAGTTGCCGGCGAGCCGAATGCCGTAATGAGCTGCCTCGGCTATAGTCAGCCTTCTCGGTGGCTTATAATCGGCTCATTACAGTTGGCTTTAAGGGCCGTCGCGAGCAATGAGTTAACCCGCAACAGAGGGATGCCGGAGCAAAAGTGTCTCATTGGCGAGGGTATAGATTTGCATGGTACCTGTTAGGTCTTGTCGAGGTGAAGTTGCGCCATGGAGTGCTTTGAGTGGAAATGTTATACGCATAGGATTTTGTTCAACAGAAAAGGATAAAGTTAACAAGCAGCCAAGATATAAAGGAACAAGTTAAAAAAGAGACAAGGTTTTTTAAAGTGGTTCGGCACAAAAAGACCTACGTCCACTGATTCTCTTTGTTAATTCACTTCATATGGGCAGTACAAGTTAAGAAAAGTATCGACGGAGGTGTTGGATGTTCCATGCCCTCTGGAACACCTCTCCGTCCACCGTTGACAAAATATAAGCTCCATTGTGGAGATCTTTATGAATTACATATGGTCCATCCCAGATTGGGTCTAGTGCTCCGGGCGAGGGAAGATTCGCTTGAGGATAAGATCCCCTCTTTGTAAGGTACGATGCTTGACTTTGGAGTTGTATTGTGCTGCCACTTTTTGCTTGTGGGCCGCCGCTTTAAGGACTGCATCATTTCTTCTCTCCTCAACTAGATCCAAAGACATGTGAAGGAGTTCTTCGTTCTCTTCTGGATTATAGTAGATCCTACAGTGGGAAGGCACGATGGTTTCAACTGGGAGCATAGCCTCTGATCCGTATGCCAAAGAGAAAGGAGTATGCCCTGTTGATGTTCTGAAGGATGTGCGATAGGCCCACAATGCCGTAGGGAGTTCATCCACCCAAGCGCCCTTTGACTTTTCGAGTTTCTTTTTGATTAGAGTTTTCAGAATTTTGTTGACGGCTTCGACTTGTCCGTTTGCCTGGGGATACGCTACGGATGAGAAGCTTTTGGGAATTCCGTGCTCTCGGCACCAGTTGGCGAATTCCTCGCTGTCAAACTGAAGTCCATTGTCTGATATGATTTTGAGTGGGACTCCGTACCTACACAGAACATTTTTGATCAAGAAGTTAATAAATTTTGTTGAAGATACTTTATTCAGAGGTTCTGCTTCCACCCATTTGGTGAAATAGTCGACCGCCACTATAGCATATTTGGCCCCGCCTCGGCCCATTGGCAGTTCGCCGATTAAGTCAATTCCCCATACTGCAAAGGGCCAAGGGCTGGTCATTTGAGTAATCTCAGTCGTTGGTAGCCGCGGAATCTTAGCGAACTTCTGACATCTGTCACACTTTTTGATGAAATCCAAGGCGTCCTGGCTTAAGGTGGGCCAGAAATATCCATATCGGAGTATCTTTTTTGCTAATGTTTGCCCTCCGGTGTGATCTCCGCAGCTTCCTTGATGAATGTTGGATAAGATTTCCTTGGCTTCCCTTCCAGCGACACACCTTAACAACAGGTTAGAGAATCCGCGCCGATAGAGGATGTCTCCTTGTATTGTGTAGCGGGAAGCTTTCCTCAAGATTTTCTTGACTTCGTTACGCCCACTGGGTAGTGTGCCGCTTTGTAAGTAGTCTCGGATGGGAGTCATCCAAGTTGCTTCTTTGGTTTCAGCTATCAGATTCACTTGTTCAAAACTTGGGGTCAGTTGCTTTGAGATGGTTACTGCTCCGAAGATGGCGATGTCACTCATACTTGCTTGCTTTGCCAATTCATCGGCCTCTTGGTTCTCTTCCCGAGGGATGTGTTTGACTAAGTAGCGGTCCAATTGGTTGAGAAGTAACTTGGTCTTCTTTAAATATGCTATGAGTCGTTCTTCTCGAGCTTGGAATTCTCCTAGTATTTGATTAACAATAAGTTGAGAATCACTATGAAGACACAAAGAATTGGCTCTAATTTCTATGGCAAGTTCTAATCCAGCTATCACTGCTTCATATTCTGCATCGTTTTGGTGGCAGCGAACTCCAACCTTATAGCATAGTGCAGCTTATTTCCCCTGGGAGTGATTATTACCACACCTGCCCCCGAGCCTTGTTCGTTTGATGCACCATCCACAAAGAGGTTCCACTTGATATCTTCTGCTATTTCCAATTGCTCCTTATCTTCGTTGGTAGTGAATTCTGCAATGAAATCAGCCATGGCTTGTCCCTTGATGGCGGTGCGAGGGTGATAGGTGATATCATACTGACTTAGTTCAATGCACCATTTAAGTAGTCGCCCAGAAGTGTTGGAACGATGGAGTACCTGCCTCAGTGGTTGATCGGTCAGAACTTTGATGGAGTGGGACTGGAAGTAGTGACGCAGTTTCCGTGATGTGATTAGTAAACAGTATGCTAGCTTTTCAGTTTAGGATATCTGACTTCTGCCCCTGTAAACCTCTTACTGACGAAGTAAACTGGCCGCTGCGTGCGGTTGTCTTCCCTTACCAAGGCAGCGCTTAGGGCGTGAGATGACACAGCAAGGTATAGGTATAATTCTTCGCCTTCGCTTGGAGTCGAGAGTACCGGTGGTTTCTGGAGGTGTTCGATTAAGTTAAGGAAAGCGGTCAAGCATTGGTCAGTCCATTCGAACTTTCCTTTGTCTTTCTTTAGAGCTTCGAAAAAGGGAACGCACTTGTCCGTTGCTTTGGAGATGAATCGGCTTAGGGCGGCCACTTTTCCATTCAGGCTTTGCATTTCCTTTCGAGTGGAAGGTATCTTGATATCCCTTAGCGCTCGGACTTGTTCAGGGTTTGCTTCAATCCCTCTGGCATGGACGATGAATCCTAAGAACTTTCCTGATGACACTCCGAAGGAGCATTTTAGAGGATTCAACTTCATTCCATACTGGCGAAGTACTTGAAACATCTTGCCTAGGTGGCTTACGTGATCGTCGGCTTTCCTTGACTTTACCAGCATGTCATCCACGTATACTTCCATAGTTTGCCCTACTAGCCCTGCAAACATCTTGTTGACGAGGCGCTGGTAGGTGGCTCCTGCATTTTTAAGTCCGAAAGGCATCACCTTATAGCAGTATAAACCCCGGTCGGTGATGAAACTAGTGTGGTCTTGGTCGGGAGCATGCATAGGAATTTGGTTATATCCTGAGTATGCGTCCATAAAAGATAAGAGCTCGTGCCCGGCTGTGCTGTCTACAAGTTGGTCGATTCGGGGAAGTGGGAAGCAATCCTTTGGGCAGGCGTCGTTTAGGTTGGAAAAGTCAATGCACGTTCGCCATTTCCCATTAGCCTTCTTTACCAGCACCGGGTTAGCGATCCATTCCGGGTAGGTGGCTTCTCGTATGAAGTCATTGGCGAGCAGATTCTTTACTTCTTCATCGAGGACTGCTGATTGCTCTGCCCCCATACTTCTCTTTCTTTGTTTTACGGGTGCCTTGGTAGGATCAATGTTTAGTACGTGGCATGCTACGTCAGGGGAGATTCCGGTCATGTCAGCGTGTGACCATGCGAATACATCCAAGTTGTGGCGGAGAAAGTCGATGAGTTGCTCCTTCAACTCTGTTTTTAGTTGGGACCCAATTTTTAATAGTCTACTTGAGTCGTGCTTGTCTACAGATACAAACTCCATAGCCTCTGCAGGCTCAGCGGTGGCCTCCTCCTCTTTGTCCCTAGGGTCTAATTCATTGAAAGGGTCGCTGGTATATTGATGAGGAGGAGCTTTCTTTAGTTGCTATGCTTCTAGACTTTTTGTGCAGAGGGCAACCTCTACACCCTTCCCTTTATCCTTCCTGTGATTGTTGCGAAGTTCAGTCACATAGCAGTCTCGAGCAACATCCTGGTCCCCTTCTACTTCCCCTACTCCATTGTCCGTTAGAAATTTCATCTTTAGGCACCATGGGGCTAGGACAATTTGGAAGTCAGACAAGGCTGGCCTTCCTAAGAAGGCGTTGTAGGCCGAATGGTTTTCTATTAGCACAAACGTCTGTTTCCGTACAACGGAGCGGGGATGGCTTCCAATCTCGACGAAGAGGTCCAGTTGCCCGAGGGGCATCTTTGCATCTCCAGTGAAACCGTGTAGTGGCTTATCGCAGGGAGATACATCCTTCATCGATAGCTTCATTTTGTCGAATGCATGTTTGAACAGGATATTTACTGAGCTTCCAGTGTCCACTAGGATTCGGTAAACTTCGGCGGGACCGAGCCGGGCAGAGATAACCATGGGATCCATGTGAGGGTATTGCCTTCCTTCTAGGTCACGTTTACCGAATGTGATGTCATCACTTTCTTTCCGTTTCGGGTGGCGTTCTTCTATAACCGAATTGACACAGTCTTTACTGTCTCTAAGCGACTTTCCATATCTTTCCATCTCTTTCCAGCTTTTATCTGCGATGTGCGGTCCTCCTGAGATGGTATGGACCACTATCTTCTCTTGACTAGAGCCGCTAGTGTTGCGGTTTCCTCTACCGGTCTCCGATGAGGGTAGCCTTGGGTTTTCATTGGTACGAGCTGGAGTCCTGTCCCGACCTTTTACATAGCGTTCCAGTTTCTTCCTTCTGATGTGTTCTTCAATCAAGTCCCGGAGATGATGGCATTCATTGGTATCATGCCCATGAGATTCGTGGAAGCGGTAGAACTTTCCAGACTTCTACGCATTATCTGATTCCTTCTTGTATGGTGGGCGTTTGTACCTAACTTCACCTTGGGTGGCAAGGAAGATATTTTCGACGGTCTCGTTCAAAGGAGTGTAAGTGTCGAATCTCGGTCCTGGCCGATATAGGCGCTTTTCTCCCTTCTTGCCCCCAGCATTGTCTCTGGAATCATTTTTTCGAACGTCCCTTGCCACAGCAGGGGCGTTGCTGTGAGTTGCCTTATTTTGCTGTCCTGACTGCCCCTCAACGGCAGCATCCTCAAGCCTCATATATTTCCCGGCTTCATGGAAGAAATCGGGTAAAGTAGCTGGTTTTTCTTTTGTCAACCTTCTAGCAAATTTAGTGTCCGGATGCACACCACTACAGAGGGCCATTAGAATAAGCTTTTCATCGTCATCTTGGACTACGGCTGCCGCGGCATTGAATCGGGTTAGGTATTGCTGCAGTTTCTCTCCAGGTTTCTGTTTGACGCTGGATAAGGAATAAGCGTCCTTAGGTTGCTCCACATGAATGCGGAACTGACTGATAAACTTTTCTTTCAACATTTCCCACGAGCTGATGGATCCCTGGGGTAGATGACAGAACCAGAAGGTAGCGAGATCTGCTAAGAAGAGCGGAAAGCATTTGCACAATACTCCCTCTGTTGCTCCACTCATGAGCATATGTTGTGTGTATCTTTGTAAGTGTACAACGGGGTCGGAGGTTCCTTTGTAAGGTTCCATTGTTGGCATCTTCCATTCTCGGGGGGTGATAGCAATTTCGATATTGCGGGCGAAAGGGCTGGTTACCCTAGCGCATATCCTTCGATCTCTTTGCTCCCGTTGGACGCACTGTCTGAATAAGCGCGCCATCCTTTCATCAGAATTTGGAGCAGATAGAAATGAGTTTGGTTCTATTCTATGGGATTGATTCCGTCCAGATTACCTGTAGGGATGGTATCGTCTATCATTCCTCATATTTTCCAATGGCTGCCATTGATCTTCTGGGAGCATGCTAGGGTCAGCTACAGTTGGCCCTTGCCTTGATCTTCCCCTGCTGGGCTCTGATCTAAGCACTTCCTCGGGTCCAACTTCGGGCTGGACTCTAGCTCGGCCCCGTTCACTGGCGTTTCCGTGGTTAAGCAGTATGACGGGCTCAGCTATAGTTGACCTTCGTCCGGTGCCTCCCCCGTTGGGTTCGGTACCAAACATTTCCTCAGGCCTAACTTCGGGCTGTGCTCGATCTCGGCTCCTACCATGGCTACTTCTGCCGTTAGCTCCTTCGAAGAAGGAAGACCTTTGTTGTCTCCGAGATCCTCCAGACTGGGACTCGCCCCACGATTCAGTGTTGCGGTTGGACTCTTCAGCATCCCTTAAGCGTGACATGAGATGGTCCACCAAGGCTTCCTGCTGGGACGTGAAGCGGTTAGTTACTTCAACCACAACTCTGTCTAAATCTGCCCTAGTAATTGCTGCGGGCTGTTCTGTGGCAAGGGTGGTCGATTAGCCTATCCTTCATTTGGTACTGCTGCTGGAGGAGGACGATTTACTTGATTCGTGACAGCTGGATCTGGAATACTGCTGGATGCGATGTTTTTTCCTTTGTTAACATCTTTTCTTTGTTTGGGAGGCATGTTTTCCAAGTGGCGAACGACGCTGTTAGGAAAAATGTTAAGTGGATGAAGCTGAAGCTTCGAGCTTCTAACTCTCAATGAAAGCACCAAAAATGTTTGCACAAAAAATGGACAAACACCTCAAAGTCGTATGATTTAGTAGATCTTATGTTGTTCTTAGTGGTTTGAGTGATTTATGCAAATATATGAAAAGCAGGGGCTAAACTGTAAAAAGACACGCAGATTTATAGTGGTTCAGCCAGAATGTGCCTACGTCCACTTTATATGTTATTTCTCTTCTCTTGTTTAGATTATAAGTACAAAGCTTTGATACAAGTAAAAGAAAGTTGTTTGAAAATTCCCTCCGTGCTTGAGCTTTCAAACTTGTCCCCCATTGCTATACCCCTGCCCCTCTATTTATAGAGTGAGGCTGGGGGTATGGGTCTTGGAGGTATATAGCAGCTTGGTGGGCCTGGGCTGAGGCGATCTGGCCTGGTGGAGTTGGTCTGGTTTACCTTGGTTTGGTGGTAGGAGTATGGTTGGATCGGTGGAGCTTTGGTTCGGTGGTAATGGTCCGGTGATGATGGTCCGGTGATGCTGGTCCGGTGATGCTGGTCCGGTGATGATGGTCCGGTGATGCTGATCCGGTGATGATGGTCCGGTGATGCTGATCCGGTGATGATGGTCCGGTGATGCTTAGGAGAAGGGTTGGTTCAGTGGTTCCTGGAGAAGCTTTGGATCGGCTTTGAGGTGGAGAGGCCTGGCTCCTTTTCTTTTGGACCGGTGGTGGAGGAAATACACCCACATATATATAAATAGAACAAAGGAGAAGTGCTACTTCACTCACGCTACAGATGCAAACTTAAAACATATATATATGTATATATATATAAACTAATAGGAAAAATAAACTCATATATACTTTTAAATTGCATTAGTAAATATAAAAATAGGCACAAACCTATTTTATATAAATAGATATATGCTTCAACTATTAACAACATGATATATATATATATAAATACCAGATGAAGTTGCAGAAGAAGGACAGGTGAGGTGATGGAGGAAGGCTCGGATCTGTTTGGTGGCGGAGGTCAGGGGATTAGGTTGATGGTGACTTGGAGATGCAGTGGAGGGAGGGTGGTCTCGGTGGAGGAGAAGGCGGGCTAGTCAGTGGAGGTTTTGCAGGCTTCGGCCGGGGAGGAAGGGTTGTCGTGGCGTGGAAGGGAACGACAGTGATGTTCGGTGTTGTGGTGGAGAAATGGTCGGCATGTTGGGGTTGGTGAAGAAGCTAGGCGGGTGTGGCACTGTTAGAGGGTGGCGGAATGTGTTCGGAGCTGGTGTACGGCCGATGGTGGGGAAGAGAAGGTGAATGGTTCGAGTTTGGTAAGGGAAAGCATGGAGGTAAAGGTAGAGAGAGGGGAGCATATGAGAAGAAGGAGAGCAGGCAACTGGTGAAGAAACCTATATAAACTTAATATATATTATGGTTTTCATGAACTATACAGAGAAGAGAACGAGGCAGGGAAGGCAAACAGGATAAGGAGATAGTAGGTGGAACCAAAAAAATGAAGGCGACGTGTATATTATATATATATATATATATATATATATTTTATAAAACAGAACGCCGAGAAAAATGAAGAGCCGGATGGAAAATGAACAACCAATATAATAAATCAAACAGTGGGAACAGTGAAGGTCACACATTGATTTTTGAAAATAAATAATGCAGTTGGCCATTGGTTTGAAACTGCAGATATACGAACGGGCATAGGAAACTCAAAAGACCGAAATATGGAACCGATACAGATAACCGTTTCGCGAATTTCGCTGCATACCGAATCCCGAAATACAGAAATGAATATACTACAGAGATCAGCACGACGAGACGATCAGAACGATACACAGATATCAATGATACGATCAACCTATCAAAAGTCGATATTTTGCTGCCAAAACTGCTACAAATTTGCCGAAAATAAGATAAACGGAGGTAGAGAAGTCTAAATTTGACGAAATGAAATATGACGTCTCACTTAGAAAATAGTTTACATTTTAATTGTATAAAAATATTTAGATTTCGAAAACATTTTATTTTAATCTAATTAACTGATTTTAAATTAAAATTGAAAATTACACAACAGAATTAACTTCCATATTATCTGATGAAAATCTGACATTTGCTACGTTTAAATAAACGCATACCAAATATCAAAATTTTCATTTCAAAAATTTACTATTTAATTTCAAGCAAGATTTCAGTTAATTACGTTATTTAAACCGTTAAAATTTTCGGGCAGTTACATAATAAAGCTGAATATGAAGCCTTTGTTGCCAAGTCCATGCTTGCTAAAGAACTGGGAGTAAAAACCTTGCAGATCTTTTGCGATTCCTATATAGTAGTATGCCAGTTTAGAGAATGCGCAGCAAATGGGCTTTGTCCCAATCAAAGTACTTAATGCTCCCAGCATTGACCAGATGGAGATCAACCGGATCTTGAAGATGGATCCACAAGGAGTCATGGATGACTCCTATGAAAGACTATCTACAATGGGGAATCCTTCCCTAACGGAGGAATGAAAAACGAAAGATCCTCCATAAAGCTTAATGCTACGTCATCTGAGAAGGAATCATGTACATGAAGGTTTTATCCGTTCCCATTCTTCGGTGAATTGCCCATGGCAAAATCAAACGAATATTGAGAGAAGTCCTACACCCAAAATCATTTTTGAAGAAACACCATTCCTCTTACCACTAATATCCAAGCCTAACCATGCCTGCAATTGATTGAAACAGCCATCGTTTCATCTCCTAGGTGATCAAATGCAGCAGGCATATTCAACCTCAAGACCGACCCATATGCTTCAAACCCATAATCGATCATCATCAGCGATCTCTTCAACATCAACTTCTCCAATCCCTTCATCCTGTATCCACAAATATTTGGAGCGAAAAGGATTGGTGGACAAATAATGCAAATGATTGAATTACATTCCACCAAATTTGCAACGACCCGTGAGCGTATGAATGCATCCAGGAGCCAACATCACAAATGTGTACCTAAACATGCACATGTACATCCTTAAAATTCGATTTCTTGAAATCGACAGAAATTGGATTCTCATATGGGGAAACCAGAGAAAGAATTGGATCAGATAACCAAGACATACTAACTCGACTAATCAGCACAATGGAACTGGAGCAGATGATTACCGACAGATTCTACTCCATAACTTACATCGTTTGATAACGACCAAGCGTCACGACGAATAGAGAGATTTGGCTCTCCACAAAACATCTCAACAGCAATGAAAGAATAACAACCATTCGAGACACTAAGTGGAATCCTCTACGATGACCCTAACTTGACATCAATTTAAAGCACGTCATGTACGTAATAAGACGTACTTTGGGGGGCAAATTTTATCTAGCCTTTTGGTCAGGCTATATTCAGACTAACTGGACAAGTTAGACTAGACGATCACCAAGGGAGACAACCTGGAGAAATGAGTATTAGGCTCAAAGATCAAGCATGGGCAATGATATGAAGCGATGATCAATCGATACCAAATGATAGACTCTCTAGAATATTCTAAGTATGGAAAAATGCCTCCCCTAGGCGGGGGATCAATGCCTTTCCCTTTCCTTAGGGGATCGGTACCTATCCTCAATTTTTGTCCCAAGCTAGGTGAGATCGATATGAAGTGACAAGGAAGGACCCATGAGGCTACATTTCAAGTTTTAAGTCATTTGGAGTTCATATGCTCAAGTTATGGGCAAATTACTCCACCTTTAAAAAGGGATCGGTCATATTCGGCTTTCACTATATGTTGCAACAATAATTGGTCAATAACTCAAAATCTATAGATGCTTCAACATGAAACTTGGAGTAGAAGCACATTACAACATGGAGAATACCTCCGGGGATCGCATTCCAATAAGAGGAGATTGGAGGGATTGACTGAAATCAGAATGCATGCAACACAACTTCACGGAAAATGCGATATCTCACAAACAGTAAGTTAGAATGGCACGAAATTTGGACGGCAAGTAGCTAACATCATGGAGGACCCACCAGTGGGATCGCACCCCATTTGGACACCAAAATAGGGATCAATACCGATCCCTGTTGTGGGTCCCAATCGGCCTCAAAATTCTGATGTGGCCTCTTCTTGGCCTGGAGGTTCTTCTGCCGAAATTTCAGCCCGATCCGTGCACATCTTTCCCTACAAATACAGCAAGCAGGGCATCAGAAAAGGAGACCCCTTCTTTCTGCTGCAAAGGCTCTTCCATTTTTATTCTTCATTCTTATACTTATGGATCCCAACTGATCCAAACATTCTTGTAACCATAATCAAGTGCAAGATCAATAAAAATATAAAGTGGACGTAGGCCAAGATTACCGAACCACTATAAAAATCTATGTGTTCATTTAAGATTTTTCTCTGTTTTAATTTCATTCTTCATTTAATCTCTACTAGATTCTATTGGGTGTTGATGACCATTTTTGGCATCAACACCCCCTTATTGTTTAAATTGAACGACATGATGCAGTACAATACAGTCCAAAATTTATGATGATACTCCTATGCTTCTTATCTAGGAAGTGCATCACAATTT
Source organism: Allium fistulosum (assembly GCA_030737815.1). Taxonomy (NCBI): domain Eukaryota; kingdom Viridiplantae; phylum Streptophyta; class Magnoliopsida; order Asparagales; family Amaryllidaceae; genus Allium; species Allium fistulosum. The sequence goes on from CM060901.1 coordinate 1,512,789,713, forward strand.
GATTGTAACCAGAGCTAAGTATTTAATATTAGCATCGGATACATATCGATAAGTACCAATATGAAATGTTTTAATTTTTTTTGATAATATCGGAAAAATTACTAGATATATCTATTGCATGTTATAAACAATATTACACTATATTATAATTTATAATGATGTCGAGTATTTTAATATTTGGATTTGCATTGCCAAATTACTAATAAAGGATGATTGCATATAGTTTATTGATTACAATTTGTCTACTAGGATACTATATTAAATGCATGTCTTAAAATAGGCATATAAACACCAATAAATTCGTATAATATGCGTCTTTATTATTTCTTCATTTTCATCCTATATTCTTTGTTTCTTCAATCAACTAATCATCTCTATTATTTTTCTAATTTTATCACATTTTTTGTTTCTTCATTTTCATTTTTACTTAAATGATCAAACAAGGAATGTTGATTTGATACTAATTACTACTTCTAACCAACTCTTTATCGACATGTCAAATATATAACTTACTACATTTAAAATTTTAGTTCTTGGTGCATGATAATATCTAAAACAAAAAATTGAATTTTCATAAGCTAAAATACCAGCAAGAAGTAGTGAATAGGGGAAATAACTAAAAAGAGAAGTAACTCTTAAACGATCTTGTTTTTAGTGGTAAACATTACACAAAACAAAATATATAAAATAATGTAACTATAGAGTTTATTTATTGATATACAAGTGAAGAAGACTAAAAAAATATGGCCAAACCCGAAAAATTAATGTAATGGGATTTCTAATATGCTCTACATATTGTCGTTCACCATATACTAAAAAACATTGAAAATATAAAGATATTTATTTGTAATTTTATTTTATCCAACCCTTACAATATTGATTGATATTATTAAAAAAATATCGAGTATTCTACACTAAATATAGGAGTGATATATCGGCAAATCTAGGGCAATATATCGGTAACAATATCTTAAGCGATATTTTGTAAAAAATATATTGGTTAAGGAGTGATATGATTATTCGATATTAATTACTAAGAGCCAGATTATGCATCCATAAAGTATAGCAGTTCATGTCTGGCCATTCCATCGATAACTTGGTCGATCCTCGGTAAGGGGAAACAGTCCTTTGGGCACGCTTTATTCAAGTAAGAGTAGTCAATGCATGTTCGCCAGTTCCCGTTTGCTTTCTTGACCAACACATGATTCAATACCAACTCTGGGTACAGTTTACCGATGAAGTCATTTATCTTCAGCTTATCCACTTCTTCCTTCAATGCAGTAGAGCACTCCGGTTTCATGTTATGCCTCTTTTGCTTCACATGAGGGTTACCTGGGTGACATTTAATGCGTGGCACGCTATCTATAGTGAAATTCCACATATATCAAAATGCGTCCAATCAAACATGTCTATGTTTGCCCGGAGGAACCCTACCAACTCCTTTTTCATCTTCAAGCCGAGTAGAGACTTGATCTTGAGAACCCTTGTAGAATTATCGTTAATCGGAATATTGATCGTCGGCTCTACCGGTGCCACCCACACTTCCTCTGACCCTTTTCGCGGTTCCATGGGTTTTTTAAATTCTTTGTGGGACCTAAGCTGGAGCTTGGGCTATAGTTCTTATGGCTCTAAAAATTTAATGCAGAGAGGTTTCTCTACATCCTTCCCTTTCTTCTATTGATTTGCCTCTCTAAGCTCAGCGACGTAGCACTTTCAACTTCTGCACTGGTCACCTTGAATTGCCGACACTCCAATCCCAACTGGAAATTTCATCATCCAACACCATAGAGTGAGTTTGATCCCAAAACTAGCAAGGCCAATCGGCCCAAAAAAGCATTGTAATCTGATAATCCATCCACCACAGCAAACATTTATACCTGCATAACCTTTTGGTCTCCTTATCCAAACTCAACTGGCAACTCAATGCACCCCACCAACTCCTTTGACTCTCTAGTAAATCATTGGATGTAGGATTATATGGCTTCAGATCCTTCTCATCAAGGTAGATCATGTTGAAGGTTTGTTTGAACAAGACATTCATCGAACTCTGACAAATAGTAAGGATTCAGGGCACTATCGTCGGCCCAACCGTAGCCGTAATCACCAAAGGGTCAAGCGTCAACACTTCCACCCCACCAGCATCTATATTCTAAAAGACAATATCATCATTTATAGTTCTTTATTGCTTTGCTAGAGTCCTATCCACTATGGTGTAACAAGTTTCTTAAGGAACATGCCCCAATGAGTTGCCACAACGCTCCATTTTATTCCACGTTTTTTCCCTAGGATGCGGTCCTCCAGAAATAGTATTTATCACAATTCACATCACCATCTATCTTGATCCCTCTTTGCCGGATCTAGCCTGATTCCCTCGGGTTGTCTGCTCTTAGGGTCTATTGTTTGCTTGTTTGGTTTCCTGTGGATTCCTAACATACTGCATTAACTTTTTCTTTCAAATCAAATTTTCAATGACATCTCTTAGATGCCTACACTCATCAGTATTATGTCTATGCATCTCATGAAAACGAAAATACTTTTTGGAGCTTCTTTATTCCTCAGTTGCCTCTCATAGAGGAAGTTTCTTATAATGCTTTGTACTTTGCATAGCAGGGTAGACGTTTTCGAAGGAATCAGTTAATTCCGTATAATCTCCAGGATGAGTATACCTTCTTTCCACTAGGATTTTTGTTTTTTCATTTACTATTAAAGTTATTCCCAATATTCATTGTAATGTTTCCAGCACTATCGCCACTCTATTTGACTGAAACATTGTTTTGTATCGAGCTACTAGGTCCCACCTAACCATCAATAGCTAGTCAGCAAACTAACTCTGCCTCTACCAAGCGTAGAATTAAGATGATTTGCGATAAAACACCTTCATGGTCGGTAGTTCCTTTCTCTTAAGCCACCTGCCAAAGTCAATCATTGGGTAATACCCATTTATTAGAGCCATCTCCACAATTTCCTCCTTAGGGTTGCTCACCTTAGTTACAACAGCGTTAAACCACTTCATAAAAAATTTCAGGGTCTCCTTGGACCTTGGACGCACGTTAGACAATGACATAACATCCTTTGTTGGACTGTATGGACCTAAAATTGCTCCAAAAACTTCCTATCTAATTGATCAAATGATGATATGGATCTTGGCGCGAGCCAATTAAATCATACTGTCGTTATTCCTTCTAAGAAAATCAGGAAACATCTACTCTGATAGATCCATCGCACAAGCAGTATCCATATGCCATCCATACTTAGTAGATGCTCCCTAAGGTTGGTCACGTTATTATAACTCAACATGGTTGGCATCACAAACTTCTTAGGATACCTGGTTGCTAGAATATCATTAGTGAATGGGATCTGACTTGCGGCATCACTACACTCGTCATCTTGTGCCTGGTGATTCTGAATGAACAGCCTTCTCACTATATCTACAATGTACTCCTCATTGCTTTGGTTAATTGGATGGCGATCATCATAAACACCACTGAGGGTTTGACTCTATAAACACCACCGAGTCGTTCTCCTCTGGCTGGTTTTACAACATTACTTTGAATTACATCAGCCTAAGGACCATTAGCTTGTCTATCTCCACCAACATTATCATCCTACAAGTCCCCTCTAATTGGATAAGGTTAAAATATTAGAAAACCTCTAGGTACCGGGCTATATGAACCTATCGGTACTAGGTGGTTTCGATGCTAGTAGAATGACACTACCTTTCTCAACCTTCTTTTTGCTACCCGGGCCCCCTTCAACCTTGTATATTTTTCTTGGCTTTCTGTTCTGTTTGATTGAAGACAAGCTCTCTTCGATAAATTAGAAGTTGACAAATTTCTTTTACTCTTCTTTCGCTTCTAAGATTTGATTCGTTGTTGGGGCTGGGCCAATGCCGCCAACTGCTCCTACATACTTCTCATCAGTTCTATCTGAGACTTATACCACTCAAGCATCTTTGAATTCATATCTAACATCATCTTTGCGGACTTTTATAACAACTTCAACTGGTTAAGTTGAAGAGCATGGTAGAGCGGTCGGTTGATTAGTCTCCTCTTCATGATGAGATCATTCAATGTCCCCTTCGATGATAGCTCCAAATTTAGCACTCTTCCCTTTTTGTAAGTTGTCTTTCTTCAGAACTAGTATTAGATTCTTTGTAACATCCCCCACTTGGAGGCCCAAAACTAACGGCTATGGATGCTGCAGTCATCCATAGATATTAATCCTCGGCGACCAAATTTGGTAATGTTAGATACATTGATATAGCAGAAACATATGGATATGGAAAAAATTTAAAATCAACAAACAACTTTCTCATTCCATTTCATAGCATTTCATATTTATTACATAATCCCACTACGAGAACCACGTTTAGAGAAAATATAATTATTATAGCATACGCGAAGAGCGACATATGAAGATGCCCCATTGGATGTTCAGAGTATATAAATAGGAAATTAAACATCTTTGCCTTTACAACAAAACACAGTGGAATCAAAATAGAAAAGAACTCTAAATAGCTATCATGCCTCCTGCACGTCTCCGGAAGCTTATTCGTCTAAAGAGGTACCTAAAAACCTCAACTCTCAAACTACTCAAAATCAATTGAGTACCCGGGAGTTTAAGGAGAAACTATAAACTTCGAGTCAGACATAAAGCTTGGTATGAATAATAATTTACCATCTCAAACCATTTAGATATCTACTGAGACCACGCCGCTTAGTGGAATGGGATTTCCCCTCACTAGTATCCTAAAACTTTATAAAACAATATACCATGCTCCTACATCCACAATGGTTAAAACATAGCAATATAAAATAATATGATGATATGCAAACAAGTAATCAATTTATGGATTTCCCATCCCCATTCACTATTGACTAGCTGTCTTATTTTATAGTTTCTAGGATCACTATTTACCTAATAGTTTTCATGGGCCGACTAATAACCTGTTTAATGCTTATGGACTCCCAGTCCGGTTTCATAGTTTTCATGGGATCACTAAGAAACTATTGGCCCCTGCCAATAACTTCATCATTCATGGGTCCTCCCTGAACCTATTGGTATCTCCAATAACTTCCCTCTTATCCTAGTTTTCATGGGCTGACTAGGAACCTATGAACTTCTGTCAATAACTTAATCCGGATATAGTATTCATGGATTCACTACAAACCTATTGGCCCCTGCCAATAACACTTTCTAATCATAATTTTCATGGGTTTACTATGAAACTATTAACACCTGACAATAACTTCTCCTAAACATAGTTTTCATGGGTTTACTATGAACCTATCTATCTGACAACTTCATAATTTAGGCATCCTACATTCTGGTCTATCTGACCTTCTGGATGCAATTCTACTCATTCAAGAGTTAATTCAAATTATATTCACTATTGGGTCAACCAAGCTGGTTATTCTGCTCTTTCTCCCCAAAATACAATTATGGGTTCATTACAACGTGAATATATATATATATAAAGAAGTAAACATAATAACATAATAATACCAATACTTGTGTTTTAATATCCTTGAAATCATTTTATATAAAACTTGGTTAATCCCTTTAACCTATTGATCAAGGAAAACTACTTCAAAACTCCATACTTATAATCATTTCAAAACTCTTTTATTATGCCATGGTTTTCCTTTAAAAATTGAGATTGGGTTCTTTGTTTTGAAAACTAAGGCTTTCAAAACCTTTAATCTTTGCTTTCGAAACCATTGGAAAACTTCCTTTCAAAAGCATTCAAATCTTCTTTTCAAAACTCTAGGCACCTGCCTTTCGAAACACTTTAAAACCTTTCTTTCAAAACCTTTCAAATGTATTAAAGTATTACCATTCAACTATAGAAGCTTAGCTTCGAAACCATTTAAAAGTACCCCTTTCGAAACCATTGGGTTTTTCTTTAAAATATCTTTTGGGTCAAAGTGAATACATACGAAAGTACCCCTTTCGAAACCATTGATCTTTATATGAAATTGTTTGGGGAAAAGTCGATGGCTTCGGAACCATCCATTCGAAAGCTCAAATCATTTAAGTAAAACATCCGAAGGTTGGCTTCGAAACCCCTTTCGAAGCCATTGCCTTCGAAACCGTTAACTCTTTTGAAAGCTTTAGGAAGTGGCTTAGTACAGGTTTAAAACAAAGGCTACCTTTCGAATTGTTTGATGACTTCAATCCACTCATAAGGCAAAAGAACGGCAGTAGGGTTTCGACTGGGTCGAAACCACCCTTTTCGAGAGCATTATTCTATAAATAAAGGAACTCATTCAAAAGCTTATACTTTTAAACTAAATGATGGAAACCCTCTTCGAAAGCTACTTAGAAGACCCTTTCTAAAGCTTATGTTTCGACTCCTTCAAAAGTTTTTATTGAAACAAGGCAGACGCTTATCATTTGAAAGTAAAACAATGGTATCAACCCCATCGATGACTACGTTCCGACACCATGCCTTCCGCCTTTCTCCAATCCACTACGTACCATCATTGTGATACCTTGTGTATTGGTTTCAGTTTAGTTGGTTTCGACCTGCTAGGTTTCGACTTGATTGAAGGCGGAAGCATAAAGCCGAAAGGTGCTTCTGAAAGAGGCGGAACCCACTTTTCTGGGTAAAAACTGATTTAATCCAATTAAAGCAAATACTTTCTAACTAACCTGCCTACTTGTAAACATGTGATTGGTTGCCACAACTTTTCACATTCTTTACAAAAATAACTGCCGCATAATTTAAGATCTAAACAAGGATGAATTTAACAAATAAGCCCTTCCATTAAGCAAAACCAATAAAACAATAAGTCCTTCATCAAAATAATTTTATTTCCATAGTAAATTACTTAGGAAAAATCTCCAAAAATTATAGAAATTCACTTTCAATATGCTATCTAACATATAAAAATTCCAGTCCTAAATTCTTCATGAAATATCCGAAATTAATTTCTAAACCCAATTAATCATATTTTCCTTCGAAAATTCATATTAAAATTTCCATAGCTTGGAAAATAAAAAAAATTGAAACCCATCTCTAAAATCATGTTTTACATAACATAAAATTTTCTCATGGCATACGAAAATCATTATAATCGGTTTAACCCTTAAAACCGTATAAAATAATTATCAAATTATTTTGTTTGAACCCAACATGTCCAAATCCTAGCATATCATTAAAAAATAATCATAATAATGAATTTAATCTTAAACCTGAAAAACAAGGGTTAATAAAACAAAATTGAGATGATTTAGATTATTTTTAACCTTGATTAGGATAAGGAACTTGAGATTTGATTGGGATTAATTTCCCCTAGCTTGAATCCTTAGCTTTAGATTGAATTTCTCTTCTTTTCTTCCTTAGCAATGCCCGGCTCCTATTATGTTTTACGTTTGTTTTTTTCTAAAAATGAATGAGAATAGATGGAAATGAGAATATATAAAGGCAATGGGTTATGTGCGGCTATTTCCTAATAAGCCCATATGTTAATTAATTATCATATATAACCATTTATAAGCCCATTTATCTTGTTAAGCACGGCCTTTAATTTATTTTTAAATCTCAATCTCCTTATCACTGTAATTATTTACATTTTTATACTTAATTTAACTAATTAAATCTCCTGAATAATGTTATCAAAAATTAGAGGTGTTATAGGCTCCCCTCTTTAAAGAATTTCGTCCTCGAAATTCGGTAAGGACTAAATACTAAATATAGCAATCATATGTAACAACTCTTAGCAACCATACTAGCCTGCCAGACTAGCAACTACCTATATAAAGCTAATATAGACATACCCTCAAAGCAGATCAGGATAAATATCTCTAATCCTATCTTCTGTCTCCCTAGTACAGTCTTTCTCGTTGTCGCTCCATTGAACTTTCACCAACTTGACTGTTTTGTTCCTCAATCTTTTCTCATCTCTCGCTACAACCCAAACTGGTTGTCTAACAAAAGTCAAGCTAGGCTCTACTATCAAATCTTCTAACCTTGTCGGAGGAAGAGTAATCTCTGGATCATGTACATACTTGCGAAGATGAGACACATGGAATACATTATGGACACCTGCCATACTGCTCGGCAACTCTACTCTGTATGCGAGCTTTCTAATCCTCTCCATGATCTGGAACGGACCAATATATCTCAGTTCCAGTTTCTTTGACTTTCCAAATCGTACCATACCCTTCATCAATGATACTTTAATGAAAACCTTATCTCCAACTGAGAATTCTAGGTCTTTACACCTCTTATCTGCGTAACTCTTTGTATGGACTGAGCTTCCTTCATCCTTTCTCGGATCAACGCAATCTTCTCTAACGCCTCTCTAACCAAATCTGGACCTAAGACTAATCCGTCTCTAGTCTCCAATCAACATGCTAGTGATTTGCACGACCTTCCATACAAAGCTTCAAAAGGCGCTATTCCTAAACTAGTCTGATAAGTATTATTATAGGAAAGCTCCACTAAATGTAGGTGATCTTCCCAAGACCCACCAAAGTCCAATACACAAGCTCTCAATGAATCCTCGAGTACCTTATTGACTCTCTCTGTCTGCCCATCCATCTAAGGGTGATACGCAGTACTCATACTAAGCTTGGTACCTACCACTTCCTGTAGACAGTTCCAGAATTCACTAGTAAACAAAGCATTTCTGTCACTTACGATACTACTAGGAATCCCATGTAGTCTAACTATGTTCTTCATGAACAACTTAGCAAAAACAGGTGACGTCCTGGTTGACTTAACTGGAATGAAATGAGCACTCTTGGTCGGGCTGTCCACTATAACCCATAAAATTTCATTTTCCCTATTTGACCTTGGCAACCCGTCTATAAAATACATCGATTTCCAAACTGGAATCTCTAAAGGTTGAAGCAATCCACTCGGCTTCTGATGTTCGTCTTTCACTTGTTGACAGTTTGCATACTGCCTAACCCACAAGCCATCATCCCTCTTCATACCTTCCCAATAGAAGCTCCTCTTCATATCTTGATACATCTTGGTCTCTCCAGGTTGAATCGTAAACTTAGATCGACGACGTTCTTCAAGAACTTCTTTCCTTAAGTCCTCAACATTCGGAACACACAACCGTCCCTTCTTTCTCAACCATCCCCTTTGGTCAAGACTAAAATCTTTTAGATCATCGATTTCGGTTCCAACTTCAAGCCTTCTAATCCTCTCGGCTAACACTAGATCCTCTTTCTGTTTAGAAGCAATCCTTTCGATCAACACTAGTCGAACTTCCAAACAGGACAACATGGTACTACTCTGACTAGAACTAGCAGTCGATCTTAACTGCACACTACAAGTAGTCAAAGCTTCTAAATCCTTTCATTCTGCCAATATAGCTAACACCACATTCTAATGTCTTCTGCTAATAGCATATGCTACCTTATTTCCTTTCCCATGTGTATACTCTATACCAAAAGCATAAGCTGCTAAAAACTCCAGCCACCTCTGTTGTCTCATATTCAACTCCTTCTAAGAGAATAAGTACCTTAAAGACTTATGATCTATGTATAGCTCAAATATCTCCCCTAAGAGATAATGTCTCCAAATCTTCAATGCGAAGATCATTGCTGCCAAATCCAAATCATGAGTAGGATATCTCACTTCATGCGGTCTAAGCTGTCGCGAAGCGTAGGCAATAACTTTACCTTTCTGCATCAACACAGCTCCTAATCTAGTCCCACATGCATCGATATACACCACCAACCCTTGGTTTCCGTATGGAACTACTAACACAGGTGCGTTGGTCAACAAACGCTTTAACTTAAGGAATGCTTCCTTACATTTGTCGGAGCAGACAAACTTCACATCCTTCCTGGTTAACCTAGTCAGAGGCGCCGCTATCCACGAGAAATCCTTGATGAATCTCTAGTAATATCCAGCAAGTCCAAGAAAACTTCTAATCTCAGTCACCATCTCTGGTCTCTTCCAATTATAAACATGTTTGATCTTATCTGGATCGACTGACAAACCCTTCTCTGAAACCACGTGACCAAGAATCGTAACCTCTTTCTTCCAAAAATGACACTTGGAAAACTTCGCCTTCAGCTGATGCTGCCACACTGCCTCAAGCACTACTCTATGATGATTCTCATGCTCTCTTTCAACCTTAGAGTACACAAAAATGTCGTCTATAAACACCAACACGAATCTATCCAAATACTTTCGTAAAACTCGGTTCATCAAATCCACGAAGAAAGCAGGTGCAATCGTTAACCGGAATGGCATTACTGACCACTCATACGAACCATACCTAGTCTAAAATGCTGTCAATGAAATACTGTCAACTGCAACCCTCAACTGATGCAAACCTGTTACCAAATCCAACTGGGAAAACACTCTGGCTCCAACAACTGATCAAATTGATCATTAATTCTTAGCAAAGGATACTTATTCTTAATCGTCCTCTCGTTCAACTTACGATAGTCGATACACATCCTTAACGACCCATTCAGTTTCTTCACGAACACAGCGGCTGCTCTCCAAGGCGAACTGCTTGGTCAAAATTCCTTCCTTCTAGATCCACTAGCTGCACCTTTAATTCCTTCATCTTGGTTGGTGTCATCCTGCTAGGTGGTCTACTTACAAGTTCAACTCCTGCCACAAGATCTATCCGAAACTCAATAGCTCATTTTGGTGGTAGTCCTGTAACCCGCTCAAAGACATCTGCAAACTCTCTTGCTGCACGAACCTGAGTTAACTCTTATCCCACTTCCATAGCACTTAACAAAGCACAACTACTCCGGTTAGAGTTCTCCACTGAGAATATAATTCGGTTATGACTATCAGGATGTCTTAGTGATATCTCCCCATCCTGGCAAAATATCCCAGCCTCATACTTACTCAACCAATCCATACCCAAAATGATTTCGAAATCTATGAAATTGAAAACATACAGACTGCATACAAACTTATGACCTAACAATTCTAGTTCTAACTGGTCACATCTCATCCCTAGAGTTGCAGACCCTTCTATTGGATTCGCAACCCTTAAGGAAGTAATAAGGTATGTGGGTTCTAAGAATAACCTATCAACCAAATTTTGAGATATAAATGAATGTGATGCACCGATATCAAATAGTATCCTAACTGGTATACTTTGAATCAAAAACGTACCTTCTACCACAGTCTTCCCTTTTTTAGCTGCAATTGGCATAGCAGATGATGGTCCAACAGCAAAAACCTTTCCCTTGTCCACCCTGACTGGTTCTGAACACTGGTTCTTATAATGCCCAACTTGGTCACAGTTAAAGCACTTCACATTCTTCTTTTCTGCAGCCTTCTTCCCTTTGCCAGACCGGCACTCATGAGCATAATTAACTTTCTTGTCACACTTGAAACAGACTAAATCAGCTTTCGCCTTCTTGGCAGCCTCTCCCTTCTGGGCACCCTTCTTCTTAAAGAACTTTCTCTTCTTTCCTTGAGAACCCTGGATTTCAACTGGCTTCTCCCTAGCACAAATAACAATCATCAACTCATGGCGGATTACCATCTCCACAACTACATTACTAGGATCACGGAGATGTGGCAAGGTTGCCCTAGCAATCTCATGCCTCAATCCCCGACTAAACCTCTCTTTCCTTTTGATGACGGTGTCTATAGTAGCATATCCATAACGAGACAACTCATCAAACTTAGTGGCATACTCAATAACCGACATTTCTCCCTGCACCAAATCCATAAACTTCCTCAGCAACGCTGACTTAGCAACGTCAAATAAAAACCTATGTTCAAATCTCCTTCTAAAATCTGCCCAAGTCAACTCCTCCTTTGGAACTCCAGTAGTAACACTATTCCACCAACGGAGTGTTGACTCTTGCAACCGCCTAGAGGCTAATCTCCTCTTCCGCTCATCATCTAAACCCAAGTCAGCAAATATTCTCTCACAATGCAACAACCAATTCTCAACTTCGATAGCATCCTCCGTTCCCACGAATGGCTTCCCACCAAGACTGGTGTATTCTCTGCTCAGCTTAGCATAATTATTCCCAACTGGAGCCACATGATTAGCTCCTCCAACATTTCCAGCAACACCAGCAACAGCTCCTGTTTGCATCAAATTGATGAAGAACTGATACATTGCCCCATATCCACTGGTGGATTTCCAGCATCCACATTGGCATCTGCATTTTAGTTAGCATTAGCCTGTCGACCTGGGTTCTTCCTGGTGGGTCTAACATTTTCATTGGTTATGGTGCTTCCTCCACCTAGATTTCCTCTTCCGTTTCTTGCCCCTATATCTTCTTTCTCGTAAATCTGCAAATGAGCCTTAGTAAGATACAGAAGAATGGTCTAAGAGAGAGGGGAATACATACTTATATATATACCAAATACAAGTGCGTTACTATAGCTTTAACCTAAACTCCAATCTTATTTTTGATTCGTTGGATTATATTTGAAAATATTTTAGGTTTAAATTTCTTTTAAGTTTCATAAACCTATGCTCTGATACCAACTTGTAACATCCCCCACTTGGAGGTCCAAAACTAATGGCTACGAATGCTGCAGTCATCCATAGTTATTAATCCTCGGTGACCAAATATGGTAATGATAGATACATTGATATAACAGAAACACATGGATATAGAAAAAAATTTAAATCAACAAACAACTTTCTCATTCCATTTTAAAGTGAATACATACGAAAGTACCCCTTTCAAAACCATTGATCTTTATATGAAATTGTTTGGGGAAAAGTAGATGGCTTCGGAACCATCCATTCGAAAGCTCAAATCATTTAAGTAAAACATCCGAAGGTTGGCTTCGAAACCCCCTTTCGAAGCCATTGCCTTCGAAACCCTTAACTCTTTCGAAAGCTTTAGGAAGTGGCTTAGTACAGGTTTAAAACAAAGGCTACGTTTTGAATTGTTTGATGACTTCAATCCACTCGAAAGGCAAAAGAATGGCAGCAGGATTTCGACTGGGTCGAAACCACCCTTTTTGAGAGCATTGTTTTATAAATAAAGTAACTCATTCAAAAGCTTATACTTTTAAACTAAATGATGGCAACCCTCTCCGAAAGCTACTTAGAAGACCCTTTCGAAAGCTTATGTTTCGAATCCTTCGAAAGTTTTTATTAAAACAAGGCAGACGCTTATCATTTGAAAGTAAAACAAAGGTATCAACCCCATCGAAAGCTACATTCTGAAACCATGCCTTCCTCCTTTATCCAATCCACTACGTACCATCATTGTGATACCTTGTGTATTGGTTTCGATTTAGTTGGTTTTGACCTGCTAGGTTTCGACTTGATTGAAGGCGGAAGCATAAGGCCGAAAGGTGCTTCTGAAAGAGGTGGAACCCACTTTTCTGGGTAAAACTGATTTAATGCCAATTAAAGCAAATACTTTCTAACTACCCTGCCTACTTGTAAACATGTGATTGGTTGCCACAACCTTTCAAATTCTTTACAAAAATAACTGCCGCATAATTTCAGATCTAAAAAGGATTAATTTAACAAATAATCCCTTCCATTAAGCAAAACCAATAAAACAATTAAGTCCTTCATAAAAAATAATTTTATTTCCATAGTAAATTACTTAGGAAAAATCCCCAAAATGACAGAAATTCACTTTCAATATGTTGTCTAACATATAAAAATTCCAAACCCAAATTCTTCATGAAATATCCAATATTAATTTCTAAACCCAACTAATCATATTTTCCTTTGAAAATTCATATTAAATTTTCCATAGCTTGGAAAATTAAAAAAATTGAAACCCATCTATAAAATTATGTTTTACATAACATAAAATTTTCTCATGGTATACGAAAATCATTATAATCGGTTTTACTCTTAAAACCGTATAAAATAATTATCAAATTATTTTGTTTTAACCCAACAGGTCCAAATCCAAGCATATCATCAATCAAAAATCATCATAATAATGGATTTAATCTTAAACCTGAAAAACAAGTGATCTTCAAACAAAATAGAGATGATTTAGATTATTATTCACCTTGATTAGGATAAGGAACTTGAGATTTGATTGAGATTAATTTCCCCTAGCTTGAATTCTTAGCTTTAGATTGAATTTCTCTTCTTTTCTTCCTTAGCAATGCCCGGCTCCTATTATGTTTTACATTTGTTTTTGTTTTTCTATAAATGAACTTGAATAGATGGAAACAAGAATATATAAAGGCAATGGGTTATGTGCAGCTATTTCCTAATAAGCCCTTATGTTAATTAATTATCATATATAACCATTTATAAGCCCATTTATCTTGTTAAGCACAACCTTTAATTTATTTCCAAATCTCAGTCTCCTTATCACTCTAATTATTTACATTATTCTATTTAATTTATCTAACTAAATATCCTGAATAATGTTATCAAAAATTAAAGGTGTTACATTCTTTTACAATCCAAGTAACAATGGATCTACACCAAAGAAACTCTAGATCTAGTTTATAGACTTCCTTAAATCCAAAATGAAAGCACATATCTAAGCCTAAGAATGATAATTCTCAGTGAAAAGCACCAAAACTATTGCACCAAAAACTTGTACAACACCCCAATTCATATAAAAATGAGAATATTCAAGTAAAATCAAAATTAAAAACAAGGAAAGACTTGATTTTTAAAGTGGTTGGGCCTCTATTCATTGCCTACATTCAATGTCAACTTTATTTCGATTTATTCCACCAACTTCATCCAAATTCCCAACAATTTTAGACAAGAAATAATTGAAAACCAAAATGGTAGTTTTTAGTTGCTTAGAACCAAGATAGAGATCTAAAAGGCCCTTTTTCATTGCAAACGGAGGTATATTTTTAGTTGAGATCCCAATAGACTCTCTTTTGTGATATTTGAGAGTCATATGTAGTCAGTTGATGTTGATTCAGGGTATTACGAAGGGAGGGTCATCACAGATCTGGTTTTATGTAATAATTTTGAATTAGTTTAGGTATGCGAAAGTGAATCTATATGTATAACCCTTAAAATCATCCAGATCTGATTCTATGTAAAAGAAAAGAATCAACTTTGAATAAAATTAAATATATATAGATGAACCATAGAATAGTATAATTAATTGGGTAAACTACACAAAAGGTTGGATATAATCAAAGTTGAGGTAATATATAGATAATTGTTTGAAAGTGAGATAATCTGAATTCAAAGCTATACTTAGGTATGGAAAGAAGAACGAATAATAAACAATCAAAAATGGATCGTAGTAACAATCTATGCTGAAAATCCTAAATTTAGGAAAACCAATCGACTAAAATATGAACCAGTTGATTGAATTCTTTGAGCAAAACACTAAACAAACCCAAGTCAAATCTACAAGTAAACAATTCATTTTTGGAGATGAAAATTCGATTAATTGAAGTAACCAGTAGACTGAATTCTCCTTCAATTGATTGGTAGTGTTGTTTAGTTGACTAAATGTGTGGTTTAAAGCAAAAATAATACATAGAGAACCAATCGATGAACCTTTATATTCAGTCTACTAATAGCCTATAGATAGCTTAGGTCGAACCTAGACCTGATGTAGGCCAAGCAAGATAGTTTGAGAGTTTGTTTCCCGCTTCCTTGACTTTCTATAGTTCACATTGCTATATGAAGCCATGTAACATACAGAAATTTGTTTCCTGCTTTGTTGGCGTTCAAGAATTCACACTTCATGATGTTGTATAATATTATGCTCAATGTTGCATGTGATTGTATTACAATTTGTTGCTCCCATTAGTACTATAGTAATCACGACCACATTTTGATGAGCTGCGTAAAGGAACAAAGGCATTTGTATCAGTAGGGTTTGCAACCGTTCGGTGGATGTGCCTATGCAAGAACTCAAACTATTTATCGATCCTTGTATGTTATGGATTGAATGATGTAAGGCGTAGGACATGTTTACCAATAAGGTAGTGTACTCGATGTATTGGTAGGAAATTTACCATTGGGATTGTATACTCGATGTGTGCCTTGGCAGTACGATTGTATATTCAATGTGTGCAACTTAGGAGTTTACTATTAAGATTGCTTACTCAATATATAGTTAAGTGGTTTACCATTAAGATTGTTTGCTTAATGTGTAGTTAAGAGGTTTATTATTGAGATTGTTTATTCAATGTGGTAGTTTATCGTCAACACTATATACTTGATGCATTCCTAAGTTTGCCAAGTTTCTGGATGTCCAACCTTCAAGTCGAAATTGTGGATTATTATTAGATTTTAGGAGTATTATAGGTTGTTACCCTACTTTATGCTAATTGGATAATTTATTAGTTATAGTATATACAGAAAAATGAACACCCTTGGGTAGGGTAGAATATAAATGATAGTTTAACTACCTATCAACACCATGCTACTAGTGATATCACTCACTTATCGAAACTTGTCTAATCCCTTCTATTTTCCCCTTTTTATACCTATTATAGGATGACAAGATAGTTAGTGGTATGATGAGGATAAGATGAATGGAGGAAATGACCGTGCACCTTAGAGATATATTTAGCTATTGCCATTCTCTATGTACCTTATTGTACTTGTTAGATAGACATATATTTTTATTTGGAGACTTCAGATGTATCTTGTATGGAATGCTTTAAGACATTAATTATTTGGGATATATTTAGTATTTATATTCTATTCCCTTCGCTATAATATCCGGAAGTATAGAATGTTCAAAGTTATATTTATCCCTATACCTTACAAATCGAAAAACCAAATGATTATAGTTCTTGGCACTACATGAGTTCAAACACCGCTTTTGGGCTTTGAATCGGTGTGTTCGAAAGTGCAGGTTATTACATATGGTATCAAAGCCTAGGTTCAGGATTCCTTAGGGATTAGGCACATATTGAGGGAGCATAGTTGTATATTTTAAAGGTTACTATGTATATAAGTATAACACGAATACATCCATAAGATTCTCGAGATGCATACCATTATCGAAGGAAGTTGCTAATAAATCATGTTTATTGAGAAGTATAACCTGCTTTGGATTTTCCCAAACTGTGTCGGGAGTTCTAGATTTTGGATGGAAAGAATTACTTAGGAACTAAATCTTTTGTTGAGACGGGACATGAATGAGGAATTATGATTGGATATTTGCTATAATGGGTGTAGATGATGCAATGAAGAGGCAATTAGCTTCATGGCACCTGCAATGGGAGGCCTTGAACTAATGGGATATGGTCATTACTGATTACTTGGATTGATTTTAAGAGGCACTTTAAGGTTAAGTTTATATTGGAGGTCGAATGGGGAGCCCGAGCTGGAGAAGTTTATTCATTTGGAACAAGGAGACCGTACTGTCGAGGAGCATGTTAATGAGTTCAATCAACTAGCAAAGTATGACCTAGATCTCAATAAAAAACTAGTGAAGAAGGTGAAAATATTTGCTAAGGGATTAGATCCATCTTTGAGAGATGTTTCTTTGAGTCATGTACCCATCAAAGCTATGCTTGAGATCTTGGTTGAGATGGCATTTTTGAATTCAATTGCTAAAGAAGGGCCTAAGAAGGTAGAAGGAAAGCCAATTTTATAGAATAAATGCAAGGGTGAAGTAGGAGCTTAGGGAAGAATAAGGAAGCTGAATTTTAGGTGGAAGAAGTGCAAATTGAGGGGACATATGGCTAAGGATTGCAAAGTGAATGTTGCAAAGTTGAAACGTAACAATTGTAACTAGTTTGGGCATATAAACAGGAAGTGTCCAACCTTTCCTAAGAATTGTATTCAAGTGGTCCCAACTTATGCACTTGATATTGTTCGTAGCTCAAGCACGGCTCCAACTATGGATTAAGTGAAGAAACTCATTGTGGAAGGTGTGTTAACTATTTCTAATTTATCTATTCGCACTTTATTTGATATCGGAGCAACTCACTCATTTATTTCAAGTAAGCTAGTAAATGAACTACACTTAGAAACTAGTATAGTCACAGACACTATTACAGAATCGAAACCTATTAAAGGATCGATCCTTTTATTTATGATTTGTAAGCGTTTGAAGTTACATATTTTTAGTGTCGAATTTGATAACGGTGCTTTTGTATTGGGATTTTCTGTTTTGGTTAAATTTACAGGATGGCCTAGAAGACTATATATGGGGCATGCTATATTGTAATAGAAAGGTGGTTCGTTTCAGTACTTGTAGTGGGCGCAGCCTTGAGGTTTACTACAATCCTAAAATTTTCGTTATGTTGGGTTACTTGTACTCCCTAGATCTTTCCATGATGAGTTAGCTTTCTTACCTGTAGTTCGTTACTTCCCAGATGTCTCCGCTAAAGTTTCTGGCCTTTCTCCTCATAGGGAGATTGAATTTTGAATTTATTTAGAAAAGGATGCCAGACCTATTGCCTTATTACTTATTCATATGGATCCTAGAGAAAGACACGAGCTAAGTAAACAAGTGAATGAATTATTAAAGAAGGATTTTATTCGAAGCAGTGTTTCAAAATAGGGAGCACATGTTGTCTTTGCTACTAAAGAGGATGGATCTTTAAATTTTTGCATTGATTATCGTGAACTGAATAAGCCGATGAAGAAGAATTTTATCCATTGTCGCATATTGATGACTTATTTGATCAGTTTGTTGGAGCATGGATATTTTCTCAACTTGACCATCAGTTTCATATGGCTGAGGATAGTATTCAAAAAACTGCTTTTCAAACCCTAATGTACATTATGAGTGATTAGTCATGCCATTTGGACTGACGAATGCACCAACATATTTCGTCGACCTCATGAGTCAAGTTTATAGAAGGTTGCTAAATAAGTTCATGGTGATATTTGTTGTTGATATACTTATTTATTCAAAAAGAGAGGAAGAACACAAGTTGCATTTAAGTTCTCAATACTCCGCATAAGCATAAATTGATGGCGAAAATTTCCAAATGTCACTTTAGGGCCAAGGAGGTTCGCTTTCTTATTCATGTAGTTTCTAAGCAAGGATGCCGGTTAACCTAAGTAAAATCACTGCAGTCCAAGATTGGCTTGTATCAAAGAACGCTATTGTAATAACCTGAATTCCAGTGGATCCGGATTTTTCGCAAAAAAATGCTAAAAAACCAAGCCCACTGAAGCCCGAGTTGGGTTTCTGATATCCTGCAAATAGGCAAAGACAAATATATCAGAGCTCGGATAAATATCTCATAGCGGAACTGACTAAAATATAATAGTAAGTAAGTGCTTACCAATATAATAACACTTTCTAACCAAGTGTCTCAAAATTGGAATGTCTCTGCCATCTACCTAACCTGTAGGATGTTATGAGGAGGGGGTAAGAACTAAAGTTCTGGTGAATGGACAAATTATACACTTCTAAGTTTAATTCTACATATACCTTTTTATTTCCATTTACTATTATATTAGGTTTATTGGGTTTATAATACTCTTGCTTCTGTGCGTGAATCGTGCCCATCTACTCCCTAGTAGATTAAAACCTAATAACAGATATATATGTAGTTGTATGCCCAATGACCGCATCGGTCCTAGGTACTACCCATAGTACCTTCCGTATCCTCCTTGCAAAGGACTCCATCATCTTGTTACCATGGCGTTCTGTGATTACATCAATAAAGGACTGCCTCGTAAGGCCTACAATGCAGATGCTCTATCGTCTACTATGAAAACGTAAAACTGCATCTGCACTAGTCTATACTAATGCTCGGACATCCACAATGTACCACCCAGTGTGTACCTTGAGGACTCTACATAATCGTTCTGTCTACTCCCTGAATCCTGCTTAACAAGGTCTACCTTGTACGGAACTCGATCGGGGATTTTCTATTTCTATAAAGGACTGCCTTGTTAGGCCTACAATACAGATATTTTATTTCTATAAAGGACTACCTTGTTAGGCCTACAATACAGATATTTTATTTCTATAAAGGACTGCCTCGTTAGGCCTACAATACAGCTATTCTATTTGGTCTGTCTCTTTTCTTATCGTGGCTATGGCCCCACGCAGCCACCCCTCAACTAATCGAAAAACCTCTAAAGAGCTAAGTGGTTGTGTCCTACTACAAACAAACTAAACATCCAATTGGCGGTGCCCCTCATCCAATGTCTTGATAGTGAAAGTATCATTGGACTGTTGGTTTAACTCCAGCCTTTCTCGAACTCGCTCTTGGTTTTTATGTTGGCCCGATATCCGCATGTGACTATCCTTTTGGGTCCTACCCACTAAAATTTACTTGCAAGTACTGGGACATACGAATATCCTACTCCAAACATCAACCCCTTTTGACTGCCTACAATGGTCCTGCCATGCAAAAAGCAGTCAAGGCATACTCTTTTGATGGAACACCTACAGACCTGCCTCTGGAGGACTGCATCACTATGCCTACACCAGAGAGCCATCCTAGAGTACCCTCATGTCCTGTTGAAGTCTCGTACTTCCTTCTAGCCCAAAATAACTAAGTTGGACGTGCTTCTTCTATGCTGAAATCTATCATAAACTGCTTCGTTAGGCTCTTCATCCTTTGGGCTGCTCCAAACGCATCTCACTCTTTTATTAAAACCTAAGTCTAATATTTTATTTTGCGTTTAGTTTACTTTTCTTATTCTTTTGGCTACTTATTTACCCAGATTAGCATAATCTTGTCCCAGCCTCACCTAACTGTTATGAGAGCATCAGTTCCTGACCGAAATGGAATGCTGTTGGTATGGGCCACTTCTATTATCTTGTTTATTAACTTAATTTAAGTCTTAAGTTTATTAAAATAAGCCTCTTCTATTATTTCTGCTTTATTTGCTTATTAACTTAATTTAAGTCTTAAATAAGCCTTTCTGTTCTTAATTATAACCTATGTTATAATTTTACTTGTAATCGTCACTTTTGTTTTCTTTTATAATATGTACATTATAAATATAATTACAAGCGTCTCTTTTCTATTCTAGTCTGTCTTTTTTTATTATGATATTAAATTCTCTTTAATTCTCTTATATTATGTGACGAGCTTAGCTTGAGATTACGTCCGCTTGTCACAAATTTACTTATCATAATAACTACTTTACTTTTATTCTATTATCTGCGCAGTAAATGCAGATCTAGGTACATTTCTTTTTATAGCTTCAAGTCTTATCTAATAATTAACTTGATTCCCTTAATTCTTTACTTTATTTTCTTATATTCTAGGAAGTAGTTCTATTCTATTTGGTTGGTTACAGAAACTGTGCTAAAAATCCATTTCCATGTTTTAATACTAAATAATGCTATAAATAATAATCCGTAACCGCAAGATATTTCTTTTATTATTTCTTTAATTTTTGGATAGTGTAAAATACAGTAGTTTCCCTATTTTACACTAGTTCCTTTTTCTTTCTTTTATTCTTGCAATTACGTTTATCGTTATCTTTTTAAATATTAAATTATAGAAATGTTTTCTTTTTTCTAAACCAACCAATTAATCTATCACTAACTTCCCTATCAAGTTATTAAATTTTTCTTTAATTTATTACTCCCGTTTTTAGCATAATTTACTGCAAAATTCCTATCTTTTTCTTTTTTATTCCATCTTTTCTTATTTTACGTCTAATTCCTATCAAGAGAGAGATGAAGAAAGTGACGGCTGATGGAACGAATTACATTACGTTCTCTCTTATATAGATGCAGCCCACCAATTGTCTAATTAATCCTCTACTTAATTGATCCTTCAATTAATTTTAATGTGAACCAATATACTACCTATATGTACACATTCAAATCTAGATCAACTATTATTTCTTTTCCTTATTAATTGACATTTTCTACTGATTACGTTACAATCCTAATTAATAGCCCCATTAATAGATTAACGTGTAACCTCTATTAGTTAATTTTCTTAATTAATATTTTACACATTGTAACGTTTCATTAATTGGCATGTCAATTAATTCCACCATTCAATTAACATATATATTTAATATGCATATATATTTTTTATCCATATTTGAATTTGAACATTTATTTGTTACATTTATATGTAAATCTCTTTAAATTAAGGGATACGATATATACACACACACACGTTATACATTAATCCCCAATATTAATTCACATATTAATTAATTACACTTTTTAGCTGATTCTGTTTGCAATGTTAATTATTCCCCTTAATTTTTTCCTCTTACATCTAATTCTCTTAATAATTTACATTAATTACAAACATAATAAGTTTGTTACTACTTTTATAAATATCATATGAATTAATTGCAAATGTTTATAATTGATAAAATTTCTATGTTTGCATATGTAATTGTTTCTGACGCTAAAACTTCAAACGGCTATAACTTCTCCGTCAACAATAAATGTTGTAACCTATGTTTGCATATGTAAGTGTCATAGTCTATTCTTCCTTTATTTTTACCAAAAATATCCATTACAACAATAAATGTTGTAACCTACGTTTTCGATACTTAACACATTCTAGCTTTTTGTATTTTAAATTCTTTGTTCACCTACAATGAAACTAGCGAGCTATACACGCTCTATAATTATTCAAAAAGAATTTTACTTTTGACAAAATTTACATCATATAAAAACCAATTTCATACCACTTATTTTTTTTCAAAAACCAAATATTTACTTCCTCAAATTTATTAACAATTATATTTTTCAACTTTTCAATTCCAAAAGTTTCATTTTATTGGGCTAGACATAAAGTGGATTTTCTTCTTACTAAAACCTCTTATTCCTTCCAAATAAAAACACTCTCCCTACTATCCCTAGGGAACTTCCCCACTTCCTACAACATATGCATACCAAACTTCTCTCAAAACATGGCCTACTGTACACTATAAATTGGTAATAACATAGGGCTCAATATACTTGGGTCATCCCAAACCGAACTAGCAAACCAT
This sequence comes from Allium fistulosum, assembly GCA_030737815.1. NCBI lineage: Eukaryota > Viridiplantae > Streptophyta > Magnoliopsida > Asparagales > Amaryllidaceae > Allium > Allium fistulosum. The sequence goes on from CM060901.1 coordinate 1,512,812,497, forward strand.
GCACAAATATACTTCTTAAAAACGTTCTATGTTAAAATCAATAATTGGGGACTATTTATAATATATTTATATTTTATTCAAAAATACAAATATGTTCACTCACTATCTACCTAGGAATCCTAAACCTAGGCTCTGATACCAAATGTAACAACCTGAATTCCAGTGAGTCCGGATTTTTCGCAAAAAAATGCTAAAAATCCAAGCACACTGAAGCCCGAGTTGGGTTTCTAGTATACTGCAAATTGGAAAAGACAAATATATCGGAGCTCAGATAAATATCTCACAGCGGAACTGACTAAAATATAATAGTAAGTAAGTACTTACCAATATAATAACAATTTCTAAACAAGTGTCCCAAAGTTGGAAAGTCTCTGCCATCTACCTAACCTGTAGGATGTTATGAGGAGGGGGTCTGAACTAAAGTTTTGGTGAATGGACAAATTATGCACTTCTAAGCTTAATTCTACATATACCTTTTTATTTCCATTTACTGTTATATTAGGTTTATTGGGTTTATAATACTCTCGCCTCTGTGCGTGAATCATGCCCATCTACTCCCTAGTAGATTAAAACCTAATAGCTGATATATATATATATATGTAATTATATGCCCAATGACCGCATCGGTCCTAGGTACTACCCATAGTACCTTCCGTATCCTCCTCATAAAGGACTCCATCGTCTTGCTTCCATAGCGTTCTATGACTACATCTATAAAAGACTGCCTCGTAAGGCCTACAATACAGATGCTCTGTCGTCTACTATGAAAACGTAAAACTGCGTCTGCACTAGTCTATACTAATGCTCCGACATCCACAATGTGCCACCTAGTGCATACCTTGAGGACTATACATAATCTTTCTGTCTACTCCCTAAATCCCGCTTAACAAGGTCTACCTTGTACGGAACTCGGTCGGGGATTTTCTATTTCTGTAAAGGACTGCCTCGTTAGGCCTACAATATAGATATTCTATTTCTGCAAAGGACTGCCTCGTTAGGCCAACAATACAGCTATTCTATTTGGTCTATCTCTTTTCTTATCGTGGCTATGGCCCCACGCAGCCACCCCTCAAATAATCGAAAGACCTCTAAAGATCTAAGTTGTTGTGCCCTACTGCAAACAATTTAAACATCCAATTGGCGGCGCCCCTCATCCAATGTCTCGATAGTGAAAGTATCATTGGACTGTTGGTTTAACTCCAGTCTTTCCCGAACTCGCTCTTGGTTTTTATGCTGGCCCAATATCCGCATGCGACTATCCTTTTGGGTCATGCCCACTAAAACTTACTTGCAAGTATTGGGACATACGAATATCCTACTCCAAACATCAACCCCCTTTGACTGCCTGCAATGGTCCTGCCATGCAAAAAGCATTCAAGGCATACTCTTTTGATGGAACTCCTACAGACCTGCCTCTGGAGGACTGCATCACTACGCCTACACCAGGGGGCCATCCTAGAGTACCCTCACATCCCGTTGAAATCTCGTACTTCCTTTTAGCACAAAATAACTAAGTTGGACGTGTTTCTTCTGTGTTGAAATCTATGATGAACTGCTTCATTAGGCTCTTCATCCTTTGGGCTGCTCCAAACGCATCTCACACTTTTATTAGACCCTAAGTCTAATATTTTATTTTGCGTTTAGTTTACTTTTCTTATTCTGTTGGCTACTTATTTACCTTAATTAGCATAATCTTGTCCCAGTCTCACCTAACTGTTGTAAGAGCATCAATTCCTGATCGAAAGGGAATGCAGTTGGTATTGGCCACTTCTATTATCTTGTTTACTAACATAATTTAAGTCTTAAGTTTATTAAAATAAGCCTCTTCTATTATTTCTGCTCTATTTGCTTAGTAACTTAATTTAAGTCTTAAATAAGCCTTTCTGTTCTTAATTATAACCTATGTTATAATTTTACTTGTAATCGTCACTTTTGTTTTCTTTTATAATTTGTACATTATAAATATAATTACAAGCGTTTCTTTTCTATTATAGTCTATCTTCCTTTATTATGATATTAAATTCTCTTTAATTCTCATATATTATGTAACGAGCTTAGCTTGGGACTACGTCCGCTTGTCACAAATTTACGTATCATAATAACTACTTTACTTTTATTCTATTATTTGCGCAGTAAATGCAGATCTAGGTACATTTCTGTTTATAGCTTCAAGTCTTATCTAATAATTAACTTGATTCCCTTAATTCTTTACTTTATTTTCTTATATTCTAGGAAGTAGTTCTATTCTATTTGGTTGGTTACAGAAACTGTGCTAAAAATCCATTTCCATGTTTTAATACTAAATAATGCTATAAATAATAATCTGTAACCGCAAGATATTTCTTTTATTATTTCTTTAATTTTTGGATAGTGTAAAATACAGTAGTTTCTCTATTTTACACTAGTTCCTTTTTCTTTCTTTTATTATTGCAATTACGTTTATCGTTATCTTTTGAAATATTAAATTATAGAAATGTTTTCTCTTTTCTAAACCAACCAATTAATCTATCACAAACTTCCCTATCAAGTTATTAAATTTTTCTTTAATTTATTACTCCCGTTTTTAGCATAATTTATTGCAAAATTCCTATCTTTTTCTTTTTTATTCCATCTTTTATTATTTTACGTCTAATTCCTATCAAGAGAGAGATGAAGAAAGTGACGGCTGATGGAACGAATTACATTACGTTCTCTCTTATATAGATGCAGCCCACCAATTGTCTAATTAATCCTCTACTTAATTGATCCTTCAATTAATTTTAATGTGAACCAATATACTACCTATATGTACACATTCAAATCTAGATCAACTATTATTTCTTTTCCTTATTAATTGACATTTTCTACTGATTACGTTACAATCCTAATTAATAGCCCCATTAATAGATTAACATGTAACCTCTATTAGTTAATTTCCTTAATTAATATTTTACACATCGTAACGTTTCATTAATTGGCATGTCAATTAATTCCACCATTCAATTAACATATATATTTAATATGCATATATATTTTTTATCCATATTTGAATTTGAACATTTATTTGTTACATTTATATGTAAATCTCTTTAAATTAAGGGATACGATATACACACACACACACACACACACGTTATATATTAATCCCCAATATTCATTCACATATTAATTAATTACACTTTTTAGCTGATTCTGTTTGCAATGTTAATTATTCCCCTTAATTTTTTCCTCTTACATCTAATTCTCTTAATAATGTACATTAATTACAAACATAATAAGTTTGTTACTACTTTTATAAATATCCTATGAATTAATTGCAAATGTTTATAATTGATAAAATTTCTATGTTTGCATATGTAATTGTTTCTGACGCTAAAACTTCAAACGGCTATAACTTCTCCGTTTGAAGTCCATTCAGAAAACATTATATATGGAAGTTGATCGGAAAATTGCCACGAACACAATGGTATAAGTTTCGTGGTCAAATTCCAACATTAGCAAAAATTCATTTTTCACTGTTTTCATAGTTATCAATTAAATTTATTTTAATTTAACTGTCAATAAAATTTGGGGTGTTACAGCTATGGAGGTAAGAAATTTCTTTGGTTTAGCTGGCTACTATGGAAATTTCATTAAAGACTTCGCAAAGATTTCTGCACCATCGCCTTACCAAGAAGAATTTGATTTTCTGATGGAACTCGTAGTGCGAGCATGCTTTTACTAAGCTAAAAGAGTTGCTGACTAGTGCACCTATTTTAGTGCTCTTTGATGGTTCAAAGGCATTTACTGTGTATATCGATGATTGTAGTACAGGATTTGACATCATTTTGATAATGCGGGAGAGTGGATGTTTGCGAGAATTTTTGTCTCACAACACTCAAAATGAACATGAAGTAACTTTAGTGCTAATTGCTTCAGTGGTTAAGATTCAGTAAATTTAGGTGATGTTAAATTTGCCTTTAGGTAGTAATTATGCTGTTGAAAGCTTACACGATTATGAAGTTGCACTTTAACAGTTTGTTTAAATGTCAAGTCAAACTAATACTTAATTCAATTAAAAATAGGATAAAAACTAACATGAAATCAAGGTGAGAATAAACAAAAGTGTAGAAAAAGTAAAATACACAAAGAATTTACGTGGTTCGAATGTTAAGAAATCTTACGTCCATGGGAAAATGTCACTTTCTTCTTTATATTTCTCGGTACAGAATTTAATGGCAGAGAGTACAATGCTTGTACTTTCTCAACCTTAAAAATTACAAATCGAGAAACAGATCACTTTCTCGCTACAATGCTTTTTCTATTTACAATATAGAGAGTCACATGGATCATTGCAATCCTTTTTCCACCATTTTGTTTCTGCCTTTGAATCGTGCTTTATGTCATCCATCCGCATTGTCTATCTAATGTATGTGGATTACTGGCGTGCCTTTGGCAAAAAATCATAATTTGAGCGGTAAAATTCTAGGTATTAGCGGGAAGTTTGAAATTGAGGCGGGAAACTGAATTCAAATGGGTTATGCATTTCTTGTCTACACTCCCCCTTTTCTACAGGATGAGCTATGTTGCTTGGTGTGCTTCACCTGCATAATTCTACATTAGGATATTAAAGCCGTCTGGGTCGCCTGGAGTAACCCATGGAGCCTTCACATGGGTTTGCATTTTCACCGAACTACTCTTGGTGTGGGTTTGGGTAAGCTACTTGGATCAGATGCTTATCGTTTTGTCGTTTGCTTAACAAGTGTTGTTCTACGGTGGAATGATGTTTGGGTACCCCTGTGCATAACCCTTGGGATGCTTTAGATTCCAGGTGATACTGCTTAGAGAGCCTAGTGGTCATAGGGCAGAACTATACTAGAAAGAGTTAGCAATGCATAAGATTTTAAGAATGATAATTGGGCCTATTGGATTCTTTGGTTGTAGAGTAGTTTCCTTCTATTGTCCTTCTTTTTTGGTTTATTATGTCCTAATGGCAGCGCCTCTTTTTTGGCCCATTCTGATGGCAATGCACTTATTCTAATGGCAGCTTATTTATTTATTAGCTTGGTTTTAATGTTGGACTGTGGTGCTATTCCATCTTTTAGTGTATAAGAGGAGGTGTTGCATCTTTATAACCCTTGTTACTATAGGCCTGCTATCTTTGTACATTGATATGCAAGTGCAGCACACCCCCATTTTTATATAGTTTTTCAGTGGGATGTGTTGTACCTTGACAATTTTAGCATAGCTTTTGGTTTTGGCAGCACAGTATATAGTCTTTTTGTCCGACCACATACTTAGTAGCCATTTTTGGGTATAGTGCTAAGGCTATGCTTAAACGATTAGGCACGGTATTATGTTGATTTTTTCTTAGTCTTTTATTCCTCTTCTTGTAGTGTGACTTCATTGGGAGAGTGGTTTTCTTTTGTTTTGGTGCTTACATCATCTCGCCTTTAATGGGGTTTAGAAAATACGGATGTAACACTTGCCCTCAAATTTTGCAGCGATCATAAATAGGTGTGGACTTATATTTGGTCCTTGCATCCCATCACACTTGTTTATTTCTTTATTTTCAAGAAAGGGGAAAAATCTTAGTAGCCTTTTCATATTTAATGCTCTTGCACACATGTCCCTTACCTGTTGGTTGAGCCTTTGTTGAGCTGTAACATCAAACTCTTCGTTTTCCAAGTGAATCTATCTGGATTTTCGTGCTCATTATTCTTACTGTTTGATTGATTGATTGGTGATTCAGAAATTTTTCATCATTTCTTTTGTGTAGTAAACATTCTATTTAGGTACGTATATATCATTCCTCTTTTTCTTCTTTGTTCTTTTACGTTTTATTATCATAACAGAAAGAGAAAGAAATAACACGAGAAGATCTCCACCCGTTTGATCGACTCCTTTCCCGAGTTTAGACCTTCTTTCCAAATCGAAGTAAGGATTTTGTTTATTAATAAGCCTCTTTTTAGCATTGTTTCACAATTAATCTCGTAATTTCAAAATGGCCTCTTCTTCTTCTTTATTTTTCCCTCTAATATTACTCGCATGGGAGACACCGAAGGTATTCAAAATCAATTTGGGTTTATAAGTTATGAGGTTAGGGATTTGGATCCACATGAGAGTATTAACAGTCTCCCAAATGGTTTTATCTCTCTTACTCCCGAACATATACGATACAGGCTTTATCTTGCTTCAAATCAAATCCTCCATCAATGGTTAACCACTATTGATCTTGTCCTGTCCAGCTTGCTCCTCTTTCGTACTCCCTCGTGACTGCCACCTTCATTCTCTATGTGGAGAATGGTTATACTCTTTCTTGCAGTACGCTGCAGTTTCTATCTGATATTAATAAAGTCCTTTAAGGGGTGATGTCGGTTTTTCTATACCCAAGCTAAAAAGCCGATCCTGACGGTAGTCCCCCGAAAGACTCAGAAATGGGTCGTATATTTCTTTATTTCAAACTTTGATAATTTTCCTTCTTCTTTTCGTCAACGTCCTACTCAATTCGTTTTTTCTTAGGATCACACCAAGTCATATGAGTAGTGTAGGGATCATCTTTTAGAATTAGGTGCTAAGGATAGGAAGATACAATTGTTTTCAATAAAAGGCTGCTAGTAAAGCATGGCTTTTTGAGCCCAAATCACAAATTCTCTCATGTTATTTATAAGCCTCTCTAAACTCCGGCTGAGCCTATGGGTATAATTTGCTAAAAATGGATGTAATATTCGTTATTTTTATGTTCCTAACCTATAGGAAAATATTTTCTGACCTTGAAATTCTTTTTATATGTAGGTAAAATGGATGATGAACTTGTAGACGTACTTGTTTCACTTAGTGAACCGTCAAAAAAGAATAAGCATAAAAGAAAACATATCGGTGACAAGGATTCTGACTAAGCTTCTCAGAAATTAGTCATTTCCACTTCCCCTCCTCCTTTTCTAGCCTACCCCATTTCTAATTCTGTGGCTCTCCCTGTTCCCCCTCTACATTCTATTATTGATCCTGACACTCGGTATTTGTCTCTACCCAAGGGCGCCATATTTGAAATTGCTGAGAGGGTCGAAAAGACTACACTGGATAAATTATCTAGTATTGCTTTATCTTCCCCATCTCTTCTTCCCCTTCCATTTCCTGAGCTTCGCTCCTTTGATCTTTGAGTCGAGATGAAGGGGCGTTGAACCTACATGAGTGTTTTCCCTTTCTCTCTTTCCCCTTTTCATTTAGTTGCTCCTTACATGTTTATTATTATATTTATTATTATTTTAAGCTTGGGGCCTTGATAACTAAGGCTCAGAAGAGATAGGAAGGAGAGGAGGTTGTGTCTTTTGCTTGTATTGTTGAACATGAAGCAAGCCTTCACTCGGTTACTTCCAAGAAGGCTAAGGTTGTGGAAGACTTTGATGCATACCGTCTTCAAGCATAGGGAAAGTAGAAAGGTTGCAGAGGAGTCCTTGAGCTCGAAGGATCAGGAGATTAAGGAGAAGGATGTGGAGCTGAAGGAGAAGGATGTGGAGCTGGCGACGTTATGAAAGAAGCTTAAGGATAGCACTTCCATCTTGGTCTACAAACTGTATGCTTCGGCTCAACGTCATTTCAAAGAAGAGGTCAAGCTTGACTTTCTGGGAGATTTGCTTAGGATCGATAAAGGTTATACCTACTGCCAAGCTAAGTGGGACAAGGAGTTTGCCATGGAAAATGCCTCTCCTCTTGCCTTTGAACCACTAGGTAGGGACAATGCGTACGATTACACAATAGTGCCTAAAGAGACTGCAGCTATGTCGGCCCCTCTGGTAATTACTTAACTTCTGCATGTGAATTGTAATTTTTCAAATCTATGACTAAATGTGTTACCCGGTGCCATGACTCGGCTATATTGGACTGATTGCATAGGCCAGACTCTACTGTTGATGAGAAGGATGATCATGAAACAACAACTAAATGACCAAGATATAATGTCCGGACAGTTGTATCTAGCCCAGATGGAACAGAGTTGATAGATGGACAACGTGGGATATCGGAAGGATAGGGTTTAGTCTATATAAGAGAGGGATCGACATAGTGGATAATCAATGTGAATGAAGTGATGTAGGGTTCGACATAACATAAGGAAGCTATAGGAATCGGCATTGTATGTTTGGAGGTAATGGTTCGGCAAAGTGTGAGGAAGACATATGGATCGACATGGCATGACTCGTAAGGTATGGGTCGGCATAGTGACCATGGTGTGACTTGTGGATGGATCTGCATGATGCATTCATGGGAGAGGGTTCAGTGTGGTATGGTTTGCGTAATAGTTCGGTATGGAATGGTCTGTGTGATATGGATTGGCATAGCATGGCACATGGAATATGGATCGGCATTACGTTGACCAAGTTAAGGTTCGAACTAAAATATGACAAAAACTAAAGCTCCACGAATCCAAATGCTACGTTATTTGAAGCACCATCATTATAGACCATAAGAGAGCTACCATAGGGATCGCTAGCCCAAACTCGACTCATAGAGGGATCAGTACCGATCTCTATCCATTGAGAGTTGGGCCTATCCCTTCCTATGGTGGGCCCATATGGTGGAGGAGGTCCTGTTGCCGAAGTTTGAGTCAGATTGGAAGCCACCTTCCTCTATAAATACCGGCACAAGGGGCCATTCTGGGGACTCTTACGCTACTAGTTAAACTCTACCATTATTGTAACTAACTTCCTCCATTCTTTTCTGATCTCTTGCTATTTCTTACTATTTGTAATTGTAATCAAGTGAATTAAGAAGCAATAAAGAGAATATTCAAAGTGGACGTAGGCAATCAACGCCGAACCACTATAAATCTTGTTGTTTTTGCTTTCTGCTGTGTTTTCTTTGATATTTTGTGATTCTCCACTGTTTTCGTTTAATTTCTTCATTTATTCCACTACTTAAATCTGTTCTTGGGTGTTTGTGGCTAATTTGGTTGCAACATTTTGGTGCTTTCACTGAGAGCGTTGATTCTCAGGCTGTTAGGATCACCTTTGCTGCTACTGGATTGAGGAAATCCCTCGAAGGAGATCCAGATTATTCTTCAAAAGCTTGCAGATACTATTCAGATTTATCAAGATCTAAGAAAAGATATCCAGAATGGTAAGGAGCACCAGATCTACTTCCCAGAATATTGATGCCCATGAAACTGCCAGTATCCAACAAGGGGGTCCAAGCAACCATCCTTCTAATGTGAATATGGAGCCTGCTGCAGTCCAGAACCCTGCCGATTCCATAACTAGAGCTGAATTCAATGACTTAATGAGAGGGTTGATGGAAAGTCATAGGCGGCTAAACAAGCAAATCCAGGTTAATGCCAACTTGATGAACCAGTTGCTCAAGAGCAGCGCTAAAGCGCCAAAAGGGATCTCGCTTGTTACTTGGCATCAGATAGTTCAACTTCATTAGACGAACATCACAGGCGAAGGCGTCGTAGAGTTGAAGCATCATGAACAGGGACATCAGAACAACACTTGCCAGTCCATCGTGGCCTGCCAAGACGGGTCGGTGTCGATCCCTCCATAGGGGTCGATACAGATCCCTCAACTAGGGGGACAACTCCTCAACTGCAGTTGGGAGGTCAGCTTGACTTGGATCCGGGAACTTGGATGCTGGAGTACATTTGGATGCTGACCAACTACCTCTTCGGAATGATAACGGAGTGAATGCTTAGAATGCACATCAAGAGGATGATAGGCCAAGGAGGCGTGAAATGGCCCAAAGACACCGACCAGAACATTCATGCGAGGTAAAGCACAACCACCACTTGGCGCCACCTATTCAGACACCGGACTTATCCGCAATGGTCATACGGCTTGAGGGAGAACCAGGGCTTGACAAATGATTATTGGGGAGTCTCTAAGAGCCACACCTCATTTATCGATAGTATTTTACATGTGGAGTACCCTAGAAGGTTTAACATGCCTATGATGCCTGCTTATGAAGGGAAAACCGACCCCAGGCAGCATATCATGAGGTACGAATGTTTGATGGACTCGGCAAGGGCGAATGATGCCACCAAATGTAGATGCTTCCCTATAACTCTCTCAGGGATTGCCACGATGTGGTTCACAAGATTGCCCCCACGATCAATCTCAAGATTCGATGAACTGGCAATAAGGTTTGTGGAGCAGTTTCGGATCCACGCTACTCGCCCTAAAGATGTGATGTCATTGTCGAGTGTAATCCAGGCTCCGGGGAAATCACTGAAGGACTATTGTAGAGATTTCATATTGCAGCCACTGAAGTCAGTAACCCAAATGATCATCCGATACTCATGGCTGTGACGAGAAGGGTCGACCCGGAATCTGAATTCGATGACTGGCTAGCTGGAAAACCGCCGACCACGCTGGAACGTTTCTATTCAAAGGCGGCTCGGTTCATGAGAAAGGAAGAAGACAGGTTGTCTAGGAAGAGTAATTCCCCAGGGTCCAGTGGGGAAGCAGTGCAAAGCAATATCATGATAAAGCAGTCTGACAAGAGTTCTGGGAAGGTATAGGTCAATGTTCAAAACAAGCCGAATCAATAGAAAAGAAGTGGAGAAGGGAATTGTGACCGGAAGAGGGAACCTGGAAGGCCGAGGCCCAAGTTTCCTATGTATGATAGCTATACACCTTTGAATGCATCCTTGGAGAACATTTATCTGCCCACCTATAATACTTTCTAATATAAGAAGCCGCGTCTGAAAGATCGACGGAGGCACGAAAGCAAACCGAGAAGTACTGTCGGTTTCATGAATGTTATAGGAACAATACGGATGAGTGTAGGCATCTCCAGGATGCCATTGAGAAATTTATTCGGGAGAAAAAGTTGCAGCAGTTTGTGAAAAATCCGCAGGATGGCGGACAGAGGACGTCTGACCCCAATCGAGGGCAGGCTCCGTGCAGGGCTGAGGAGCCTGCATGGACCGGTGGAAGGTTGGTAATAAACATGATAGTTGGTGGACTGCATCCTGCGGACAGAAGTTGGCAGGAAATGGAGCGCTATGCTAGTTCAATGAGACATGTGGATTTTGAATGATGTTCGAATACGGAGGATGGAACTCCGACCAAGCAACAGCGTATAATGACGAATGGTATAGTATTCAGAAGTAGGGATGCCGATAGAGTAGACGCCCCCACTATTGATCCGATGGTTATCTCAGCCATGATTGACCCTGCTCTGGTGAGAAGAATTTTGATTGATTGTGGAAGTTCTATGAACATTATCTTTAAGAAGGTGTATGACGAAATGAGGATGGAGGCCATTTGGGTTTTTTCTTGAGTTTTATATGAGTTGATTTGAGTTCATTATGGGTTATCGCCGATGATATGAGGCACTTGTGTTTTATTTGAGTATTGAGTTTGAGTTACCTCTTTCGAGGTATTTAGTCACTTAGGTAGCGTTTGTTACTTAAGTGTTGAGCTATGAGTTCTCTAATCCTTCTCCTCATTCGAGAAGAAGTATCATTGTATCCATTCTGCTTCATATTATCGATATTGACTGATTTGTGTAGCTAGACTGACTCGTGTATTTATACTCGGGTCAGACTGAGTTGTTTCAGGTATCATCTATTGGGCTTGGCTTGAAGTTAATGTTGGACATTAGCTTATCTATCGCTTGAGTAGTTTATTTCTTCTGCATACTCTGATGTATTTACATTTCATTCGATGTATATGGTGTGGTCGAGTACCACCTTTATTGTATTCATATTGTATTGTACTAAATATGTATCAGTGTATATGTATATATATGATGTTGGTTACTATTCTGTGATGTGATTTACATTTAGTTATTGTATTTTGTTCTGATAGATTCGTTAGCCACCTATAGTTTTGGATTAAGCATTTACCGGGTATGTCGATCCACTTGAGTTGAAAAGAAAAATTATATTGCATTTATCGACGTATTCAATAGACGTTTAAGACAAAATTATAGATGGTCGCCCTTAACCAGCCCTATTCTCCACTTTAGTAGATGGAATTACTTGTTAATTCTCTTTGCTAAGGTGGGTCTCGGGGTAGGGCATTACAGTTTGGAGTTGGTTGTCGAGATAGGAAATGATTTTAAAATCTGGAATTGGGTTGCGAAAATATTTTGTTTTTAAGGTTTTAATTTATATTTTACTCAAACTTTATTATCTGCCTTCCTAAGTCATTATAAATGTTTTAAAAATTACTTTTTATATTATTTTAGAGTTACTTATTTATATTTAATATTGTTTTAAGTTACCATTTATATTAATATTATTTCAAAGTTATTTATTTATATTTAATATTGTTTTAAATTTATTTATTTAGAATTAATATGGTTCTAAGGTTATTTATCAATATGTTAATATTTTGTAGATTAATTATTTAAACAATTAATATGGTTTGAAATTAATAATAATGATTTATTAATATTGTTTTAGAAATTTAATTATTATTATTTATAATAAGGTTGAAAATTTATTATTTGTATTTTATTAATAATGTCTTTGAAATTATTAATTATTATTTTAAGATGTTTTAAGGTTGATAGTTATTCATTTATTTATAAGGTTTATTATTAATAACTATTATCATATAACAGTGTTTGAAGTAAATGATTATTATTATTTATAAATGTTCGAGATTTATAAGTAGTGTTTTATAAATAGATTTGGGTTTTAAAAGGGGAGTTTTATAGAATGATTTGGAGACTTAAAGGGAGATTGTTTACAAGATAAAAAGAGTTTATAAATGATTTTAGATATTTATAAAAGAATTTTAGAAATGGGTTTATAGATTTATAAGAAGAGTTTTATAAATAGTTGTATGGATTTATAAAGAGTTTATAAATGTTATGAAATTTATAAAAGAGTTTATAATTGGAAATGGAGGTTGGGTTTTATAAGGGGTTTCTATAAAGAGTATTATAAACAGTTTCAGAAATTTATAAAATGGTTGTATAAATGGTTGTTTTAGATTTATAAGGGATTTATAAATGATTTTAGAATTGTATAGAAAGGAAATCTTTCTCGGTTTAGTGAATATACTTATAATGTTAAGATAAGTATTTAGATATTTTCTAAGTATTGAAAATATAGGGATTCGTGCGTATATCTTTACAAGTTGATTTTTATTAATGAAAAGGTTAATTTAAAGGAGACTAGTAGTTACTTATGTGCTTAACCAATGTTGGTTTACCCTTTGAAATAAATCCCTAATTTGGATGTGTGTTGTTGATAGTTAAATAACCGACTATCAAATATAGACCAAAAACGTAACTTTGGAAATATCTGGGAGAAACATGTGAGTTATATGGCATAGTCATCTTCGATGATGCTGTACTATAAGTATAAATCTCGTTTCGTTCTCCTAGGACAAATGATAAGGAAATCCGTCCACTAACAGTTAGGAGGTCATCTCCGCTCTTATCTTTGACTGCTTATTTCCTAAAGAACCGGAGTTGAGTTTATCGGAAACTATCGAATGTTGTTTCGAAGAGACCGGGATCAAATATGTTATTCAAAAACCACTTCGATCCAACTCAAGCGTTTAGAAGTAAAGACATCTTGAAGATGATGGAATTGAAGACGGAGCTCTCAAGCGTTTCGTTCAGTCCCAGAACGAACTTGTATGGATGAATGTTGGCATTGCATTGTTGCTTGGAGGGACAGGGTTAGCATTCCAAGTTGAAAGTGCTATATAAAGGTAAAACGTAGCCTCAAGCCTCATCACCAGAAAATGACAAAAATCGGGCATGCAGTAGGGCCAAGTGGGTCCCTCCCATCAAGGTATGGTCATTCCAAATGTAGATCGATTACTATCTACTCACGTATGCTTCGGGGCCAATTAGTCAAGGGTGATCATATTCGGTACTACTAGTCAAGTGGTAGACCAATTTTGTGTGGTAGCGGTACAAGATGTTCTTGTCAAACCTTGGTGCATTTTATCTAGAGATGTACCATCGGAAGGTAGTTCCTTACCTTGTCATAGTATGGAATCCATTCTCCAATATGAGCTTTATGGATTAGTTGTACCCAACTATGCTGAAACGTGAGATGCAAGCATTTCAGCTATATTCATATTTGACTTTGACCCTTAGACATTATTATAATATCAATGGATTTTCTATAGAAAATATTTTGGTTATCGTAAGGTAAAAACCCGTCCGTCTTTATGTCCGGCGTGGTTTTACGAGATGTTTTTATTTTCAAAAGATTTTTGATAAACATAAAATTCCATCTAGGTGTGTTTATCTCATGCTGGTTTACCAGACTGGCTCCGGTGTTATTTCATTATAATGCTCGGGTCAGACCGAGCATATTACAGATTTAGTTGGATGCTTTGGAGCTTCAAGAGACGAGGTGGAGGCCAGAGACGTATTCACGTACATGGTTATTTTTCCACTGTATTAATTATTGTATTTATCAGCAAATGTGAGGACATGTTGTTATAACTGTCCGGGCCGAAATAGGTTAGCATACTCTAATTGATGTATGTATATTGCATTTCTGCTTTGTGTAAAGATTTATTGTATATTATAGATTATTCGTTCCGCTGTGAGTTTCTGTGTTGTTTGTTTTCTTTCTCTTTTCTTTCTTTTTCCTTCTTCCTTCTTTCTCTTCCCCTAACAATCGGGTTTTCCGGCATTCGATTGCTCGGCACGCAACATGGTGAACGTATTAGTGTTGTTTTTCGAGGGTCGAAAATCCCGGTCATTACACTTGGTATCAAAGCGCAAGGTTAAGCGAGAACCTTGGCTTTGGTGGGGTAACTCATTAAGAGATAAGGTATTGGAATGCCTTTTTATGAGTTTTGAGAGTATTATATATATGAGAGCGTATTTGTTAGCGATTATAAAGATGTTTTATATTATGTTAATTTACTTGTTGAGTGGCTTATGGATTCTGGTCAATACAAGTAATTAACGTTATTGATAAGGATCTCTAAACACTCGAATAGAGTAATTCGACATAATATTGTTTTGAAATTGGGTAAATGAAATAACTTTACCTTGATTATATTTTATATATAAAAGAAATAATTTTCAAAAATTATTATAGTATATATGATGTGTTTCGTTGTTAATGAATGATAATATTTGATCATTATCATTTGTTGTTTGTTGTTGTGTTCTAATAAAAGTTCTTGTTATTATAATATAAACAAAGATAAACAATCAAGAAAAGGTTTTATATAACTAAATTGAAACTATATATAAGGGAGATTTATAAATATGATTTGTAAATAAAAAGGATTTAAAGCTGAGGATTTGGGAATTTAAATCCCGTTGATTTTGGAAATTGTTTTTCAAGGTTTTGGAAGAGTAGTAATAATATTATTTGGAAAATATTTTTGAATAGAAATAATGATGATATTATTTTGAAACTGTTTTGACTAGAAATAATTTAAAATGGAATTTATAATAGATAAAACACACTGAACTCACTTTAGTCACTGGAAAATAATTTCACTGATGACTACAACATCATCGACGTTCATTTTCGAGTTTCCAAGAGAGGAATTGCTACCATTGGAGTTTTGTTTTAGTAAAACTAGTTTTGATTTAAAATTCAAAAGTATGATTTGAAATACAAAGAATAATTATGTAGTATTGTTTTAAAATAATTTGAAATAAGAACATGGTGTTTAAGACTCCAGAAATTTTCATTTAAGTGTTTAATGAAAATAGGAAAAAAATAAGTTTTATAACTTATGAATTTAGGGAATTGGTAAGTTATAAAAAAAATTATATTTGCTGAATATAAATTGTTAAGAAAGTAAATTTGAAATGAAATTTAACTTAAGTTGGATAAAATGAATTTTGAAAAGGAATTTAGCCGAAACTAAGTTAAATGAAGTGATTTTTGGAAATGGAATTGATTGTGATTTGAAATGAATTTATGAATGAACAAATTAAGTAAAATTAGTGAATTGAAAGGGTTTAGAATGTTGTTTGATAGAATTGAATATTGAAATTGAACAATGAATTGAGTAAATGAAATTGAATTTGATTTAAAATGGATATGAACTTAAGTTGTAAGGTGAAAATAAACATGAGAAGTGTTGTATAAAATGTTTATAATAAACTTAAGAAAAATTTGATGGAATGATTCTTAAGTGATATTAGTATTGAAAGAAATATACTAAGTGAATAATTGAATGTGAATCAATTGTATGCAAATAAAAGAATGTGAATAAAGTGATGTGAATAATGATTATGAATAAAAGAATGGGATTAAAATGAAACCAATTGAAATAAATACATAAGTTGTATGTATATTATTTT
The DNA here is from genome assembly GCA_030737815.1 of Allium fistulosum. Taxonomy (NCBI): domain Eukaryota; kingdom Viridiplantae; phylum Streptophyta; class Magnoliopsida; order Asparagales; family Amaryllidaceae; genus Allium; species Allium fistulosum. The sequence goes on from CM060901.1 coordinate 1,512,828,703, forward strand.
ATTCACATAACCGTTTGATCCAGATTCGGGTACATGATTTCGAGATTATTTACATCGGTCTGAGTTATAATTTTTCACTCGATTCTCGACCGCGAACACTGGATATGGATTTTTGATTGATTCTAGAGTTCTCTATCATAGAATATGGCTATGCAAGAAGAATGACAGTTTCTAATCAAGGAACCGGATCTAGGTCCACACTAGAAGGGTCATGTGGACGATACTAGTTCAGAAGTGAAATTGTGTGATCGAGCGAGCGATCAAGTATGATATTGCATACGGATGATATAGGTACATCGTACGGGCCTTAGTAAAGTAAATGTAGACAATTGAAAATACAAAATAATATGATTATGAATTATATGATTGGATATCATTGGTAAATAAGATGTAGGTATATAGAAGCAAAAGCTAGTTTGATGCCTTTGGTTTCACGAGTAGAATTTGGCTGCTCGACAAATAGGTACACGTTTATATCGTTGTTTGGTTTGATGATTTTATGATTGAGCCACTTGGCTTTTGATTTCTTTTGTTAGTTCGGCCCTATAGTGGCAATTTGTAGTTGTTTCGATCTAACCGTGCAAAGAAGACGCTGCCAAAATTTTCCGTAAATTTAAGGCGTTCGAAAATTTTTGAGAAATTTTGGAAGAAATTTTATAACTAAAATTTGATGTTTATGTTATAACTTGGAATGATATTATTTGGAATCTATGAATGAATTTAAGGACCTAGAAATGTGATAACAAAAATTCAACAAATTGATTTTGGAAAGTTAAAGGGCTTAGAAGAAATTGGCAATCTATTTCAACAAATTGGTTTTGAAAAGTTAAAGGGTTTTGTGGCATTTTTCTTACCTGCTAATTTCGAGGATGAAATTCTTTTAAAGGGGGAAGAATGTAACGACCCAGAATTTCAGTCATTTGAATTTGGAATTTTAATTAATTTTAAATATTGAAAATTTAATTTTATAAGTTAAATAACTTAAATTTCAAATATAGCGATTTATATGATAATTAAATTGTTGAATTTAATATTTGGAATCGCTTAAATAATTAAATCCTGAATTTAATGTAAATAGAAATGATTTTGAAAGTTGATTTAAATTCTAATTAAATAAGCATGAAGATAGTAAACTTGTAATTTAGATTTAAAAATGATTAATGTGGTTTTATAAAAATTCATTTTAATTAACGTGTAAAAATAGCCTTCCGGAACACTGCCTCGGATTTCGACGAAACTAGTTTCATTGGATCCGTAACCGTGAGTTATTTTACACTGATGATTTTCGTGATGAATGGACGTATAGTGTGATTGTACGAATTTGAAACACTTAGAAATTAATTTCAGGAATTTATATAGTATGATTAGGATTGAAAAGCTAACTTTTGCATACGATCAAATTTGGCCTCGAGACTAGTTCCATTGTGCTCGGAATAGGTGTATTACATATAGAACGCCAGACGCCATGCCTCGTTTGGAGTTCGAGATTTTCGGACGTTCGAAGCTAAATATTTTCTAATTAAGAATCTAATATATATATATATATATATGCTTGCCATTCTCAACCCATACCACATCAACTTCACAGCCTTACCCAAGCACGTCTAAAGCCATACCCCCCCACCCGTCGTTCATAGCTCGGTTGGTTTGGGAGCTGGGAGATGGGAACCAAAGGACTGTGTCCGGGCAGGTTCGAATCCCAGCGCCAAACCATCAGTGGGAGTTTCAACGTTAAGCATCCGTGTGCGACGACTAAATAAAAGCGGGGTAGACACACGGCGTGGGGTTTACTTAAGTGAGTATCAATGAATACCATGATCTTAAGGTTCCCCATGATCTCAAAAAAAAAGGCATACCCCCCCTCAGATATAAATTTGGTTGGAAAAATTTTCAATTCAAAACTTCTTCTAATCCAACCTCCCACAATCATTAGAGTCAATCGTGGCGTTTTCAGGCAAGGCTACCAATTAGAGATATGTTCACGGCATCGAGACGAGGAAGTTCAATGGTTGGGTTATGTCAGATCGTGACGAGGTGATCGGAAGTCAACCGTGACCGTCAGGTCTATGAGGGCGAAATTCGTCGTCATCGTTCATCGATAATTGATAGCTCCTAAAAAATGTTGTAAAGGATGGCTAGGGAAAAGTTTGGTGTGCTATCATCGCATGGTGGTGTCGCAATCGCGAGGTGAGCGTCGCGGCAGCTTGGATTTGATTTTCGTTGATGTAGGGCCACGCGTGGGTGGCATTAGTGGCGGCGAGGTTGGCGCATGCTAGGGTGGACTCGCAGCGAACGGCGGCACGTCATGGTGGCGCGACGTGAAGGAGGAGTCGCGATTTGAAAATTTGGGCGCGCCTGGGTGTCGCGATTTTGAACGGGGAAGAGAGGATTGAGGACTAATGATGGTAATTAGGCTAATGACTGTGATTAAAAATAAATATTTTTTTTAAATCTCAAATCTTATTAGTGGTATAACTCTCTCATACAAGGTCCAATCAAGGCACGGATTTTCGTGTTATGCTCATAATGACATAAGCTTTGCGATAGAGTTGGTTTGGTGACGAATGGAGCTTGTTGAATTTTACGCTGAATTCAAACGCTGTTCGAATTTAGATGAAAACCGAAATGCATCGACAACAACAGAAATTTCGGTGAGTTAAACTCACCTTTTTGGTTAACCAGTAATATTATATAGTATATAAAAATTATTGAATGAATGTTTGGATGATTTACTATTTTATCAGTTGGTTTGGTTTTATTTCCGCACTTGGAGTGGATGACCTTTTATATATACCCGCCTAGTAGCGGATGACCCATATTATATAATTATATATTGTTTGTGATGCAAGGGGACAAATTGGAGGGATTCAACAGGATTCCTCGCCATTGTTGATTTTAATTTCAAGTTGGACTAAATTATGTGATATTAAACTTGATTGTTGGTACTATGGGCTATGAAATTGCTATATGTTCAACACTTAAACCCTATGGGATAGAAAATCAATATTGATATTGGTTAAGCATTGGGTAGATATCGGCCTCAAATTTAGTATTGTAAAAAAAACTATAAATTGCCATTTGAGTTAGAGTTGGTTTTTGAGAAAGGAAATGATTTTAATATCTGGAATTGGGTTCCGAAAATATTTTGTTTTTAAGGATTTAATTTCTATTTTACTCCAACTTTATCATTTGCCTTTCTAGGTCATTATAAATGTTTTAAAAATTACTTTTTATATTGTTCTAAAGTTACTTATTTATAATTAATATTGTTTTAAAGTTATTTATTTATATTCAGTACTGTTTTAAAGTTATTTGTTTATAATTAATATGGTTTATAAGGTTATTTATTAATATGTTAATATTTTGAAGATTAATTATTTAAACAATTAATTTGGTTTGAAATTAAAAATAATGATTTATTAATACTGTTTTAGAAATTTAATTATTATTATTTATAATAAGGTTGAAAATTTATTATTAGTATTTTATTAATAATATGTTTGAAATTATTAATTATTATTTTAAGATGTTTTAAGGTTAATATTTATTTATTTATTTATAAGGTATATTATTAATAACTATTATCACATAACATTGTTTGAAGTAAATGATGATTATTATTTATAAATGTTCGAGATTTATAAATAGAGTTTTATAAACAGATTTGGGTTTTAGAAGGGGAGTTTTATAGAATGATTTGGAGACCTAAAGGGAGATTATTCACAAGATAAAAAGAGTTTATAAATGATTTTAGATATTTATAAAAGAATTTTACAAATGGGTTATAGATTTATAAGAAGAGTATTATAAATAGTTTTATGGACTTATAAAGAGTTTATAAATGTTATGAAATTTATAAAAGAGTTTATAATTGGAAATGGAGGTTGGGTTTTATAAGGGGTTTCTATAAAGAGTTTTATAAACGGTTTCAGAGATTTATAAAATAGTTCTTTAAATGGTTTTTGAGATTTATAAGGGATTTATAAATGATTTTAAAATTGTATTGTAACGACACTTTTTTTCGATAATTAAAATATTGAATTTAATAAGATTTTAAGGTTTAATATTGTATGAAATTAAAATTCATGATTTGTTAATAAGAAAATAACTAGAATGAAATTTAATAATGTTAATTTAAGGAAATTGATAACTATTTTAATGTAATTCAAACTAATTGAAATGATTGTAAAGTAAAAATTGGTTATAAATTGTAAATAAGTAAATAAATCAAATGTTGTATTTAAATGGTAAAATTGTATGTAATTAATTGAAATTGGTTAATATAGAATAATTAATCAATATGTGAATTTATTAGCTTTGTTTGTTAATAATAAACAAAGAAATGTGTTTGAATTTTATATGTGTAGTAATTGTTTAATTATTATCTCATTACTTATCGGTTGAAATTAAATTGTAAATCAATTGAAATTAATCTAATTAAATATTGCAATTAATATGAATTAAGATGATAACTGTAGAATATTGATGTAATAAAATGTAAAGTTGTTCTCCTATATATATACCAGTTGTTTTCTATGAATTTTAAGTTAATTTTTATTCATTTCTTCACTCCTTCTTCACTCAAGTATTCTCTTATATTATAACAAAACTCTGCCGAAATCCAAAGTGAATCAAACTTGATCATCTCTAGTTTGATTCTCTATCACTCTCTCTAAAAGATCTCATTGCTATTCAGGGTTATAGGATCATTTGTAATCAAAGAAGTGTATTGAGTCTCTCTATCTATCAAAGTGATATTGGAAACGGTGTGATTGTGACCCGTAAATTAATTGGGTGTGATTGTAGTGTAACGACCCGACTTCCTATGCCCAGTAAGTCGTATCGTTTTTAAGAAAAGAAAGAGGTGAGAAAGTAGAAAAGAAAGAGAAGAAGAAGAAACAACATCAGAATCTCAACAGCGGAACGAATAAAATATAATATATTACATAGATTAATATATAGTATCATATACATCAGAGTTACACAGACAATACATCACATACTAGACAGTTATAAAACACCTGTCTAGTTAATACAACTCACACATCACAGAGATACAACACAGCGGAAATACAAAATAAACTCTAATCACAGCGGAATCACTATATATCTACACGCTGAAGCCTCCTGCTCCATTGCTCCTCCAGAGTTCGTCAAAGCTAACCTGAATCCCTTGACTACCCGTAAAAATTTGGGTACCTGAGAGTTTATGAAAAACAGAAATAAACTTCGGGTCAGACATGGGTCTGGTATGAGTAACAGGTTAAGGTTGTTTAACTTTGAAAACCATTTGAAAACAAAAGGTATCACGTAAGACATCCCACACATAAACATGGAAATGTTTTTACCTTACGCTAACCAAAAACATTTGATAGGAAATCCGGTGATATTATAATAGTGTCTAGGGTTTTCAAGTAAATAGAAAATAGCTGAAATTGTTACATCTATTAAATTCCAGCATACTAGCCACAAAGTGGGTAATACAATCAAAACCGTAGGGTCTCGTAGGGAAAATTGGTTTCCATCAATGGCTGGGCTACTGGGGTACCGCCCGTCACAGTACGTGGCCTAGATCACCGTACCGAGGAGTACGCCCGCTCCCCTGCAACACAAGGCCGGACCCATCCCTTACTGGACAGTTCCAAATAAGATCACCCCACGGTTGGCGCGACCAACCGCAACTAAACCGAAATAAATAGGGACATCTAGACAGGGGTAAACCTTACTCTCAAGTGGGGGCTACCCACGAAGCCTTGCTGCACCTCCCCTGTTTTAGCCATTCCCGGTTGATGAGGCTTGAGGTCACGATTACCTTTACAGAACTCATCTCTTAGAATGCTCATCGTCCACCTGACGATGTTCTAAAAGCATTCAATCCATACAAGTTCGTTCCGGGTTCGAACGAAACCGAAGGCATTATCTCGTTACACTCGTATTGGAATCACCCTCAGAGTTAACGACAATAACCCTTGCATTCTGAATCACCATCTCGAATCTATAAGTACTATCTTCGTCAAACTCATTACGGAATCACCCACAGAGTTATACTGACGAATAGTTCTTATACCTCGAGTCTTCACTTGCTCCATTTGGATTTCACGACCTAACGTTATTTTGGATCGATGTGGTATTCGGGTCTCCAAACCTGGAATCCCGGTATACGGAAACCCGATCCCGGTCTCATCGAAATCCAAAACGTGTCTTTTAAGGCCAAGTTGTTTTAAAGGTTTAAAACAATTCAATTCAATTATCTATATCAACACAGATAGATAAAACACAATATCACAGATGGATAATCACTTATCAGCATAATGGATAATCTATAATATCACACCAATAGATAATCAATATTATCATCCATATCACAACAGATAGTACTTATCTCATATCTGAGATCATATCAATCAATGGGAATCCATAACAATCATCAGACATAGGCAAGGATAATAATCATATCATTGATAATCAATTTAAAATGAATTAAATTAACTACCTTATCCTTAATTAATTTAAAGTAAATTAAATTAATCATTTCATCATTATTAAACTTGCTTATTACCATTAATTAATTAACCCTCAATTAATTAATCACCATCCCATTATTCATTTAATTAATCATCCCTGATTAATTTTCTTTAATTACATTTAAGTAATTATCTTCGAATTATTTCACAGATTTATTTCTTTAACCAAATATAGAAATAAATCCTAACATTACTTCATTTCTTAATTAACTAAAGTTAATTACATTACTCAATTAATTATTAATAAATTTCTTCATTTATTAATTATTCCAAATAAATCTATTTTAATTTCCAACATTTAATCATATTAATTAATGACCTCTAATTACATTTACAATTTAATTACATCAAAGTAATTAATCTCTAATTTAATCCAAAATATTAATCGCCTTTGACTAATCCCAGTCTAGTAATTAACTCCTTTAATTACTTCATTAATTGCTCAATAATTTATTATCTCTAATTAATCCTTTGATTAATTATAAAAAGTAATTATACTCCAATTACTTTATTAACAACATCATTCTATTTATTACACTTTGTAATTAAACATCAATTACTTTTCTAAGTAATTATAATTATCACATCATCAATTTGATTTATCCAAATTAATTAAAATAAATTAATTAACCTAAATAGATCAGATTATTTAATTAATTAAAATGAGTAATTATTTTCTTAATTACTTCCTATTCACTTAACAATACCTTAACATTTACAATGTTGATTCTAAATTAATTAATCCAATTAACAATTAATAATCAAATATATTGATTAATTATAAAATAATCCAGTTAACAGTCTTCATTAACATCCATTAATTACTATTCTAAGTAATTAACTTATATTAATTATTAATAAGTTTAATTTACCATTTATAAATTAATTAAAGCCTAATCTATGATTTCCAATAACATATTAATTACTTATTTCATCATAAAACTTAAATTAATACCTTAAAACGTATAATTACAAATTAATTACTTAATTCATCTTTAAACTTTAATTAATCCTTTTAAACTTCAATTTCCAATTTAATTAATATAAATTTATCAATTTTCATTTTAATTCCTTAATGGTTAAAGAATTTAAGTCTTTAATCTTTATTACTTAGAGAAATTTCATTTCCCATTATCTATTTTAAATTATTCACTTCAATATGTATTTGAAAACATTTATTTCATTTTTCCCTTTGAACTTCATTTTGAATTTCAAGTTTAAACCAATACTAATTAAATTAATTTAAAAACTGTAAAACTGGACACTGTTTAAACTTGTAAATGGACTGACCCGAGACCACTCTCAGTTTGCTTCGAGAAAAATGGCAATTTACCCAAGCCAAACTGAATTTTACCCGAGCATACACTTGAGTTACCTGGGTACTGGTCAAAACTGAGAAAACTAAACTTACCCGAGATACCCATATTTTACTTCGTGTAAATTACAAATCTACTCGAGCCAAAACGCAGACCTACTCGAGAAATTCTCGAGTTCACTTCCCTGTCACCATAACGAAACCAGACACTCGACTATGCATGTGCACGCTCCCATCAGCCACCTCCGGTCGACCACGACCATCCCCATATCTCGGCGACCACCTCGACATTCTATCCCTAGCCTCCGATCATCTCTCCAGCCTCGAATTCGAAATCGAGTTTCGATTTCACACCCTGGAAACACAGCCCAGACAAACACCACAACCTGGAAACTTCGCCGTGCTTCCACCTTCGATCACCAGAGACCACCAAATCCCGGCCATAGTTTCGTCTGTCACCCCTCTCCAACACCTCAAAAGCACGCTACGCTCGATCATGCCTTGACGTCGAACGAGACAAAAACCCATAGCCATACAAAACTAGGTCACCAGTTTTCAATTTCCTCCCGCCGTCACCACGTTGTTCTGCCGACCAGTCCACTATTTTTCCACAAACCCCTGGTCACTCCTCTACCTCCAGACCAAACCATGACACCTCCGGTCAACTACAACGACCACGACAACTCAAAATGCGTGAAACAGTGAAACTGGAACTGCTCTTCAACCCAAGCTTTAAAAATTTTAAAACTTGTTTTAAAAATCATGATTTGGTATGAAGTTTCACCCTATACTACTGAATCCTTAAAACCAGAGAATTTGTTTTAACATATTTAAAACTATCTCAGTTTTTCTTAGTTTCCAGAAAACGAACATATATTGTTTCAGCCTTGATAAAATTTTAACACTTATATTATGACCAAACAGACAATATTAGTTTATATTCTAAGTTCATACAATGATTAGATCATGAGATAAAAGTTTATTTCCTAATCTACTCAAAGAAATGAGCAACAGGCAACAGAGAATTAAAGAACAAAACAGATATGCACAAACATACATATATACAAGATACATGTCATCACAGAGGGAAGCATACAATATTAACTTAAGTTATAAGTTTAAATAAAATTGTTACTCACCAGGTTTGATAAAAGAACAGAACCTCTTGTTTGCAAGCAGTTGTGAAATCTTTGAAAAACTGGAAACTGTTTCCATTTACATCCTTGTTACCAAGTTTCTTGCTTTTGTTTTATTTATAGTTGCTGATGATGTTTTGATGAAGGCTTGTTTAAGCTTTTAAAAATGGAGTTTACATTAGTTCATTTCAGTTCGAACTGAAATGAAAAGGGATAGAAGCAAAATGGGTTTCCAGCTTGAAGTATGTAGAAGGTTACAGGCTTTGTATTTTTTTTTTTTAAACAAAAGGAAGTCAGAGATCTTTGTAAAATGGAGGTTGAGCATCATATTTGTATACACTCGAATGACTTGGTGGCTGCTAAGAAATTTGTGGCATTAAATGATATTGTGCTTGTGTCTCCTTTTGTATACTTATCTCATATTTTTCTATTTGTTAGAGACTTCTTTCTCAAGCTACAAATATTAAACTTTCATTTGATTCTTGCCTTAAAGCTTGCAGGCATTCATCATGTTCAATTCGAACATTTGTTCTCAAATACTATGCAAGCTCAGTATATTATTTTTTCTCTCTCTTTATTTTCTTCTTTCTACCATGCAGATTTTTATAAAGCTGAGAAGTGGGAAATCATTCTTAGGCTATTTTGTATTTTACTTTGCATTCTACATACTTTGCTTTATTCCTCTACTTTACATTTTAAATTGTAGTTGAAATATTAATAAATGTTATGCTATTTTTAATATGTTGTTTGATTCGTTTAAATGTGTTCGTTGTATAATTTATAAACTATAAAATTTTGCTTACGTATTTTTGTACTGTATTGTTGCATTGTTATTTCTATACGTATATTTGTTACTTATCTTATAGTATTGTATTCTAGCTAAATATTTTATACTATTTTCACTTATAATTTCATCCAGATAAATTACAACTTATAAATTTGAAATGATTCAAGAAATCTTATCTTTATTAATATTATAAAGGTTCGTTTATCAATTTTTTTTTAAAAAAAGACTAAACAAAATAAATTATTTATTTCACAATATACCAAAGTAACATTTGACAAATTTAATTAAAAACTCATATATACATTTTTAAACTAAAATTTAACAAGTTATACTTTTGTAAAGGAAAGAAAAACGAAATTCTTTTATAAATAAATATAAATCTGAACCAAATTAGAAATAGTTTTAAAAACAAATTAATCATTTATCTAAATATATAAAACTATATATATTTATTAAATAGCTTTGAAAAGTCATCCCAAAATAAATAATAATTTCCAAATCTCTAGAATATATATAAGAAGTTTGAAAATAAAATTTATCAATTAAAATTAAAACAGAACTTACCTGTCTACGATATATACCAGTATATATTCGTTATAAACAGAAAAATCATTTATTAGCTTTAAAAGATATAATCCCACCGATATGATATTTATCAGAAGAAAATATCAATTCAAGTTTATAATTCAAAAATATATCCAATCAATTTAATATTTAATATAAATTATTAAATTGATATTGCTCGAAATTCCGGGTCGTCACATTAGCCTGTAAATCAATTAGGTGATCTTGTAGCCTGGTTAAATCAAGAGAGTTTGCCCTGGACTCGGAGACGGGAGGGTGTATCTCGTGGCCTTGAAATCAAGGTTGTAATAAAGACATTATATTTGAAAAGAAATCTGCACAAGAAATTGTGTGGGACTGGATGTAGGGTAACTCCGAACCAGTATAATATTCTGGTGTGTTCTTTCCGTTACTGCTTTTATTTACTGTTTGCATCTATGTCTGATTCTGTGATTGTTTCTGTGTTTGTTAATTGCATCTATTTGGATTTAATTTGAAAATATTTCAAAAAGATTCATAAAATTAATTAACACTATTCACCCCGCCCCCCTCTAGTGTTAATTCTGCCTTAAGACCCGTAATCCGCATTTCCAACAAGTTTAAGGGGAAAACATAAACTTCGAGTCAGACATAAAGCCTGGTGTGAATAATACTATACATCCCGGTTTAATATGTTAAGTGAGACCACGCCGCTTAGCGGAACTGGTTTCCCCTCACTAACATCCTTTTAAAACATATCTTTTGCAAAACCTTTTCCTGCAACCAAAACTGGTTAAGTACAGTAAAGCATCATTATGTAAACGTACATAGATATCAGGTAATAAATGAACTATCTGTTCAAACACATAAGTTTTGTTTGGCTAACTTTTAACCTTTGGCTGACTCGGGCCTACCAGAAAATATAAACAAAATCAATCTAACACCTGTTAGATACTCCTCTTCTAGACGATCTGTCCTTAACTATCTGTTAAATACTTCTCTTATGGACGGTCTGTCCATAACTTAATCATCTACTTGTGACCAAGCCCTACACACTGGAATTTTGGACAACAATTAGCTAGGGCCAATAGCTAATGTATAGGGCGCGACCTTATACCAGTCTCATATGGTATTCTAATATCGAAGTCATTTTCACTTGGGGATCCCCTCCCATAATTTTCCTTGAAAACCTTTTCAAAATGATTTAAAACCTTTAAATCGAACTAACACAATGAAAATAAATAATCTTTATGCTTTACTCAAAACCACATTGCTATGTTATATATATTCTTTACTCAAACTTTAGTTGATAAAAACGTTTAAATATTTGAAAGTACCCCTTTCGATTCCATTGAAAGTACCCCCTCTAAATCCTTTGAAAGCATCTCTTTCGAAACCAAGTAAAACCCTTTATTTATCTAGGCCAAAACCTTTCCTTTTGATATCATACTTCAAACCTTTCGAAACCATTGAAAATCTTCCTTTCGAAATCATTAAAACCTTAGACATCCTATTTAAAACATTTCGTTAGAAAACCTTAGGAAAATTGCTCCATTTCAACCCCTCCGAAACCATTCAGAAAATAGGACCTTTCGACCTTGTCGAAAGCTACCTTTCGACTCCATCGAAAGCTTTGCTTTCGACCCCTTCAAAAGCGTGGCTTTTGACCCCTTTGAAACCATTCAATAAATAGTACCTTTCGAAAGCATTAAACCTTTAAAACATAAACCCTTCGAAGCTCTTTGGGATCAATATAAAACATGTGGAATAAAACCACTCTTTTTTTAAAACTTTCGACTTCTTTGGAAGCTTAGCTTTCGACCCTTTCGAAAGCTCCCCTTCGAAAGCTTAACATATAACTTTAAAACCAATAGGTCCTAGCCTTATTAATAGTTTAAAACACCCCCTTCGAAATGATGGGTTATACTTCAATTAGAATAAAAAGGGTAAATCATCTAAGTCGAAAGCTTCCTTTCGAAAGCATGGGAGAAGCGGCTGGTTTTTTAAAAGACAAGTATACCTTTCGACCTTGTCGAAAGCATGATTTCGAAAGGTAGAAAAGCGGTAGTAACCTTTCGACCTCGTCGAAAGCTTTAAACCTTTGTTTTAAATATTTGTCATGGTCGAAAGTAACCAAGTCGAAAGCTTCTTTTCGAAAGCAAAGTAGGCGTTATTTTTGGCTTATAAGACAAACATACTCCAACCTCTTCGGCAACTAAGGTTTCAACCAAGTACCCTTCGACCTTATCCAATGCATTACGTACCAAGTAACTTGATACCATATGCATTAGTTTCGACCTTGTCGAAAGGTCTGGGTCGAAAGCTTTAATGCCCCAAATGGCTGAAACATGCTAAAAGTATGATTTTCTTGTTTTTAACTTAAAAGAGATAACTTTTCAACTAACCTGCCTATGTTTGTCAAATTCTTATTGGTTAATAAATATTTTTCAGATAAGTGCTGTCAGTAATTTCAGAAATAAACAATAATTTTATTTTATAAAATGCCCCTCCTCCTTAATTAAATATATAAAACATTTAAGTCCTATACCTTAAATAATTTTATATATTCATCAAAACACTTAGGAAAAATCTGGAAAAATTCCAGAAAATCTATTTTAATATGCTTTCCAACATATAAAAATTTCAAGCCCAAATAATTAATATTTTAACCGTAATTAATTTATACCCCATAAATCATTTTCTTCACTAATATAAAATTTACATTAATTTAGAAAATTATGAAAATTGAAACTCATCTCTAAAATATCATTTCTGACCGACATTTAAATTTTCAAGGCATTTGGATGTCATTTAATAGGGTTTTCATATCAAACATATCATAAAAACTAATATGAACATGTGTAATTCACGAACAAGCATATATATAAATTTAATCATCCAAAACATGGCATAAACTTGCAAAATCATTTTGGATATAACTTAAAACCGAAAACCATAAGAAAATGGGATGTAGTAATCATTCACCTTAGCTTTGAGATTAAAAGATGTGAGATTTGACGTTGAATAAGTTGATTAACTTCTTTCTCTTGAATCCTAGATTTATCTTCTCTTGAGAATGGAAATGGTGGCCGGCCTTGATATTTTAGTTTGTTAGAATGAGATGAAAGTATGTTTCATTTCTAAGGGTTTAGGGTATAAGGCTCTCCTATTTCCCATTTTGCCCTTCCTTATTTCCTAACACATTAGCTCATGTTATCTCATTTTGATTTACATATTAACATGGCATGGCTACCCTTAGTTAAATCAAATCTCAACCTATCAATCTTCACATTATTTTATTTTATTTAGCTAATTAAATATCTTAAATAATGTTATAAAAATATGGGGTGTTACTGACTCCCCTCCTTAAAGAATTTAGTCCTCGAAATTACGATAAGGTACACAACAAAACAATCAAAGGTAAAACATACCATCAAAACAAATCAGGATAAGAGTCTCTAATCCTGCTCTCAGTCTCCCAAGTACAGTCTCTAGCATCGTCACTCCACTGGACCTTTACTAATCTGACTGTCTTATTCCTCAACCTCTTCTCATCTCTCTCAACTATCTGAATCGGCTTTCTAACAATGGTCAAATCCATCTCTACTACTAAATCCTCTAACACTGTAGGTGCTAGAGTAGTCTCCGGGTCCCTAACACATTATCTAAGATGAGATATATGGAAAACATCATGGACTCCTGCCAAACTATTTGGTAACTCGACTCTATAAGCGAGCTTCCCGATCATTTCAACAATACGGAAAGGTCCAACGAATCTAGGTCCAAACTTTCCTGATTTCCCGAATCTAATCGCACCTTTCATTGGTGAAACCTTAATAAATACATAGTCTCCAACAGAGAATTCCAAGTCTTTCCTTCTTCTATCTGCATAAATTTTCTACCTAGACTGAGCTTCCTTCATCCTAGCTCGAATCAACTCAATCTTCTCTGCAGCTTCTTTCACCAAATCCGGACCAAGAACCAATATATCCTCGGTCTCTAACCAACATACGGGAGATTTGCATGGTCTTCCGTACAAAGCTTCAAATGGTGCCATCCCAATATTAGCCTGATAGCTATTGTTATACGAGAACTCGACTAAATGGAGATGGTCTTCCCATGATCCCCTGAAATCCAATACACAAGCTCTTAACAAATCCTCCAAGACTTTGTTAACTCTTTCTGTTTGCCCATCAGTTTGTGGATGGTAAGCAGTACTTATGTTGAGCTTGGTTCCTAAATCACTACAAGAAAAATGGTCTTTCGCAGCGTTTTAAAAACGCTGTCAAATCCTTTCGCAGCGTTATGAAGAACGCTCTCTAACGACAAGCTGTAATAGAGTCAAGACATATCACAGCGTTTCTAAAACGCTGCAAAATTAGCAACATATTACAGCGTTTTCTTATTACAGCGTTTTAATGATGGTTGTAATATGTCCTTACCCATTGTTTCTTCTTCCTTTAGACAACATTTTAAAAACGCTGCAATACCTTTTACAGCGTTTTGAAAAGCTTGTAAATGAGCATTTATCACCATAAAGCAAACGCTGCATATGGGTGGATGTTTCACAGCGTTTTCCCTTTGCCTGACATCTGCAGCGTTTTTCCTTTTTTACAGCGTTTTTAAAACGCTGTTAAATATGAAAAATACCATGCACAAAAGTTTATATTTACAATCATCCCACCAGCTATAAAATTTTATATCTGATAATATCAGTTAATTAAAAACACAATAAATAAATATAATCTTTGCATGTTATATTAAACATAATAAAGTTGCACTAACTCCATACTCAAAATAAACAATAATCGTATATTTTATACATAATGTTGTAAGCAAATATGATAGTAACATTGTTTTACATAAATAGCATATTAAATTAAGCAAAATATGAGTTGTGAGAGTCCAAGCTAATCCTCTTCAACAATTCAACCTCCACTAGCTAAGATAATAAACTTCATATAAAAAAATTAATAAAAGATATGATAAACATACTTAAGAAAGCACGGTGCATAAAACCAGTGCACGCATACTTCATTGCTTCGACAGGTACTGTGTCTGTGCCATCATACTCAACAAAACCGCCTCTACAGACTTCCCACCCATACTTCAACCAATTCACTGTGCCACAATCCACTGCTAAACTAACCTCTTCCAAGCTACAACTTACTCCTACATCCACAGTGCACTACCGTACAAGCACTGACTGCTATCATCCACCCATACTTCATTAACACAACCATACCATCTACTCTAGCACTGGCCATGGTTCTATACTTCAACCTCCACTTGCATCTTCAACATTCAGCAAAAAGTCCAGCCATAGCATTGCTCATCAACCAGTGCACATCAACCTCAACCACACCACTTACCTGCCAACATTACTGCCCATACAATTACCACCATCTCCAAGTCCTCCAAAAACGCTTCATCACCTCTCCATTAAACTGCACCTCAAAACGATTACAACACAACTCTCACACTCCACAAACACACTACACCTCTCCTCACCGTCCAGTCTTCTGCAATCATTCAATTTAATCACCTGTCAACCGCATTCAACCTGAAATAATCATCACCCTTAACTGCCTGATGTCAATCCAACAACCTCCCCACCTCCACTTACAACCAATCACCCCTTGTCTGACATCTATGCTAATGCAATCTGAATAGGATGTATTTCTGAAATCATATATAGGCAGTGTTATTATCTTTTCAAGTGAAGCAACATTAAATAGGTATGGGTTATTATAATTTTAGTAACAGATATATTGCTAGAGATTCAAAATCATAATGCCTAAATAAATGAGTATCATTACAGATACAGTGATTAGTGAAAACTAACATTACGCTTGATTACCACTAATAATCCTCTTTGTGGAGAGATTGCTTTTTCTCATCAATAAAATAATTTAAGGAGTCAATAAAATATAACATGCATTCCAGACTGTAGTGCTAAAGATATCTAGTTACAATTGTTTTCCTATGTTTGTTAAAGTTTCCAGTACATGAAATATTTCTCGAATTGTTTTGAAATGCACTAGCTTGTGTACATGCTTGCTTTTTTAATATACTAGCTGGTTAAATTGTTGAAGTCACATAAGCACAATTATCTCTCCCCTATGGCATGCTCCCTCCTTGTGTCTAATATATGTTACATGCATAGCTTCAGAAGTAAGTTATCTTTTATAGTGTGTGTGTAGTACAAAAAACATTAATTGCTTTGCAAAGCAGCGCACCTAACATATATTGAAACTGTGAAGGATATAGATACAGGCATGTAGTATAAAAAATGAATTGCTTTGCAAAGTAGTGGATGCTTAATACTTTGTTGAGCACCTTAACCAAAGTTTGTTGGCTAACCAAAAACTTGGCAGACTTTGATTTAAAATGACATTTACAAATAAAGGTTCAATGGCCCAAAACGAGGTACAGTGCTTATACAATTCATCTTTTTAAATCAAAAGGGCAAGAAGCAAACACCTGCAACAACTGTAGCAACACAAACTACTGTAGAAGGAGAGGACATGCTATCAAAATGGCAACTGATCATAGCTGAGCAAACTCGAAGATACCTCCTCCCATATCTCAAATAGTTAAGCCAAAACTCCTGCTTACAAATAATGAATAGCATCATCACTATATCCATAAGTTAAACAAGAAAAGTATGAGTTATTTAACTTTTGAAAAATTACTTAACATATTTTAAATCATTGTAAAAAATTTGATGAAATTATTCATAGCATTTGAAAATATGATATTTAATTTCAATTTCAACTATTTATCAATTATAACCAAATCTTCCTTTATTATTTGAATTTACTCAACTGTTATTTTATACGATATCAATGTTAAAATTATCAACTTACCTCCGTTCATGGGTATTGATATATTTATGCAAAGCCTATAAAATTAGAGATTACGAGTAATCTTTATAGATCTAGATAAATAACATAAAATATCTTGAGAGAAAATATTTGAATAAATGCAATATGTAAATAAATAAAAGTTCGGGCTTTTATGTTAACGTGAAATTAAATAATAGAGTGATGTTCTTCTTCTGCTTCTCTCCTTCTCCTTCCATCTTCTACCACCAATTCAACCTCCAAACCCATCGAGCCCAACTAATATAAACTAAAATTTTGTAATTTAAATTTTCAACTTGTTCTTATCTAGATCTGATGCTTTCTTTTTCAAATTATTTGCCTAAAAACACCCAATCTATAGAGGCCCTCTCCCCTTGTTTTACCAATGGGGACATGGCCACCACTGGTCGATGGTTGGCTCTGCACTAACAAGTGCAGTGGTGTATTACAAGTTTCCATTCTACACTCTAAAACATATGCATAAATGGCTACATATGAGATGAGTTTTCTACACAAAAACAAACTTGCTTGTGTTTGATAATCGTAAATTCCAACAGTCCCTGAATAAAGACTTACAAGAATCATGCATCATATATCCTCGAATCAAACAAACACATGGGAAAAACTAAAATAAACAAAATGAAATAAAATAAAATAAAATACCATGGCTCTGTTGGATGCTAATGGACAGATTTCACTCTCCGATCTTTGTGCAAGTTTTCTCTATATTCGTTCAAAAATTTACATTAGCCTCGCAAGATCTATCATAGAACAACAGGTTTCGAAGAAGAAGAAATACCTTGATCTCGAGTCTAAGAGGCTGCGGAAACATCAAATTACAAACCAAAGTCAGATCTCATAGTTCAATTCAATGCAAATCAAAAACTACGATGAAAATTTTCATGGACTGAAAAGCAGGAAAACCTTACCATTTTCACAGATTTACTTGAAAATAACTTTCAGAATCGAAGAGAAAAAATGGTGAAATTTGGGTGGAAACATTGTGTCGATATTTGAGCTTACTTTCTACACAAACATGTTTACTTCGTGTTGGCTATAGCTCCCCGCAAACGCATCTAAAATTTACTAAGGCTCCTGGTGAAAAAGTCCTTATAAAAAAATAAGTTAAAGTCACACTGTATTTGAAAAAGTCCATGTAGCAGTTAAAATACCATTGTTCATTTTTATAAAGTTATTTAACTTATTTCATTTTTTAAAACTTGTTTATTTTATATAAACTTGTTTAGTTTTTATAAACTTTCATCCCTTAATTACAAACAAAGTAAATCAAGTCCCTCTTTATATATTTTGTTCAAAATATTGTTAAAAAATTTGCTGTAAATTTCACTCTGTTCAATATTGAATCTAATTAATTTTGAATGATTTATGGATGGCATCATATCACATATATTCAGAAGTTGTTACATATGTGTTTAAGAAATGCTCTTTTTGTAGTGCAAAATAATTACAGTGCAATTTTTTGCAATTAAACTGGCAAAATTCAAATACATGCACTGTCAATACTTGTATCTTATAAAATAATTAGTCCTGTTCTACAGAAAATATGAACAAAACAGAAAATGTCTATAAATTTCAAACATCTACTATGCATAATTGCCTGCCTTGTACCAAAGGTATGTGCGATCGAAGAACGCATCAAAAAAATTGGAAAAGGAAAAGCTCCAAGAACTGTTGGTAAACATAGATTTACATTGTCTTTTTAACTTCCCAGAAGATGAAAATGGGTATTTGATATCTGTAATTAATGGAAGATGATATATGGTATATTACAATTTCAAGGAAGTATATGTCAATCATGATGTACAAGAGAATAATAATGAGGTGTTCAATCATTAAGCAAGACATTTCACTCTGTTTTAGCCATACAATAAGGTGAAATTAGTTTAGGCCAGAGGGTACTATAAATGAGAAAAGGAGTGATTGCATAAATCTTGTGAACTCAGTCGATATACCGAAAAGGTAATGCGCACTCAACTAAACATGAAATTGGATATATCATACAAATTAGCTGTCCTCCAGCAAATTTTTAGATTTGAGACTAAAATGAATACAGATAATTATGATATAAAGCACAAAAAATGGGAATTTTTGTTCTCATTTGTGAGTTTGAAACAAATTTAAAGATCAAAGGTACAAATTAATGATCATAAGTCATGGTTAGTTTACATTTTTCAACTCCGAAAAGAGTTACTCTTGCAAGTTAACATGCAGCTTCCAATTTAAAGTAAGAGACCAAGTACTCTAATCTCCCAAGAATTTAGTTACAATTGGATGGTCAGTAAATTTTAACTCAAAGTTATAATAAACTTTAACTTAATATACAAACAAGCAAAAAATTAAGAAAAAGAATTGAATGGTCAGTAATGGTACTAAGATAGATAACAATTTAAAAAAAAATTAAAAAAGGAAGTTGTGGGTATGGGTCAGCATCCCAAGAAGTGTAGTTCCTTGATTTCTTTTTTCAAAAATAAATAAATGAATCCCCTAACTAGAGGCAACTGCATCCTTTGCACGGTTGCTAAAATAAGACAAACAAGTAAGTAGTAAGCTTAATCAAAATGTCGTGTCAAAAGACTCGGAACACATAATCAAATAAGAACATGTTTCCCATATCTCAGGTTCTGAACCATGAATAAAGCAGTGGAGTAACAATTTTAAATAAAAACAACACACATAACAAGACCAACACAGTCTAGACATGTTGATGGAAAAGTTTTAATGTGCAAAGACAAAACTCCGCTGGACTTTAAACTTCTGATTCGTTAAAGCTATAAACCAGTTAACTTGCAATAAACTGTATAAGCTCTTTTAAGAAAGAAATTAAATCAAACAATGATAAGAGCTCGCTCATTAATGGTATAGTCTATTGTATAAACTAATAATACTCAGCATATTTTCCAGCAAGGAAAGAAATTTCAAGTTGATAGCACCTGTGTACAAAAGGTACCCTAATATGTTTTCTATTGAACCATTTCATTCCAAAGTTAGGTATTTTTATTTTGTTTTGGCAGATTCAGCGATTGGCTAGTACTTACCCAAAACAAAAGGAATTTAAAATGATGGAACAAATAGATACAAATGCAAAAAATGGTACATCAACCTTAGGAACAAAACACAGATGTTAATAAAATATGCATATTATGTCTAAATAAGATAAGATAGTCACATTAATTCATTGAGATTTCAAAAAATTAATACAAAGTTAGTTAATGAAACAGAATCAATGACTACATTAATTCATCATTATAAACTAAGGTAGTAATATACCAATGAGCCTTATCTATGCATGACATATGTGATATCTAATTAGCAGATCCTAGTTCATTATTTAGCGAAAGCAAGAAAGGTTATGTAAACCAGATATGTATTTTAACGTGATTCGTTAATTCTAACAAATGTTGATGTCGAGATTGTGAACTTTAATCTTTGTTCGAACATTTGAGTATTAAAAAACGAGACTGAGATTAAACCAACTGAAACAAACCAATTGCCGACATG
The DNA here is from genome assembly GCA_030737815.1 of Allium fistulosum. NCBI lineage: Eukaryota > Viridiplantae > Streptophyta > Magnoliopsida > Asparagales > Amaryllidaceae > Allium > Allium fistulosum. The sequence goes on from CM060901.1 coordinate 1,512,849,393, forward strand.
TCGCTCAAAATTCTTTACGAAATACCTAAACTACAAACATAAATGAAATTGAGAAGAAAACTACCTCGACAGTACTACATCTGCTACAACATGCAATTGATGCAAGTGTATTAATATGAACTAATATATCTATGAGGTAGATAAATAAAATACAACGAAATTAAACATAGCAAACAGAAATCTAGTGGTACCGTAAATCAAATCGGTGAAGTGTTGAGAGAACGCAGTGTTCATATGTGAAGGAAAAGTGTAGCAGTGTTGAGAGGAGGGCAAAAGGAACGGCGTTACATGTTTTGGGGAAGGAAATTAGGGGATTTGAGAGGGAAAAGAAATTGGGTAAAAAGCGGAAGTGAGAGGGAAAAGAAATTAGGGAGGGAAATGAAATTGGGAAAAACAGTAGAAGTGAGCGGGGTATAGAAAAAAGCGTGCGGGCAAGGTATTTTTTGGGTAGAGGCAGCGTTTTAGTTATATTTAATATGTTTTCAGGTATAATAAACAGCATTTTGTATTAAACGCTGCAATTTAATGCTGCTAAAAATGAATTTTCTTGTAGTGAATCTTCCTATAGACTCTTCCAATACTCGCTAGTAAACAAAGAATCTCTATCACTTACAATTCTACTAGGAATCCCATGCATTCTAACTACATTCTTCATAAATAACTTCACCAAAATAGGTGCCGTCCTAGTTGACTTTACCAGAATGAAATGGACACTCTTGGTTAGTCTATCCACTATGACCCATATGCTTTCATTTCCTCTACTAGACCTTGGAAACCCATCAATAAAATCCATAGAGATAGAATCCTACTTCCACATCGGAACATCCAACGGTTGAAGCAATCCACTTGGCCTCTGGTGTTCGACCTTTGCCTGTTGGCAATTCAAGCACTGCTTAACACATAAACCAATGTCCCATTTCATACCTTCCTAGAAGAAACTTCTCTTCATATCTCGATACATCTTCGTTCCTCCCGATTGGATAGTGAACTTCGAATGATGGTATTCATCCAAAACTTCTTTCCTCATGTCTCCTACACTCGGAAAACACAAACTTCCTTTCTTTCTCAACCACCCATTCTGGTCCAGATTGAAATCCTTTAAGTCATCGTTCTCTGTTCCTTCCCTTAGCATTCTGATCCGCTCAGCCAAAACTGGATCCTCCTTCTGTTTAGAATCTATCTTCTCAATTACCAGTCGAACTTTTAAATAAGACAATACATCACTTCATGTACTAGAACCTGCCTCGGATCTATATTGCATTCTACAGGCTGACAATGCTTCCAAGTCTTTCTACTCGGCAATCATAGCCAATACTGCATTTTGATGTTTCCTACTGAGTGCATCTGCTACCTTGTTTCCTTTTCCTGGTATGCACTCAATTCCAAAATCATAAGCAGCAATAAACTCCAACCATCTCTGATGTCTCATGTTCAACTCCTTCTGAGAGAACAAGTACTTCAACGACTTATGATCCGTATAAAGCTCAAATCGCTCTCCCAAATGATAATGCCTCCACAGCTTCAAAGCAAATATAACGGCAACTAACTCCAAGTCATGCGTTGGATACCTAACTTCATACGGTCTGAGCTGTCTAGAAGCATAAGCATTCACTTTACCTCTTTGCATCAACACAGCTCCCAATCCAGTTCCAAACGCATTAGTATAAACAACTAAATCCTGATTACCCTCCAGAACCACCAACACCGGCGCATAGGTCAATAAGTGTTTCAAGCTCTGGAATACTTCCTCACACTTATCAGTCCATACAAACTTCACATCTTTTCGCGAAAGCTTAGTCATTGGGGCAGCTATCCACGAAAAATCCTTTATAAACATTCGATAATATCTGGCTAATCCAAGAAAACTCTTTATCTCGGTCACTGTCTCGGGTCTCTTCCAATTATTTACCGCTTCAATCTTAGTTGGATCTACAGACAACCTTTTCTCTGAGACTACATGACCAAGGAACTTCACTTCCTTCTTCCAAAAATGGCACTTCGGAAACTTAGCCTTCAACCGATGCTCCCTCAACGTCTCAAGCACAACTCTAAGATGAACTTCATGCTCCTTCTCATCCTTAGAGTATATCATAATATCATCTATGAAGACCAATACAAATCTATCCAAGTGCTCTTGGAAGATTCGGTTCATCAAAACCACAAAGAATATCGGCGCATTAGTTAGTCCGAACAGCATAACTAACCATTCGTACGATCCATACCTTGTTCTAAACACCATCAAAGGAATACTATCCTCTGCCACCCTAAGCTGATGAAATCCCGTCGCCAAATCCAACTGAGATAATACCTTGGCTCCACTTAACCGATCGAACAAATCATCAATTCTCGACAATGGATATCGGTTCTTTATCGTCTTCTCATTCAACTTACGATAATCGATACATAGCCTCAACGATTTGTCCAGCTTCTTAGCAAACACTGCGGCAGCACCCCAAGGTGAACTACTCGGTCGAATAAAACTCTTGCCTTCCAAGTCCACCAACTACACCTTCAACTCTCTCATCTCTGTAGGTGTCGTTCTGCTTGGCGGCCTACTCACCGGTTCTGCTCCAGGCACCAAATCAATCTGAAACTCAATGGCTCGTTTCGGTGGCAGTCCAACTACCGGTTCAAATACATCAGCAAATTCTCTAACCACAAAGACTTGATGCAACTCATCCTCCAACTCCATGATACCCAATAAAGCATTCACCTCACAACTAGGGTTCTCAAAGGTATAAACTATCCGGTCACTATAATCTGGATGTCTAAGTGATATTTTCCTATCATGGCAAAATATCCTAGCATCATACTTACTTAAACAATCCATCCCAAGGATAATCCCGTACCCCACAAAATCAAATACATGCAAAAAGTAATCAAAAGTATGACCTAGCAAGTCAAACTCTAAATGGTCACACCTCATCCCAAGTGTCGCATATCCCCCTATCGGATTTGCAACCCTTAAGGAAGTAACTAAATATGAGGGCTCTAGGTTAAGCTTATCTACCAAACATCGAGAAATAAAAGAATGTGATGTACTAGTATCAAACAGAACGCTAACAAACATATTGTGAAGCTATAGCGAGCCTCCCAAAACAGCTTTCCCTTTCTCCTGCACAACTGGCCTTGACGTTGCGGGCTCCAATGCGTACATCTGTCCCTTTCCTTCTCTAACAGGCTCTGGGCATTTTTTCTTATAATGTTCGATTTGATCACAATTAAAGCATCGGATATTCTTCTTTCCAACTGCTTCTTTCCCTTTTCCTTTTCCAGTCCGACACTCATGAGCATAGTGTCCTTTCTTATCACATTTATAACAAACCACCTCAGATTTTACCTTCTTCTGTGCTCCTCCCTTTTGAGCATTCTTCTTATGGAAAAAACTTTCTTTTTTGGCCTTGTCCCACCTAGACATCCTTCTCTTTCTTCTTCTCCAAACAAGCTAACGCCTCTTCCTGCCTTAGCGCCATTTCTACCACTACATCACATGGATCTCTTAAGTGCGGTAAGGTAGCTCTTGTCAACTCCGGCTTCAAACCTCTTATAAACTTCTCGTTCCTTTTTGTCACTGTATCAACCATGGCATACCTGTACCAGGCTAACTCTTCAAATCTTCTTGCATACTCTAGAACAGACATCTCTCCTTGCTCCAGTTCAGCGAACTTCCTAACCAATACCGACTGCGCCGTCACTGACATAAATCTTTCTTGAAACCTTCTTTTAAACTCCGCCCAAGTCATGGTTTCCTCATCAACACCAGCTACAATAGTATTCCACTAAAATAGAGCAGCCCCCTGAAGCTGTCTTGAAGCTAATCTCCTTTTCTGCTCGTCATTCCATCTTAAGTCAGCGAAAATCCTCTCACAATGCAACAGCCAGTTTTCTACCTCAATCGCATCTTCCGTTCCAATGAACGGCTTCCCTCCAAGCCTGATATAGTCTCTGCTCAGATTAGCATAGTGGTTGACTATCAGAGCTTCTTGAACTCCTCCTTTAGCAGCATTCCCTTCGACAACTCCAGCTGCAATTCCAGCTTGCATCATGTTTACAAAAAATTGATACATGGCTCCCATATCCACTTGGGGAACCCCAGCACCAACATTTTCAGCTTGAGCCTGACCTGGACCTCTTCTAGCATTTGGTCAGCCATTTCCATTAGTGGTGGTGCTCTCTCCTCCCAGATTAAATCTGCCTCTTCTTCCTTCCATATATGTATTCAAGCTTTGTGAGATACAGATGAATAGCTTAACCAAGATAAGAGTCTAGAGATATTGCGTATATTTATATATAACAAATACAAGTACGTTACTATAGCGCTGTCCTATACCCTGATCTTAACTCTAATTACTAAGGATTATGTCTTTAAAAACCATTTTTAGTTAAAGTATTTCATAAACCATGCTCTGATATCAAGCTGTAACATCTCTTTTCTAGAGGCCCAAAACTAAACGCTACAGATGCTGCAGTCATCTATGGTATTAGCTTCCGGCGACTAAATATGGCTATGTTAATGGTACCTTTAATATCAGACGCACTTGAATATGAAACAGATCACAAATTTCAAAACAACTTTTTCTTCATTAATTTTCAAAACAAATGTTCAATATTCTTAATACATAATCCTAATACATTCCCAGGCACAGATAAAATATACTTATTACAAAATATGCCAAGAGTGGTATATGAAGATACCCCCTTGGATTATCAGAGCCATATAGTCATAACTGACCTAATACAAACACAGCGGAAATACAACAAAACATAAAACTGCAACTCCTAAATAGCTATCCGTTTGCCTCCTACATGCCTCCGGTAGCCTTATTCATCATCGTACTAAAACCTAAAAAAGACCTTAACCCCTCACCCTACTCAAATCAATTTTGAGCATCCGATAGTTTAAGGGGAAAACATAAACTTCGAGTCAGACATAAAGCCTGGTGTGAATAATACTATACATCCCGGTTTAATATGTTAAGTGAGACCACGCCGCTTAGCGGAATGGGTTTCCCCTCACTAACATCCTTTTAAAACATATCTTTTGCAAAACCTTTTCCTACAACCAAAACTGGTTAAATACTGTAAAGAATTATTATGTAAACATATATAGATATCAGGTAATAAATGAACTACCTGTTCAAACACATAAGTTTTGTTTGGCTAACTTTTAATCTTAGGCTAACTCGGGCCTATCAGACAATATAAACAAAATCAATCTAACACCTATTAGATACTCCTCTTCTGGACGATCTGTCCTTAACTATCTGTTAAATACTTCTCTTTTGGACGGTCTGTCCCTAACTTAATCATCTCCCAGGTCTTCCTGATCCTAAGGGTTTTTCGGGCTCACCAATAACCTATCTGTATACAAACATATATTCCTTTCGGTGTGTAATCATAATTTTAGTCTACATGTGACCAAGCCCTACACACTGGAATTTTGGACAACAATTAGCTGGGGCCAATAGCTAATGTATAGGGTGCGACCTTATACCAGTCTCATCTGGTATTCTAATATCGGAGTCATTTTCACTTAGGGATCCCCTCCCATAATTTTCCTTGAAAACCTTTTCAAAATGATTTAAAACCTTCAAATCAAACTAACACAAAGAAAATAAATAATCTTTATGCTTTACTCAAAATAACATTGCCATGTTAGACATATTCTTTACTCAAACTTTAGTTGATGAAAACATTTAAATATTTGAAAGTACCCCTTTTGATTCCATTGAAAGTACCTCCTCTAAATCCTTTGAAAGCATCTCTTTCGAAACCAAGTAAAATCCTTTATTTATCTAGGCCAAAACCTTTCCTTTCGATATCATACTTCAAACCTTTCGAAACCATGGAAAATCTTACTTTCGAAATCATTAAAACCTTAGACATCCTATTTAAAACATTACCTTGGAAAACCATGGGAAAAACCCTCCAATTCAACCGCTTCGAAACCATTCAGAAAACAGGACCTTTCGACCTTGTCGAAAGCTACCTTTCGACTCCATCAAAAGCTTTGCTTTCGACCCCTTCAAAAGCTTGGCTTTCGACCCCTTCGAAAGCTTCGCTTTCGACCCCTTTGAAACCATTCAATAAATAATACCTTTCAAAAGCATTAAACCTTTAAAACATAAACCCTTCAAAGCTATTTGGGTTCAATTTAAAACATGTGGAATAAAACCTCTTTTTTTTAAACCTTTCGACTTCTTCGAAAGCTTATCTTTCAACCCTTTCGAACGCTCCCCTTCAAAAGCTTAAAACATAACTTTAAAAACAATAGGCTCCAGCCTTATTAATACTTTAAAACATCCCCTTCGAAACCTTGGGTTATACTTCAATTAGAATAAAAAGGGTAAATCATCTAAGTCGAAAGCTTCCTTTCGAAAGCATGGGAGAAGTGGCTGGTTTTTTAAAAGACAAGTATACCTTTCGACCTTGTCAAAAGCATGACTTCGAAAGGTAGAAAAGCGGCAGTAACCTTTCAACCTCGTCGAAAGCTTTAAACCTTTGTTTTAAATATTTGTCCCGGTCGAAAGCAACCAAGTCGAAAACTTCTTTTCAAAAACAAAGCAGGCGTTACTTTTGGCTTATAAGATAAACATACTCCAACCTCTTCGGTAACTAAGGTTTCAACCAAGTACCCTTTGACCATATCCAATATATTACGTACCAAGTAACTTGATACCATATGCATTGGTTACGACCTTCTCGAAAGCATGCTTTCGACCTTGTCGAAAGGCCTGGGTCGAAGCTTTAATGCCGCAAATGGCTGAAACTTGCTAAAAGTATGATTTTCTTGTTTTTAACTTAAAAGAGATAACTTTTCAATCAACCTGCCTTTGTTTGTCAAATTCTTATCGGTTAATAAATATTTTTCAGAAAATCGCTGCCAATAATTTCAGAAATAAACAATGATTTTATTTTATAAAATTCCCCTTCTTGTTAATTAAATATATAAAACATTTAAGTCCTATACCTTAAATAATTTTGTATATTCATCAAAACACTTAGGAAAAATTTGGAAAAATTCCAAAAAAATTATTTTAATATGCTTTCCAACATATAAAAATCTCAAGCCCAAATAATTACTATTTTAACCGTAATTAATTTATAACCCAATAAATCATTTTCTTCACTAGAAAATTAATGTAAAATCCACATTAATTTGAAAAATTATGAAAATTGAAACCCATCTCTAAAATATCATTTCTGACCTACATTAAAATTTTCAAGGCATTTGGATGTCATTTATTAAGGTTTTCATATCAAACATATCATAAAAATTAATATGAACATGTGTAATTCACTAACAAGCATATATATAAATTTAATCATCCAAAACATGGCATAAACTTGCAAAATCATTTCGGACATAACCTAAAATCGAAAACTATAAGAAAATGGGATGTTGTAATCATTCACCTTAGCTTTGAGATTAAAAGATGTGAGATTTGATGTTGAGTAAGTTGATTAACTTCTTTCTCTTAAATCCTAGCTTTATCTTCTCTTGAGAATGGAATTGGTGGCCGGCCTTGATGTTTTAGTTTGTTAGAATGAGATGAACGTATGTTTCATTTCCCAAGGGTTTAGGGTATAAGGCTCTCCTATTCCCATTTTGCCCTTCCTTATTTCCTAACACATTAGCTCATGTTATCTCATTTTGATTTACATATTAACATGGCACAGCTACTCTTAGTTAAATCAAATCTCAACCTATCAATCTTCACATTATTTTATTTTATTTAGCTAATTAAATATCCTAAATAATGTTATAAAAATATGGGGTGTTACACATACAAGCATGGACGTCCCTCGGTCTATGTTGTGAAGATGGTCAAGACCAACTATCACCACAAGATAGCCAAATCGTATAGTCCCCTTTGATACGAAAAGAATGTTGAACCAAACAAACATAAAAGAAATGCCCCCAATACTACATCACCCATATCATCCCTGTCCTTATACTGTATAATGTACTGCTATATATATATATATATATATATATCAATGGAACAACATCGTGGGTAATAACTTCATCATCAAAATGAGGTAGATAAACAATACAAAGCGCGGGAGTCTTATACTCATCATCAAATTGAAATGGTATCCTATCAGGACCTATTATTTTTATAAAAGTCATCATGTAAAGATCAAATGGAGTAATTCCCGTCTCAAAATTAGGAAAATGGAATCTATGTCGGTTGGCCATCACCTCTCAACTAGAGTTGATATGAGTAGGCGATCACAAGACTGGGCATACCTAATTTGTAGGAAATGAGCAAATGGACTAGCCTATAACCTACCTACTAAAGCGTGAGGAAGTGTGTCGTATAACTATTCAATGCACTTGTTGATATACTAGCAATTATTTTATACTTATCATTTATAGTCGGGTTTTTTACATTACGACTGCAAGTAAAGAGTAAAAGAACTTACATAAATATGCCTTTGCGGAATCTAATGTGGTCTGTACACGATGAACGTATTCAGCAAGAAGCACTTGTATACTCGATAATCATCGTATCAGGGTTAGGACCAACGTGAATCGAGTCAACATCCGTCGGTGTCTACCTTTGAATAGTTTGTCTAGCAATTTTGGTTACACGCTACGGCATATCATAGTACTTTTGAATAAAAACAAGAAAAATTTATTTCCAATCAGGCATGCTGATCATTTTGATTCCTGACTAGATTCATCATTATTAATCATCTACTAGGCTTTTTAATAGACTATTTCTTTCTAGACTAAATAATCGTCGTATTATTGTGCGTGCATGCGCTCTACTCATAATAAGGAACAATCTTGTTATAAAAAATCAAGAAAACATTATGGAAGAAATGGGTAAATATGAGATGTGTGAGTCTTTTGTAGATTTAAATGCTCAAACCTTTATTTAATAAGCGTTTGTGGATTGAGTGTTCATTAAATAATCGCCTGGCCTTCAAGCACATGTTTAATAGATGTTTGAAGCTAGACATCTATTTAATACGCATCCACAATCAGACGACTATTAAATAAACGTCTGACTATTGGACCTAACTCTTATATTAACCCTTCATATTTATTAGAGGTTAATATTAAAGTATCAGACCGTTTTGTGATGCTCTTAAAACAGTAAATAAGTTACCATATTACTAACTAGTCTAGCTTATTAGAGCATTTCCCAACCATGTCTTGGTTGGGGAATGACCGACCCCTAACATGGGGTCGGTTGCTCTTATTTGGGTTGCCTTGGCAACCCACAAGGTTGCCAAGGCAACATTGGAAGTCATGGACTTAGCCGGCTTTCATAAAGCCGGCTAGACTTAATCGGATTTATGAAAGCCGGCTAAAGCCCACACGAGGCAGAGGTCAAAAAAATGACCATGGCCATATAGCCGGCTTTAATAAAGCCGACAAAAGGCAATGGCCATTTTTTTTACCATTGCCATCCTCCCCTCCTTCCTCCTCTATATAAACTCATAATTTACCAATTTTATTTACATAAGTTTCTTCAACATTTCTTACCCTCTTCAAACAATTTTTTATATACAATTTCAATTATGTCAAAAAATCAAGAAGGAAAATTTTAAAAATCTTCATATCCTGATTTTTTATCACAACACAGACACGATAATCAAAATCCGCTTCAATTCAATCTGAATACATTCAATTCTCATCATAGTCAAACTCAATATCATTTTCAAAATTCTCAATAACCAAATCAAAATTAAAATTTTGGTTTTTCCCAACAAATTCCAAATTCGTATAATTCTCCTCAATATCAAAATTCTTATCATTCTCAAAAAAATTCGAATGATTACCGAAATTCCTAATTTCAAATTATTCATAAGGTACCCCATTCCAACAAAATTACAACTATGATTCAAACTACGTATCTCCTAATAGCCAGCAACGGTCAATGGTGCCTTACCACTCTCAAAATGTGACAAGAAATTTGAATAATCAATTTGGGGATAAAAGTTGGGGAAACCAAAAATTGCAATTCGAGGGCGATGAAACCGCCGAAGAAGATGTTTATAGAAATCCTAATTTTTCTGCTCGCTTAAGCAAGCAAAAAGAAAACAATGCGAATCGATATTAATGAATCTCCTAATGCAGAACCAAGTGCCCTTAAACCATGGAAATGGTCGTCGAACGAGCAATCTGATTTAGCATTATGTTGGGTTGAATGTTCTAGAGATAACAAGAAAGGTAGGAGCCCATCTGTTGGCTCGGTTTTCTGGCAAGCGAAGGAAGAAGGAGGCAAAGGCAAGTAGAGGTATAGGAAACAGAATTACCGGACCAGATGCTTGGTTCGGCATTTGCAAAAATGCCGAACAAAATATTGTGACCGGCATATCGGGCCAGATATTTGGTCCGGCATCCTATGGTATACCGGACCAAGTATCTGGTCTGGTATCCTTAGAGATGCCAAACCAAACATTTGGTTCGGCATTCTCTGATATGCCGGACCAAGTATTTGGTCCGGCATAACACATCAATTGTCGGACCAAACATTTGGTCCGGTATGACAAACACGCTGAATCAAATGTTTGGACCGGCAAGTAAGGTACTCTAAGGCAGGATCACCGAACCAAAGCAAAAAAGGACCACCAAACCAGGAAAACCTCCTAACCTAAATGCCAATCCAATTGTCCCTGGCTCAAATGCCAAACCAAACTCAAGAAGCTATAACTTCTCCTCCACACTTCACAACTCCACTCTATAAATACCGGAGCTTCTCAACAACAACGGGGACAGATTTTTGGAGAAAAAAAGAGAAAACTTTGCTGAAAATCCATCACTTCGGCTACTTAAAGTTTTTACTCTTTTCGAATAATCTTGTACTTGTAATCAAATCAAAGGGAGAATAATAAGATGGAAAGTGGATGTAGGCACATTCAGGCTGAACCACTATAAAAACTCTTTGTTATTTACTTTCCTTTTCTGCTTTCCGAACTTTGAACTTGTGAACTGTCTCTGCACTTGCTGAAATTCATTCCATTACGTGTTGGAACATTTAAAAACCCCAAATCAATCAAATCAAACGAGGCTTAACTAAAAAATCAAATTTAGAGGTGTTTGTCCAACCTTTGAGCAAACATTTTTGGTGCTTTCACTGAGAAAAGAGACGAACTTTTCTATCCACCATCCTTCCAAACCTTAACTCAACATTAGAACATGGCTCCCACTAGGCGCAACGCTAATAAGGGTAAGAGCACGGCCATTGCCAATACACTCAGCCTTATCCAAGAAGATCAAGAAAACCCGGTTATCCATTCTCAACCTCTAGACTCAGCTGTCACTCGAGAAGATTTAGATAGGGTTGTGAATGAGATGAATGACCGCTTCGCTGCCCAGCAAAAAGCTTTTGTGGACCAACTCATGACACGTTTGAGACACACGGAGGAATCCACTTATAACACTGAATCTCGAGGTGAGTCTCAATCTGGGGAGTCGCGTAGATGGAACAGATCCCCTGCAAATGAAGAACTCAGTCAAGAAGATACAAGAACTTGAAGCCGAGCCAGGACTCAGCCCAGATCCGGTCCTGAAAGAGCATCACGAGCTGGGCCCAGTCAAGGGGGCAGCAGGCAAGGACTGACTGTGGCCGACCCTGTCATGCTTCGAGCCAATCATCGCCAATCTAGCCTCAACCAAGGTTCCAAGCGCCATCAAAGGAAAGCCCCTACTTCTCCTAGGGCTGCCCCAGAATCCGAGGAGAGGATGACACGCCTCTTTAGGGAATATCTCAGACGCGAACAACTCGAAAGTGGGATAAGGGCAAGGGCATCCAGCCCCTTCACCAGGGACATAGAAGCGACAGTCACTCCTCGAGAATGGAAGATGCCCACCATGGATCCCTACAAAGGCACATCCGACCCAATCATCCACTTGCAGCGCTACACCCAACACATGTTCATGAATGGAGCAGCAGAGGGTGTGTTGTGTAAATGTTTTCCGCTGTTCCTGTCAGACTTAGTAACCACATGGTTTTGTCGCCTGCCTCATGGCTCCATTAGCTCATGGGAAATGTTGAAGGAAAAATTCATAAGTCAATTCTGAATCCATGTGGAACAGCCCAGAGATGCTTATTCCTTGTCACACGTAAAACAGAAAGCTGGAGAACCGCAATAGAAATATCTCACCCATTTCAACGCTGCCGCAGCAGTACAAAACGCAGATGAAAGGCTTACACTGATGGCACTATGTGGAGGCGTCCACCCCGATTCAAAGCTTACAAGAAGGTTGATGAAGGAAAAGCCTTTAACTCTTCAGGAATTCTTTTATGAAGCCGGAAAATACATGAGATTGGAAGACGCGGTGGCTCACCGACATAGCGAGCAACCGACAGGGGGTTTTAGCGTCCAAGTAAACATGAGTTCCCCACCCCGAGGAGAGGGGAGTAAGCTAAACAATGGAGGAAAAAGTAACCATCAAGGCAACTCGGGAACTGAAAAGGGCAACAAGTAACGATACAGAGCTGGACCGAGATTCGATTCATACACTCCTTTGAATGACACTGTGGAGAATTTACCTAGCTACTCAACATGAATTAAAATACAAACGCCCTCCATATAAAAAAGAGTCAGAAGCCGTGATTAGAACAGGAAAATATTGTCACTTCCACAAATCTCATGGGCATAACACCGAAGAATGTCAGCATTTGTGGGATCTCATTGAGGAGTACATCCGAAAAAAGAAACTGGAACGATACGTGCAGCAAAGACACAACTCTCCCGCTCCAGTCCACGAGGGACCTGGGCCGCACCCATAAGGAAACAACAAAGAAGGAGCAGGAACAAGCCGCTCTAACAAGGAGAAGATAGTTGTCCATACCATATCTGGAGGCCCACATACGGCCGACGAAAGTTGGGCCGAGATGGAGAGGTACAGAAAGTCTTTGAAAGATAAGGAAGGATATATTCATTCCATTACCAAAGGATGCATCGCAAAATGGAGAGAAAGAGCTAACATAACCTTCAGCGATGAAGATTTGGTTGGAAAGCAGTATCCGCATACCGATCCCATGGTTATCTCCGCCTGGATCGGGCCGGTAGAGGTGTTCCGCATCTTAATTGATACAGGAAGCTCAGTCAATATTTTTTCAAACATGCCTTCAACAAAATGAAGTTATCAATGAAAGATGTATCCCTATGCAATAAGCCCTTACACGGGTTCATGGGGGAGGCCACGATGCCACTTGGACAATTAGACTTGTTTGTTGAGCTAGGAAGTCACCCCGATCCATAATCCGAAAATAAACATTCGTGTTGGTAGATGGACACTCTACCTACAACGCATTTTTAGAGAGGCCTGCGTTGTCATATTTCCAGATAGTCTTGGCCCCATGGTGCCTGAAGATGAAATTCCCAACTGATACGGGAATAGGAGAGATAGAAGGCGACCAAGATGCAGCTCGCGATTGCTACGTGACAGAACTCCACCAAAACAGAAAGAAGGAAAAAGATAAGAGCGTATGGGTCACCCTCTGCACCAAAACTGCAGAAGCATAGCAATCAAAGAAGGCTCCTCCACTCGAATATACTAGTGACCCTTTTAATGAGTTGGACCCCAGAGATAGAGAGGAGGAGGTCAACGTCGAGCCCGTGGAGGCTATGGAACATTTGATAGTAGACGAACATGACAAAACAAGGCCTTTAAAGATAGGTTCTCAGTTGATCCAGAACCTAAAAATCCAGCTAATAGGATTTCTACGCAAGAACTTGGATGTATTCGCATGGACCCACGAAGACATGGTGGGAATATCCCCGGAAGTAGCTTGTCATTCCCTCAATATTGACTCAGCCGAGATCCCGATCAAACAAAAGAAAAGAAGCATGGGGATAGAACGGTCGACTGCACTTAACGAAGAGGTGAAGAACCTACTTGCCAACGATTTTATCCGCGAAGCCATTTACCCAAAATGGATCTCCAACCCGGTTTTAGTGAAAACGCCTAATGGGAAATGGCGGACCTGCATTGACTTCTCCAACCTCAATGCTGCTTGCCCCAAAGACTGTTTTCCTTTGCCCCGAATCGACCGACTGGTAGACCGAACCGCGGGACATGAGTTATTATCATTCATGGACACATATTCAGGGTACAACCAGATCCCCATGCATGTGCCAGATAAGAACATACTAGCTTCATTATGGATCTAGGCCTATATTGCTACAAGGTCATGCCCTTCGGGCTTAAGAATGCCGGCGCTACCTATCAACGTCTAGTTAATAAGATGTTTGAGCAGCAAATTGGTCACTCCATGGAAGTTTATGTCGATGACATGCTTGTTAAATCAAGAAGAGCAAAGGATCATTTGAGCCACCTAGACGAAATGTTCCAAATATTACGCAAATACCAAATGAAGCTGAATCCTCTGAAATGCTCTTTCGGGGTGTGTTCGGGTAAATTCTTAGGTTTCATTGTGCACGCTAGAGGAATAGAGGCGAATCCTAAAAAGGTACAAGCTTTGAAAGACGTCAAAATCCCAGCCACACAAAGGGAAATGTAGAGCCTAAATGGGAAGGTAGCTGCTCTGAGCAGGTTTATATCCAAGGCTACGGACAAATGCGTCCCATTCTTCGAAGCCCTCAAAAAGGACAAAGAAAAATTTGAATGGACCGATGAAAGCTACTAAGCTTTTCGCAGTCTGCTAGAACACCTATAGAAGCCTCCAGTACTCTCCACTCTGCTAAATGGAGAAAGCCTCTACCTATACTTAGCTGTATCCTCCCACGCACTAAGTGCTGCATTAGTGCGAGAAGATGATCATATCTAAAGACCGGTATACTTCATTAGCAAGATATTCACGGGGGCAGAAGCTAGATACCCAAAGATCGAAAAATTGGCTTACTATCTACTGATAGCATCAAGGAAATTATGACACTATTTTCAATCGCACTCCATTAAAGTTCTAACGGATCAACCTTTGAGGCAAGTCCTACATAAACCGGACACGTCAGGGCGACTATTAAAATGGTGCATTGAGTTGAGCCAATACGACATTACCAACCACCCACGCACCGCAATTAAGGGACAAGCCTTGGCTGATTTCATAACTGAGTTCACAATGCAAGACGAGGAGGTTGCGGCAAGGGTTGAGGAAGCTGTCAAATGGAATATGTTCGTTGATGGAGCATCGAACGAGCTCGGCTTGGGGGCAGGTATCATAATAGTCACACCCCGGGGAAGGAAATTAAGTTATGCACTGAGACTAGAGTTCGCTGCAACCAATAACGAAGCTGAATATGAGGCAATAATAGCCAGCTTAGAAATCATTAAAGAAATAGAAGTTAAATCAATATGTGTGCACAGCGATTCACAACTAATTGTTAACCAAATCCTTGGAGAATTCCAAACTCGCGGACAAAAGCTTGCGTCCTACCTCAAAAAGCCCAAAACCCTCCTTGATGAGCTAGACTACTATGTAATAAAACACATCCCGCGAGGGGAAAATCAAGAGGTGGATGCCCTCGCCAAAGGGGCTAGCATAAGAATCGAACCAATGCAGGGGAAACCCCCGTCATGAGACAATCCGCACCGAGTTTCGAGTGTCTACAAATCACAGCGATCATGGACAAGGAGGAGACATGGATGACCCCCATTGTCAGGTACTTACAAGAAGGAACCTTACCAGCAGATCGAAACAAAGTCAGGAGAATCTTAAGGAGGGCATCCCGCTACACCATCCAGAATGGCATGTTGTACCGTTGCAGCTTTTCCGATCCGCTATTAAGGTGTGTCGTCGGGAATGAAGCAAAAGACATCCTTAATAACATACATCAAGGAAGTTGCGGCGACCACACCGAAGGGCAAACTCTAGCCAGAAAGATCCTACGTTATGGATATTATTGGCCCACACTGAATAAGGACGCGGCTAAGTTTGCTAGGAAATGTGATAAATGCCAAAGATTTGCCAAAATCCCGAGATTGTCGCCTACCGGTCTAATCCAGATGGTCGTCCCCTGGTCCTTTACCGTTTGGGGAATTGATCTGATCGGGGAACTCCCCATGGGTCAAGGAGGAGGAAAATACGCTATAGTGGTAGTGGATTATTTCACCAAATGGGTGGAAGCGGAGCCTTTAAACAAAATTTCATCTACCAAAATGATAAAATTCCTGATACGTAACATCTTGTGCAGGTATGGGGTGTCGTAGAAAATCATATCGGATAACGGACTTCAATTCAATAGCGAAGAATTCTCCAATTGGTGTTATGAACATGGGATTGCCCGAAGCTTTTCGGCTGTAGCATATCCCCAGGCAAATGGACAAGTCGAAGCAGTGAACAAGGTGTTGAAGACACTAATCAAGAAGAAGATAGAAAAGTCCAAGGGGGCATGGGTCGACGAACTGCCTACTGCCTTATGGGCCTACCAAACTTCTTATAAGACCACGACAGGGCACATGCCATTCGCATTGGCATACGGAACCGAGGCCATGCTCCCCTTCGAAACAGTCGTCCCCTCGTACCGCAAGATACATTACAATCTGGAAGAAAACGAGGAGCTATTGAACATGTCACTTGACCTGATCGAGGAAAAAAGAAAAGACGCCGCCCTCAAAGCCGCCGCCCATAGGCAGAAAGTGGCAAGGCAGTACAACTCTAAGGTGAAGCCTCGAACACTACAGGAAGGAGACTTGGTACTCAAATGAGTCTTCCCACGACCCGGAGTACTAGATCCAATTTGGGAAGGGTCGTTTGTTATTCATAAGGACCTTCACAATGGAGCTTACATCGTGTCAACGGTAGATGGAGAGGTGTTTGGGAAAGCATGGAATTTCCAACATCTCCGCCGCTATTTCTCTTGAGTTGTAAAGAAACATGTACTAAAGCAATAAAAGAAAGACAGTGGACGTAGGCATATTTCAGGCGAACCACTATAAAAATCTTGTGTCTTACATTACTTATCTTATTTAAGTGTTCTTTCGTTTAATTATTTTATCTAATGATTATTCCTACTACGAGCAATCGCAGAAACTCATCGGCAGCAGTGGAAGTAAGATAGCCACGATAAAGGGCACAAAACAAGCCTTGGCAATTCACCGCTGACGATCGGCACCCCCGAGCCGGCAATGATGAACCGACCATAAGCCACGAATTAGGCACAATTTATAGCCTAGGCAGTTCATCATTAGGATTCGGCTTGTCGGTAACTACGAACCGATTATAAGCCCCATGATTAAGGCATGGCTGCAGCCAGGGGTAGTTCGCACTTGACGGTCGGCATTACACACGCCGGCAACGATAAATCGAATAATACTCACGACATGGGTACCAACCCGAGTAGCTATCGTTAGCGATTGGCCTTGAATAACAACACGATTATGGTTTTTAGCATTTTTTTTAACACAATAACGATTAACCAAGTCGTAAACAGTTCACAAACAGGCTATAAAAATCGTACATCGCAAAGGTCATTCTAGATAAGTAAACGAAAGACATAAATTAAACATTACACATTAGAAATCTTTACATACGCAGCTTTTTGTCCATATATACAAATACTAAATAACCATACATCCTTCTCAACCACATATAGAAAGTAAAATGGAAATCTCTTCAAGATGGAGGGACATCTTTGCCGCCCAGCCCGCTCCCTCCAGCTATATCTTCGAAGGCTCATTTTCCCTTTGTGAAGGCCCAGCTTACCCCGAAGACGTCCCTGCACAATGCAAGCATAAAGGATTGTAAGTTTTGCAATCCAGAATAGGTAACAGCAGAACTGAAACAAAAAAGACATGATACCTGTGGTGGCGTGGCATAGATCACCAAGTCCCTCAATATCTGAGCCATCCTCATCGTCTTCATCCTCCGCCAATAGCTCATACCTCTTGGCAATGGCTTTGGTCTCCTCCACTGTGAACTGGCTATTCACCATCCCAACGTCGTACACAGCCCCTTCCTCCTACGTGACTATGGCCTTAGTCTCCTCGATGAGCCGAGCATGGATTCCAGCCATCACCTGAGGGTAGTCGTCCATCCACTGAGGGTTCTTTTGTTTCCAGAACATATAATAAGTATCTTTCAGCATCTGGTTGACTATGTCACAAAAATCGCTAGATTTGTCGACTTCGGTCTGGAGGGCCACCACCATATTCATGTACTACTCCTTGTCTCTCCTCAACTGAGCACACTCCACCTTCAACCTGTCGATCTCAGCCTGATATGAGTCCTTCTCCTATTGCCACTTGCCCCGAGACTCCTTCAGCTCAATTAAGGCTTCTGATTTCTTCACTTTGCCCTTAAGGGAGCGGATTCACTCCAGATCGTTCTGCCGAGCCTCATCCACTGAACCGATAGCCATGTCAATCTATGTCTTGCATAGGTCAGCAGCCTCTTTCCTTGCCACTTCCTTAGACTTCGTTATCTCGGAGGCGCGGGATGCTTCGACTTCCTCTAACTTAGCCTCTTTCACCCTGAGCGCCTTGCGAAGATCCTCCATCTCTAAATGCAACCGCACATTGGCACTCCTAACTTCTTCACTAGCTTTGGCCAAACGGGACTGATAATCAACAATGTTTCTGGTCTCATCTGTAATATGGACAATCCTCGTTGTCAAGTTAGCAAAATCAAGAGTCTTCGCCTCATCTAGGATCCGGACCAAAGGATTTCGAGGTAAAAGGAACTCGGTGTCGGGATCCGCCGCACGACGACCCGCATAGTCGGGATTTATATCAAGATGACTCTCAAAGGGATTCCGCATCGGCTGCTGATAATCCGAGAAAAAAGAATCAACATTGCCCTCTCCCAACTCATCTGGCACTTTGTGCACTTCAGAACCCATCAGATAGTGATAGCGATGGCGGGAGGAAGTTTGGGAACCGGGGGAGGTGGCTTCCTTATCCGGGGACCTCGCATATTTTTGGGACGACTAATGGTTCTCTCCCTTATTCGGGCCTGACGGGGTCTCCCTAATATTCTCTTACACAGTTTTTCCCTCCTGAAAAGTCGTCTTGGAAGAAACGGAAGCCATTTTCATCCGTTTGAACTGCTCAAGCCGCCTGGACACTTCATTCCTCCTTGGATTCCTCCTTTTCCCTGAATACAAGCAACAACATTAGAACCAAGAAATGGAGAGAGCATAAAAATAAAAACACTCAAAACACTAGGACACTACAAGCTACCACAAACCCTTAGGATAAACTGGATCATGTGACCGAGGCGGGTGTCACTCAAGAAGGGAATACACTGGGATGGGACTCCACTCGAAGGAAGGAGAACAGACGGCGAACAGACTTCATTGGATTGAGGAGCAGGTCGAGGTTGGGACCCGTCAAAAAATAAAAAGTTCTCAAGAAGTATTTCAAAGTCCATACAGTAATCAAAAGTACCTGGGGAAAGCCCAAATTCCTAGCCGGTTCCCACTCCACCTTGTACTGGAAGAGGCGATATTCCGCTCAAATCACCCAGAGCCACAGTTTCCTAGGAAATATCAGCGGCAGGAGTCGGCCCTGGGACTGGCTCGGGTTGTTCCAACTGTTCGGGCCACTCTCGCATAGCCTCGGCATTCTTTAAAGGATCCACGCCCAATCCCTCGCATAATATCCACGTTTGGAGATACATGAACATCCCCTCTTCACTTTTTCCTCCCAAATGAGAACCTCCCTCGTCACCAGGGGAAGGAGCATCTCGAATATGCAAAGATTTCCCCGAGCAGGGAGGACGAACTGCGCTCTTCTTATGTCTTAGTTTCTTCAGGTCTTCAGCCACACCACCCTCCTCATCTGGGCCCTTACCTTTGTCTCTGTCACCCTCGTCTCCTCCGGCTCCCACTACTCTCTCAGCAAAACTTGACCTAATTGTGACGCCCTACCCCAAGACCCACATTAACAAAGAGTATTACTGGGTAATACCGTCTGCTAATGCGGAGAATATGGTTATTTAGGAGCGACCATCTATAGCCATGTCTTAAATATCTATTGAATACGTCGATAACTGCTCCATTTTTTTTCTAACTCAAGTGGATCGAAATATCCAATAAATACCTAAAACAAAGACATAGGTGGCTATAGGATCTATCAGAAACAACAACTCAAATGAAAAACACATCATAGAACAGTATATAATCATATATATACACACATATACCGATACATCATAGAGTATACAAAATGATACATCACATATGTGGTATGACGACCACAATACAAACACGAGTCAAAAGAATATACATATCAGAGTAGTGACAAAAAGACTACAACAAAAAGGGCTAGCAGATAAGTCCATGCGGAAGCAGAATAGGCTAAGTCCATAAGGGTACCTAACCTGAAACACCTCGGTCTAACCTGAGTATAAAATACACGGGTCAGTCTAGCTAAATAAATAAGTTTATAAGGACAAGTGATAATATGAGCACAAGGCAAGGTGATAATCTTCTCAAGTGATAAGGAATAATTCAAGGGTATATGGTTACTTCACATGGCATAACTAAGTAGGTATAGTAATTTCAAGTG
This sequence comes from Allium fistulosum, assembly GCA_030737815.1. NCBI lineage: Eukaryota > Viridiplantae > Streptophyta > Magnoliopsida > Asparagales > Amaryllidaceae > Allium > Allium fistulosum. The sequence continues at coordinate 1,512,869,830 of CM060901.1, forward strand.
ATATAAGGATATCACTAAATATGAATGCAACTCAAAGGCGATAAAACTTCATAACAAATCTCACAAAAAAAGCACGCCTCATCTCATCAGCGTATCACAAAACATCAAATATGGTTTAGGAGAAAAACATAACTCCAAAGAGGAGAAATCCCAAACCCGCCATATCGGCAAACTCAAAACAATCTCCAAGAAATCACCATCTCAAAATACGCCATAAGGCAATCAAATATAAATCTCCAACATAGGAGAATATAATCCCAAATAAATGCCAAAAGGCAAATCTCATATAGTAACGCCAATAGGCAAATCTCGAATAATACGCCAAAAGGCAAATCTCAAATAACACCAGGTGTTGGCAAACCCAAATCTCAAATATAGAACTAGATAAGAAGTTCAATTTCCAAAGATGTAATCGCCATATATAATATCTCGAACGGCTTAAATGGCCAATAATGTAAAAAGGCGATAAACTTGGAAAATCACAAAGAAATCAATGAAATCAACTCAAAGATATAGCACATGCTTATGGCCGAAGCCCGCCAAGTAATGTTTTCTCAAAATAAGGCGCCAAATCTCTTAGACAAATGTCCCAGAGGATGACATCCCGAAGGACAAATAAATACGTCCCTTAGACAAACATCTTGAAGGAGAAATACGTCTCAATGGACAAATACGTCTCTTAGACAAACGCCCCGAAGGACAAATGACCCGAAGGTCCAGTATTGGAAAATACGTCTCTTAGAAAAATGTGTCAAAAACTTTCAGATAGGAACCCGAACAATGTTAACGTGTGTCCCATACCACATGTTCGCACTAAACGGTTTACTAATCGCTAGTAAATTTCACACTCAAAGCAGTAAAAAGTTTACCTCATCTCACCGGTAAACTGGACCCGAAGGACAAAACGATCAAACGGACAAGTCGGGAATTAACCGATAAGATAAACGCACGTGTCCCATACCATGTGTTTTACCAAACCATTTAATTCTCCTTCTCATTCGCTCAAATAGTGCAAAAATGTGTATTTTATAGATAAAATAATATACTTGAGAAAACAAGCTTTTAAAACCAATTTTCGAAATCAATTTTGAAAGCCATATTTGAAAATTCCCTTATTATCAAGAATAAATAGATTTTTTATTTGAAAATACTTTAAAAATATCATATAATAATAATTTAAAATGCCCATTTATTTTAAAAATTATTTCAAAGCAGTTTGGAAAAATCCGTGCACGAAAACGAAGAAAAATGAAGAAAATCACTCAAACCGATATTCAAATTCAACTCAAATTTAATTCAAAATTTGAATTTCAAAATCTCCAAAATTTGGTTAGTCTATTGATAGACATCATGGCCTTAAATATATTTAGAAATATCACGAAACAAAGCAAGAAAAAGCAAGCGAAACGAGTCAAAACACGAAATAAAACAAATGGAAGTAGGCTGAAATAGTCCATTATCCAGGTCGACCTGGTGGTCGACCATTGTACTCCCTAGGTCGACCGGCCGGTCGACCTAGGGGGCATTTGGGTCGACATGCAGGTCGACCCAGAGAAAGGGGAGGTCGACCCCTTGTACGCATTTTGCTTCAGCTTGTTTCCAGATCGTTTTCAGGGTTCGTATGCAATTTCCAGGCCAGTTTTGAACACACAAATGACAATATTTCCCAAGAAAATTTTGTAGAGACCAAGTTCAACATGTAAAATACCAAATGAAAGAAATCTGGTAGCATTTCATTGCAGGAATCAAAAGTTACAGGCATTCAAAGAAGCAATGTGAAACAGTTTTCACTGAGATAAAACAAATTCAGACATATATATACATAAGCTAGAAATTTCACTGCTTTTGCAATTATTGAGCTTGGCTCGGCTAGATTATGTGAGTATTTCAACTCACCTTGTTGTAGATGTGCAAATACCCGGATTTAAGCAAAAAGATTGAAGCTTGGCTTGAGTATTGACCTCTAGGAACCTGTAGAAAGAAGATACAGTGCATGCAAGCAAAATTTACAGTAAATTAGAAACCTATTTCTCAAATCAGGAATTTGATGAAATTATTGGGGTTTGGAGTTTGGTTACCTTTTGATTTACACTCTAGTTTTCTAAAAATCTCAGCTTGTTGATTTAATTTGGAGTTATGAGCTTGAAATTTGAAAATTGGAGAGGTGGGTTTCTTTTTTTTCTATTCTTTGGTTTGAGAAGGAAGAAGGTAATGTAAATGAACGTACTAGTAATTGTTTTCCTCTTTTTCTCATTAACAGATTAAGTCCAATGGGCCAATGGACCCAAAATTAAAAGAAAATAAAATGGCTAAGGTTAAATAATTCACACTTATAACAAAATGGCTTCATATTTACACTATACACAAAACCAACATGCATTTTCCTTCAAATTTTTGCACAAGAAAAATATGTAAACTTTTATGCTTATGAAATAAAACATTTTACATCTCATAAAAAGATTATTTTATATTTTTAAAACATTTTTATTATTAAAACCCTTTAATTTACAAAAACACACTATTTACTCAAATAAATGAATAAAACCTTGTTTTTAACTTTCAAAATTCACCAAAAATACTTTTCTTACTTAGAAAAATATTTCAAACCATTTCCAAACATAATTTATGACCAAAACTCATTTTTAAACCAAATTTCACCTTTTATTTAAATAAACAACCTTTAAAAATTAAATACTTCCTTTAAAAATTATTAAAAGAAGTAATTGGCAATAATTAATAAAATTATTGCATTTTCTCCAAATAAAAACCATTTTCCATTCATTATTAACCCAAACAAAATAAAATAAAGTTTGGAACTTTATTTTCTCATTTTTTAATTCCAAAATTCATTGTTTATTTGAAATTCATTGTTTATTCCAAATAAACAATATAAAATCTCCAATTTTATTTTAAATCACAATATTAAATTATAACTACCATTATAATTCAATATTGTTAAGTAATCTCCAAACCAAGGTTGTTACACTAATCTTGTACACGGACTGTCTAGGGTCGATCAAGTTGTAGAATCGGAGGGCTACATCACGGAGTAGGAATGAGGCTTCCCGCTCGGCCTCTGGGATAGCCAATATTTCCTTGGCCATCTTTTTTAAGCCATCATCCTCCGCCGCCTTCACACAACCTGAAAGTTATGGAGCAATAAGAAGACAAGCCGACAGAAAGCTCAAAAAAGATAATACGATAACTTACAGCCAGAAGTAAAAACATGTTGAGCCACGGTATCATCACGTATAAAGAAATATTCCCTCTTGAACATACTAAACTTGGAATATAGATCCAGGCAGGCTTGAACTTGTGGTCAAACTCTAGGCTGATAAAAGGACTCCCCTTCCGATAACTCCTCACGTTATACAGATATCTGATCTCTCTATGAGTAGGGGGTCTCCGATACCGCTTCATGAATATCAGACATAAACATGTTAGTATAGCATAAGAATTCGGTTGAAGTTGCATGGAAGCGACCTTCAAGTATATCACGAAGCTGGCAATCCAATTGGTAAGCGGAGGAATTGCGCCGCACATACAATGATACTTGCTATATGCCATATACCCACCTGTGGGAAAGCATGCTTTATCATCCGGATCAGGTAATATCATGTCCCAACGGTCTATCCCAAACGTAGTAGCTATGGAGTTCAGCTTCTCTAACGTTAACACGCTGGGATAACACTCTGAAGGCCTAACCAGCATTTGATTAGGATTATAACCTTCCACCAAAGAGTAAGCAGAACTGGGTTTCCTGGGAGGATTGGCTGGAGCGTCAGAAGAAGAAGGACCAGCCCCGACAGGCTATGAAGCAGCAAACTTGGAACGAAGCTCACGTCCAGAAGACATATTTCCTGTGCAAGAAAATGAAAGTCAAGCGGAGGTCCAAATCATAACCAAAAGTTAAAACATGCATGGAAATCTCCTATCGTCTAGCCCAATTGAATCCATACCCCTAGCCTAACCATCTCGTGGGAAGACTTGCTTTTGGCTCGGTAAACAATGCGCTTGGCAAATCTGGTTCGATATTATCCTATGACGAATGCCGAACCAAAATCCTCAATGGCCGACCAAACCAAAATCCTCAACTGCCGACCCAAGGCACACACCCCCCAATGGCCTTACCTATTCTCAATTTTTAACACCATACCAAGACAATACACATTACGGGTTCGAATTACAAATGAGACTAATATAACCAACCTATGCTTTCAACACCCAAGTAATAACCATTAGCCGGTCAAACAATCTATCGAACACCTGATGGGCAAATGGCCCTGCATGAAATCGGTCACAATCTCTCACATTCTATCAACCATATAACATCTCTCAATCTACCATTCCTCACGACCATCAAAATACTATAATCATTCAAGCGCTCGTTCAACGAAGTACCTCCTCATCAATTCAAGACCGAAGTCACCCACCCCTGCTCTAAAACTCTCCTACACATCAAAATCCTAGAACTCTAATAGCAGGTAATCGAATTAAAACAGACTTACCTCAAGCTATGATGGCACAATAAAAGACGAATTCGAACAAGAGGAAAATGAGCTTAAATCAGTTGCAGTTGACCTAGTAAAGTTGAAGAAATTTGATTAAGAGAAAGTGAAAGTAAAAGAGTGAAGGGAAGAAGGCGTATTTAAAGGAAAAAGAGGGGAAGATGAATGGTCACCAGTCTCATTCGGTGGTGGAAGCTCAATGCCGAACCAAAAACAAAGCATGTCGTGCAGTTACATAACATACTTTGGGGGGCAAGTGTTGGCTCGGTTTTCTGGCAAGCGAAGGAATAAGGAGGCAAAGGCAAGTAGGGGTATAGGAAATAGAATTACAGGACCAGATGTTTGGTTCGGCATTTGCAAAAATGCCGAACCAAACATATGGACCGACATGCCGGACCAGATATCTGGTCCGGCATCCTATGGTATACCAGACCAAGTATCTTGTCCGGTATCCTTAGAGATGTCGGACCAAACATTTGGTTCGGCATTCTCTGATATGCCGAACCAAGTATTTGGTCCGGCACAACACATCAATTGCCGGACCAAACATTTGGTCCGGTATGACAAACACGCCGAATCAAATGTTCGGACCGGCAAGTAAGGTACTCCAAGGCAGGATCACCGAACCAAAGCAAAAAAGGACCACCAAACCAGGCAAACCTCCTAACCTAAATGTTGATCCAACTGTCCTTGACTCAAATGCCGAACCAAACTTAGGAAGCAATAACTTCTCCTCCACACTTCACAACTCCACTCTATAAATACCGGAGCTTCTCAACAACAATGGGGACAGATTTTTGGGGAAAAAGAGAGAAAACTCTACTGAAAATCCATCACTTTGGCTACTTAAATTTTTTACTCTTTTTGAATAATCTTGTACTTGTAATCAAATCAAAGGGAGAATAATAAGATGGAAAGTGGATGTAGCACATTCAGGCTGAACCACTATAAAAACTCTATGTTATTTACTTTCCTTATCTGCTTTCCGAATTTTGAACTTGTGAACTATCTCTGCACTTGCTGAAATTCATTACATTACGTGTTGGAACATTTAAAAACCCCAAATCAATCAAATCAAACGAGGCTTGACTAAAAAAATCAAATTTAGAGGTGTTTGTCCAACTTTTGAGCAAACACCATCTGAAAGTTCTTTTTAGAATAATGTTTGCGGTTTGTTTAACTTTCGACATCAAAACAATATTCCAAGAACCATTGATTAATTGAAAACTCAATGGAAATGAATAAATTCCACTTGTTAACGCTGGAAAGAAATAATTGACGGGTTGCATATAAGAAAACAATTTAGGGCAAAGGACATGGATTTGGTAATGATTTTAAATTTGTAATTCAAATTCTCATGTTTCATGTTTTAATAGTATTTCATCATCTACAGCTTAATCAAGCCAATGCATTATATATGGCTGAACATAATAATCAACCGTTCAACCTGCAACATTGCTACGACAGTACGACCTATTGTCAACTGAGAAAAAATGGACTTGAGTGTGATAAGAACATTCGGTATTAAGGTTTCTTCCTGGAAAGATGAGAGATGAATCCAGTCCTGGAAGATCTGATGCGTATGAAGACACACCCTTCACCATTAGTACAGGGGTTAGGCCTCCGAGAAAGTAAAAGGAGAAGAAGAAAACCACCACTGATTACACCGCACACTATGAATCTATTACTGAGCATATGTCGGCTGCTGAAACTGCAAATAAAATATACATGGAAACAAATGAAACAAAGAGGCTTGAGAGGGATATAGATAGACAACGATGTCATGCTAAAATACAAAAGTTAAGAATTAACGAGCTAGAGTTAAGAAAACAAGAATTAGCTCGACAATAAACAGTTGATGATATGGATCTTTTAAGTTGCAACCTAAATGAACTTAATCCAATGCAAAGGTTGTATATGGAGAAGCAAATTAAGGAGTACCATAGACATTAAGGAGGCATGTAGGAAATTATATTCTTACTTTGTATCTTGTTTTTGTATCTTATATTTGTATTGTTATTGTTATCGTTAGTGTTATTATTAATAAGTATTTGTGGATTGAGTGTTCATTAAATAATCGCCTGGCTTTCAAGCACATGTTTAATAAATGCTTGAAGCCAGACATCTATTTAATATGTGTCTACAGTCGGATGACTATTAAATAATCTTCTGACTGTTGGACCTACCTTTTGTATCAACCCTTCATTTTTTATTAAGGTTAATATTAAAGTATCATGCCATTTTGAGATGCTCTTAAAATAGTAAATAAGTTACCATCTTACTAACCAGTCTAGCATATTAGAGCATTTCCCAACTGTGTCTCGGTTGGGGAATGACCGACCCTCGGTAGGGGGTTGGTTGCTCTTATTTGGGTTACCTTGGCAACCCACAAAGTTGCCAAGGTAACATTGGAAGTCATGGACTTAGCCGGCTTTATAGAAGCCGATTAAAGCCCACACAAGGCAGCGGCCAAAAAAATGACCATTGTCATATAGCCGGCTTTAATAAAGCCGACTAAAGGGAACGGTCATTTTTTAACCATTACCATCTTCCCCTCCTTCCTCCTCTATATAATGCCATAATTTACCAATTTTATTTACATAAATTTCTTCAACATTTCTTACACTCTTCAAACAATTATCTATATACAATTTCAATTATGTCAAAAAATCAAAAAGAAAATTTTCAAAAATCTTCATATCCCAATTTTCTATCACAACACTGACCAGATAATCAAAATCCGCCTTAGTTCAATTAGAATACAATTCAATTCTCAACATAGTCAAACTTAATATCATTTTCAAAATTCTCAACAACAAATTCAAAATTCAAATTTTGGTTTTTCCTAACAAATTCCAATCGTATAAGTCTCCTCAAAATCAAATTCTTATCATTCTCAAAAAAATTCAAATGATTACCAAAATTCCCAAATTCAAATCATTCACAAAATACCTCATTCCAACAAAATTATAAATATGATTCAAACTACGTATCTCCCAATAGCCAGCAACGGTCAGTGGTGCCTTACCATTCTTAAAATGTGACAAGGAATCTGAATAATCAATTCAGGAATAATAGTTGAGGAAACAAAAAATCACAATTCGAGGGCGATGAAACCACAGAAGAAGATGTTTATATAAATCCTAATTTTTCTACCCACTCAAGCAAGCGAAAAGCAAACAACGGGAATCGATATTAATGAATCTCCTAATGCAGAACCAAGTGCCCCTAAACCGTGGAAATGGTCGTCGAACGAGCAATCTGATTTAGAATTATGTTGGGTTGAATGTTCTAAAGATAACAAGAAAGGTAGGAGCCAATCTGAAAGTTCTTTTTAGAATAATGTTTGCAATTTGTTCAAATTTCGACGTCCAAACAATATTCTAAGAACCTTTGATTCATTGAAAACTCAATGGAAATGAATAAATTCCACTTGTCAACATTGGAAAGAAATAATGGATGGGTTACAAGAAAACAATTTGGGGCAAATGACATGGATTTGGTAATGATTTTAAATTTGTAATTCAAATTCGCATGTTTCATGTTTTATATTTTAAGTATTTCATCATCTATAGCTTAATCAAACCAATGCATTGTATATGACTGAACATAATAATCAACCGTTCAACCTGCAACATTGCTACGACCTACTCTCAACTAAGGAAAAATGGAGTTGAGTGCGACAAGAACACTCGGTATTGAGGTTTCTTCCTAGAAAGATGAGTAATGAATCCAGTCCTGGAAGTTCTGATGCGTATGAAGACACACCCTTCACCATTAGTATGGGGGTAAGCCTCCAGGAAAGTACAAAAGGAAGAAGAAAACTACCACCAATTACTCCGGACGCTATGAATCTATTGCCGAGGGTATGTCGGCCGCTGAAATGCAAATAAAATATACATGGAAGCAAAAGAAACGAAGAGGCTTGAGAGGGATATGGATAGATAACGACATCATGCTGAAATACAAAAGTTAATAATTAACGAGCTAGAGTTAAGAAAACAAGAATTAGCTCAACAACAAATAGCTGATGATATGGCTCTTTTAAGTTGTAACCTAAATGAACTTAATCCAATGCAAAGATTGTATATGGAGAAGAAAATTGAGGAGTACCATAGACACTAAGGAGGCTTGTAGGAAATTATATTCTTACTTTGTATCTTTTTATTGTATCTTGTATTTGTATTGTTATTGGTATCGTTAGTGTTAGCATTATTGTTATTGTTGGTGATATTGTTATTGTTACTGTTTGTGATTTTGTTATTGTTCTTGTTATTGTTAGTGTTATTGTTTCTGTTTTAGTTATAGTTATAGTTATTATTAAAACCGTTGCTATTATTATTGTTGTTGTTGTTGTCATTCTCATTGTTTTTCTTGTTGATGTAACTAAATAACTTTGGATTAACATCACAACAGATATTAAAATTCAAATAGAAACACTATTATAACACGTCATCAACAAATAAAGATAGATAAGTGAAACATACAACAAGAGATGAAGATAAAATGCTGAATTCAAACATCACTTCTACTAATGGTTTTCTATATATTCCCAGTAGTGTTCCACCAGTTCTTCCCTTAAATCAAGATGAGCTTGTGGATCTCGAATATTTTCGATTCTTTGCATGTATTTGCAAAGATATTTAGGTCTTTGTAAAAAAAATTTTGAAATGCCATAGCAATGTCCGGATATTTTCTCGGTTGAAGCTCATGTCCACCACGTTCTTCTTCGACAATCATATTATGTAAAATAATACAATAATATACAATATCAGATAAAACCGCGGAATCATGGTAGTATACCTCTTTTCTTAAGATGTGAAACCTACCTTGAAGCACTCCAAATTCTCATTCAACATCTTTTCTCAAACTCTCTTGTTGTTTGGTGAATTTAGCTTCTTTTAGGTTATTTGGTTTTTTGTAGGCTTGCACAAGTGTTTTCCATTTGGATAAATTCCATCTACTAGGTAATAACCCATGGAATGATCCTTGTCTCCTATTTTGTAATTACATAGGGGTGCTACATCATTGCATAGATCATTAAATAAATACAAATGTCGTAAGATGATAATATCATTAAGTGAACCTGGTGCTCCAAAAAAAGCATACCATATATAAAAATCGAACGAAGCAATGGATTCCAATACTAGAGTTTCCCTTTTGCAGTGACCTGTGTATTGGCCTTGCAAAGCAACCAGATAGTTTTTCCACTTCCAATGCATAGAATCTAAGCTACTTAACAAACCTGGAAATCCACGTTGAGCTTCCATTGCTAACAATCTATCAATGTCATAAGAGGTTGGGGACCGAAGATATTCTTCACCAAATTGTAAAACAATGGTTTTGCAAAATTCTTTCATACATATGATCGTTGTTGAGTCTTTAATCCTCACTTTCTAATCTTGCAAATAACTAGAAGTTCCATACGATATCATGCGAAGTGCAACCGTAACCTTTTATAGTAGGGAAACTCCTAGTTCATTGATTCCATTTCTCCTATGGGTGAAAAGGATGTTTGTTTTAGTTAATTTATCGAGAACCCGATTAAAGATAGTCTTTGACATATGGAATCTTCATCGAAAATCTACATCTCCATATATTGGGTTTTCCAAAAAATAATCCATGATTAGTTGATTGTGTCCGATAGCATAGTCTCTTACATATCATAAGTCCATCCTTCCTGGAACACTATCCGCATAGGTTGAAGTAGAGCTTTCAGCATTTTCAAGACTCGTTTAATCCAGCATTGCAGCAGCAAACATGCATTTTTGAATAGTACAATGTTCGATGAAATCATCTGAAGACGAAGACGATGAAGCCGAGAATGAGAAGCACCATAATCTTTTTAGGTTACTCATTTGATATAGATAGAAGAATAGTGACGATGAATTTATTAGAAGATTGAATGAGTATGCTATTGTTACTCTTTTTCTCTATTTATAAAGTTTGTTTGTTTAGGACAATCAGATTGCTGCCACGTGTCATGAATCGGTCATATCAAACACTATAGCTACGTTGCACTTCTTTCAACGCTTACCAACTTAATTAATAGAGACAAAATGCCATAGTATCCTGTCATATCAAACATTGTAGCTACGTTGCACTTCTTTCAACACTTGCCAACTTAATTAATAAAGACAAAATGCCTCATTCTCCTATCATATCTAACACCATAGCCACGTTGCACTTCTTTCAACGCTTTCCAGTTTGATTAATGGAGACAGAATGTCTTAGTGTCCCGTCATATCAAACATTGTAGCCACATTGCACTTCTTTTAATGCTTGCCAGCTTGATTAATGGAGACAGAATGCCTTAGTTTCATGTCATACCAAACACTGTAGCTACGTTGCACTTCTTTCAACGCTTGTCAGCTTGATTAATAGAGACAGAATGCCTCAGTGTCCTATCATATCAAACACTATAGCCGCGTTGCACTTCTTTCAATGCTTTCCAGCTTGATTAATGAAGACATAATGCCTTAGTGTCCTGTCATATCAAACACCGTAACCACGTTGCACTTCTTTCAACGCTTTCCATCTTGATTAATGGAGACAGAATGTCTCAATGTCCCATCATATCAAACGATGTAGCCACATTGCACTTCTTTCAATGCTTGCCAACTTGATTAATGGAGATAGAATGCCTTAGTTTCACGTCATACCAAACACTGTAGCCACGTTGCACTTCTTTCAATACTTGTCAGCTTGATTTATAGAGGTAGAATGTCTCAAAGTCCCATCATATCAAACACTATAGCCACGTTGCACTTCTTTCAACGCTTTTCGGCTTGATTAATGAAGACAGAATGCCTCAATGTCCCATCATATCACACATTGTAGCCATATTGCACTTCTTTCAACGCTTGCAGCTTGACTAATGTATTGTACTATATATATCATATTGCTTGCCATACCGCTCTTTACTCATATCATATAAGTAGTATATGATATGATGGATTACAACCATACTTCCTTGCCCTCATTATACTTATACGAAGGTCCTTTAAGACACGATAGCCTGCGGAATATGTCTTCCCCCTAACCACCAATCGAGTGGTATGCTGAGATGAAGGAAAGACACTACGATGATGTAAGGGAGCATGAGAGAGATTTGCAAGAGCGAAGGTAGCTGGAGGATGGAAGAAGACAAAGAGCAGAGCGATGTAGCCATAATGGGAGAAGGCAAAGAAGGCATGAAACACGCCACCAAGTACCTTAAGCAGATCAAGGGCTAACTCTGGACTCATATACTACAACTATGGAGTTTCTTTTCTATATTCTGTTATAAGAAACGGAACTGACATTGGTCAACGTCACTATAGATGCTGCAATTTCCTAGATGGTTGTGAACTTTGGCAATGGATTAATAATCATTTACCTTATTGAGCAGTTATGTATGCCACTGAGTTTAAAGAACAAATTGAAACACTTCAAAGAACACTGGGTTCAATTCACTTAACAGGTGGTTGAAGATAGTTTTTTTAATCAGTCAGTGTGTTTATTTTGATTTATGTTGTTATCTTGTTTTAATGTTCATTGTCTTGTTTGTAATGGTTTAATTAAGTATTTTTTAGTTTCTTATCTTAAGTGCATACTTGAATTTCAAAACACGGACTTAACTTACTTAATTTGCTCTTCGAAAGTACATAGAACTTACTGAAGGTAATTAACTTAATTAACTTGAATTCAAAAGTACATATAACTTACTGAAGGTAAATAACTTACTTAATGACCCAAACATCATTCAAATTGTCTAACATAGCTAACCCAAAGATCATATGCAGCATGTCCAACAAAATCAGTATGATACTCCCACAAATATTATGAATCAAACATAGATCGTGTCAACCGAAATAGATCTTCTCCCTCCATTGTATTTATAATGCTTTTGTATCTTCAACAAGCTCTAGTAAAGGTGACAAAGTACTCCGAGTTTTCATAATCCTTTGAATTAATCTACAATTAGGATGATTAATAAATGCTTCGTTTAGAGTAACCTAGAAATCTTGATTCAACTCCTCTTTTATATGTCTACGATTGGCTTCTATGTGAGCTTTAATTAGTACCAAATAATCTAATGGACTCCAACTTTCATTTGTCATTGAAGATGTTGTGACTTTCAATATAAAACTTTCATTTAAATAGAAAGTTCATGATTCACGTCACATGAATCAAGTGCCTTCTAAACGACCACTGGCAAACATCCACGAACTTGTTTATGAACAAACACAAGTGTGTTTGTTTCTTCACAAAATGAAATATAAACACTGAAATGAGATATGAAATATAAACACTTCCACGACTATTAAATGAGATCCAACTACCAAAACTGATACTGGATATGAAATACAAATAAATAAACAACTTCAAATAAGGTCCAAATACAAGCACTGATATGAGATACAGAATACAAACACTGAGATATAAAATACAAATACTAATATAATATACAGAATACAAACACTGACATAAGATATGAAATACAAATACTTAAACAACTATCAAATGAGATCCAAATAAAAACATTGATAATGGATACATAAAACTACACATACATGAAATGGTAAATGAAGGTACTGATAATATGAACACTGATAGTAGATACATAAAATTATCAATCATATGACAACTAAATACAAACACTGATATGCGAAGAAGACACGATCTTAAACTCATCAAAGTGATCACCATCATCCCTAAGACCCTATACATCATCATCATCATCACTTCCATCATCATCATCAACTCTAGGTCTAGGATGATATCGTTGCTCATCTGTGATAGTAAGCTCATTAATACGAGCATTCATCTCTACAAACTATCTCTTATACTCACCTATGTTCCATTGATCCTCGACGTAGATGACCTGGCGTAGTCCCGTCTACATCTGAAACAAATCCACATATGAAAATGTAGCAAGATCTGGATACTGTGAAATCTCAAGTCAAGGAATATCAACATATCTATCACCTCCCGACGATGTAGGTATACCGACTGTCCAACCATAATCTCCTGTCTACGTGGTTGTGGAGGAGGATATACCTGAGTACTCCGTGTAAGATCCTATAAAACTGGGGGAACAAGACCACTCTGAATGCCTGAAGGTCCTACAAATCAATAGCTCCAACAAGAACAAAACTGGCCGTGTGCGGTGGAGTGTAAAACCGATGCCAAAAAATGCATAATCTAAACTAGTGATGATGAAGTAATTAGCCTACCACCACTCATTTGCATACTCCTATAAAGCGGCACTATGATATACCTTCAAAAAAGGTGTATCTAGGTATGGATCATCACGAACAAAATCACCGTCCAAGGTCTGTCTCCAACTATTATAACAATTTAGAATTTTTAACGTTTCAAATGTGAATATTTAATTTATTTAAATATTTAAATTTGATTCAAAGTTAATAAATAATAAGAAAATAAAATTTTAATATAACAACTCGATTTTTAATGATGTGTTTTTATTTTAATTTATTTGATTTTTCCATAATGTTTAATTTGGGAATTATTTAAATTATCATTTGATGTATTTTACGACAAACATTAATATTTTTGAGATTTTACAGAATAAGATAACTAGTGTATATTATTATTGTATTAAGACCGTATCGCATTTTTATGCATGATCATATTTTGTTTTATCATTTACTGTTCGTACGCGAACGAAATTATGTATAACGACGCATCGAAAATTACATAATAAAGCAAACTCAATACTTAGCTTATTCAACATAAAGACTTTTCTTCATTTCATTTCTACTTTTCAACTTTCCCTCCTCTTTTCTTTTTTTCTCTTTTTTACTGTGAAAGAAAGTTTAACACTTAAAAATTCAAAACAAAATAAATACTCAACTAAAAATTGTAAAACAAGAAATCTTTGGGTTCATCATGGTGAGATCTTCGATTTGGTATAGGTGTTGTAAGATATGGCATTGGTTTGGGTTGTTCGACAGTTTGGACGTGTGTGGAGAGGAGTTAAGGTTAGGTTTTTTGGAAGTTTTAGGCAACAATTGGCAAATCGGTGTGTAACATGGCGTTTGTCATGTGGAAGAGCAGCTCCAATGAAGTTTTGAAGTGGTGTAGCTCCATTTTGGAATGCACGACTGCAGCGTGGTCGAGGGTGGAGAAGAGTAGGTGGTGGTTGCAAAAGGTGGATCAAGTGTCTCGTGGTGGTGTCGGGGAGGTGGAGATTTGGATAAGAAGTGCAACGGTGAAGTCCGATTTTGGTTACGTGGTCCAGAGCTTCGTATCGTTGGTGGATGTGCACATGTTGGAGGTCGTGTGCATGTGCAAGGGAGATGGATTTGTGGACGAAGGAGTTTGGGAGGGAAGGGTTTTATTTGGGGTAATTTAAACTTATTTTGTAATTAGTAAAACTAATTATAATTTTAAAATCAAAAACTTATAAATTGAATAACTTTCTCATACGTGGTCCAATTGAGATGTGGCCTTTTGTGTTGCGCTTGTAGGAGCGATATTTATGCGCTGGAACTAGTTTCATTGAGTTTGTAACAAGTGGAATTTTAAGCTAAATTCAAACTTCAAACCGAGACGCTTAAGCGTCAACTGGAATTTCAGTGAGTTATCTCACATCTGAATGAATACTATATGACATATAGTACATAAAAATTACTGCTTTTGTGTTTGACTGATTTATTGGTTTGGTTTGGTTGAACTTTCACTTTAAAAAGTGAATGACATTTGAAATAAAATATGGGGAATTTGTATAGAAATCCAGATTTCTTACCGTTGTGATTTTAAATTTCAGTTATATACCTATTGATTTTAATTTCGTTTATATACCTGTTGTATAAACTATTAAATGCTAAAAGTTTAGTAGTTTGGCAATATTGGATACAACATTGATATATGTTAAAAGTCGAACCTTTTTAATGAGCAAGGTAGTAATAGCATTGGTTAAGTCCATGAGCTATTGGTCTCATTATAGTATTTTGAAATACTATTAAGTGTTATTTTGATTTGAAATTGGTTTTCATTTGGAGAATGATTTTAAAATCCGAATTTTGGAATTTCTGTAATATTCTATTTAAAAATGGGTTTTGAACTTCTCTATTTTATTTCAACCTTTTTGTTAATCTTTTCTAATTTATTTAGAAATGTTTTAAAAGTATTTAGGAAGTATTTATTTTTATAGAAAATTTATTATAAAAATGGATGTTTACTTTAAACGAAAATAAAGGGAATTTATCTGTTTTATAACAAAGTGATCTTGTTTTAAAAGAAGATAGAAATATTTTGAAATGTTTTATATAAAATATTGAATAAAAAGGATAGTTTACAAATGGTGTTTTTATATTAAAAGAATAGTTTTATATAAAATAATTTTTTTAAAAGGTAAATGATACAAATGTGATAAATTGGAAAATAAATCGCATTTGTGGATTTATAGTGATATATGGAGTGATTGTTTTATGGAAAGTATAGGAGATTTACATAAAGGAGTTTGGTAAATAGAAATGAAGTTTCATAAATGAGATTTATAAATGGAGATTTATAAAAGGAGTTTTATAATTATATTTGAAAATTTATAAAAGGAGTTTAATAAATGAATTTGGAGTTTTATAAAAAGAGTTATAAATGAATTTGGAGATTTATAAAAGGAGTTTTATAAAAAATATTTTTATAAAAGGAGTTTGAAAATATAAAAGAGGTTTATAAATAAAAAGGAGTTTTATAAAGGAATTTTATAAAAGAGATTTATAAAAAGGAATTTTATAAAGGGAATGAGATTTGCTTTTGATAAATGATCTTTATAAATTATGGTGGTATGGAAGGTATTCTTTTCATAGTTAACACCAAAATTCCGAGGTATGTAAACTCGTCTCTATCTTGTGAATTAAGAATGTGTGTCAAGGCAAGGATAGTTTTCTAACTTGTCATATTTCATTGTTAATCTAGGGATAGTACTATTTGAAATCGGGAAGTGGTGTTAAGTATATTTGGTCTAGTTTCTATACGATTCACTTACTTACACCAAAAGTGTTTTGCGTTTATCAATGTTTAAGTTACAATTGTTTAACCTAAATCAAGTATGGTATTGGAATTGAAATATTTCTTAAGATTTGTGAATATACTTATACCATTGAGATAAGTATATGGGAACATTTCCTAGGTATTGAAAATGTGGTGTTTTGTAAATATACTTATACCGTTGATATAAGTATATGGAAAAGTTTTATAAGTATTGAAAGTGAAATATTTTTGTGAGTGTACTTAAACAGTTGAAATAAGTATATCAATATTTTTCAAAGTATTGGAAAGAGTAGAGAAGGGTTTGTGAATATATCTTTGTAAAAGTATTTTGATGCGAGTATTTACAAAGTGGATTTAATTAATGAAAGGATTAATTAAAGAGGCTTAGTGGTTTCTTATGTGCTTAAACGGTGTTGGTTTCGATGGACTTGAATCTCTAATTTGATTGTTTGTTTATTTGATAGTTAAATAACCGACTATTAAATTTTAGCTAGTTTTTAAAACTGTCATTTTCGATTCGGAAAGTCCGGGATCAGATATATTATCCGAAAACCATTTCGAACCGGCATAAGCATTCGAATTGGAGACATCTTGAAGATGATCGAAGACGGAGTTCTTTAAAGTGCAAGGCTGCTTACTACTAAGCCTGAGGGTGATTCCAAAATGGATGTAGTAGAAGTAGTGCCTTCAATTTATTCATATCCTGAACAACTTGCACCGATGAATGCTGGCATTGAATTACTACCTAGAGGACAGTTTGTGCATTCTAAGTGGGATTGCTATATAAAAGGTGAAACATAGCATCTAGCCTCATCAATCGGAAATGACTAAAACATGGGATATGCTTCATGGCTATGTGGTTCGCTACCATTAGGGTATGGGCATCACCCTTCTAGATCACTATTTATGGATTTGATATGTGCATATGAGCTCTCGGAAAAAGGTTGCAAAGCAATCGGGGTGATGACATATTCGGTACTATCCAATAAGGAATATGCCGATCCATATTTGCAAGGGGTCCATGTGAGGCCCTCGGTACATTTTTTTAGAGGTATACTATGGAAGGCGGTACCCCAGTAGCATTGTCATTGTATGGAATCCATTCTCTAATAAGTGCCTTTATGGACTTAGTTGTATACATATTATGTTGGAATGTAATCGATGTAACCATTTCGGCTATGATTCAATATTTATTTTAAACCCTAGACATTATTATAATATCACGAGATTTCTTATGAAAGGGTTTGGTTATCGTAAGGTAAAAACTCATCCATGGTTATGTGCTACAAGGTTTTATGAGATGCCTTTATTTTGAAAGGTTTTATAACATTAAAATGCATATGATGTATGTTTCTCACGTTAGTTTACCAGACTGATTCGGGCGTTATTTTATTATAATGCTCGGGTTAACCCAAGCATGTTTTCAAGATTTAGTTTGGATGCTTTGGAGCTTCAGAGACAAGTTGGATATCTTCAAGACATATTTACGTATATTTTATTTCCACTGCATTGGTTGTTTATATTTATCAGCATTTGTGAGGACGGATTGTTATAACTATCTAGGCTGATGATAGATTTGTGTACTTCGATTGATGTATGTATATTACAGTTTTCTTTTGTAAAGATCTGTTGTATATTATATATTACTCATCACGATGTGAGATTCTGTTCTATGTTTTCTTTCTTTTCCTCCAACAATTTATCTTTTCAGCACTTGGATGCTCGGCATGTGAATACCGTGGATGTGTTTATGTCGACTTTTGAGGGTCGAAAAAGACAAGTTGTTACAACTATGCTCTCCAAGGAACCAATAACATCCTCCGGTGGGAGGATGATACCAATGGAAAACATCTAATAGATAGGAAGTCAGTGTGTAGTATGTTCTCGTAGATCATAAAAGGAGAACATTCATACGGATGCCACAATATACTCTCTCGTGTAGTCCGTAACTCAATCTAATTTCGGACCATAGCAAATATATGATGTGCATCACCTCCTTGCACCATTCTACGGTTCTCCCGAGCCCAAGCTCTAACTTGAGGAAAGAATAGAGGTAGTGTGGAGTCTAACGTCGGGTAAGTCAAACTGCGAAAGTACTCATTGTATCAATACTGTAAAATCTCTCAAAAACCTGTAATCGACGTGGATCTGGACCTAACAACGCACTAATGATCCAAAGAGCGATACAAATACGCTCATATGGGAGACCCTCAATCATATCTAATTGAAGTATCAAACAACAACTCCGCAACAGCTGCAACATGTCCAACTGGCAACGTATTCGATGGATTTGAAAAGAAAATGTTTTCCACCATGAAAAGAATAATCAGTCGAGCAATCTCCAAATTGTTTTCTTTGCTATAATCATCTATCAATTCAATGATTGCTTGTCTAATGTAACTGGTTCTAATCTGTAGTCCAGACGATAGTCCATCTTGTAAGTCATGATGTGGCAGTACACTAGCTAAACTGTCAAGGTGCTAGCAGTGCTCGTCATTTGGTAAGGTCTCCCCCTGTCTGATGCCTATACCGGTAAGCATGGTAAATTCTAAGAGGGTCAAACCTAACTCTCCAAAACTAAAGTGAAATGCATGAGTGATCTTCCAGCAACATGCGGCTAAAACATCACACAACTGAACATTCAAATTTAAAAGATTTTCAATATCTATTAAAGCAATTTATGGTTATTGGAAGTACTAAAAAGCTTTAAATAATTGAGGGGTAATTAAGTAAATTCGTACTCAATAAATCTCCAAATTCTATATCCCGGAGAAAAGTGCGAATAATGTCGTCAACATCAACTGTTCGAATTGATCTATGACTAGGCCAAGAGTCATGGGTGCAATCATAACAAGTCTAATTTTAAATAGGTCGCATATTCAATTTATATTCTAAAATTTTATTGAACTAAAAGTAGAATTGTAAATTAGATATCTTACAGAATTTTTGAGGTGTGTGCTGACGTATACTTCGTTGTTGAGAAGTATACGAAAACTGATCAACCCTTATCGGGTCCAAAATTTTGATCAATATGAGGATATAGAACCGCATCTCATGTATATCTCGTCAAGCATCTTCGCCTAACTAGGGTGCTTCCATTCGATCGATGAGATCGCCGACCTCCTGTACCGGTAGCTGGGGCGTCGATGTCTTCTTCGACAGGGGCGTTTTCTTTGTCTCTCGGAGCATGTCCACCACTGCGGCCGACGCTGCCTCGGATACGATTTCACGCTCTTATCATTTCTGGATTTTCCTTTTTTTCTCTTTTTTTTTGGACTCGATTGAGAATGGAGGAGCATGAATGGGGAGGAGGAAGGAAGAAGTCTTGTGTGATTTTTGGAATACAATAGCCAATCAATTTATGGTCGGCTATTGTATGTTAAAATAACCGGCTTTTTAAAAGCCAGCTATGTTAACGTCTAGGATTGCAATTTTAGACTTCACGTGGATTGCAATCCAATGGTTGGAATTTGCAATCCACGTAATGTGGCTGGCTAAAGACTTTTTGTGTGTTTTGTGTTTTTGTGTGTCGGAGGTGTGTGGGATTGGTTGGAGATGAACTGATGTTTGGGGACTTTCACGTTTGAAATGCTTGTATAGCTATTTCTTGATCCGTGAACAAAACACAATAGGAAGAGCTTTTGTTAAAAAAATTAGAACAGTCCCGACTGAGTCAGTAATTAATTCAGGCCACCATTTGCCTCGTGATACTCACCCAACTCCGTACTATTTCACGTCCTTCCTATCCATCTCTTCCACTGAATTAACCAAATCTCGCTGTTCCTTTTTTTTTCCTTTTAATTACTATTTTCTTCGTCATACTTTTGTTTTCCTCGATGGCTTAACAAAATTTACCGTGCTGAAGAACACCAATTCTTCAAAATTGCATCTCGATCTGCTATTGTTTACTAATATAGATTCATTTCTGTTATTTCTGGCTTCTTCCCATAACGGCTTCCTTTATATTAATTTTGCTATCGTCTTATTCAAAACTCCTTCTTTGCTTGTGTGTTTCTACATTTATACGATTGACTTGAGTATTGGATTTGACTTCATTGCTTTTCTACCTTTTATTGCCAAACTTTTTTTTCCCTTTATTTCCCTGTTATTAAATTGTGATTATAGATCTCCTCTTACTTTGTGTTGACGTTTATGTTTCTCTACTCTCTTTTATTATTCGAATTCTATGCTAATCTCGTTGCTTGCATCCATGAAACTTTCAAATCTAACCTTTTACTGAGTTTTTTATATTGATCTACTTCAATTTTAAATCAAAGCATACGAAAATCTAATCAGTATACTTCGTCACAAACTTGGGCATGTTCTTTGAAACAACTGAATACTATGGGTATTGTTGCCAAAATTCATAGAGTGAAAAGCTTTATGAGGCCAGTTAGTTACTCTCTATGGACTGGAGTCATATTATTCATAGTTGTTGCGATTCTGTTAGGAGCATTTACACAATCTTTTCTTGGTGTAAATATATTGGGTACAAACCAAGAATTTGAAGTAATTCCAAGAGCACCTTCTAGAGGATTAGGCAAACCTCCAATTTTCGGTTATTGGATTTCTGGAACACGTGGAGATGGCCAGAAGATTTTGAGGCTTTTGAAAGCAATATATCATCCAAGAAACAGATATCTTTTACATTTAGATATTGGCTCTTCACAGACTGAGAGAATAGCTTTAGCTAGATCGGTTCAGTCTGAGGCAATATTCAAAAATTTTGGTAACGTTGAGGTTATTGGAAAGACATATGCAGTGGATAGAACTGGGGCATCAGCAGTGGCTGCAGTGCTCCATGCAGCGGCTATTTTGCTCCGAATATTCCAAGATTGGGATTGGTTTATTACATTGAGTGCATCAGATTATCCACTGGTTACACAAGATGGTTAGTGTTAAATTTTCTTCTACGTTAATCTTCTGTTGTTGATATGTAGCTTTTGGACCTATATACTTGTAGAAAGCCTTCGGTTAGACTGTTTGATCTGGCTATCCAGAAAAGAAAATCAGGTGTTCTTTAGTGTGCAAGTTGGATGATCATCGTTATCTTTATTTCAGTAAGTAGTTATATTTGTGCAGCAGACATATCAAACAAAATTTAAAATGTGAACTTTGGAAAATTCAACAATTTTTTGAATAAATGTGACAAACTCATATATATGAATAAATCTAAGGAAGTTTTCATACTGTTTTAATTATATAAAGACAAATGTTAATGCATGCTCATAAGATTTGTATACTACATAATTCTTTCTTGATATGCGAAGTTATCATTCTCGTTTATTTTTGTCTTGTTTCTGTTTGCCACGCTATATCATTACCAATCATTAATTTTAGGAAGTTCTCCATATACTGCTTGAATTTATACACTATCAATGAATATGATGAATTTCCCATATCCCAACATCAGTAATATCTATTCATATCTGTGCTTAAAGCTTGTTTTATTTTTGTGAACACATTTTTCCCTGTACTTTTGATCAATTGAAAAGACACTAAGTCATCCGCCTCGACTATGAGGCATGGGATATGCTTTTGATAGGATATAAGTTTTGTTGTCAAACCGTAAATGCCCAAATGATTGTCAGTACTTATAATTTATAATCCTTTCCAAATAAATAGTCACTAAAATCTGTGTGCTATGATACTCTTAAGTAGAAAAATATTACCATATCTTTGAGTTTGACATACGTGATGGCCATGTTATATGTTATTTAATAATTATTGTCATTGACACCTATGCTTTTGCTTCATAGTGAAGCAAAATGTTACTACCAGTGAGGTTTTGAATTTGAGACATGATCTTTGGGTTTGATTATTATTTTAGATAATCCCTCTCAAAGTGTGTGACTTATGGTTCCCGTATTGTGCACTTGATTATTTTTAGTACGATGATCTGCTTCAGTGTATATTGGGAATACTTTTTTCAAATCAAACCGTGTAGGAAATTGAGTTTTCAGATGTGATTTTTTTTTGTTCGGCACACAGAATTATTTGAATGTAAGTTTGTATACTAATATTATAAATACTTTGATTGATTTAACTGATTGTGGATCTTGGTTGCTGTTTCTACCACTGAATGACCTCTTATGATTTCTTTTTTTTCCCTTTTAACTGATTAAGTGATTTAGTCATTTGCATACACGTCTAAATCTGTATTTAAACATATATTTAAAAATTAAGTAGTTATAGAGTACCTCTATTTTAATCATTTTTGTATTGAACACTGAAAGCTTTATTGAAAAATAACACGTGTTTGGAAATTATGATAGTTAACAAAATGTTTCTTACTTTCCATGCTAATTTATAGGCTATTCCAAGAGGATAATCTTCAGTTTACATGAATGTGAAACGATTTTAAAATTTGATTGTACATTATATTTGTGTATATAAAGCAGTGTGCACTCTGTTTCTAATAGTTTTAGTTCAATGCAGATCTTCTACATGTTTTCACTTCTGTGCCAAGAGACCTCAACTTTATCGATCATACTGGAGACCTAGGATGGAAAGAGTGAGAATACATACACTTACAAATTAAACTTTTCAAATATCACGGGAATTTATATTAGTCCTAACCACTAATATTTTAGTAAAAATAATGCAGGGCTGGGAGGTTTCAAAAACTTGTTGTCGACCCAAGTCTGTATATGACGAAAAATACTCACTTCTTCTTTGGTACGGAAACAAGAAAAACTCCTGAAGCATTTAAGCTTTTTACGGGTTAGTCTTATCTTTACATCTACACTACCCTGCTTGTTTCTTTTGACAAAACGGAGACAGATTATTCTGAGGAAAATGAAGACGTTCATACTTCATAGTTGAACGTACAGAAGTAAACTAAGTTACACAACATTAGGTGTGCATAAAAATCATGAAAAATAAGGCAAAACTTTTGGTGAGAGATTCTGTCATAGCATATTAGTCGTAGATCGCCTTTAGCTATCGGGTATGCTCTACTTTATTACAAGATAGTTCATTACAATGAAATATCTGTCCTTTTTGTCCTTTTTAGCCTTAAAACATCATAGATGTTATTACATGTCTATATGAAATGGTCTTCTTTTCTTACAAATAAAATTGCAAACTAAAATAAGGCTGTTGTAATTTCTCAAAAGTATGTATAATTCAACTTCTTCATAGATGCAAAAGCATGTTTCTTGTAAAATTTAAACAGGATTATACTGTTAAATATGCTTTGGAGCATTACCCAACTTAGATGGGTTTACATAACATATAAATGGACGTAGAGGCGACAATACAAATATGGAAAGATGATGGAAATGTAACATGAAAAAATGCAAGAGACATCATGAGTATTAGAAATACTAAGATGCTGATATTCTCGATCTCCCTTCTTCTTTTTTTCCACGTACGCACTAAATCTCGGTCATCCATTACAATAACTTGATCATCCACAAATCAATGGTTGAGATGTAGGTGAATAAATGATGACATGTAAATGAAAACAGCCGATTTGAGCTCATTACCAAGTGCAAAATTATAGATTATGGTTCCAAGTGCTAAATACTTAACGTTATCATTTGACATATTGTTGAGATCATAAATGTTATTACATGTTTATGTAAAATGGTCTTATGTTCTTATAAATATGAATTTCAAACTAAAACAAAGACTGTTGTAACAGGTTCGCCGTGGATGATCCTAACCCGCTCCTTCCTAGAGCATTGCATATACTCCACCGAAAACCTCCCTCGTAAGCTACTAATGTACTTCACAAACGTGCCCTACCCGATAGAATCCTACTTCCAAACGGTCATATGCAACAGCCCTGAGTTCAAAAACACAACCGTAAACCACGACCTGCGCTACTTCCTCTGGGACGACCCTCCAAAGCTCGAGCCCATCTTCCTCAACCGATCCCACTACAAGTCCATGCTCAACAGCGGAGCTGCATTCGCTCGACCTTTCCTTGAAAACGATGCGGTGCTCAAGAAGATAGACGAGGGCGTGCTGAAGAGGTCGCCGGATGGTGTGGCTCGAGGAAAGTGGTGTGCAGGTGAGGATAATGAGTTGTGCTTGAGTTGGGATTACGTCGATAAGGTTAAGATTGGGAAGAGGGGTAGGAGGATGAAGAGCCTTGTGAAGGAGATTGTGGAGAATGAGAGGTTGCATTCGAACCAGTGCAGGTTTTGAGTTTTGATATTTGTATAGAGATTTTTTTCTCAGGTAGATGGAAGTTTAGAAGGATACTGTAGTCGGAATGGTCTTAAATTTTGTGATGTTCCACTGTTGGGATGATATGGATGAATGATCTTTGAATACGTGTACACGGATATGATGATATTCTGTTTCTTGAACAATAAAGGATTGAGATTACTGGATTACTGGTTGTTATTTTCAATTGAAGCTAGATTGATATAGGCAGTATATATATTTGTTGTAATGAAGTATTAAAACATTTTAATCTCATTTTGTTCGATCAGAGTAGAAGAGTGACCATTTATTTTCAAGAAAGTTGTTTGTTTTGTTGGAGACCAATTCTAGAAAGTTACCTTGCACTTTCTAATTTAGTGATTATCTACTGTAGATGTGTTAAATAGTCACGCATAACACTAAACTTTGGATTCAGTTGATTTTTTTCTTTATTTAAAGACATCTTACATTATACCGACATTAAATGAAATATATGTTATAAACTGGCCAGTATCAGTACTTAATAACGTCTTTCTTTTTTCTTCTTCATTTAAGTGATATAAAAATGCTAGATGGTTAAAGTATTCTCTATTTAGAGCATCTCCAACGAAGGTATATTAAGGATTAATATTAAGGCAAACTCGCTCAAGCAACTCCAACCGTAGCTATTAGGATAAATTTTCTATTTAGGTCATTTTTGCAAAGTTATTACAAATTTAGGCCAGTTGCGAAACTATTTACAAAAATAGGACAGTTTTGACCACAGCAGCTGCCATGTGTACTGGCGGCATTTCAAATGCCGTCAGTACACGTTTTATTGCAAAACATAGTTAGCGGCATTTGAGATGTCGTCAGTTTGCGGCATTTCAAATGCCGCATCGTTGTGCCTGCTTTTAAGCCAGCCTCCTCTTTCATTTATCACTCCACCCTAAAAAAATCAAATCTTTAAAAAACTCAAATATCCAAATCTCAAAAAAATTTCCAAACTAAGGACTGAATAATATATATTATAGTTAAATTTTGATCGAAAGTAGATATAGTCGAGGAGCAACACTTATTTCTTCCTCTTGAACAATTTTGGTATGTTATTTTGTAACCCTAGTATTTTTTTTGTGTTTCTGTTATCATATGCCGTTGGGTAATTTATGGAAGTAGTAAAAAAGTTGATTGATTGAAATGTAGAATGGCTCTCAAGTGTGTACCAATGATTTGTTATTATGATGGTGAACTGGTTATTGACGAACTTAATTGCGTCAAATATGTTGGTGGGTCGTGTAAACCAACGAAAGTATTGAAAAGTTATAATTTGACGCAGTTAAAAGAATCGATTTATAAAGCGACTAAGATAAACTCCGATGAATTTGACATAGAGTTAGTGTGTAACTGGCCTACGGGTTCAGGATCGAAAGTCATTAAAATAGTTGATGATGACGATGTGGAGCTAATGTTTTCAGCAACATCAAAATCAATAGAGCTGTTTGTTGGAAAAAGTAGGCGATTGCAAGAAGAAGAACCCATACGAGACCAAGTAGTTAACAATGTAACTGAAGACTACCGTAGAATGGTTGAGACGGTAAGTATTAGTCATAGAACTGCATCTCCGAGTTTTAGTAATCCACCTATGACAGCGATTTACGGTCAACAACAATTCCTTTTTGGATATCTGCCGTGTATGAGTTATCATCAAGACGTTCAGTATAACTATCAATATCCAAGTCAATGCAGCTTTTCACATTTGCTTGGAAGGTGAAATATTTATTTATAATTTTTATGTCGTATTAAAATGTAAGTTATGCAATAGTTGAAAGTTTTGTTGTTCTATATGCAGTTATCTTCATTATCGATCAACACCGTCAAGTAATGTCAGACCATCAAATTGTCATATGTCTTCTTATATGTATCCAACTCCATCTGAGTTATATGATATAAGTCAGAGCTATTTGTTTAGAATAAGCTAACTTTGTTAACTATTATTTCTAATACGGTGTTTAAATTAATACTTTTTTGTGAATTACAGATTTCCCACACATGATATTGCGACACAATCTAATATCGAAGTGAAGAATGTGAACGTAACCGCAAACGAAGCAGATGTTGATATTGAAATGGACATGGTTGTAGGTGAATATGTACATGACGATCCCCCTGTAAAATAGTATGGATGTAGTGAATATAGCGGAGAATGACGTGTCGTGGATCGGTAGTATGCAAGTGAACAATGATGCTTTGACCTATGATTTTACGGTCGAAGACAATATTCCCGAAGACAGTGATGAGGTGGAAATGGAGGTACCTTTGGATGATGATCTGTGCAATGCACAAATAATGGCTAGGTCTATTGTTGCAAATCTTGAGTTTAATAATGAGTTATTTTCAACCGTTAGCGTTTAGAGTAGCTTTAAAGTTGGTATGATTTTCGAGATGAAAGCTAAATTGTTACAACAGTTGAGCGAATGGTCAATTCTACATGCTGTGTCTTTTAAAGCTATAAAATCAAATAAAACCAAATACATTGCCGTTTGTAATATAGATGTCAACTGTCCATGGAGAATTCATGTTATTGTTTCAAAAATATCCGAGCAGAACTGGTGGATTATAAGGAAATATCCAAGTGATCACAACTGTGTTAACCCAATAGTGAACTCCACTCACAAGCAAGCGACTTCTAATTTTCTAGTATCAAAGATCTTACCTTTCATGAAAGCCGATATGAATATAACAGTCGGGACGGTGCAAGTATTGATGGAAGAACAATTGTTTGTGAAAATTAGTTATATGAAGGCTTGGAGAGCTTTGAGTAAGGCGGTGGAAAGGATTTATGGTGATTTGGGCAGAATCATATACCACTCTAAGACAATATTTTGCTGAAATTGCTAGAACGAACCCAGGAAGCGTTGGACATGTTACTACGGATGACTATGGAGTGTTTGATCGAGCTTTTTGGGTCTTTGGCCCTTGTATTGAAGGTTTTGTTCATTGTCGTCCATTGTTATGTATTGACGGCACTCATTTGTACGTGAAATACAAAGAGACATTACTTGTAACCACTGCTGTTGATGCGAATGACCATCTATACCCTTTGGCCTATGCAATTGTAGAGTTAGAATCTGGTGATAGTTGGGGGTGATTTTTTGCTTGCATGCGGTGGTTCATTAATAGTGTTAACAATCGACGAATTACATTTATTTCTGATTGAATGAAAGGAACACCGACAGCATTGGAAACAAAATGGGGTTTGCCTCGTAAACACCGCTTCTGTTCTAGACATCTAAAGGCCAATTTTCAAGCTGCAAGATTTAGAGAAAAATGACTGATGGGCCTTTTTTATACCATGGAATGTGCTGCAGAGGAAAGCCGAGTACAACAAAATCCGAGAAGAAATCAAAACTACAAGCAGTAGGGCACATGACTGGATAGAAAGGAGTTTGGAAGGAAAAGAGAAAAATTGGGCATTATGTAAAGATGATGGCAGTCGATTTCATGTCATGACCACTAACTGCGCAGAAAGTTTCAATGGTGTACTTAAAGGAGCTCAGTCTTTACCTGTTAAAGCTTTGGTTGCACGCACCTTTTTTAGGTCGGTTGATTATTTTTGTCAAAGAAGAGAAGCAGCGGGAAAACTTACAACCCGTCTTACTCCGAAGTGGGAAGCGAAGATTGCCGATAGAGCTAACGAAGCAAGGCGTACAAGAATAATTCGCTTTAGTTAAGCTGAAAGGCAAGTTATGCACTATTTCGGTGATGAATTCAAAGTACTGATCAACGGTAACACTTGCTCATGTACGTGTAACATACCTCTATTAGAGCACTTACCTTGTACACATGTTATGGCCCATCATGACTTCGCTTCAACATGGTATTCACCTGAGAAATACTTGGCCGCATACACCCCCGAGTTTTCATCCTGTCCCCGATAAACGCTATTGGAGTTTAAGCGATAAATCAGTTTGTCCTACCTCTTGTAGCTAAAAGGCGACCAGGACGTCCACGTTCTACTAGAATTAAATGCACAATGGACGAGATGCAGACTCCTAGAGGAAACAGGTGCAGCAAATGTGTTGTTGTGAGTCATAAGAAAAATCGTTGCACTTTGACAACGTAATGTTTTCATTTGAGTTTGGTTGTATTTTTAGATCGACCGTAATCGAATATATTCAAAGACAATTGTTTATGTTATCAAATTTCGACATTTGAGTATGGTTGTATTTGAAAAGTTGTATTATTAGTATTATTTTGACAATTTCATAGTTGTATTATTTGGCTAAATGAAATAAAGCTGCTGGATATGCAGCAAAGTAATAGCAGAGGGGCATTTGAAATGCCGTAACGTGAGCGGCATTTCAAATGCCGCCAACTGGTTTTTAAGTAGGAGGGATTTGAAATGTCCCGCACGGAACGACATTTAAAATGTCGCTATGCTATTACTTTGCTGCATATCCAGCAGCAGCCAAATTCGAGTAGCAAATACCAACACATTACATTGACGTAAATTCGAATGTACATGGTTCGAATGTATCTAAATTAATTCGAATGACAGTACATTACAATAGCATAAATTCGAATAGCAAATACCACAAGATTCGAATAACATTACATTAGACATTGTTCGTACCGCATAGATAACATGTAGACATCATTCGTACTACGTAGTTAAAGTTCACTTTTCCTTCAATGGTCTACGTGGCCATAACGCTGAATACTTGTATCCATAGACCAATAATTCGTTTGCATATTCAAGATTCAACTTCTACAAACGACTATTTTTTGCTTGCATCATAAAGTGTATTCAACCCCCCTAGGGCACATTTCAAGATCTAGCCACTTAAAAAAATTGTAGCAGTCAACTTGATGAAGCCGTATCTTATGATCGTTGTACCCACCACATCGGTAGAAGCAACGTCCTGCATTCCTCTCATTTCTACAAACAATTACGTTACATTCATCTTCACAGTAACAAAGTACACACGCAGGTTGCGCGCTTGAACTAGCACGATTGAGATTTTGACGACCAAGGGTGCCTAAAAGACGTGCATGTAGTGATTGTTGTTCCAGTCTTTCATTCACGACATCCATTGTTGATGTTCCATTATCCACAGCCAGCGGAAATTCTTCAACTTATGTCTCTGACATTTGTGATGTAGAGAAAATGTCGGAGCGGCATTTGAAATGACGCCTTTGTGCGGCATTTCAAATGCCGCTATGTTACTTACACATCCAGCGACATTTGAAATAACGCACAAGGACGGCATTTCAAATGCCACTCTGCTAGTTACACACGGCATAGCAGCGGCGACCCCATTATACATGCTACACAATTACACGGTAAACAATGACATAAGAATCACAACTATATTCACTACGAACTAAAGTACAACGAAAAACAATACTACAACCGAAAGGAGTTTTCAACCCAATCTCCATTACAAACATAAAAACACTACAATCACTACTAAAGACAATCCAAAGTACACTACCCTCTCAAATGTTTTAGTTCGCGAGGAGTTTTCTTTTTCGATTTTCTTTGCTTCAGCATGAATTCCTCCTCTATAGACGAAACTTCTTCACCGCCCTCCTCTTGTGTTCCTTCCATATGGGGTTGAGATGGCCCAACCGGATGCGTACGTTGGGAAGTTATTGCCTCGGAGCTTTCGCTCATACCTTTCTTTCGTCTTTGATACTTTCTCTTAGGTTCGGGGGTCGGTGGGGCGGATGCAACGTCCTCAAATGGTGCGGCATGTGCAATATTCTCAATAAGGGGTGGCGCTGCAGGAGGAGGGAGAGGTGGAGGCGGGATTGGTCTTGACATCTTATTCTTCGCCAAACATGATCGTAGAATTTGTTTGGGCGAGAAGCATTTTGCCTTATTTTTTTTCGGGAACCTGCATATAACATATACCATAATTGATTTTACAACTACTTTAAAAATTGTAAATTTAAATACATACCACATTCTGTTCAAGCGAAGCTCTTGGAGTGTAAGGAGCAACATCTTGTTCAGGCACTTCCTCTCATCTTCTTAACACATAACGTCGAGTGATATTCCAATACAAACTATTGTACTCCACATCAGTCAGCATGATCTCATGCTCATCTTCCGCAGCTAAGAAGCGGTTATTACATAACTCTATCATCATTTCAAAGTCATCTTCACCATATGGAAGAGTATAATATGGAGCAGGATACGGTAAGTGTTGGTAAAGACCAAACTGCCTCATCACTCTATCGGGAAGATGGTATGCAAAATCGCCAAAGCAAAATATCATCAGTCTTGCCCGTCATAACTGTCTCACCTCAGTGCACAAAGCCGGAAGAGCATTAAGCTCTGCCTCAGTGTATGGAGTCCACATAACTGTGTTATAGTCCAGGACATCAAACTCGTTTAGATAGAACGCCAAATTCCATCTGGGATTCATTTTGGTATTCTTTGGTCCAATCCATCTAAAATAGCAAAAAATTATACAAACTGTTCAAAGTGTATAAGTTGATACAACCGTACAACCAACATATTTTACCTCGATCCATATGGTTTCGATTTGTTGATTATTGGTCTCTTCATAGTTATACGACCGATCGGAAGATAAGTCTAAGACCATAGCTGCAAGAGTATAAGTTGTATTTCATTAATGTTTACGACATATACAAATATGAATTAATGAATAACTATGACCGTACCTGAACTAGAGTCATACAACCACCGACAAACCGTTGTTGTACCAACGCTACTTTAGTAAGCTCTGTATAAGTGAAAGCTAGCACCGCACTACCCCATGAATACTGCCGACAAGAATCGAAGTCTTCTAACAATGGGAGCTATTGAAGGGCCACTCGAGTTTTCGATCGATCGCAAAAAAGACGTTGAGTAATGATGTGCAAAATAATAGCGCGGTCGCGCTGGGCGATCTGCACTGGAGAGGCACGACGGGGAATATCATCGGTCAACTGCTTCCTAAACCAAGTGGCCACTATCGACTCATTCCCCCATCTTACGTCTTCTGGAGGAAACAGACCAAGCAAGGGCTCACACAAATCCATATGATTACGTGGGAAATTCAGTTTCAGAATGAGATCCCCGTTAATCGGTAATTCAAGCAACACAGCTACATCTTTTAATGTGATGGTCACATCACCTACTCTGAGATGAAATGTACACGTCTCGTATCTCCATCTATCGATCAACGTTGTCAGAAGATTACGATAAAGCTGTGTGTATCACAACTTATGAATAACACTGAAACCGGTCCTATCTAAAAGTTCCAACACACCAGGATGCGCTGACGTGACAAGCTTTAAGGTCGAAGAATGGTCAATAAATCTGTCCGGCTCAACCGCCTGTTGAAAATTAAAACAAAATGCAAGATATATGTCATATACTAACATATTGTCAAAATGCAAAAAAAATTATATCAACATGTCCCTCCATCAAATCGTTATTGCTTGTGCGGTGTTGAGCTTGTAAGTAAAGAAAGCTATCATCAATCGGTCCGGGTTCCATTTCTTCATATTCTACCACAATAACAAAACCAAATCAAATTTATAACCTAAACAATCCTTATATACAATCAAGAACCAATCAAACAAATGTTCTACGCGCACAAACTACTTCATTGTAGTCTAGAAATAAAGATATATACCTTAAAAACTTTTTTTTCTTTTTCTAAACCCTAAAATCAAAAATTCTAAATTTGAGATAAAAATGGAAGAATACAAACCTATAGGAGGTACTTGAGAGGATGAGGAAGTCATTCTTCAATTTCTAGCCTGCTTCAATGAGTTTTTGAGTGAAAAAATTGATTTTGGGAGAATTTGGGTGTTGGGTTCGGATTTGGGGTTTTGATTTTTTGATGGTGGAGTGATAAATGAAAGAGGGGGTTGTCTTAAGCAGCAGGCGCACAATAGGGTGGCATTTAAAATGCCGCAAACTGGCGGCATCTCAAATGCCGATAACTATGTTTTGCAATAAAACGTGTACTGACGGCATTTAAAATGCCGCAGGTACATATGGCAGCTGATGTGGCCAAAATTGACATATTTTTGTAAATAGTTTCGCAACTGGTCTAAATTTATAATAACTTTGCAAAACTGACCTAAATAGAAAATTTATCCTTCCTATTACCCTTTATATTCAAGGACCAATTCAAGATCATGAATTTGCCCCGAGCGCTGCTTAAATCAGCATCTAACGTTGGACACTGATTTAACAATGCCCAGAGTAAGGCACTGATTAAATCAGGGCGTATTTTTATAGCCGTTCCCAATGGCTCCCTCCCCCCAAACCAAAAAAAGGCTATATTTGAACTTTTCAGCTCTTAAAATAAACTACTTTCACTCTTCATTTCCATACAAAACTCTTCGCTACTTCATCCTCTAGCCCGCATTATCTTCAAATGTCTTCACCGTTTGAAAAGTCCACGCATCCTTTCAATTCTCAAAACTACATTTTTGAAGACGACAACGAGGCACAACCAAGTACTCCTTCGAATCAGCATTCATCCAACCCATGGCGAAGCAATGAGAACTTCGACTTATGCAATATCACTGTCATTATACCAAAAACTCGATTAGGGGTAATGAACAAAGCAGGGACAAGTTTTGGAAGAAAATAATGAATATCTTCAACCTTAAGCATCCTGAAAGCACACAATCTTTGTCGGCGATTCAATGTCGATTCGGAAAAATCAATCGTCAAACTAAATTTTATGAATCGCAGATTTATAAAATAAAAAAAGCAAATCCTAGCGGAATGGGAGGCGAAGAGCATTTGGTATGATTTTTGATTCTACTACTTTGTTAGTGTTTTAATTTATTACTAATTTATTTCAATTTTGATTATCAAAAAAGAATGACGAACGAGGAATTCATGAAGCTTTTTGCAAGAGAAAATGGTGCTAAAAAAACCCACACTATTACCAATTCCCGAATCATTATGAGTTACTGATGAGCATACCGAAGTGGAACTCCGATAATGCTAAGAGCCTATGAGACGTTCAAACAAAGACGAAGGGAAAGAACAAAGCATCAAAATCATCATACTTGTCTAGTCCAGGAGATTCATCATGTAGAGAAACTCAGTTTGAAGGAGAAAACGAGACGGATGTGCTCACCCAGAGACCCGATGAAGATTATAGACCAATGGGCGTCAAAGCAGCAAAGAGAAATAATAAAGTTGATGTCGCTGTGACCACTAAAGTGAACGCCGCTAATGAAATACATGAAAGAAGACATCATAATAGAAGCATGCAAGTGCAGGAGAAGATCGATGAGTGCGTAAGTTTGCAGATATTGAACAACAGAAGTTGGATATTGAATGGGACTGGTAAGAAAAAATGATTTTGGATAAAGACTTGATGGGAATAGATGAAATTCAAATGCAATATTGGATGGAGCGCAAAAGACAAGTACTTATATCT
The DNA here is from genome assembly GCA_030737815.1 of Allium fistulosum. Taxonomy (NCBI): domain Eukaryota; kingdom Viridiplantae; phylum Streptophyta; class Magnoliopsida; order Asparagales; family Amaryllidaceae; genus Allium; species Allium fistulosum. The sequence goes on from CM060901.1 coordinate 1,512,903,902, forward strand.
AAGTTCCCTCAACTGTAGTTTGTTGTAATCTTAGCATTGTATAAGTTGTATTATTTTCAGTGTACTTTGAGTTTATGTCAATTTGTTGTATTCAGTTATTAACTAATGTTCAACTCTTTTTTTTCATTCGTACAAAGTTTATAACCAAGCTAAATAAGATTTTGAAGGAAATGCATTATAGTTGGTAAGTTAACTTAAATTACAAATACAAGACAAATGCATTCACACATGACTAATTAGATGTAAAATTGAACTAACAATCTCTAAGTAATTTCAAATATGATTCATAAGATCTTTTTATAGCCGGTTGTGAAGTTGTGCATCTCGGAATGAAAGTTGGCGTTCCACGTGAATGTTGAAAGCTTCTTCGTTTATAAGAATGTCATCTTGAAATATTTCCGGCATTTGCGCTGCACCATCATATTCATAGTGATGATGTTCTTCATCCATATCTCTTTCGCCTTCAGTAATTATATTATGTATAATAATACATGCAAACATGATTATGGATATTTTTTTTCTTGAGACCACAATCGACAAGGATTACTAATCATTGCAAATATGGATTGATGAATGCCAAAAGCTCTTTCCACATCTTTTCTTTATACCTTTTGCATCACAGCAAACTTTACTTGCTTTACTATTATCGGGTTTGGACACGTTTTCACAGTGGTGCTCCATTTTGGATAAATCCCACCACCAAGATAATATCCATGGTCGTAAATGTTTTGCCCAAGAGTAAATGTCATTATAGTTACTCGGCTAAGTGTCAGATCATTCAATAAGTGTGAACTCTCAATAACATTTAAATCGTTGCTAGATCCATGCATTCCAAAGAAAGCATGCCATATCCATAAATCATACGAAGCAACGAATTCCAAAATAATAGTTGGTCTTCTTTCTTTACCATTGTAAGCTCCATAGTATGCTTTAGGGCAGTTCTTCCATTCCCAATGCATACAATCGAGACTTCTTAGCATGCTAGGTCATCCTCTGCTCTTGTGCATTTCTCTAATCTGCACCACATCTTCCTCATTCAGTTTGAAGATCTAAGGTACTCAGTGTCGAATACGTCCACCACAGTTTGGTAGAATTTGTCAATGGTTTCTAATGCGGTACTTTTTGCAATCCGATATGCATCGTCCAATGCATCTAAGAGGGTGGCATAAGCTAACATTCTCATTGCGGCGGTCATTTTTTGTTCGCCGCTAAGATCCTATGTTTTTGCAGCATTTGGTTTTTGAATAAAATATTTATTGTTGTTTTGAATACCTGCTAAAATTCTCAAAACAGTTCTCTTCTCATTCTGTATCTTCTCCTGAACATATCTGGTCCATAAGTGCAATTTGGATTGAAGTAGTCTTGCATGAGACTTTTACGAATAGGCAGATTGATTACGGTTTACATGTTTCCGACCAATCACTGATCCACCGTGTTTTCTAGATGTGGAACCATAAGATTCATGGCATATGTAAATTATTTCTTGCATCTCCCCGGCTTCCTCTCGTAGGATATCTTCCTCCTCGGAATCACTATCGAACGCCATAACAATTGAGAAAAGATGAAGTGTTCTCAGAATTCATTGTAGTATTTAATTTTATGCTATGAGTGAAAGAAAAAAATTATAATATGATGTGTGCAATGGATTAAAGTCCTTATATATAAGTGAAATGATATGTTTGGTCATCTCAAGCATAGCAAGTGGCAGACAATAAATTTAGAGTGTTGTCATCTGGACTTTAACAAGTGGCATACAACATTAATTGGGAGCATGGTCATCTCAACTTTAGCACGTGGCAGACAAAGACTTCATCTAAACTGTAGCAAGTGGCAGGCAAAGACTTCAGAGTGTTATCATATCAACTTTAACAACTACCAGACAGTATTAATGGAAGCAAGTGGCAGACAAGGACTTTAGAGTGTTGTCATATCAAATGTAACAACTGGCAGACAACATTAATGGAGAGCATGGTCATCTAAACTGTAGCAAGTGGCAGATAAAGACTTCATAGTTTTGTCATATTAACTTTAACAACTGGCATACAACATTAATGGAGAGCGTAGTCATTCAGAATTATTGTATTTAAGTGAAAATTTTATACGTTGTGATGAACAAACATACGTGTTTTTGTTTCTCTATAAGTTTGCGGATGTTTGTCACGTGGTCGTTCAGATCACACTTGATTTGACTGACGTGGATTATGAACTGTCTATGTAAGTGAAAATTTTATACTAAAAGTTTACAACAAATTCAATGGTAAATGAAAGTTGGACTCCGCAAGATTATTTGATATTAATCAAAGCGTACATAGAAACCAATACAAGACACATGAAAGAGGAGTTGAATCAAGATTTTTGGGTTACTCTAAATGAAACATTCAATAATCATCCTGATTGTAGATTAATTCGAAGGATTTTGGAAACTTGAAGTATTTATGACACATTTACTAGAGCTTTTCGAAGATACATAAGCGTCATAGATACAGTGGAGGAAGAAAACTTATTTTAGTTAACACGAGCCACGTTTGATTCACGATATTGTGGGAGTATCAAACTAATTTTGTTGGACATGCTGCATATGGTCTTTGGGTTGACTATATTCGACAACTTGAATGATGTTTGGGTTAGCTATTTGTATTAAGTAAGTTCTATGTACTTTCAGTAAGTTTTATGTGATTTTGAATTCAATAAAAGTAATTAAGTTATTTATACTAAGTAAGTTATATGTATGTTCAATATCTACTAAATAGTTAAGATAATAAAATAACGAATATGTAATTCAAACGATACAAACAACACTAAATACTTAAGAGAATCTGATAATTGAAATGATACAAACAATACAACCTGATAATTGAAACAATACAGACAAGACAATCAATGTTGAAATAGATCTAAAACAAACACACAGACTAATTAAAAAATTGTCTTTGACCATCTGATACTTGCATTGAACCAAATGTTCTCTAGGGCGTTTTAATTTGTTCTTCAAGTTCAGTTGCACACACAACTGCTCGATGAGGTAAAGGATCGTCAAGCCATTGCCAAAAATCACAACCATCTGGAAAATTGCAGCATCTAAAGTGATGTCGACCGATGTCAGTTCCGTTTCTTACAACAGAATACAAAATAGAAACTCCACAGTTGTCGTACACGAGTCCAGAGTCAGCTTCTTGATTTGTCTAAGGTACTTGGTGGCGTGTTTCAATCCTTCTTTGCCTTCTGCCATTGATGCTACGCCGCTCCGCTCTTTGTCTTATACCATCCTCTAACAGCCTCTACTCTTGCAACACTCTCTTATGCTCTCTTACATCCTCATAGCGTCTTTCCTCCATTTCAACATACCACTCGGTTGGTAGTTGGGGGGATAACATATCCGACGGGGTATCGTTCTTAAAGAACCTTCATACGAGTATGATGAGGACAAAGAAGTATGGTTGTAATCCACCATTTTTTTGTATTACCGGTATGATATTAGTGAAGAGCATTATGGTAAGCATTCCAATATAAATAGAACTGAGGTCTTCTATCTCCACTAGCCAAGCAGTGCGACGTTAAAAGCAGTGCGTTAAAAGCAGTGCAATGTTAAAAGCAGTGCAACGTTAAAAGCAGTGCAACGTTAAAAGCAGTGCGATGTCAAAAGCAATGCGACGTAAAAAGAAGTGCAACGTCAAAAGCAGTGCGACGTCAAAAGCAATGCGACGTCAAAAGGAGTGCAACGTTAAAAGCAATGCAAGCATTAAAAGCAGTGGGTACAATGTTCGATATGATGGAAGAATGTTCCACTTTGTCTTTATTAAGTATGCTGAAATTTGAATAAATATGTGCAATGTGAATAAAGCTATATAACGTGACATAACAACGGTAACATAAGTGTAACGGTACAGTACATAAGTATAACATTACAATCAAAGAACGGTAACATAAATGTATTAGTACAGAAATCGATCATCCTATGTCTACAGCACCATCACCGTCGTCGTCGTCCTTCTCATCATCGTCGTCATCCTCATCGTCCGCTACATCATCAAAATTAGCATGACTACTATGATCAAACTGGAATGCTACCAGTTGAGCCTGCAAATTATCAATCTGTACCTGCATCGCCTGCTGATTGAGCATCTGAGTATGAATAAGTTTCATATGCTTAATAGCGGCAGTATACCGTCTATACTCGTCTAACCTGCCTGCATAGTGTAATTACATATTATATATCAATATATGTTTGCTTAAATAACACTCTACAATGAATTATTAATACATTGAATTACCTCAAAAGGCGGGTAAAGTCCAGCAGTGGGGATACCGGCAATCTCATGATCCTGTGGATAAACTATTGGTTGCTCGATAAGAGTACCGCTGATACCATATGCTCTATAATAGGCGTCAAGCTCGACGTCCATGGGTTCTTGAGACTACTGGGATGGAGTGGGATCAAAAGAAAATGGAGATGCATGAACTCTACCAGCGGCTATAAGTGGACCTATATGATTGGAGTTCACTCTTCGAGTGTAGTCAGGTAACATGTACCGTCAGGAACCAACTCTAACCCGGTATCTGTCAAAATCCACATCGGCTATGAAAAAAGCCGAAGCATCTATCCATCCAGTCTACCTCAATCCATGTATATACTGCGATTTAATGGTCTGACGTCTGCCAAACAAGTCTTCACAAGATAACGGATCTCCAGGGATACATAGTTCTCCAGTGGTCTGCAATGAGCATTTATTCCCCAAATACCAAATAGGAAGAAATGCCAGCGGGAGTAAAACAATCCTCTGTAAACATAAGTGATACCAATAGAAAGAGGATGGCCATCATACATATGGCCCGCCTGTGTCATGGAGATCCAATATGAAGCCCATTGTGCCTATAAAAGATTATCCCTGCACCTCAAATCAATCTGAGTATAGGCCTCCATCAAGTCATGCCTAACCCCCGTAGGCGCATGAGAAACTAACTGAGCACGCTCTCATCGTCTCATGCATGGAAAATATGTCTCTGGTGCATGACTAGCTGGCTCAACAATGCGGGGATGTATGTTTGTCGTGTACTCATAGTACCAGCACAACAAAATATACCAGAATCCAAACATCTGCCTAACCTCCCCGAGAGCATATGAATCAAAAGTGGTGTACAAATATCTAAGTATAGAGGAACCTCAATCTACAGTATAAAGCTGATCTAGATCAGCTACAAGATAACCTAATCTAATAGTACCATTTTGGTTCGAGAAGAAGGTCGAACCAAATAAGTATATGAGAAATGCTCCAAATACAACGTCACTCATAGCATCGATGCTCATATGAGCTGTAATATACTCCTGTAGATATGTAGGGGGACAACGCCGAAAGAAACATGACCCTCCTCAAACTGTGGTAGATATATAGTGAAAACCTCAGGGCTCTCATACGTATGATTAAAAGGAAATGGTATCCTATCTGGGCCTCCTATCTCAATCCCAGTCAGCATATAAAAATCAACGGGGTAATGCCGAGCTCAAAATCTAAAAAATGAAAAGTGTGTATCGTAGGCCACCATCTCTCAACTAAGGCAGATATGAGTGGACGATCAAATGATTAAGGTGGTTGAATCTGTAAGAAAAAATCAAAAGGACTGGCCTGCGGCCTATCTAGTATACCCTAAGGAAGTCGATCGTACTGCTATGCTATACACTTTGCCCAATTACCCCGATAGCTGACGTACTGGGACTAAAAAATAAACAGTTGTTTGGGATTATTGTACTAATTAAATACGTAACAACTAATTAATATACTTTGTAATATCACATATCTATATAATAAACAGCATATCATGGTTAATATACGATGAATGTAACAGCCTGTATTAAATGTTATTTAATATTTAAAATTGTACCTCAACCATATCCAAGGCTGTCAATATACGATGCGTGTATCCTTCGGGTAGATCATGCAGAATCCGTAGGTCATCAATCGTCGTCGCAAGAGTAGGAGCAATGTGTAGTGGACCTACAGGCTCCTCTGTTTGCAATCGAACGGTACGTCTAACAATTTTGGTGACGTGTGGCGGCATTTGGACGGTTTTTTTATAAAAAGAAGTGAAAATAAGAAGTTTAAAGGGAGAATTTGTGAGGTAAATGAAACTGGACGCGGGGTTTATAGGCGCCCATCATCGGGTGCTGATTAAATCAACTTCTCATCGTTGGGTCACCCTCTTAATATTAAGGGCCTGAATATTACCCTCTTAAGCCATTGGAGATGCTCTTATGCGTTTTTGTTTGTTTCGATGTATCCTATATTTTAATAGTACAACGATGTTGACATAATATAATATTGTATTTGTAATGTATTTGATGATTTTGAACGTGGACACACAATTTAGATTATTATTTTATATTGTTATGATTTTGTATTGTTAATTTTTATCAAAATTCACAGTACAAAAAATGTAGGGAGATTTTTATCTATTATGATAAATAAAAAAAGAGGCGACACATAAATAGTTTCTAATATTCCTCTAGTTACTAACTTTGTTATCTTATGTTCATTCTCAACGTTTAGAACTATCCTTTTCTCCAGCTAGTATTCAATTTTCTTTAAAGTTTATTAATACTTGTATAGAGACGTATAAACTAATCTTCAGATCTTCAGATCATATTTTTTTATATGTAAGTTCTAACATGTTAAAACATTTTATATTCCAATTTTATTCAATCAGGTTAAAATATTTTGCTGCAGGTGAGTAGATAACATATTATTACTGCAGTATTGAATTTATCATCATCATATTATTATTATCAGTATTTCATCACCATCACCGCAATCACTATTTTTATTATTATCATCATGATTATCATAATCACTAATATCAACAAACGCGTGTTGCAACGTATTGACTAATAAGCAAGAGTGCACATCCGATAAACCTGAAGTAAACACAAACGTAGACGTAGTAGTATATTTGACTATATGTCCATCAGAATAGAAAACAAGCTTTTGAAAATTTAGAAGCAATACGAAAGTAGTTAAATTAACAATCACGAAAGTTACATATCAATGAATAAATATAGATATCCATAAAAAGAACAGGTTAAACATGACATGATACCATTACGTATTTACAATACAAAGTGGAAGAACAAAAAAAATATAAAAACAGGCAATGGTCAATGAAGACATTATTGGTGATGTTGGATGAAAAATGCAGAGATTTTTATTTTAATATAATCTTTGACTTCATGGAGTTGTCTCTGGAAACCAACTCTATAATGATTCTCATATAATATTCAGGTAGGAGATTAACAATGAACCGAAACAAAAATAATTACTACTGTTTGTAATTCTGTAATCAGCATGCAATAATCGTCCAAATAAAATTTTGTATACCAATAAGATTTAACTCATGTAACATGTAAACGTATAAATATACTTTAATACCTATAAAATAACTTATATTATCCTTCGTATCACCACCTTCCAACTCCATCCACATTATAAATCTGCATATCAGGTCCTTTAGGCTTACCCTCAGAAAACTCATCAGGCACAGGAATACCCAGCTCAGCACAGACCAACTGTACAATTTTCCTAGTAACACCCCCTAACGACATTTTATTTACAGTAATCGCTATCGAAAAATCATGCTGCACATTACAGAATCCAGTCGAACCACCAATTCCAGAATGGCCAAAACTCATAATAACGTCACCATTACCGGATTCAAAACTCCTAAAGCCCAGTCCAAAAAGCCCACCCCGTAACACCAAGGAGCTGTATTCACCAGCTCCGATAAATGCATCGATTATGTTAGAACTACTGAACATTCTACCACCACTGCCTATATTTTCACTTTCACCATTGTCGATTTTGATGTCAACCAGCGCATACCCATTGTTTTCACTACTGAGGACAGTGCTGTTGCCTTTAATGAAGTCTTTGAGTCCTTTCTTCTTCTTTTTTTGGGATTTTATTGAGGGGAATTTGGGTATGTGGGTATGGGACCCGAGAGGGGGTTTGGAGAGGGCAGAGTGAGGGGGTGGGATTGCACCACCTGTTGCAAGGGCAGCGTAGTAACGTGCCAAGGCACGAGCTGTCACGTGGCCATTGGCTGCTGGCATTATGGCACGGCGGGCGTTGAGCGTATTAAATAAGACTGGAAGGCTTGTTGCCAGCTGGATTATGTTGGCTTGTTTTAGGCTGTCGGGCAGGTCGGCCCGTGAGCTCATTTGGGTGAGTTTTTCAAGCTCTTCTGTGTCGATTGTTAGTGTCGCTAATCGAGATTCCACACCTGATAAAATATTTTACAATTTAAAATTTTAGTATGTTGCAGTGAAGAAAAAAAGATAGTGATATTGAAAATATGCACATATCAATGTATTATTGATCCAAATCCACTTGCATTTCAAAACATGCCAACTTGATTCAGTTTGATGTTCATTTTACTAAAACTTGGAACTAACTGCATATCTCAACCCAGCTGTTTAAGTTTAGACTTCAAACTGTTGTAGTTTCTTTACCATGTTGGAAATTTTGATTTTGATTTTATTTGTAGAACTTCAATAAACTCTGTGAAAAAGATGAATATTGCTACTTAATATTTGATTTTCTTTTCTTTCTTTTTAAAATTTTTTTACGCATGAAAAGATGGAAAGGAAGAGAGCCAGAAATCTAACATGTAATTTGCCTAATTCAAATTTCTGCAACATCAACAACAACAACAAAACAAAGCCATTATTTCCAAACAAGTTGGGGTAATTCAAATTTCTGCAGGGAGAAAAAAAAAAGCTTTTAATATCTTCCTCGACATTTATTTTTCCCCAAATTCGTGATTTTAACTGGATTTTTTTTACCTATCTAGACCATTTGCATCTCAATATATATGCAGAATTAGGCTCAACAACACCCTTAAACCATAGGACCAATTTGTCAGTCAGTCTAGGCCATCAAATTTGTTTAATAGATGGTTATAAATGATAGTAGTATGACAATAATTTACATCTTAGCAATTGTTATACTTATTGATGAAATGAATCCAATGCATTTGATTGCAGTGTCATTTGAACAATTGCAATGTCATCTGAACCTAGCTCGTGTGTATGTACATATGTGTGTAAATAAAAGTTGTTTTTTAGTTTACTGTAAGAGTTATACTGTTATTTTTCCTGCATTATAAAATTCATTTATATGTCCTATTTATGCCTACTAACAATTTAGGGATTGGTATCAAGTAGCAAGAAACACATAGGCAAAATGGTTTAAAAGCAAATAACAAGCACAGGGAGGAAACTGACTATAATTGTTCTACGACTACTTGTTTCCATGAGCTCAGAACAGTAACTATTAACTAGTAGTAACGTTCCGACAACTCAAAAGCAAGATACATATTTGCAAAGGAAAAACTATACGGTAATGAATTGATACAATCTTGCATCCTAGCCACATTATATTCAGAATACAGTCACCATGATATCCAGTACTTATCTATCATCAATGTAATTTTAAATGCAAACAAGAACAACAGTAAAGGTTCCCTTAGTTCCATTTGAGTTCTAAGCAAATTAATGCTTAGGTTATGTCCTCAAAGTAATGATCATCATTTATCGCCATTTCTGTCTAATAAATCAGGATATTATATTCATTGCAGTTTCTACTCAAAACATGATAATGCTTACCGAGGATATATGCCCACATGATAAGTTTAATAATTGAAGTAGCTTGTATATTAAATGATAAAATTAGTTATACCTGGAGGAATTCCAATATACATTTCGCCTTCGATATTTAGAGGGCGCACAATAGCTTCTTCAAGCACTTCTTGAAATTTCTTTCCAGATGCATGCTATCAAAAGAAATCCATATTTGATGGTAAATAGATTATAAGATGCAACCATCAAAATTTTAAGTTTCAGATGCCATAAGTATTTCAGATGTACCCAAAAAACTCATAAATGAAGTTACAAAAGTGTATATTAGCAAGCCTATTACATACTAATTTCGTAAAAATAAACTATAAACATAGCGTACCTCAATGACTCCACCACACAGCCAGCCAAAAGAAAGGTAATGATATAATTGTTGGGAACCAGGTTCAGTTTTCAATGGTACCCTAGCAATGTGATCAAGAGATTTTTCCCAATCACACAGCAGTAAAGGATTGCTCTTTAAAACATCACCCATTTCATTATGTAGACCAGATGTATGATTAAGGACATGGTGGACCTAGTAATTGAGTAAATGTAACTGGTCAACATTTAAATATGAGCAAAGAATTACTGAATAATCACTTGGAAATATTTACAAACCTTTATAAGCTCTTTTCCATTAATTCCAAAGTCTGGCCAAATACTAGCAATGGTTTCATCATATTTTAGTTTCCTGAACAAAAGTTGTTTAATACAATTGATATGATATTGTATTACAGTAAGATGAGTTCCTTACCACAAAAGATACTGATGATAAAAGCAAAGAAATTATATGTTCAGTTTAAGGTTATATGTGGAACCAAGAAGATGTGTAAGTGATTGTCCACAATGATATCTTTCTTTAAAACAAAGCAAAGTTTAGGATTCGTCAAAGTAAACTACGTCAAGCAAATCATGAAGAGCACAATCAAGAAGGGATATCGGCTCTAAGATTAAATGTAATTATATCAGGATATGAAATACACATACTTATTAATATCAAACTCAAACATGACAATAATAACTTAGAATTACTCATAATAGTACTTACCCATTATCAGCAAGCCAATGTACCATTCCTGCAGTGATCCCCTTGGTTACAGAAAAAACTGGAAATAAAGTATCAGGTTGAACAGGTCGAGGATCATATCTCCCTAGCACACCAGCAGTGGTATCGATAATGACATGTCCACCTTTATATGCACATACCTGAAAGAAAACAACAACAAATATAATTTTATACAATAATAACCATTTTTAAAAATAGAATAATAATAAAAAAAATCTTTACGACACATTTCGAGTTCAAACTTCAAAGATATTAAAGTTCACCTGTATTCCAAGGATTTTCTCACTTCCAATCTCAACTAGAAGCTGTCTTAACTTCTCCTCCACATCAGAATGAACTGGTGTATCATTAATCCACTGTGTGTTGATTGCTGGACCACTTCTCAAGTTTCTATCAACACAAAAACCAAACATTTTATGTGATGAGAATAATAGGTGAAGAGTTTGAAGATCTCAAATTAAGAAGTATAAAAGAGAGCCAAGAAATGGTATGTAGGTCAACTGACTGACCCTAGAAGAGTCGACTCAGCAAAAGGCCTCATTATATCCAAATATACTATCCGAACATTCAAAGTAGATGAAAGACCTGAAAAGGTGAAGATATCGATACTATCAATACTTTTTAAATGTTATCATAGAGTAATCCATGGTTTACAGTTGTAAGTTTACAGTTGTATAATGCATACCACGAAGAAGATTAAGTACTCTCATGAATATAACGGCATCGCCTGGAAAAGCATCAACCTGAAAAGCCAACTTATAAGTATGCTAAGAACTCCAAGTCTTAAACAGTTTGATGGTTCAATTTAAGTACTTACAGGGTTAAAGCGTTGGACTTCCTTCTTATTCATATTCATCTTTTCTTGGACAATTTTCATATTTTTCTCTCTTTGATCATTCAAGGTTTTCATATTTTCCTTTACAGATAGAACAAATAACGCAACTTGCAGATATCAGTGAAAGAGAGAAGATTTTGTATTTACTAGGGAAAAGGAAGGAAAATATTTAACATCATACAAATATATAACTTACGAGTGCTTCAGTTGCCGGTGTAGAGTTTCGAAAAAATACACCGGTAACATCCATGACCTGTTCTGGCATGTCAAGGCGCAACTTGAGCCCCATTTCTTCAAAGGATGACAAGAGAGAAACATGATCTCCCTGCAATTACAATAACAAATTGATAAAACATAAGTTTCCTATATCCTTTTTCCCTTTTCTTTTTCATCCGTTTGTAGATATCAGGTACAATTTCAGCATCTCATGGCTAATATTATATTTAACCCAAAAAACTAATAAGGCTATCTAATTAATCCTGAATTAACAATTTTTTCCAACGATAAGAAACATTTTTTACACATTTTTTTCCCTTCTAAAAATTTAAGTCCATGAATTAAGAGCACCATGTACATTGGCTAATATGTCCTACTCTACTTATCCTCAAGTATTTAACCTTTTACTTTTTTTTGTTTGTGTTACACTGCACTGCATGTATACTCACATATAAAATCACTCTTTTGCAAACACACACTGACAACTGATTCGTTCTAATGGCATCAAAACAGTTCAAATCAATAGCGATCCCTATTTTTGTGAGAATATTTTTAGTTTCCCTTCTGATAATTTTTGGCAGAAATTCTATTCAAGAAATTTTTTTTGAAACATTATTTTCAACAAAACAGAATATTTTAGGTTGGAAATCAGAAAATTTGAAGAAGAAAAATAGACCAGCTGGTATTTGTTTCATCAAGGTTGGAAATCAGAACATTATAATACACTAGTTCACTTAACATATTTACACACACCTCTGCACAAGCTAAGAACATTTTTGCAAGAGCATGTTTCATCGAGGTTGATACTGACTTTGTAAGTCCAAAATCCAACAGAACTGGAAGGTGTGGAGGTTCCTTGCTTACAAGAAAATTTCCTACATCAACAGTACACAAGAATACATAACATAAATACACTATCAGCTCAACAAAACTGTGATTTTTAATGAAAAAAAAGCCACAACTGGCATTAGTATGAGATTAGTCAAATGAATTCATACCAGGATGTGGATCACCATTGAAGAATCCATCTATGTATATCTGATGAGCATATGCACGTGTGATTTCCTCTACAACTTTTTGCTTGTCAATACCATATGCATCTAATGATTCGCTGTCATTCAAGCGGATGCCATCCATATATTGTAGTACAAGGACCCTCTCAGACGACTTCAATATGATGCAAGAGGAGATGATTACAATAATTATAAAACAAGTGGTGTAATTTCTTAATAAAAAGTTATTATGAACTGCACCTGAATAACTTCTGGTATCAACACATTAACAGTGTTTAGATGATTGTTGCCCTCATTGTTACCTCTACAATTTAAATTCTTTGATACTTGTCTTGTATTTTCTGCAGTATAAATTTTTTATGTAATCCTTCTCCAAATATTGCCTCTTAGTATATATGTTTTGAGTACAGCAAAGATAAAAATAACGTAGGAAATATGAATGTGTGATTAAACAATATCAACATCATTATACTTGCAAGCATACCTGCTTCATGGTTGAAATCAAGTTCTTTAGGTGCTTCTTTGCACCATTCATCAATCATCGCGCTGAAGTCATATTGAGGTTCTGCCCATGCTATCCAATCAACAATTGATTTCGCATTCTTCAAGTCCTGCATATCAATGGTTATAAGATGGCATAATTCTTGTGTACAAAGATCTATCTGATATTAAAAATAATAAATTGTGGAACCTCAAGTATGACTTCTTTGATGCCTTCGTGTTGAATTTTGATGACTACTTCTTGTCCATCTTTCAACGTTGCACGATGAACTTGTGCTATCTTCAGTAAATTATATTAAACAATAAATAATTTATTTTTTTTAATATAAAAATGATGACAATAAAGATAATCCTAATTCTTTAAATGTGCACTTACAGAAGCTGTCGCAAGAGGCGTTTCAACGAAACTAGAGAAAAGTTCACCAACGGGTTGACCCAACTCTTTCTTTATGGTACGGTGAACCTGTTTAGCAAAAATACAATATGATAATCTATGTAAAGACAGGTACACGCAAGATATGTTAGGTATGTAAGAAACCTTGGAAATTCGAATGAAAATTAAGAGGTGAAATTATGACTCTAAGGAAGCATTTGCACCTTAATGACTAAACTAAATATACTATGTGAAGAAATATAAAATGCATCTTTGCATTATTAGAAAGAACAATGTAGAAAGATATCTAAAATGCATACCATTTTGCTTTACTTTGCTGTGCAAATAACTTTTTTTTGTAGACAATTAAAATTCACCTCTTTTAGAGGACGAGGAGGAAGAGAATCCTGTAGCTGCCTGAGAAGACTAGTATATGCTTCAGGAAGTACATCAGCTCGTGTAGATAAATATTGGCCAAGCTTTACCCACAAACCTTCCAACTCTACTATCAAATTCAATAAACGCTTAGCATTCCTCTGATGTGTTCTTTCCCATATAGCATCTTTCTTACTTTTGTTCAGCCATTTTGCTCTCTTTTGTACAGCCTATACAACATAAATTGCACTTTACTAGATGGAACAAAAATAATGAACAATGTTAATGTAAATTGAACAGAATAAACCTTGTAGTCCAAGTAGATCACAAATGCAATGGCAAAAACTTTCAATCTCCTCCTGTAAATATTAGCCCATCCCATCGAATGTTAAAATTAATTGATAGCTAGAATATCAAGCCACCGCCCTAGCTCTGGTGTTTCTGGTCAAAAAGAAAAAAAAAAGAAAAAAAAAACGAAAAGGTAAGCATGATGGTATCCATATTCAGTCACTGTTATGTGTCTTTTACATATCAAGGATGGTGTGTGTGATCCCTTGCTAATTATTATTTCAATAAAATTAAAAACACACGAGCGCACAGTTGGTTATAATGTCACATTAATCACTTAAAAGGAAAAGGCAAGGTTTCGGGTACAAAAGTGATTATTTAGATTGAATTATTACCAATCTATAACATTGTGTTTTAGCACTAAACAACATAGGAACATAGGGTACTATAAACCAACAAAAAAGAGGGGGCAATGAATATTCTTAAGTCAGAAAAGGATTCAGAAATGGAAGAACCTCACTGTGATACCACTAATGCAAAGCTATTGATCAATGTTAAAAAAAAAGTTAAAATGACAATAAAGAAGAGATAAATCCTAATCTGTTAATTTAAAAGACAATCTCCATTCTTTTTCACAACAATACATAACCGATACTTATGTCAGATAAGTTAAAAACATTCACTGTGTAACCATTCTAATTTACACTTGCACTAGCGTGGATTTGATAAAGAGTGTGTGTGTATGCACGCACGCGCGCACATACACACATACGTGTGTGTGTGTGTGTGTGTATGACATTGCAAAGAGGATACTTAAGTGACTACTCTCACTGAACCATTAGCTTTTTCGTGATACCAAAGCGAAGGTATTAAACCAAAGAAGAAAAAATATTCTCATTCCCTAGGCCCCTCGAGAAAAATAATATAATGACACCTATAAAAAATACTAGGAGAAAACTCTTCATATTACAATTGATTCTGAAATAAGTTGTTCTCGAATTCAAGTTGACACACAAACATAGGATACAAACATATCAATGGATTTCTTCTCTCAACCACCTTCACACATTTATTGCTCATTCAATATTGTAGAAAAGCTATAAAATGAACTATTGAAGGAGCACATGTTCATTAGTTGATCACACAAAATTAGAAATTTGGCAACTGAAAAAGAATTGGATGGGTTGGGGACACGATGACACATAAGTGGGGACAGGAAAGCACTGCAAGTTGAGCTTTACACAGTTCTCCAATCCATCAAAAATATAGTTTGCCTTTACTTAACTATAGTTTTCATGAAAGACTTGGTAAGATAAGTGCTAGCACTTTGCGTAGCAAATTAGTAAATGTAAACAATATTAAGCTATTAACATCAGTTCATTCCATTCTCCGTGTTATAGAATACAGTTTTCTAAAGACAATACAGCCATCGCTAACAGACTAAAATAGCATAAAAATAAGATAAAGAATATCAATATCAGAATATAAATTTCAGCACCATGCATATATACTAATCGACTACAAAAGCAGAAGAAAGACCCAGAAAAGACTAAATTCTTCAATCCCCATTCCAGTTTCCAAAACAAAAATGAAATACCGATTGTAAAATAGGATCTAACCTCAATAACCCAAATACAAGGTCGCGAATGGCTCAAAATGAGATAAGTTGAGGGCTTTTATTAGCCTAGAGGGTTCCTACAAAAAATATCAAAAAAATCAAAGATGGCACTTGAATTTTCTAAAGAAGACTAAAACACGCGTTGAAATGAATGTGGAAGAAATTGTGAATGAAACAAAATTGATTCTACATGAGAATAACAGATCCTAATCGTCCTTCCACAGCAGCATGATTTTTAACGGTTCTTGATTTCTCCGCGGAGTTCGTTTTCCTTTTCTGGATGGGAATGATAGAAGTAGCTGCCAAGTAATGGACAATGTAGTCCTCCACTTCGGGGAAACGAACTTTCGAATGTATCCTTCTTCACCAACCCGGCAATTTCCTTTCGTGTCATCATTTTCGTCAAAGTTATGCGCACATACGTAGTAGAAATACGTTCACATATTAGGTATCATCCTACCTCCTACGAGCTTGAGTATCTCAAAACATGCAACACCAACATCATCGTGTATTTACAAGCAAGGGGCGTCACTTGAGTTTAGCACGAACATAATACTCTTTACTCAACACCACATTCATTTTTCTCTTATCCATTAAAGTTTCTTCATGTATTTATTTATGATCTTCTTTACATGCTCATTTAAGAGTATCAAGAAATCTCAAAAAACATTGAGTTGCTATTGGCCAATTCGTTTGGAAATTCATCCATTGCTACCGACTTTCGGGGTTTTGAATACGACGATTTTAAGGTCTACAAACAATTATTCGGAGTTAGATAACATTGTTGGAGATGAATATACCAAGAGACGTTTGATCGACGGAAATGTTAATATCAAAATATGATTACAATGTAAAATGATTGTTTTACATCTTCTATCTTTATGTAATTCTACGTCTATTCGTTTGAATTCAAGCGTACAAGGTTTTCGTAGTGCAGAGATGCACTTTGATGGGACATTGGTAAACAATGATGTAGCTCCGCTAAATCGGTGTATCCATTCAGAAGAGTTTATCGAAAGTGGAGGATTGTTTTCCCAACATGTTTCTAAGCTCACTTCTCAATGTAAATCCAATCGTGGAAAAGACAATCAAGGAATAGGAATTGTTCATGTTTTATGATGCAGATTGCTAAATATGTGTGAGTCCATGTTAATCCCACCTTGTCAGAAATGTATTCATATTTTAGTGATATTTCTATCAGTAGTTGTGTGATTGGGTAGTGATTATATGGGATCTTTGTTTTCGATCATGTTGAAGATTACGAAGCAATGTTTTCGGATACTATGTAACCAATGAACCAATCATTAGTAGTTCTCAAGTTCGTAAAAAATAAAGTTACAGCCTTGTAAAGAAATTGGGTATCGTGTCGTGATAAGAATGCTAAAAAGCATAAGCTGTAATAAGTGTAACTGGAGGCTACTTCTCTAGCACTTAACGTTGTGGAACGTTCAAGAGTTATGTTATATTCCCATGATACAAAGTAAACTAATGGATAACATGCGAACATTGGCTGGTATGGAACGTCTTTGTGTTAAGTGTTTTATTCGTTTGATACCGCATATTCAGGAATTGATTATAGGTAATTGTATGTGATTACATTCACAAGTAGAACAAAACCATAACCACCTGGTGAAAATGAGTGGAAAAATCCCATAAATCACTCAGATGAGGATGTAAGATCCCAAGTGACAGATGATCATCACTAGAAATTTTGGATGAACCGAATAGGTCCATAAAGTATTTTGGTTGAATGTTGATTGTATTATGAATTGCTTGATTGATATTGCTATATTTTGCATGTTTATGAAATTACATGTTTGCATAGGAGTGTCGCATGTCCTAACAATTGTGCTACCCCTAAGGGTTAATCATCATTAATCTTAATTTCAAGCATAAAAATGAGATCCTTTTTGTAGTAGTGGTAAATATAGTGATTAAATTTCCATTGCATAATAGTTTTTACAAAATGTTCCCATAATCATCGACATAGACGTGTATATACAACACAGATAGATAATAACATGAGTGTTGAAGATGTCACCATATTCATTGAGCATATTGATAGTCAATTATAAATTTTGACTTTACAAGTTTAGATATAGCAGAAATAAAAGCCTAATAAATAAGAATGCCTTATATATAGTCTTTGGAAGCTTGATCGTACTTTAAAGGAACCTGTAAACCAATCCATAAATTCAACTTACTCAAATGAGTACCTATGATTTTATTGGAAGAACAAAATAAACGTAATGTACCAAACTTAAAGTATGGTGTGAATAATATCATTATATGTAACAAGGTAAAACATAATGGAACCATATGCAATTATGGAATGATTTTGTTAGTATTAGTGAACCATATAAAATAGACACGTTTCATATTATAAATGATAGAGCTAGGGTATGTCCTAGGGGTAATTATGTAATTGTTACATATATCTAACTCGATAACCACTCTTGTTCGAAATAAATTGTGTTCTCTTTCTATTATATACTTGATATAATGTGTTCTATTAATTAATTGATTTAATTAAAAGTATATTTAATAGAGAATCCATAAATGATGTGTTTTAGATAGTAGTTACAAAGTGTTGTAACCATGAGTAGTTTATCATAATAAAACTAAACACACTGTTTTATTCCTAGTCAAGATGTATCGAGAGTGAATATCGATACATCCATTGAGATTAGAGTACATAACGCTCTCCAAATATTGGGTAGTGTATTACTTATGACTGTTGGGGACACCAAGAGGTTACGTATTGATAGTTATTGGATAACTACAGAATGACTCACTCGATAGTTTTTTATTAGTTAATATAACAAAGATCAAACAGAAAATACCGATGTGACAAAATTACACAGTTCTCTTGACTTGAGAATACTAATGATTTTCAATATTTAAGATCCACTTTGATTATAGTTAAATCGTGGCACGACGTCCATCGAACGACTATAATTGGGTCGAGTTGAAACATTGAAAGTGAAACGCTATTCAAGAGAGGATTCATCTCTTCGATTATATGAGGTTGGTATCATGGTCAACTGAAGTCAACTCAAAGTCAACGTCTCTAGCCAGATTAGTTTGGTTAATAATAATTGTTATTGCTGAACCAAGAATTTTGTGTTTGGACTATAGAGTTGAATATGAATGATGTTGAAATTTTGATCATTACCAAATTCCATAAGTCCAAAGTGATATACTTTTGATGATGAGAACTGGTGTATATATTGTCACTATCGGGTAATGCTTGATAAAGTAAAATTGGATTTACCTGACACCAAGTAAGCGATAAATTTAGCCATAATGTCTCACCGCCTACTAAGTAAAGTGTGAACGTTAATATTTAAATTGTTGGATATTAATCGCTAACCAAATTTACGCTTAAGAGTCACACAACCGAAACGTTGAATACACCTTTTTCCACCTGATTTAATTATTTTGTAATTGTTATAAATTAATTAAATTAATTAGTATATATGAAATATTAATTATAAAATTTTATTTGAGGTGTATTGAATAATATTAAATAGTGTGCATGTAATAGTTATATAAACATCAATCGATATACGATATCGATATGCGTTTAACTTGGATTTAAATGTAATAAATATTGTTCGGGCTTGAAGTGGATCTGAGGCTCATATGGGGCTTGATAATTTCGACCATGAAAGGGGCAAGAGAGGCCGGCCATTTGATGGCTTATGGGAGTGGTTTTGAAAGTTTAACAATAAGAGAATTGGTTAGAGAAAATTAAAGATCTTGATCCTACTTTTGCGCTCTACTCTCTTCTATATATAAACATCTTAACCCTCATTTTCTTTTGAACTTTTTACTACCTCCATCATCCCTTTGCTAGTCGAAATATACCCTGCCTCACTCCTCAAATATTCAAGCAATTAAATTCAAATTAAAATCAAATAATCGTTGGTGGAAAGACAATTCGAAAGCTTGCAACTTCAGGTTTGGAACTAGATTCAAGGATTCACTGCTTCATTTCAACATGCAAGCTATATATAAAATTTATACGATCATTGCTCCATATATTGTTTTGTTAAAAATATCAAAAATAGGTATATCGATGGTTTATCACATGTTAATGGTTATATGTATGTGTGTGTGTGTATTAGAAAATTATGCATATTTATTTGCATATGATTTTGGCCTGAAAATAAAAAAAATTAAATTTAAATAATAATATATTATATGATTTTTAAACATTAAATCTAATTCAAAAGATTAGCATAACATAATATATGTTTTAAAAATTTATAGAAAAGCTTTCAGCAAAATAAAAAGATTGTTTTTGAATATATTTTGTATATATGTATGTATATATATATATATATATATGTGTGAATACTATTATTTAATTCCAAATTGTTTATACAAATAAAATATATGTATATATGTTTATTAATAAAATAAAATTCTGAAATATTTTATATAACATAAAATACACATTATAGTTTCGAAAATGATTTTTTAATTTTTTATTTATTCCGTACGGTTTTAATTTATCATAAGTTTGTAATTATTAAATTATTTAAAATCAAAAATTAAATAATAAAAAAAGATTAATTTTTTCTAGTTGAAAGCAGCAGGAATATATATACATACATATTTATTTATATATATATATATATATAATTATAACTAGTTTTATGTTTATATGTAATATACATTTAAATTAATTTAAAACATATAAAAAATTTAGTTTGGATCTCACATTATAAATATTCTAAATTATTTACAAAATAATATTTAAAATAATTTTATAATTTAATTATATTTTTTATATGTTTATATGTATTTATGTATATGTATTTTAATAAATGCTTTATGTGAATAATATACAGCCAATAACGTATATTATTATATAATTATTATTTTATAATTTTACATATATATATGTATGTATGTATTTATATAATATTTCAATGTACATATAATATATACATTTAGACAATCCATTTGTGACATATTTATTGATGTTTTAGATTTATAAAATTTATTTGATTTAATAATATTTAAATAATATATATAGCATTTTTTTATATTTCTGAAAGCTTTTTAGATGCAAAACTAATTTATTTAAATTTTAAAAATATAATTTGAATAATATAGTTTTATATTTAGATTTATAAAACATATGTGATTTAAATAACATTTTTTTAAAATTAAATTAGAATTTTTTTTAAATTATGCCTTGAGTATTATTGAATATATATATATATATGTGTGTGTGTGTGTGTGTGTGTGTGTATGTTAAAAAAATTAAATTAAACATGTAAACAAACAACCATTGTAATACGATGATATACTGATATACTAGATTCGTTACCTATTGATCTAAACATCATATGATATATAATTAATAAAACTTTAATTTATAATTATAAATCCGAAACATATCTTTACCAAAGCATATTGAATACACGTAGAAATGAAGAGATTGACTCCATGAACTAGATTCCAATTCAGCAAGGTGCTAGCTTCTGAACTGATGACCACGGGCTATTGTATAGCGTTTATTTTGTTTGATCTTAGGCATGAAAATGGAGGAGAAGATAGAGATCAATTTCGACCAACAAGGAGAAGGGTGAAGGCTCCAAAAAAAAGTGGTAGTAGAGTGAGGGTTGTGATGCTTTCATAGGGGAGAGGCTAGAGATATAAAGTAGGATCAAGATCTGCTTTTTCCTCTTACTCATTCTCTCCCTTTTATCAAATCAAAACCCAAGCCTCCTTTAGCATCTTATGCCACCCATTCCTAGTCATATCATGGCCAAAATTCCCTTGCCCTATATGGGCTTCAATCCCATTTCAAGTTCGAACAGTATAACTTGCATTTAAATCTAATTTAAAATGCGTATCGATATCGTATATCGATTAATATATTAATAACTATTATAAACATATTTATTAATATTGTTTAGCACATCAAATAAAATTTTATAATTAATGTTTCATATATATTAATTAATTTATAACAATTACAAATTAATTAAATTATTTTGTCAAAGGAGTATTCAACGTTTCAGTTGTGTGACTCTTTAGGTTTAAATTTGGTCAGCGATTAATATCGAACAATTCGAATATTAACGTTCACACATCACTTAGCAAGTGGTGTGACATTATGCCCAAATTTATCGCTTATTTGGTTTTAATAAAATCCAATTTTACTTTATTAAGCGTTACTTTATTATGAGAATTATTTACTCCAATTCTCTTCATCAAAACTGTATCACTTTGGACTTATGGAATTTGGTAATGGCCAAATTTCAATATTGTCCATATTCAACTCTATAGTCCAAACACAAAGTCCTTGATTCAATAATAACAATTATTATTAACTGAAATGCTTTGGCTAAAGACTTTGACTTCGAGTTGACTTCTATTGACTGTGATACTAACCTCATATAACCGAGGAGATGAAATCTCTATTGAATAGTGTTTCACTTCCAATGCTTTCACTCGACCAAACTATACTCGTTCGATGAATGCCATGATTTAACTATAATCAAAGCGAAGCTTCCACATTGAAGATCAACAATATTCTCAAGTCAAGATAACTGTGTAATTTTGTCATGTCAGTATTTTCTGTTTGACCTAAGTTATATTAACCAACAGAAAACTATCGAGTAAGTCATTTCATAGTTATCCAATAATTATCAGTACGTAACCCCTTGACACCCCCAACAGCCATGAGTAATATACTGTCCAGCATATAGAGAGCATTACGTACTCTAGTCTCAAGGAATGCTTAGATATCTAGTCTCGATACATCTTAACTAAGAATATTTAAAACGGTATTTTTATTTTATTATGATAAATCACATGGTTACAACGCATTGTAAAACTATCACAAAACATATCATTTATGGATTTCTATTAAATTAATTAAAATATAACACATTATATCAAGTATATAATAGAAACAAAACATGTTTATTTCGAACAAGATTGGTTATTGAGTTAAATATATGTAACAAATTACATAATTACCCATAGGGCTTACCCCTAACTATATCAATCTCCCACTTGCACTTAGGGTCAATTATGGAATCTCTATCCCATCCCTTTAATCAATTTGCTGAGAACTAATCGAGTTTGACCCTTTGTGAATGGATCTAGTGTAACAATCTCCTCGAAATGGCCCTAATTTTCGATGCAATAAAATCTCATCGAACCTTAGACCCATTCCAAGGCTGGTTGTTGATTGCTAAAAATGAACAATACATAAAGTTATCTATCTATGCGATCAGAATCTCATAGCGGAAAGGATAAAATATAATATCAGAAATAAGTACCCATTTTAAAAAAAATCAAATCTAAAAAACATAACATAACATCCTAATATCCGAAATACAATGTCTCAAAACGACAACATCATGTCTAAAATGGGTACATCAAAATATATCAAAGCATATATGTTATTTAGCAGAAGATGGATCTTAAGGCTAATTTAACATTAGACGGGTGGTGAATAGTGTTTTCTATTTTTTGTGAATCTTTTTGAATTCTTTTAAGATTATAGTTTAAACAATGCAATTAACAATCATAGATTCAAACATAGATAAATATAAATGCAGTGCGAGTAAAAAGGAAAGAACACACCATGATTTTATACTAGTTCGAAGTTACTCCACATCCAGTCTTGTACAATTCCTTGTACGGATTTGTCACTACAATCTCGATTTCAAACCAACAAGACACGACCTCCAGACTTTCCGAGCTCTGGGTAGACTCACTTGATTTACACAGGCCACAAGCATGCCCACTTGAATTTCCGAGTCACCAAGCACACCCAATTGATTTACATGGGCTACAATCACACCCATCAATATATAAGTATGATTTGATAGAGTTTTACAGACACGGGTCATTGATCTTGAATACAAATGATCCTATAACCTCTTAAATAGCACTTTGATCTTGTTTGACCGGGAGAAATGAGAGAGATCAAAGAGTAGTCAATAGAGAATCATATAAGTGGAGTTGAATTTGATTCTAATTGAATTTGAGAAGAATTTGAGTAGAATTTCTTTTAGAAAACAAGAGAGTGAAAGAGGAGATAAAATATGAGAAAGTAGTTAACCAAATATCATTGGTTTTCCCCCTATTTATAAAGAAACAATGGTCATGTCCATTCACGAAGAGATACGACAAAAGACAGTTCCATTCAAAATATGAATTTTGAATACAGTCCATATGTCGACATACTCTATGGGGTTATGTCGAC
Organism: Allium fistulosum; assembly: GCA_030737815.1. Classification (NCBI taxonomy): domain Eukaryota; kingdom Viridiplantae; phylum Streptophyta; class Magnoliopsida; order Asparagales; family Amaryllidaceae; genus Allium; species Allium fistulosum. Next base: position 1,512,928,093 of record CM060901.1, read on the forward strand.
ATACCCTTCGTAATTTTGAAAAACACTTTATAAAAATTATTTTAAGAATATTATGGTTTGTGAAATATTTTGGTACTTTGTAAAATCATTTAAACATAGTTTATACGTATTTTAATTACATCAAAACTGAAGAAAAATTTATAAAATTATTTTTAGTATATTTTAATTATATAAAGGTTTTTATATATAAAGAATAAAGTATAAGTGAATATATTTAAAATCAAAGTTATAACAAATATTATAATATACTTATAAATATTTAGAAAAATTTAAAACTAAAATTATAACAAAGTATAATATTCAAAGTATATTTTAACACACTTTAAAAACTTAATTTCTCAAGTTATAATAAACTCAAAAAGTAAAAATAATTTAAAAGCTATTTTAAAGAATATTTTGAAAACAAGAATTCCCTTTAAAAACTATTTTTGAATTTTAAGATATTTGAAATTGAAAAATCATCTCAAAAGGCAAAATAGAGAGAGAGGGAGATCAAAGAAGTGCTATCAAGGTTTTAACAAAAATTCTACAGCTCTATAACTTATTTGGGAAATCTTGAGTTCTTCAATACTCATGAGTCTTCAATCTCTAACTCTTGAATCTCTATATCAGCCCTTGAATCTTACTTGATACTGTACAGTTTTCGTAATTAACACATGTCTAATATCCTGCACTATATATTATACATATCTTGATAAAAAACATTAGTATCTATATTGAATATAATGTCATATAGTTGTTGTCATCAAAATCAATACCTAAGGTACTAACAATCTACCCCATTTTTATGATGACAACCATGTATATAAAATATGTTATAACTCCCCCTTAATCTATGCCTAGATTATATATTACAGCCCCTTTGTCATCAATCCAAAAATCTAACTAAAAACTCCTCCTGACTAATATATATAATACTAAGACATAAAAGCAATAATAGTAATATAAGAGTGATAACATAAATAACTTGTATTAGGCACATTAATCAATACATTTGATAAGTTAGATAAAACAAGTAAATCAAACCAATCAATCTTTAGACTTCCCTAGAAACTTCTACCCATCCATTGGATTTGAAAATTGGATCCGCTTTGATAGCATTCCAATCTTCCTCATCTTTGTTGAGGGAAGTTTCAGGATTGTTGGTTAGTTCATCTTTGATAAGAGAAAAAATCATCCACCGGATGGCGTAAAAGTGCTTCTCTTGCTCTTTAATCATCTGCATTTAACTTAGTTCTAAGTGTCTCTGATATCTAAGAATGAAGGTCAGAATATTGTTGAACGATTCAAATGTTTATTCAGGATTTTCGCATAGTTTTTGATGTGGAGAAGCCATTATTGAAGAGATAAGTTTATATATGAAAGGGAGAGAAGAAAGTGATTGAAAATGATTATTTTTTGGAGTGAATAGGTATATATAGGGGTAAGAAGTCATTTGAAATAAATAGATGTTTGGTAGTTATTTTATTTGTAATTTTAAATTTTTTTGAAAAATGGCCATTATATGTCGACATGCATGCTTGGCATATGTCGACATATGCACTATAATTTTCAAAACTACTTTATTTTACTATTATATTGTATTTGACCTATACTATTATACTTATATGACTTTCCAGAGATGCTTAACAATGTATAACGGTAGGAAATAGAATTTCATTGATAATAAAGATGAGTACATGAAATACATTAGAAATAGAAGAAAGGTACATATGATTAACACAAACTCAAATTAGAACATCCAAATACAAAGATAGATACTTAAACAAACAACTAGAAACATGTGGATGGAGATGAAGAAGAACCACCAAGCTTGCGGATGAATTTCCCAAAGAATTTATCCATTTTGGTGGAAAGTGAAGTAAACTTCTTTGAAAATGATTTCTTAAGCTTCCTTTTATTGTGAATGATCTTCTCTTGATTTTTAAGAAGATCTTTGTTAGATGGATTAGAAGGCATATTGATACTTTCCAAGGAAGTATCCTCCTCATCTTCTTGTTCTTCCTCCTCGACTTCCATTTCATCTTCTTCCTCCTCCTTTTCTTCCCTTATATCTTGCTCTTCTTTCTAAGCCAATTTTTATTTCTTTTTCACAAGCATTTCTTAAGGCTCGAAAAATGGTGAAATATGCATAAGTGAGATGTTGGCCTTGTCAAATATTTTTCGAGGAATGGTTTCCTCTCCGTTAAGGTCAACACCGAAGTAAGTGAACACTCTACTGAGATACACACCATGAAATAGTGTGTTTTCATGCTTAGAAAGATTTTTGGAAAAAAATTCATCTAAAGTGACTTGAGACCAATTTATGTCGTATTGACCATAAATAGCAAAAAGAGCTTTGAAAGCTTTTTGAGTCGGGTTATTATAATTAACCGTTCTAGGAGTGATACTTTGTTGCAAAAGAAGGATTAAAATTCTTGCTTTTGGATGCAAGTTTTTGTTTTTGAATTCAAAATCATCATAACTTTCCGAACATGTCGTGAATCACTTCACAGTTTTGAAAATCAATGTGAAAAGTTGAAAGGTCCATTCCACTAGATTTGCACCCGAGAATGTGACCCAAAATCTCACGATTTAAAACAATTTGTATCCCCTTGACACTACTCCAAACTTCTCCTTTATTTCTATTTTCCTTTCAAATTTGCTTAAAACATTTTTACTAAATTTGGATAACAAACAAAATCATTTTGAGAAGCATCGATTAAACCAAGGAATTTCATTTTGCAAACAAAGATTGAAAAGATCATAAGTAGGAAAATCTTCAAAAATAGCAAATCTTCCGGGAGAGACTTTTTCGGAAGACATATGCTCTATACAAGCTTGCATGGCTTCTTTTTCATTGAAAATAAAGCATCACGGTTGATGGAATATTGCTTGAGGATGCCATTGAAGAATAGTTTGAAGAGATAAGAGAGTTAATGGTTTTTAAATTTGAAAATAAAAGTGAAATGAATGGATGGAGATAGAGTAAATAAATAAAGAATCATAGGACATGTTCTCTGGTCAAGGGACATCTTTTCAGAACATAGGGGTTAGTGAAAAGGTAGAGGGAAATTCAAAATCTGTCTGCATATGTCGACATATACATGTGGGTGGGGTATGTCAACATATAGGTCGAAAATTTCAAAAAGAGAAATTCAATAAATAATTCCTATTTATCTATACATATAATTGTCTTATAATAATTATTTAATATATACCTTTAATAATTTAAAAAAATTAATATATTTAATATTATTTTTATTTAATATTTTGTTAAATATATATATATATATATATATAATATTTAAAATATATACACACAATATTCATCCAATATTATTATTAATCTATAGGTTATTCATAAAAATCAACAAAAATCAATCAACAAAAAAAATTCAAAATTTTTATTTAAATGCGCACCTATTTTTGTTCGGTTTCTCCTGATTTCTCATTAATTATCGTTGTGAAGCACATATTAACATTCTCTATGCTTGGTTCGTTATCACTTGAGGAAGTGTATGAATCGTCTAGTGTTGCAGCATAAGCCATTTTCCGTTTTCTAGACGAATCAGTATTTGGTGTGTTTTTCGGTTTCTCTCGATGTGTACAGTCTCTTTTTATATGGCTAGATTCATCGCAGTTAAAACATCTAACACCATTTCCACTTCCTAGATTTTTATTATCATATCTCCTGAGATTATTCATTTTTTTGTATTTCAGAAATTTTCTGAAATCTCCTGTCATAAACGCGATTTCCTCATCATCATTATTGTTTGAATCCAGGTCATCTATTGTGGCGTTGAAAGCGATGGATTTCTTCTCTATTGCCTTGCTTTTTCTCATGCCCTGCATTTGTGCTTCAAATGACATTAAATTTCCAATTAACTCTTCAATTTTCAGAGTGTTAATGTCATTAGCCTCTTCAATCGCAAGAGTCTTTTGGTCTCATTCAAGAGTAAGTGAATTGAGGATTTTTCTAACTTGATCCTCTTCAGAATTTTTTTTACCATAGTGAATGAACTATGTCTTGAAATATACTATACATATCAGAAATGGACTCATTTAAACTCATTTTAAATAATTGAAACTGATTAGTTACAATAGAAATTTTGTTCTGTTTGACTTTAGTAGTGCCCTCATGTGTAACTTGCAATGTTCTCCATATTTCAAATGCAGACTTATAGATAGACAATATATTAAATTCATTTTTATCCAATGAACAAAACAAAACATTCATGGCTTTAGAGTTACTTTGTGCAACTGCCTTTTGGTCAGCAGTCCAAGTTGAAAAATTACTCTCAGGCTCAATTTACTCATTTTGTGTGATGTCCCAAATATTTAGGCCAGTTGACTGTAAATAAATTTTCACTCTACATGACCAATATGTGTAATTACTGCCATTAATAAGTGGAGGTCTGGCAGTAAATTGTCCTTTCATAAAGGAATTACTAACAAGTGGATTAACAATGCTACTAACTATATTACTAACAGTGTTATTAGCCATTAAAACTTTTCAAAAATCAAAATTATGAATACTTTGAAAACTAATGCTCTGATACCAAATGTTATTTAGCAGAAGGTGAATCTTAAGGTTAATTTAACACTATATGGGGTGAATAGTGTTTTCTAATTTTTGTGAATCTTTTTGAATTCTTTTAAGATTATAGTTTAAACAATGCAATTAACAATCATAGATTCAAACACAGATAAATACAAATTCAGTAAAAGTAAAAAGGAAAGAACATACCAGGATTTTATACTGGTTCGAAGTTACCCTACATCCAGTCCTGTACAATTCCTTATGCATATTTCTTTTCAAATAGCAAAGTCAATACAATCTCGATTTCAAGGCAACGAGACACACCGTCCAGACTTTTCGAGCTCTGGGTAGACTCACTAGATTTACATGGGCCACAAGCACACCCACTTGAATTTCCAGGTCACCAAGCATACCCAATTGATTTACACGGGTTATAATCACACCCACCAATATACAAGTATGATTTGATAGAGTTTTATAGACATAGATCGTTGATCTTGAATACAAATTATCCTATAACCTCTTGAATAACACTTTGATCTTATTTGACTGAGAGAAATGAGAGATGTAACAACCCTGTATTTTGTGATTATTTTAATTATATATTTTAATTACTTTAATTTAATTTCCCGATTTAAAAACTTTATTTTATTTATTTAAATTAGATAATTTTGTTATTTTAAATATAAATTGTGTTTTGAATGTGAATTATAATTTCAAACATGAATAAATAAGATATTTTCCAGAAATGTGAATTTTTGGTCAATATGGTCAAACTTTGACTTTTAATTTAAAATTTTAAATTGTTGAAATTTTGAATTTATCTTTATTTTATGAAATTAAATATAATTTCAAGAATACTACTTTTCATTTCAATGAAATCTGATTTATAATGTGAAAGTTATGCCCTTTTGAATATTGTGTGTAATTTGTTGTATTTAACAAAATTGTTTATTTTAAATTTTATAAATAATATTTTATTTGGGCATGTAATGTTCTAATTTATATTTATATGGGTAAAATAACATGTTATGTATATATTTTGGTTTTAAAACATTTTTAAAAGTGTAATTGACATTTTCTAGTGTCAGTTGTATTTTGTTTACAATTTCTAATTTCCAGTTTCAATTAATTAAGGTAATTCTTTATTTATTTTTCTATTTTTCTTAAGACCTTATTTTATTTAATCTCCACTTTATTTTGTTCATCATTTATTTTACTTATTTGACTTTTTATTTGTTTTAAAGCGAAATAGAAATTTTATAAAGCTAGTGATGTTTTATTTGTAATTTTAAGCCTTGTTTAAATTAAATAAACTATTTCTTTATTCTTTTTCTATTTTCTCTAAATTTAATTATTTATTTCACTTTAGAAATGATAAATGGATTATTTATTTCAAAGTTTTGCTTTAGAACATTTTTTAAAATGAAGTAGATATTTTTCCAAAGCCAATGATGATTTAATTGTAATTTTGAACCCTGTTTTGAATTTTAAGCAATTTCTTTAATTATTTTTCTATTTTCTTTAATTTAAATTATTTATCTTCATTTTATTTTACTTTATTTCAGTTTTAAAATGTATTTACTGAAGTTTATTTGCTTTATTTTGATTAAAAGAAATAGAAATACAAAGAGACATAAACCTTTCATTTTCCTTGTGACTTTTCACTTACCTTTGGCTTTTCATTTTCTTTTGACCTTTCATCTTGCCTGGCCGTACATGCTTCATTGCTTTTTCACGTGAAAAGCTTCTCTATTCATCACAACTCATGGCCATTCTTCATTTCTAAAAAAATATGGTAAGCAATGGCTTCCATTTTCACTTTTCTTCATTTTCTCATTGATTTTTCAATGTTTTGTCTTGGCTTCTCTTGCTTGGTTCGGCCATACACCTCCACACCCTCCACCATTTCCTTCACCACTTCCTTCCCCTCATCTTCCATGACCTATAATCCATCTCCTCTGACCTGAAGTGGCCGTGGCCTCCACATGAAGATAGCACCACAAAAATATTGCAAACACCTTGAAACATTGCATAGCTAAGCCTATATTTCACACCCCCTTCATTTGTAGCTTCTGCCATCACCCTAGAACCACCACCACCTGCTGCCATGACCCCTAGCCATCACCCCTACCCTATGACCTGACCTGTAGCAGCCAAGGCCGAGCCCCTATAGACCATAGGCCGAGCCTATGTTGACCAAAACTCCACTATCAAGCCTAGACCCTTTGTATTCCTCACTTGTAACCCCTCTACACTTCCTATTCCTTGTAGCCATGCCTTTTTAGGTCCAAAACAGACCCATTACCACCTGAAATAATGATGTGGCTGAACCAATATAGCTTTGTGGCTGAGCATATGTGAGATAGGGTTAAGCAAAAAAAAATGGTTTGAAAGCTAGGTGATGTTATTTGTCTAGCCTAGTTTCCATTTGTTTCAATTATAACTTTGGTATTGTAATTATATTTATATATGGCTTTGTTTTGTTGTTGTATACAAGATTTATATCTTGGTTCTCTCCACTCAAATCAAAGGTCATGCCATATCGTGCTTTCTGGAATTCGTTGTGTCATTTGATTTGCAAACTTCAGCTTAAAAAGGTGAGTAAATCTCACCTGACATTTATACTTATGCAAATGTGAATTGACAACAATTGAATGTGTAGAATATTATATATGATGTTATAACTGCCTATGATTATTAATTATATGATGTTAAACCTGTTATTTTACCTGTCATATTATCTGTTACTGTTATTTATTGTTAAACTGTTCATTTATACCTGTTTATCACACTGCAAGTTCCCTGTAGATTAGAATCACTATGGGTTGAAATGATACATACCCGAACGGACTTTAGAATAGGGAAAATCGTTATGGGCTGAAATGATAGGCCTGAACGGTTTTTATTTATTTTATTTTAACTTGGGATTGCGGGTTTTGAAATGATAGAACCCGGATTTTTGCTTTTTAAACTGCGGATTGAAATGATACATATCCGTATCACTTGACCTAGGTTAGAAAACTATATACAGGCCCATGGTTATTTTTATAAAGTATTTTGAATATTTTAAATATTTTTAAAAGTGTAAAATTATGAAAATTTGATTTAAATTGGATTTTTAATGTTTAAATAAAGAAATTTGGATTTTTCTAGAAGTTAAAAATGTAATTCAAATGAATGGTAAAAGTGAATTTTTGAAATATAACTCAAGTTTGGAAATTTGGAATTTTGGTTTTTAAAATGATATTTAAGTTATATAAATAAAATGGAAATTTAATTATATTTGGAAAATGGTAAATATGATAATTTGATTTGAATTTGAATTTAAATGATTTAATAAAGTGTTATTGAGTTTTCTATGTATTAAAATGGTTAAATAAATAAATGCTTAAAAGTGTAATTTTTAAATATAACTTGACTTGGAAATGTGAATTTGGTTTTAATTAAAGGTTTAAGTTAATTAAATAAAATTGAAAATTTAGTTTAATTTGCGAAATGGAAATAAAATATAAGTGTTAAGTTTAGTTGTTAAAAATGTGGAGAAAAGAAAATTGTACATTTGGATTTGTTAAGTAAAATTATTGGAAATTTGGATTTTACTGTAAATGTTTCTTATAAAAATCATAAATTAAAAGAGTAATTTTAATGAACATTTTTGAATGTCAAAAAATGATTTTTATAATGTTTAAAAGGTTTAATATTGAAGGTTATTATTTGCTGGAAATACACTAAAATCTGGAAATTACTTTTTATAGCATTCAGAAATGCTATGATTTCTGTAAATGAACTAAAACTTAAATAAGAGGCTATTACAGCAGTTCTGTAATGCTGTAGTTGCTGAAGTAAATTAAAAGGCTAAAAACTTGATAAAGGTCTATTACAGCAGTTCTGTAATTGCTGTAGTGGTCTGCTGTCTTTGTTGAATTTAATGAAACCCTTTAATTTGAAACCTGAGCTATTACAACATTTCTGGAAATGCTGTCTTTGCTGTTTTAAACTAAATTTCAACTAAAACCGAGATTTAACAGCATTTTTAAATGCTTTTGCTGAATTAAAAATGTTTTCAAGAATAACTTATAACAGCTTTTTCTGCATGCTGTGAAAGATTGAAATTTTCAATGTTTATGGTTTTTAACTTAGTAAATGAACTCAGAATAGTTTAAAACTTTGGAAATTTAATACTTGATTTGAAAGTATAATAATTACACCTTTAAATAGTTTAGATGAATTATTTTGATTGAAATATAAACTATTTAAAAGGTGACTTGAAATGATAATAAATGAATGATATCTTTGAATTTAAACGGTATTTAAAGTTGAATATTTGGATTTGAACTCAAATGATATTTTGATATATTAAAATGATTTGAAATGAAGTTTTGAAAGGATATGATATTTTGATATATTAAAATGATTTGAAATGAAGTTTTGAAATGATATGATATTTTAAATATATTGAAATGGTTTGGAATTGATTTAATCTTTATTTTGATAAAGATTTGGATTTGAAATCATATTCTATTTTGAAGTATAAAATATTATTTAAAAATTATAACCACGGGTTATAATAACGTTGGTTGTTAAAGAGACCGGGATCGGATATGGACATACTCTCTGTCGATACCGAAAACCACTTTGACAACTGTGTACGCGGTGGAGTTTCCAGAATGAAGTAGGATGGTGGCGACGATCCTAAGGTATATACGTGGACCCAACTCCCGTGAGTTGGCATAAGGTGGCTAAAACAGGAGCGATCTCGGGCCAATGAGGTAGCACCTCTTATCGGATGCACTTCTTCGATACCATTCTATTACTTTGTGATTGATTGGGTGCACCCCTCGATTTGGGAGTGTTGTTCGAGGTGGAGCGGTAGTGGCTGCTATGCGTTTCCATCAGTCCATGTGCGTAATTGGTATATCTTCCCTGGCCTTGCCTTGTGTGCCGTGTCACCTACCATATCGAGCTTTACTACGAGTTGTGATTTCTCCCGTAGCCTGTGGAGTATCGAGGGTAGCCCCCTTTTGGGAGTATGCTAATACTGGATAGACTACTAGGACTATTACGTGTTAAGGGGAATATTGGGTCACTCCTTAATGCTATTTAAAAGTATGTTTATTTTATATTAGACATTATTATAATAGCAAATATTACTACATAGTAGATAGTTTAACGGATCCTTAAAGAATGGGCGATCCCAAACATTCTTTAAGTTACTTGTACCTTTATTACAGTTCACTTGAGTTGGTTTACATTATATAAGTATATATGTCCCGACTCGTGTGTTTTGTGTTTTGCTTTACGCTCGGGTCAGACTGAGTGATACAGCATTTGAGACTCACCTTTGGAGCTGGTGTTTTGCTTTGAAGAACCAGATATCTATTCATTTTATTATCCGGCTGATTCCAGTTGTATTCTGAGTTGTACCTGATTATCATACTGTTACTCTTGTTGTATCTTGGTATTCCTATTGTATCTTACTTAACTCTGATGTATTTATATGGTAGCTTCATGAACTACTATTTCTTTGTTTCCGCTGCATTATATTACTCTGTGTCTGTGATTATTTATTTACTGTAAATGATGAGTTTGCCAAAAAATTTATTTACAACGCGGTATTTTGTGCAATTCAAGTCCGACATGTGCGGATGCGAATGGTTGAAAATATCGGGTCGTTATAAGCAAGGTTTTAAATCTCGCTCATCTCGGCCGAGATCTCGTTTTCAAGCCTGGGCGATTCGAAACAACTAATTTCGTTTGAATCTCGTCTGACCCAAATCTCGGACGAGATTTCAGTATCTCGTCCGGTATCTCGGACGAGATTTAACAGCGAGATATCGGCCGAATTTTTGAATTTTGGAAAAAATCAACTCTTTTTCCGTATTGGGCTAGCTCATCCTTTACCTTAATTTAAGCCTTCTTAATTGTACTTTTTTTAACTCTTATTTCTTATATAAATCTCATTTAATCTTCGTCTCTTATTTTACGGCAGTGACGAGTGTAAGAAGATGATAAAATCTACATCGATTATGGTAAGTATTTCACTTTATGATTTTCATTTAGGTTTCTGATCCAAATTAATTTACATCCGATTTCATTTTTCTTTTTTCGACACTTTCTTGAGTTTTTTTCCTAACCCTATTTTTTTGCGGCTATAAATTTTGGGCTTCACTTATTTAACTTTATGTTCTAAATGGATTCCCAATTTGATTTCATTTAGTCTTTGCTACTATAATTTTTTTCCTCAAGGCTTATTTTTAAGCAATAAAGGAATTCTCTTTCATCTATTAATTTCATTTGATGATTACATGTTCATTCGTACATCATTTTTTTGCTTTTCTTATAATATTACTAAATGTTTGAAATTGTTTGTACTATGTATGCTATTTTCTACGTTTGTTTGAAATATCTATGCTATTGGTTGCTTAATTAGATTTTGTTTGCTAATAATTAAATACTAAAATCAGACATAGAATATCTTAATTCTACTAGTAGACTTTTGTATTTGAAGTTATAAAATTAAGATTTCCCTTGCAGCACTATAAATCATAAAAGGTAGAAATGAGACATTATATTGTGTAGGAAAGTTAAGTGAATGATCAAACAAAGTAAAGGTGCATATGTTATGGTTTGTTTCTTGACTACTTTATCTCATATGATATTATATTGAACATTATTCATGAAATCTAGTTATTTTTTTATTTTACATGATACAAGTGATATTTTTCCATACTAAATTACTAATGATAAGCGTGTGATATATTCAAGGTAAGTGCATAGTGTTTTCCTTAAGGTAGTGATTAGTATTATAAATTTAGGTGTATGAAAACTAATTTTTGACATGACATATACTCCGAGATAACTCCGAAATGAATTTTAGAAACCGAGATGTAAATCCGAGATGGAAGACCGAGATGCACTCATCTCGTTCGAGATCTCACCCGATACGAGATAAGCTATCTAAATTCTTCGAGACGAGACGTGACCGAAATCCGAGATTTAAAACCTTGGTTATAAGAGAGATCAGAGAGAAGTCAATAGAGAATCAAATCAGTGGAGTTGAATTTGATTCTGATTGAATTTGAGAAGAATTTATTTTAGAAAACAAGGGAGTGAAAGAGGAGAGAAAATATGAGAAAGCAGTTAACCAAATTTCGTTGGTTTTCCACTTATTGATGTCTATTCGCATAGAGATATGACGAAAAGACACTTCTATTCAAAATTTGAACTTTGAAAATTTCGATCCATATGTTGACATACTCTATGGGGATATGTCGATATACCCTTCGAAATTTTGAAAAACACTTTATAAAAATTATTTTAAAAATATTAAGGTTTGTGAAATATTTTGGTACTTTGTAAAATCATTTAAACATAGTTTATACATATTTTAATTATATCAAAACTTAAGAAAACTTTATAAATTATTTTTAGAATATTTTAAGTATATAAAGGATTTTAAATATAAATAATGAAGTATAAGTGAATATATTTAAACCCAAAGTTATAACAAATATTATAATATGCTTATAAATATTTAAAAAGCTTAAAACTAAAATTATAACAAATTATATTTTAAAGCACTTTAAAAACTTAATTTCTCAAGGTATAATAAACTCAAAAAGTAGAAATAATTTAAAGGTTGTTTTGAAAGATTATTTTGAAAACAAAAATTCTCTTTAAAAACTATTTTTGAATTTTAAGATACTTGAAATTGATAAATCATTTGAAAAGGAAAAATAAAGAGAGAGAGATAGAGATTAAAGAGTGCTACCAGGGTTTTAACAAAAATTCTATGACTCTATAACTTATCTAGGCTTGAGTTCTTCAATACTCATCAGTCTTCAATCTCTAACTCTCGAATCTCTATATCAGTCTCTTGAATCTTCACTTGATATTGTATAGTCTTCTTAATTAACACCTGTTTAATATCCTCCGCTATATACTATATGTATCTTGATAAAAACATTGGTATCTATATTTTATATAATGTCATATGGTTGTTGTCATCAAAATCAATGCCTACAGTACTAACAATAATAGATAGATAACTATCGCAAGTCCTCGCCTCCGCCTTCAGCTTCTCAATCAGTATCGTCTCACCTAACTTCTATGTTGCAATGAGGAGGGGATCATAACAACAATGTTTAGTGAATGAAAATCTCAAGTCTTTCCATAATAGTATTTGAGTAGAACCACATAAGTAATATGCCTTACGCATCCTATACTATATCCTACCAAGAATACCTTCAACTGTAAACCCGTAGTACTTCCCAGTCCATTCCGCAACTACTGTCAGTGCTAACAATATAAGAGAAAGTACCTAAGCCACTTAATACGTCTTTAATGAGAATTATGCAAAATCTAACCATTTAATACCTATAACCTAGGTAGGTTCCTATTATTTAATATCTAAACCCAAGATGGACCCCCTTCTGGTACTCCCTAACTGACATCGTTCGAAATCTCATCAGGACATTTAATACTTCTTTATTAGAAGAGACGGTCCCTATAATAGCCACTTAATACCTCAACCTTGAAGCAGACCCCTCCTGAGACTCCTTACTACCGCACCTAAACGATAATTGTAACAACCCAAAATTTTGGTTATTTGAATTTGGAATGTTTAATTGATTTTAAATATTGAAAAGTTAATTTTATAGATTTAATAGGTTGAATTTCAAATATAATGATTTATTGATAAATTAATTGTTGAATTAAATAATTAAGATTGTTAAATAATTTAAATCTTGGATTTTATTTGGATAGAAATAGTTTAAAGGCATATTAAATTTATATTAATAAGAATGAAGGTAATAGAACTTTTAGATTGAATTTATAAGTGATTTACCTGATTTTGAAAATATCTCGTTTTAATTAACAAGTAAAAATAATCTTCTAGGGTACAGTTTTGGATTTTGACGAAACTAGTGCCATTGGATCCGTAGTAGTGTATTTTATCGGATTTCAAATTTCGTAGCGTTTGGAGCTATCATTTGGTCGTACGGGATAAAAATGCATCGAATTTAATATCAGAAATTTAATATAACAATTGGGTTCAAAAAGCTATCTTCTACATACGATCGAATTAGGTCTCGAGACTTGTTCCATTGCATTCGAAATAGAGGTATAACATTATGAACGCCTGGCGGCACACCTCGATTGGGATCCGAAAATTTTAGCTAGATATTTTCGAATTTAAAATAATATATATAGGTTGATTTGACTAGCAACCTACATTCTTTCACTTCAGCCAATCTATTCCTTATTCCAGTCACCCTATATCATGTGCCTACGTTGTTTCCTTATACTAGACGCTTTCTTCTCCTTTTTATTCAACACGCAAGATTTATAGAGCAAGAGGAAAAAAATGGAAACTTTGAAAATTAAATTCTCTTGAAATACGAGATGAAAATTCTTGAAACAAGTTTTAAAATTATTAAATCAATGAGAGCTTCCATTCCATACGCATATTATCATATGCGACGCTTGTTTGTCACTCGACAGTGGAAGGCGCAACAACTAGGGTTCCACTTTTATTTAGATTGAGGCCGTGTTAGGCGATTCCAAGGATAGTAGAGTGTTTCTCAGGGGAAGGCACTCGTGTGGGCTTGATTTGGTGAAGCTCGATCGCTTCTTGCTTGTTGCGTCGCTACAGTATAGTCAAATGGAGCATAGCAAGTTGCGACTTCCCAGAGATGTTCGAGCTTCGATTTGCGGGCTTCGGTAGGTGCGTTTCGTCGAGGGAAGATGAATGGTGAAGTTGGAATTCGATTTCGGCGAGTAAATCTTGGTATCATCGTTTGCGTGCATGGCTATATGGATATGGAGCATGTTTCGTGTACATGCAGTGTGTTTGGGAAGAAGATGAAGCATAGATGGGCTGGGTTTGAAGCATTAAGGGTATGGGCTTTTATTAAAAAGAGAATGGATTAGTATTTTAATTTAATTATAACGATGAACTAAAAGTTTAATAACTCGTCCATACGAGGTCGAATCGAGGCATGGATTTTTGCGTTGCGATCGTGGTGACGAGAGCTTTAAAATGAAACCGTTTTAAACGTATTTGGAGACTATGGAAATTTGGGCTAAAATCGGACGTTGTTCGGTTTTAGTTCCAAACTGGAATGTCTCGGCGACATAATAAAAATAAAAGGTGCGTGTTTTATAACACTCACGAAGTACTAGAATATTTTTATGTTAGTTAAATTTAAAATTATGAATTAATTTAAATTTGTTGATTGTTGTTTGATAATTTTAAATGACATTTAAATTAACATCTGAATTAACTGATAGAAATTTAAATCGACGATTAAATTGAATTGGAATTAAACTATTAGTAAAATTCTCGATGATTGATAATTGGTTAATTATTGTGATTTATGACTGTTTAGATGATCGATTGTAATGGATGCCAATTGGTTGAGATTTTGAATGATTGGATGTTTATTTATTTTTATATATCCTGTTGTCACCCTGTAAATTATCTGACAGTATATAAACTGTTATTTGAATTATTTCGAATAAATTAAGAAATAGGTTGAAATGATATATACATATGCCACTGATTTGGATTGAAATGATATCTATCCATCTCTGAAATTAAAATCCAAATAATTGATTCACTTGGACATAGGATAGAAAATTATATACAGACACCGGATTGGTTAAATTAAATGATTCTAGGATTTTGATTTTTTTTGAAATAAAACCGAATTTATGGAAATGGAATCATTTTTGAACTCGAGCTCGAAATGTTAAAAATGAACTTGTTAATCGGAATTGTTTAAAGAATCGAGTTTGAAATTTTGAAGTTATAATTGAGAAACCATTTGGATGGTGGAAATTGATTTGTTTAAGTGATTTGAACTTTTACTCGAACTTTGAAATAAATCCAAGTAAAAGTAATTTAAATGGATATTTCAAAATTTGAGCTCGAAATTGGATTATTTTAAAGATTTGAACCTTAAATTGAAAATTGAAGTTGAATTTATTGAAGTGATTTATATCGGTATTCTGAAATCGAACTCGAATTTGTATAAATTGAAATGGTCTAAATTTGAGAATTGAATTGAAATTAATTCAAATTGGAATTGAATTGAAATTATTTGGAACTGAAATCGAAATTGAATTAATTTGGAATCTAAATTGAAATTGATTTGAATTAAAATTGGAATCGAAGTTAATTCGAATTAAATCGAAATTGAATCGATTTAGATGGAAATGGTAATAGAATTGTTTTGAATCGGAAAGTTTGGAATTGGATCAGTTTGACTTTGAAACTATTTTCAAAATAAATTATTTTATTATATAAACCGTTTAAAACCTATCTTTTAGATGTTTAAATTACTTTGAGTTTCCAAACTATTTTACTATATAAACCATTTTCAATACTCAAACTATTTTATATTAAACTATTTTAACTTTTAAACTATTTAAAATTTTCAAACTATTTTCTAAAAATTCAAACTGGTCAGAGTGGGAATGTTTATATCTAAATCATGGATTTAAATGCGAATTGGGTTAAAATGAAGTTATAAGCCAAATTGTAATTCAAATCGAATTTTGGAGTGAAAATGACTTTCAAGTGGAAATTGACATATTTTAAGTAAATATGATATTTCGAAATGAATTTGATTTTGAAGTGAATATGATATTTTGATATCAAGTATGAATCATTTTTGAAATGTAAAAGTACCAACCGGTATGTAAATTGACGTTTGGTTGTTAAAGAGACCGGGACCTCTTATTGGCATACTCTCTGTCAATATTGAAGCCACTTTAACAACTGTGTACGCGGAGGAGACTCCAGAACAAAGTGGTTGGATTTGGCGTCATTTATTGGATTTGAAGAAAGAGACCAATGATGGATAGACCCTGGTACTTGTGCCAATTTGAAATGACTAAAACAGGACGGCTTGACAGGGCCAGGTGGGCTAATTACTCCTAGGCTCCTAATCCTAGCAGACATCCGTTCTTCGATTTTCTCGGACTCGGTCCAAATTATTACTCTTGTTGTTGGTTTCGATTGGTGCACCTTGATTTAGGATAGCCTCCCTTTGACTCGATATGGGATGGATGGATGTGGTGGGCGGTCGTGGCTATGATGCGTTACCACCATCCCTGCGACCCGAACTGGTAGTATCCTACCTTGGGCATTATCTCACGTGCCTTGTCATACTTTTATCCTTATACGAGACCACTACGATTTGGTTTAGTGTTGTCGTATCACGGCGCATCCCTATCCACAGACGGTTTACTGGTGTTTTATATGCAAACTGTACGATAATGCTTAAAAACGAGCTAAGGGAGACCAATGTAAAGCCTTAACGCTAAGAAAAATATTTATTTTATTGATTAGACATTATATATGTAGTGTATTCTACTACATATAAATATTTTGATGGATCCTTAAGAGATGGAAAATCTTGTGACATCTCTTGAGTTATTGCACGCACGTTATACACTGGATAGGAGATGTATAACCCGTAAACATCTCTGACGTCACGACACTCATGTTATATGCGATATCGAATTAACTCACATAAGAATATTTTAGTCCTGACTCAAGTGTTTTGTCTTTTCATCACGCTCGGGTCAGCCTTGAGTATTTCAGCGCACCGAAGATCGTTTTATGGATGACGAAGACGAAGATTTGGTATATTACTACTATTATTATTCTTGCATCATGTTGTCTGCTGCATTATTTTATTTATCCCTGTTGTATGTATAACTCTGATAAATGTTGTACAAATTATTATCAAATGTATAGTAAACAGCTTCATGAAATGTTTATTTGATTATTATATTTTATCGTTCCGCTGCGAGATTCTGTGTTGTTTTCTTCTTCTTTTCTTATTTTTCTTAATTAACCCCATTGATTATTTATGTTCCGGATTGTTTAAGTTGGACACGTGTGGATTATTTTCGATTTAAATCTTTTGAAATGTGGGTCGTCACAGTTGAGCTGAAGGTTAAGCGAGAACCTTGGCTTTGGCGGGGTAAGTCATTAGAGATAGGGTCAGTAGCACCCTATAATGAGTTTGAGTGTATTAATAGATATGTGCGCGTATTTGTTAGTGCTATAAAAATGTTTTATATTGTGTTAGTTGATTTGTTAAGTGGCTTATGGATTCTGGTCAATACGAGTAATTAACGTTATTGATAGGGATCATCTCTAAACACTTGAACAGAGCAATCTGACATGGTATTGTTTTGAAATTGGGTAAATGAAATAATTTTACCCTGATTATAGTTTTATATATAAAGGAATGATTTTTTAGAAAATTATTATGGTATATATGGCATGCTTGGTTATTAGAGAATGATAATATTTTATTATTATCATTTGTTGTTTGTTGTTTGTGATCGAATTAAGGTTAATGCTATAATGAAAATAAGATTAACAGTTAAGAAGTGATTTTATGTAACTAAAGCGAGATTATAGATATAGTTTATAAGTGTGGTTTATAATTTGGAAGGAAGTGAAATTCCTGAAGTATATCATATAAATATGGTTTATAAAAACGATAAAAGTAATTTAAGAAGCTGGAAATTTGGAAATTTAAATCCTGTTGGTTTTGAAATTTGTTTCCAAAGGGTTTTGAGGAAATAATAGAGATATTAATTGGAAAATATGTTTAAAGAGTTTTAAAGGAAATAAAAGCACTGAACTCACTTCGGTCACTGGAAAATAATTTCGGTGATGACTGCAGCACATCGATATTCATTTTCGAGTTTCCAAGGGAGGAATTGCTACCAATTGGAGTTTTGTTTAGGAAAAAAAACTAGTTTTGATTGTTTTTTTCAAAATTCAAAATAATAATTTGATATACCAAGGGATTGTGTGTGTGTGTGTATATGTATGATTTCCAAATGATTTGAAACTCTTAGAACAAAGTGTTTAAACTCTAGGATTTTGATTTAAAATGTTTTATGGAATACGAGTAAGTTTGATAACTTATAAAATTTGAAAATTTGCAAGTTAAAATAGTGTTTTAATTGTTGATATGAGTGTCGTGAAAAGTAAATTTTGAAAGGGAAGTAAAAATTTGGAATTTGAACTATGGAATTAAACTTAACTCAAGTTAAGTATAAATGAATTGTGGAAAGAAAATTAGCCTAAGTCAGGCTAAATAAAATAAATTTTGGAAATGAAATAAGGAATAAACTAACTGAATTAATTAGTGAGTTGAATTTGATTTGGAATATGGTTAAAATTTAAACAAATGAATTGAGTTAAATGGTATTGAAATTGAATTTGATTAGAAATAGCTATAAACTTAAGTTATGCAGTAGAAATAAGCATGAGAAGAGTTAAATAAAATGTTTATAAACTTAAGTAGAATTTTATAATTCATTAATGGATATAATATAGTGTGAAAGGTGTTAAACATGGAAATTGGATTTGAGTTTAAATGGATATAGACTTAAGTGATGAAGTGGTAATTAATCTAAGAACATTTGTATAAAATGTTTATAATTGACTTAAAAAAATTTGATGAGAAAATTCTTAAAGATAATTGGTATTGGAAAATATACTAAGAAATTAAGCAATGTGAATAATGCAATGTGAATGATAATGTGAATAATTGAATATAAATGAAATAAATGTGAATAAAAGGAAGTTGGTGTGGATAAGAAATCAACTGGAAATAAATACATAAGTTGTACGTATATTATTTTATTCGCATAACGGTTTGATCCAGATTCGAGCATAGAATTTCGAGATAATTTATATCGATCCGAGTTGATTTTTTTTACTTGATTTTCAATGGCGAACACCAGATATGGATTTTTGATTGATTATGGGATTCTCTATCATAGTAAATGGCTATGCAAGGAGAATGACGGTTTCTGATCAAGAAACCAGATCTGAGTCTGCACTAGAGAGTCGTGTGAACGATACTAGTTCGGAAGTGAAATTGTATGATCGAGTGAGCGATCAGATTTGATATTGCGTACGGATGATATATGTATATCGTATGGGCTAAAGTAAAGCAAATATTGGAAATTGAAATGCAAAATAATATGATTTTGAATTTTATGATTGGGTATAATTGGTAAATAAGATGCAGGTATATAAAAGCAGGGCTAATTTGATGACTTTAATTTCGTAAGTAAAAAATTGGGTTGCCCAACAAAAAGGTACATGTTTATATTGTCGTTAGATTTGATGGTTTTATGATTGAGCCACTTGGCTTTTGTTTTCTTTTGATGGTTTGGGCCCGTAGTGGCGAGTGTAGTTGTTCTGATCTAGCCGCGCAAAGGAGACGCTGGCAAAAAATTTCGAAAATTTAAAGAGTTAGAAATTTTGAAGGAAATTTTGATTACTGAAATTTGATTTTTGAGTTATAACTTGATATATTGAATGGATAATATTGTTGGAATCTATGGATGAATATGGAAATTAGTAAAAGTGATGTTGTGGTTTTAACAAATTTGTTGTGAGGAGTTATTTCAGCTAATTGGTTTTGGAAACGTTAATGGGTTTTGGGCCATTCTTCTTTCCTTGGCAATTTCGGGGACGAAATACTTTTAAGGGGAGAGGAATGTAAGGACCCAAAATTTTAGTTATTTGAAATTGGAATATTTAATTGATTTTAAATATTGAAAAGTTAATTTTATAGATTAATAGGTTGAATTTCAAATATAATGATTTATTGATAATTTAATTATTGAATTAAATAATTGAGATTGTTAGAATAATTTAAATCTTGGATTTTATTTGGATAGAAATAGTTTAAAGGAATATTAAATTTATATTAATAAGAATGAAGGTAATAGAACTTTTAGATTGAATTTAAAAATGATTTACTCGATTTTGGAAATATCTCGTTTTAATTAACAAGTAAAAATAGTCTTCTGGGGGCACTGTTTCGGATTTCGACGAAATCAGTGTCATTGGATCCGTAATAGTGTATTATTATCGGATTTCAAATTTTGTAGCGTTTGGAGTTATCGTTTGGTCATACGGGATAGAAACGCGTCGAATTTAATATCTGAAATTTAATATAATAATTGGGTTCAAAAAGCTATCTTCTGCATACGATCGAATTAGGTCTGGAGACTTATTCCATTGCATTCGGAATAGGGGTATAACATTATGAATGCCTAGAGGCACACCTCGATTGGGGTCCGAAAATTTTAGCTAGATATTTTCGAATTTAAAATAATATATATTGGTTGATTTGACTAGCAGCCTACATTCTTTCACTTTAGCCACTCTATTCCTTATTCCAGCCACCCTATATCACGTGCCTACGTTGTTTCCTTATACTAGACGCTTCCTTCTCCTTTTTATTTAAAACGCAAGATTTACAGAGCAAGAGGAAAAAAATGGAAACTTTGAAAATTAAATTCTCTTGAAATACGAAATGAAAATTCATGAAACAAGTTTTAAAATTCTTAAATCAATGAGGGCTTCCTTTCCATATGAATATTATCGTGTGCGACGCTTGTTTGTCGCTCGGCAATGGAAGGCGCGGCAACTAGGGTTCCACTTTTATGGAGATTGAGGCCGTGTTAGGCGATTCCGAGGATAGTAGAGTGTTTCTTGGGGGAAGGCACTTGTGTGGGCTTGATTTGGTGAAGCTCGATCGCATCTTGCTTGTTGCGTCGCTATAGTACAGTCGAATGGAGCATAGCATGTGGCGACTTCCCAGAGGTGTTCGAGCTTCGATTTGCAAGCTTCGGCAGGTGCGTTTCGTCGAGGGGAGATGGATGGCGAAGTCGGAATTCGATTTCGGCGAGTAAATCTTGGTACCATCTTTTGCGTGCATGGCTGTATGGATTCAGAGCATGTTTCGTGTACAGGCAGTGTGTTTGGAAAGAAGATGAAGCATAGATGGGCCGGGTTTGAAGCATTAAGGGTGTGGGCTTTTATTAAAAAGAGAATGGATTAGTATTTTAATTTAATTATATCAATGTACTAAAAGTTTAATAACTCGTCCATATGAAGTCGAATCGAGGCACAGATTTTTGCGTTGCGATCGTGGTGATGAGAGCTTTAAAATGAAACTGTTTTGAACGGATTTGGAGACTGTGGAAATTTGGGCTAAAATCGGACGTTGTTCGGTTTTAGTTCCAAACTGGAACGTCTCAGCGATATAATAAAAATAAAAGGTGCATGTTTTATAACACTCACGAAGTACTAGAATATTTTTATGTTAGTTAAATTTAAAATTACGAATTAATTTAAATTTGTTGATTGTTGTTTGATAATTTTAAATGACATTTAAATTAACATCTGAATTAACTGATAGAAATTTAAATTGACGGTTAAATTGAATTGGAATTAAATTGTTAGTAAAATTCCCGATGATTGATAATCGGTTAATTGTTGTGATTTATCGACTGTTTTGATGTTGGATTGTAATGGATGCCAATTGGTTGAGATTTTGAATGATTGGATGTTTATTTATTTTTATATATCCTGTTGTCACCCTGTAAATTATCTGACAGTATATAAACTGTTATTTGAATTATTTCGAATAAATTAAGAAATAGGTTGAAATGATATATACCTATGACACTGATTTGGATTGAAATGATATATATCCATCTCTGAAATTAAAATCCAAATATTTGATTCACTTGGACATAGGATAGAAAATTATATACGGACACCGGATTCGTTAAATTAAATAATCCTAGGGTTTTGATTTGAAATTATTTAAATTGATTTTGATTTTTTTGAAAAAAAATTGAATTTATGGAAATGGAATCATTTTTGAACTCGAGCTCGAAATGTTAAAAATGAACTTGTTAATCAGAATTGTTTAAAGAATTGAGTTTGAAATTTTGAAGTTATAATTGGGAAACCATTTGGATGGTGGAAATTGATTTGTTTAAGTGATTTGAAATTTTACTTGAACTTTGAAATAAACCCAAGTAAAAGTAATTTAAATGGATATTTCGAAATTTGAGCTTAGAATTGGATTATTTTAAATATTCGAACCTTAAATTGAACGTTGAAGTTGAATTTATTCAAGTGATTTAAATCGGCATTCTGAAATCGAACTCGAATTTATATAAATTGAAATGGTTTAAATTTGAGAATTGAATTGAAATTGATTCAAATTAGAATTGAATTTAAATTAATTGGAACTGAAATCAAAATTGAATTAAATTGGAATCGAAATTGAAATTGATTTGAATTAAAATTGGAATCGAAGTTAATTCAAATTGAAATCGGAATTGAATCAATTTAAATGGAAATGGTAATTGAATTGGAAAGTTTGGAATTGGATCAGTTTGACTTTGAAACTATTTTCAAAATAAATTATTTTATTATATAAACTATTTAAAACCTATCATTTAAAACCTATCTTTTAGATGTTTAAATTACTTTGATTTTCCAAACTATTTTACTATATAAAACATTTTCAATACTCAAACTATTTTAACTTTTAAACTATTTAAAATTTTCAAACTATTTTCTAAAGATTCAAACTGGTCAGAGTGGGAATGTTTATATTTAAATCATGGATATAAATGCGAATTGAGTTAAAATGAAGTTATAAGCCAAATTGTAATTCGAATCGAATTTTGGAGTGAAAATGACTTTCAAGTGGAAATTGACATATTTGAAGTAAATATGATATTTCGAAATGAAATTGATTTTGAAGCAAATATGATATTTTGATATCAAGTATGATTCATTTTCGAAATGTAAAAGTACCAACCGGTGTGTAAAATGACGTTTGGTTGTTAAAGAGACTGGGGCCTCTCATTAGCATACTCTCTGTCAATATTGGAACCAGTTTAACAATTGTGTACACGGAGGAGACTCCAGAATGAAGTGGTTGGATTTGGCGTCTTTTATTGGATTTGAAGAAAGAGAACGATGATGGTTAGACCCTGGCACTTGTGACAATTTGAAATGACTAAAATATGATGGCTTGATAGGGCTAAGTGGGCTAATTACCCCTAGCGGACATCCGTTCTTCGATTTTCTCGAAATCGGTCCATATTATTACTCTTGTTTTTGGTTTCGATTGGTGCACCTTGATTTGGGATAGCCTCCCTTTGACTCAATATAGTATGGATGGACGCGGTGGGTGGTCGTGGCTACGATGCGTTACCACCAGCCCTGCGACCCGAACTGGTAGTATCCTACCTTAGGCATTGCCTCACGTGCCTTGTCATACTTTTATCCCTATACGAGACCACTACGATTTTGATTTAGTATTGTATCACGGTGCATCCCTATCCACCGATGGTTTATTGGTGTTTTATATGCAAACTGTACAACAATGCTTAAAAATGCGTTAAGGGGGATCAATGTAAAGCCTTAACGCTAAGAAAAATATTTATTTTATTGATTAGACATTATATATGTAGTGTATTCTACTACATATAAATATTTTGAAGGATCCTTAAGAGATGGAAAATCCCGTAACATCTCTTGAGTTATTGCACGCACGTTATACGCTGGATAGGAGATCTAAAACCCGTAAACATCTCTGACGCCACGACACTCATGTTATATGCGATATCGTTTGACTCGCATAAGAATATTTTAGTCCTGACTTGAGTGTTTTGTCTTTTCATTACGCTTGGGTCGACCCTGAGTATTTCAGGGCACCGAAGATCATTTTCTAGAGGACGAAGACGAAGATTTGGTATATTATTACTATTATTATTCCTGCATCATGATGTCTACTGCATTATTTTATTTATCTCGGTTGAAATGTTGTATAAAATATTATCAAATGTATAGTAAACAACTTCATGAACTGTTTATTTGATTATTATATTTTATCGTTCCGCTGCGAGATTCTGTGTTTGTTTTCTTCTTCTTTTCTTATTTTTCTGAATTAACCCCATTGATTATTTTTGTTTCGGATTGATTAAGTTGGACATGTGTGGATTATTGTCGATTTAAACCTTCCGAAATGTGGGTCGTCACAATAATCTCAACCATCTAATACTTCTTAAGTGGGAAGGAGGCGGACCCTACATCAGCCGCTTAATACCCCAACCTAGAAGCAGGTCCTACGTCTTACGACCCGTAACCCAAACCATGATATCTCATATTATTCATACTATTCGTAGGTGCTGGTAGTCAGATTAAATGGGCAGACTTACCTTACAGAATTGAGACTAACCTCGCAGCCTCCGTGGGTACTTATTATAGGCGTTGTCTCACGTTAGTCCCTAAGTCATGCTGCTGGTAGACATATTAGCTAGGCATACTTTTGTGTGCTTTTGATTGACCTTGCATCCCTATAATTTAGTCATAATTCCACTCTCCTAGCATACTACCATATATAGCCCACCCACATTTACATACCAAGGCCACATAAGGAGAACTTTTTATTTTGCCTTTAATTATGGACTAATTCCCATAATTAACCTTAACTTCCTTCCTAATAGATTTAATGCTAATTAATAATCTATTTATACTAGGTGATTAATACATTATTAATTATACTCTATTTATAATATATTTATCTTTACGCAATAACTAGTATATATAAATATTCCTAAGCGTGCGAATCATATTCTATTCTAAAATTCACGCCTTATACTAATATTAAATGTCAAAACTTCCATATACAAATCTAACTTTATACAATACTTTCAAAATAGCTAATATCCTTAGCCAAACAATATACTTGGATAAATAAAATAGAATCATGCACTAAACTTATTCTATATTAATATAGTAGAATTAATGCCTCTATTTCAAGAAAACAAAACTTACAATTTAAATCTTTTATATTCTATTCAACTTTTCCAAACACAACCTTGAAGTGGAAAAGGGGATTCCTTTTGGTCTAAATTACGAAAATAAGCAGTGGAAACTACGAATAGGAGAATTCATACTTTACACACCATTTCCTAACTTAATTTTCTTTTAGAACCCTTTAACACAACATTAGAGAAAAGATGGAAGTGGAATAGAATATGAAATATTGAAACTGCAATAACAAAACAAATTCTACTGTTTTAATATAAAATAATAGAGATTCCAATAAATATAAGAATTGACATTTCATTTGAGTGAATTTTAGGGTTTTAGTTTTAGGGTTTTCATCAACAAAATTTCTTAAGGCATTAAACAAATCCAAACTTCTACTATACAAATACATAAAATGTGAAAAATTAAGATTTTCACTCATAGAGAATTTGCCTGCTCTCGTTTTGGATTTGATTCACACTAGTTCCTAATTTCTCCTTCAGATCTCTTCCTTTTGGAATATACAACAATTGGATTATATATAAATTAGATTCATAATCAGGGATTAGGGGAAGAATAGAATTAGAAATTGAATATTTAAATATCTAAAATCTCTTACCTAGAAATCCAAAGTGAATTTAAATTGTTGGGAAGAAGAAGACTGGCAGAGCTTCACTAGCATTCCTAAATAATTTGTAAATAAAAGTGAGGGGGCTAACCTCTTATTTACAGTGGTTAGAATACAACAGAACTGTCAGATTTAAGTCGGTTAAAAATAATAAAATTCAAGCCGTTCCTGACCTAAATTAACCCTAACCGCCACCCTCCTACTAGTCGACTGTTCCTCCCTAGGCAGTTGACCGGACCTAGGAAGGCGGTCGATCGTTCTTAGCATTTTTGGGAATGTAATAATTGTTGTCATTTTAGTTAATTTCTTTCCCTATTTTATTATTCATGTTAACATTTATCTTAAAATTTCCTTAAATCCTAACATTCCCATCAACATTAAAATATTTATTAGCTTTTTAATCTTCAAACTTTAACATTAATTAAAATTTTAAATTTAAATTCACTTCGAATTATTTTAAATTCGAAAACTTCAAACGTTAATAATTTTCCGTTTGAGCTCTGCATAAAAACTTTATATATGAAAGTTGATCAGAAAATTACTACAAACGCAATGGTGTAACTTTCGTGACCAAATTTTGACACTACAAAATTTCCATTTTAACCTTATTATTAATTAATTAATTTCTTATTAATTTTTACACAGTGTTACATTATCCCCCTTTAAAAGGATTTCATCCCAAAATCCCTAAGGCACGGATAGTTTAACATGCACTCAACACTCATGTTATATAACCAAGTTATCTGCATAACCATTTACTTAACCAAATGCAATGTGATTATGTATGGAACATACTATAGGTGAGCTCAGTCCTAGCGTGAATGCAAGATCGTGACATATAGGCATGTATGCAAGCATCCTAAATATGCATAAAATTCTATATGAGTGCAAAAATGACAGTAAAAAGTATGGTAACCATCCCCTACAATCCAATCTATGCAACCAAAAATCTCAATTTGGAGAGAGAAAGTTTACCGGAGAAAGCTCAGGATGAGAAACCTTCGTCTTCTCTTTAGTTTCCCATGTGCTTTCCCCCGGATTATCTCCCCATTGTACTCAAACTAGCCTAATTTCTTAATTGTGGAGCTTTCTAGTTCCATGCTCTACTACGCATGCGGTGGCATGAGGTGCTATCGGCTCCATCTCAATATCTGCTAACCGATTAGGCTCTACTATAGTGGTGTTGTCGTGAAGGCGTCTCCTCAAGTGTTAAACATGAAAAATGCCACAGACTCCTGCTAATTTATCCGGTAACTCCACTCGATATGCGACTTTCCCTAATCTTTCAAAGATCAGGAAAGGCCTAACAAACCTTGGTGCCAACTTTCCAGACGTACCAAATCTCATTACCTTTCTAAGAGGGGAAACCTAAACGAACGCCATATCTCCTACCTCAAACTCCAATTCCATCCGTCGCTTGTCATTATAGTATTTTGATGGTCCTGTATGGCCTACGACCTTTATTTTCCACCTAATCATCTCTATCTTTTTAGAGATCTCACGAATCAAATCTGGTCCAAGTAGAATATTTTTAGTGGTTTCCCACCAATAATTAGGCGATTTTCATGGTTTCCCGTATAATGCTTCAAAGGGTGCCATGCTAATCGTCGCTTGTTAATTATTATTGTACGTGAACTCTACTAAGGGTAAGTGCTACTCCCAATGTCCTCAGAAATCCATGATGCAAGCTCTTAACAAATCTTCCAAAATCATATTCACTCTTTTAGTCTGGCCATCTGTCTGCGAGTGATAAGTGGTGCTAAGATTCAATGTTGTTCCTAAAGTTAATTGCGAACTCCTCCAAAATTCGCTAGTGAACAATGAGTTTCTATCACTAACAATGATGATGAGAATTCCATGTAATCGTACCACCTCCTTAATATAAATTTGTGCTAGAAATGTCGTAGTCATATTGCTCATAATAGGAATAAAGTGGATGCTTTTAGTGAATATATCCACTATAAGCCAAATAGCTTCATTGCTCTTTGACTCCTAGGCAACCCATCTATAAAATCCGTCGATATATGCTCTCACTTCCAAGTCATCACCCTTAATGACAACAACAGTCTTCTTGGTTTCCTTTGTTCCACCTTAGTCTTTTGGCACGTCAAACACCTAGAAACAAACTCCGTTACCCTCTTCTTCCTTCCCGGCCAGTAGAAAATTCATTTCATATCCCTATACATTTTATCTCCATCGAGGTGAATGGTCATCATAGAATGATGATACTCTGCTAGCTCTTCCTCCAAAATATCATCCACCATAGGGACACATAGACATCCATCTCTTCTCAAACATCATCTTTTGTCTACTGCATATATACTTACATGGGGAAAATGCTCTACTTTATTTAGCTTGTCCAAAATATCTACTATCATCGTATCTTTCTTCTGCTCTTGCCCAATGTGGTCCATCAATGCTAGCCTAACCACCATTGCTACCAAATACATAGAGTAGGTCCTATTGGCGATTGAAAATTAAATATTGAGAGGAACTCCTACTGCCTCCACTCATATATAGCACCACGAGCAGCATGTCTTGGGCTAAGGGAAT
The DNA here is from genome assembly GCA_030737815.1 of Allium fistulosum. Taxonomy (NCBI): domain Eukaryota; kingdom Viridiplantae; phylum Streptophyta; class Magnoliopsida; order Asparagales; family Amaryllidaceae; genus Allium; species Allium fistulosum. Next base: position 1,512,956,482 of record CM060901.1, read on the forward strand.
CAACGACAACATTCCCTTTTGCGAGGGAATATTGTATCCTAAAGTTATATGATGCTATAAACTCCATCCATCTCTTTTGCCTAAGATTCAAATATGTTTGGGAGAATAGGTATTTAAGGGATTTGTGGTCGATAAACAACTCAAACCTCTCTGCCAAAAGATATTGCCTCCACCTCTTCAAAGCAAAGATGATAGCCGCTAACTCCAAGTCATGAGTTAGGTACCTCTTCTCATGGTCCTTCAACTGCCTACTTGCATAGGCTATTACTCTATCCTCTTGCATAATAACAGCTCCTAATCTCGTATCACAAAGCGTTGGTGTAAATGGTAAAAGGATTCGTCCCATTGGGAATGGTAAGTACAGGTGCACTAGTCAATAACTCCTTTAGCTTCTCGAATGCTTCCATGCATTTCTCATTCCAAGAAAAAATTAATTCTTTCTTGGTTAAGCGAGTTATTGAGACTGTTATCTTGGCAAAGTCCTTGATGAATTTCCTATAGTAACCCGCCAACCCAAGAAAACTCTTTACGTGGCATTCTTTGGAATATTTCATTCTTGAATAGCTTCCATCTTCGTGGATCCATGGATAATTCCTTCTCAAAAATAATATGACTGAGAAATCTCACCTCATTTTTCCAAAGGTGACACTTTGAGAATTTGACTTTAAGTTAGTACCTTCTCAATATCCCTAGTACCTCCTTTAAGTGATTTTCATGCCCACCTTCACTTTTAGAGAATACTAGAATATCATCCACAAACACTATGATGAAATTATTCAGCTGCCCCCTAAAGACTCTACTCATCAAATCCACAAAGTACGCGGTGGCATTCGTTAACTCGAAAGGCATTACTTCCCATTCATGTAATCCATCCAGAGTACGAAATGCGGTCTTCTGCTTGCTATCTTGAATTTATGGAATCATGTGGCTAAGTCCAATGAAGAAAAGATTTTGTCTCCAACAAGCTAGCCAAACAAGTCATCTAGTCTAGTTAAGGGATACATATTCTTCTTGGTTAGCTTATTGAGTTCTCTATAGTCAACGCATAGCCTTAAAGAGCTGTTTGTCTTAATGGCGAAGACATTAGGTGCTCCCCATTTAGAAGTACTGTAGAGAATGAGTCCTTTATGAAATAGCTTTGAAATTTGCTTGTCCAACTCTCATCTTTCTTTTGGGGGCCATGTGCCTTAATGGTATAGCGACAGATCTAGCATCCTTCTCTAAATCGATTCTGAACTCTATCTCCCTTTGGGGTGGGAGACCCGAGACATCTTCAAAAACGTTAGGAAATTATCAAACTACAGACACAGATGAGAGATCATCTTGTGATAAGCTAAGAGAATATAAATAGCCTAACTCAACTAAGTTTTAGGATGTATAAATAACATCTATATCTCACCCCTTGCAACTCCTTAACCATACAATCCTCCTATAAAAATCTAAGATAGCCTCATAATAAGATAACCAATCCATCCCTAGGATAAGTCCATGACCCTCAAAACCAAGAACATACGCGTTACATGTAAATCGACATTACATATATCCACAACTAGGTTTTTACATATTGCAGAAAAGGATTTCGACCCACCGATAAGATTTGACATGGCTATTGGGTCGGTGACAACTTGTGTTTTTAGACTCAAGGAGTTAACTACATTTCTTGCTACGAATGAATGTGATGCTCCCGAGTCAAATAAGGTACTAATAGTATTTTCGGAGATAATAGTTGTACCTTCCATTGTAGTTTTTCCTTAATCTCTAAGAGGAGGTCTACTCGAGATAGGTACAGCCTCTATGGCATAAGCTTGCCCACTCTGTCCTTCCTTTGCAAGCTTTGGACACCGATTCTTGTAGTGTCCCTCCTCATGGCAGCAATATCACTTCCCTTTGAACTCCTCCTTCATCAAACTCACCTTACAGTTCTTAGCAACATATCCTTTCTTTTGGCATCTTCAACATGTCACGCTGTTTTTTTTTGACCTTCCCCTTGGCCTTCTTGTTCACCCAAAATCCTCCCATCTTAGCTCTACCTTGGTTTTGTGGTTGTCCAACCTTTTTCATCTCTTTCTTCTTCTCCTTCTCCTCCAAGCCTGTAACACCCCTTCAAAATGGGAATAATAGTCCCACATCGCGGAAAAACACTATGAAGTGGGAGCTTATATACCAAAGCCTTCACCTCATAACATCGTCGAGGCCTTTTGAGGAACAAAATCCCACACCTTGGCTTGGCCCATGAGGCGGAGGTGACTAAGTTGGGGAAAATAACTGCGTTAAGTGAGGTGCGGGCTGTTACATTGGTATAAGAGCCATACCCATCCGGAATTGTGGTCTGTACGTGTTACAGCCACGACGCCTGTGTGGTGTTGTGTTCATGAGCCAACGAGGACGTTGGGCTCTAAAGGGGGGGAGATTGTAACACCCCTTCAAAATGAGAATAATAGTTCCACATCATGGAAAAACACTATGAAGTGGGTGCTTGTATACTAAAGCCTTCACCTCATAACAACGTCGAGGCCTTTTGAGGAACAAAACCCCACACCTTGGCTTGGCCTATGAGGCGAAGGTGACTAAATTGGGGACAATATCTGCGTTAAGTGAGGTGCGGGCTGTTACAAAGCCAATAGTTTGAAGTAAAGCCATCTCAACTATCATCTCATAAGCGGCGTCCACGGGATTTTGTGTTAAAAGTAGCATCCTATGTGGAGAATTTAAGCCCTTGACAAACTTCATAGCCTTCTTCGTGAGGGTATCAATCGGACTCAATCCAAACTTAGCCAATTCCATGAACTTATTGATATACTTCTTCAACGTGGATTCTCCTTGCCATAACTGTATAAAATTCTCCAATTGCAAACTTACTTTTGCTATAGATATGAATTGAGACTCAAAGCGAGTTCTGAGTCTGGCCCAAGTGATTTCTTCCTCAGCAGTCTCTTCAACTACTATGTTCCACCAATCCAATTCTTCTCCCTTTAAATGTCATGCATCCATCTTTCTCTTGATTCGGTCTTCCCATCCTAGCTCCCAGAATATATGTTCATAGTCATTAATCCAAGCCTTGGTATCAATAAAATTTTCGGCGTTCGTATACGTCCATCCTCCCACATTCTGAAAGTCTTTGCACATCTTGGGAAAGTCTATAGGGCAGTTTGCTGAGGAATGGGAACTTTACCTACATGCCTTAGGTATTGCTTGAACCATTCTGGCATTACTTAAATTGTGGGTATCTCTTTGGTGGAGGGGTTTCCAACCTCACAGAATGATTTTCAGCCATAATCAACTATTTGTAGGTTTAAACTTTTAGTTACAACTCCTAAGATAGTATTATTTGCTAAAATAAAAGATTTTCCTTATGTGTTTGCGTATGTTCAAATAAATGTATATATATGTATAGTAAGGTTTTGAAAAATAATTTCAAAAACAATAAGTATGCACTCATACATATATTTATCCCCATTGATCTCTGATACCAAATGTAACAACACTCTTCGAAACAGGCCTAATTTTTGACCCAATAAAAGCCCATCGAACTTTAGACCCATTCTGAGGCTGGTTGTTGGTTGATAAAAATGAATAATACATAGAGCTATCTATCTATACTATTAGAATCTCACAAGGGATTAAATATAATATCGGAAACAAGTACCCATTTTATAAAAATTCAAATCTTAGAAACATAACATCCCAATATATGATACGTCTCAAAATAACAACATCATGTCTAAAATGGTTACATCAAAATATATCAAAACATAAATAGATAGATAACTACCACAAGTCCTTGCCTCCACCTTCATCCTCTCAATCAATATCATCTCACCTAACTTGTGTGTTGTAACGAGGAGGGGATCAAAACAATAATATCCAGTGAATGAAAATCTCAAGTCTTACCATAATAGTATTTAGACAATATCATTTAGACAAGTAATATGTTTTACGCATCCTACACTATATCCTACCAAGAATACCTCCAAGTGTAAGCTCGAAGGCCTTTCCAGTCCATTCTGCAATTACCATCAGTGCTAACAATGTGGGAGAAAGCACCTAAGCCACTTAGTACCTCTTTAATGGGAGTTAGGCAGACCCATATCATTTAATACCTATAACCTAGGTAGATCCTCATCATTTAATACTTAAACCCAAGGTGGACCCCTCTCCAGTACTCCCTAACCAACGTCGTTCAAATTCTCATCAGACTACTTAATACTTCTTTATGGGAAGAGGCAGACCCTACAATAGCCAATTAATACCTTAACTCCAAAGCGGACCCTTCTCGAGGTTTCTCACTATTGCACCTAAATGATAATCTCGACCATTTAATGCTTCTTAAGTGAGAAGGAGGCAGGCCCTACATCAGCCACTTAATACCTCCACCCAGAAGCAGGTCCTACGCCTTATGAACCATAACCCAAATTGTAACGTCTCACATTAGTCTGACTATTCTTAGATACTGGTGGGCAGATTAACTTGGCAGACTTACCCTATAGAATAAGGACTAACCTCGCATCCTCTATAGGTACTTATTATAAGCATGTCTCAATCAGTCCCAAAGTCACGCTATTGGTAGACAGATTAGCCGAGCAGACTTCCATGTGCTTTTGATTAACCTCGTATCCCTATAACTTAGTTATAATTCCACTCTCCCAACATACTACCATATATACCTCACCTGCATTTACATATTATAAGGAGAACTCCTTATTTCGCCTTTAATTATAGACTAATTCCATAATTATCCTTAGCTTCCTTTCTAGGGGTTTAATGCTAATTAATAATCGATTAGTATTAATTATACGCTATTAATAATATATTTATATTTATGCAATTACTATATATATAAATATTCCTAAGCGTGCAAATGATATTCCTATTTTAAAAGTCGCACCTTATATTAATAGTTAAATGTCAAAACTTCCATATATAAGTCTAACTCCAAACTATACTTTCAAAATAGCTAATATCCTTAACCAAACGATAGACTTACATAAATAAAATAGATTCATACACCAAACTTATTATCAATATAGTAGAATTAACGTCTCTATTTCAAGAAAACAAAACTTACAATTTAAATCTTTTATATTCTATTCAACTTTTCCGTATACAACCTTGAAGTGGAAAAGGGGATTCCTTTTTGTCTAAATTACGGAAATAAGCAGTGCAAACTACAAATAGGGGAATTCATACTGTACACATCATTTCCTAACTTATTTTTTAGAACCCTTTAACACAACATTAGAGAAGACTTGGTAGTGGAATAGAATATGAAATATTCGAATTGCAATAACGAAATAAATTCTACTATTTTAGTATAAAATAATTGAGATTCCAATAAATATAAGAATTGACATTTCGTTTGAGGGAATTTTCGGGTTTTAGTTTTAGGGTTTCCATGAACAAAATTCCCCAAGGCATTAAACAAATCCAAACTTCTACTATAAAAATACTTGAAATGTAAAAAATTAAGATTTCCACTCAGAGAATTTATCTGCTCCCTTTATGGATTTGATTCACGTCCACTCCTAATTTCTCCTTTAGATCTCTTCTTTTTTAAATGTACAACAATTGGATTGTATATAAATTAGATTCGAAATCAGGAATTAGGGGAAGGATATAATTAGAAATCGAATATTTAAATATCTAAAATCTCTTACTTGGAAATTCTATATGATTCTGAATCGCTGGAAAGAAGAAGACTGGCAGAGCTTCGCTAGCGTTTCCATATAATTCGTGAATAAAAGTAAGGGGCTAACCTCTTATTTATAGTAGTTAGAATGCACCAGAACCATCAAATTTATGTCGGTTTAAAATAATAAAACCCGAGCCGTTCCTGACCTAAATTAACCCTAACCACCACCCTCCTACTGGTCGACTACTCCACCCTAGGTGGTAGACCGCTAGCAGTTGACTGGTCCTTGAGAGGTGGTCGACCGAGCTTAGCATTTTTTGGAATGTAATAATTATTTCAATTTTAATTAATTTCTTTCTTTATTTTATTATTAACGTTAATGTTTATTTTAGCGTTTCATTAACCCTAAGATTCCCATCAACATTCACAAAATTTCCATTTTTAACTTTACGATTAATTAATTAATTTCTTTTTAATTTTTACAAGTTGTTACATATGCTATGTTGATTTAATTGACTACTCTGTCAAACAACTCTCTCCGATGTTAATAAACTAGCTTTATCATATGGAACCATTCAGAGTATATTTCTCGACTTCTAGTGGGTTCTTGTTATTACATTGTTATCATATAAAAAGGATGTACTATTCTTAATACTTTGAATCACCCCTGGCTCAGTTATATATTAATACATTTATATTTATATACATTGCTTTTATTGCAGTGCTTTTCAAGGCTATGTACTAGCCTTTCAATGAATCAACCGCGACCTTTTGTTTGGAACATTTTAAACTTAAAGCGTCTTAATTAAGGTTTGAAAATGAATTTAATATCGACATTATACTTGATAGCTCTTATGAAGTTCGAGTTCGAACACTCTTTCATAAAGAGTTCGTTGTTTCTATACACAATTCTCTAGTATTTCATAAATACTCGAGAACACTCTAAACCACTATTTAGTGATCTTAATCCAGATTGGTATTTCATGCATCAAATACATAAGCAATTTACGGTATTGTAGATAATTCAACATGTATGATAATTCCTATTACCAATACATTGGGAATCCATCTTACATGTTCTATATTAAACATTTTAATATGGTATCTTTGCATATCGTTTGAGAGATTCTGAATGTCCGTTAAACTTACTGTAAAAGATATAATTTACAAATCCAATATCGAGCATTAAACAAAAAAAATATTACCGATTTTAACATAAGTACATCATTAACAATTAGTAGTATGTTGTTTACTTATAGTCTAGAAATATCTATGTAAATTTTAGTGGTTCTTTCTTGTGGACACACGCTTCCTCTGCATTTTGATTGGAAATCGAACCATTAGATGTTTCTATCAAAATACTTATTCAATTTTAATGCTTATAAAATGATACTTTCATATTATTTCTTGGATCATATCCTAAAACTCACAATTCAATATCGCTCCCATTGACTTCCTGCCACTTTGATTGTTATGTGAAAATAGTCCATTCTAAATCATTATTTAGAATTTTTCATTTAAACACATATGTACCAAAACAAAGTCATACCAGGCGATAATTTTGTGAGTAAATCCGAGTTAATTTGAGCATGCTGAATATTGAATCTATTATGCTAGTTTCAACAGTTGAAAATTATGATGCTATTCTTATCAACGTTGCCCGTTATATTCTAATTGTATTAGTCTTGCTCTCGAAGATACATTGACGACCGATGTATCTTATCCCTTCGGATACAACTACTAAAATAGTATTTTGATAGCGTAGTTGGAATCCATTACTGATTTGCACATCATACCATATGGAAGAGTCAATACTCTTAATGGTTTAATTAATAACCGAGGATTATCTACTCTTAATTTTATAAGAAGCTCATAGTTTCTCTTCAATATGGCTGAATATTTATCAGGCATTCTAATGCATTGTGTTCATTTTGGTTGGGTTAATTCTATTTCATCCCACGTATAGTTTTACCTTTAGATTGCATCCAAATCCATTTTACTACCAATAATTACTCAAAGAAATTCCTTCGCCATGAAGTTGGTATTTCTTGAAATAACAGTTGTTTCTTAGTGCCACAGATTAGGTGTTCATAAATACTTTATGAATTTCCTTATATATATAATTGATTTGGTTTAGTTTACAACACTTATTTTCAAAACATGAATTGGTCATCTAATGACAGTCGTTCCCAAACTCCTTTAGGGGCGATTCATACAAGTCTCTCATGAATAATTATTACGTATAGTCTTTCGAAGCGCATAATCTGCTAACTTCTTGGTTTAGGATATGTTGGGATTTCTTATAAACCCTTATCTTGTATGGTTTTTTAAACCATTCTTTTGATGAAATTAATTTTAATCTTGTGCACTACTCTTAAGTACATGATCTTACAGAAAGAAGTTAATTCGGTTTCACTCACCATTAATCACACTTTGTTAAACAAAGTTCGATTACTCCTTATCGTTACATCATTATGACCACAGAGAGGAGTGACTTTTGAGATTGAATCTTTATTAATTTTAGGTACTTTTGAAACCCTTTCCAATATACTCACCTGTTCGATTAAATCAAATCAATTTTATTTTTTATTGCATGTTATTTTATTTACTTTCGTTTTATACTCCATGAGCTTATCGTAGACATACGACATGTGTATCAAATACATATTTCCTGGTCGGTGATAACTCATCGAAGAATATAACAAAGTACATCGAACTGTTTTGGTATTATAGACTTGTGATTGCATGCATCTATATGTACCAATCGGAAGAGTTCATCAACTCTTATCACGTTCGCATTGAATTAGTGCTTTGCCCTCAATTGTTTGAGGTATAATTCACTAGTACCATATGATTCATAATCATATAATCAAAGGATTATTTCTTTAGACTTTGGCTTAGTCCATAATTCCAAAATAATTGCAAATAAATATAGATGCATCTGTATATTCCAATACATAACAAATACCACTATTATAGTTTTATTTTATAATGAATATCCATAATATTCATATTGAAAGAAAAAAATGTCTTTTTTCAGTCAATACTAAAAATAATAATTATTATTTCATAAATAATGTTCGGTACATTTTAGAAAATAATTTTTTATAACTTGATGTGATCAATGAGCGTTATATGGCATGCTCCCACTATTTCTGCAATTACTGTAATAGCATATGAAATACGAACATTCATCCACTTAATAAATGCTATTTGTTTCATTTACTATAACCGGTTTACAGTCGAGAGTTTTCGGATCAAATATCTTGAACTCAAAGAGACAGATCTCATAGAAAACAATTTTCTATATGAAATACATTTTGGAATAGAAATCATATTTCTCATTCCAATATTAAGTATCAACTATTACTTTCCAATTTTCGTTTTCGATGTTTCTTTATGAAGCAGAAGTGACCATTCACTCTCTTCATCCCAACCATGCCTTGGGTTACATCCACTCTTTTACATTCGATTTCCTTTCTAAATGGTCGAACCATTCAAAGGAAACTCTAACTATAATATCATAATGAACTATTTACAAAAGTGCATTTGGTCATCCTTAACTTTTAAGGATGTCAAATAAATTACACTTTACGGAAACCGATCAAACTGACATTTCAATGATCGAAATCTTAGATCTATCTTGTATCCTTTGATCTAATGTTACATTTAACACAACAAGATCATTATTATTATCAAGCATATTAAATACACGATCTCACACTGCAGTTTACTTGCTTATTTCAATGAACTAATTTCATCGAGGTTTCGTACATTATAAATTATGGTCGTTCACCAAATAACATTTATATGTGATCATATATGGATTAAATATCCATATTCTTCTATTACTGTTAAAATTCGAAACTCCTTGAGGACAATACATGGTCACGGGCAAGTAAACTCGTAAATGACCAAGTTATGAACATATTTAGTGGTTGTATAAGTAGGCACTTGCATAAATCAACGTGCAAAAATTTGTTGGTAAGCATATTTTAAATTTCTATTTGTTAATGTTAACTCGGTTCACTTGTATATTTTAAATGATAAACAATTTATCAATTATATTAATGCACAAATTTATATATTTAGATTATTATAACTTTATATAGCAGATGTTATTATAGTATTAGAAAGGTTAAATGTTACCATTTCATTTTTCTAATAAGGTTCCCACTAATCTTTTATGTTTCTCCAAGCCCTAAGACAAAACATATTACATAATTGCATAATAACTATATAATTGCAATCATCAAGTTAGATATATGTAACAAATTAAATAATCGCCTCTAAGGTATATCCCTAGATCTATCAGAAAGTAATATCTAAGGTTGGCTTTGGGTAATCTAGTACTCTGCCTAAGCTGGCTACTAGCTTGCCCGAAATGATAAGGTAAGCCCAAAAGGTAATCCATAATAGAAAAGGCCCAATTTGAATTGGGCTTTGGGCTTATTTCAAAATTGTTTTGAAAATTAAAATAAAAGTTTTAAATTTAAAAGTTAAATTTAAAACAAAATACATATTATAAAAGTTATAATATTTTTTTAAAATGTTTGAAAATGTTATAAAATTAATTTCAAAATTATTATTTATTAACTAGATTAATAAAATAATGAACTAATTAAATAAGTTAATTAATTAAATATATATACATGTATAAGATATATAATGATATATGTTATATTGACTTGAATTGTTTAAGACAATATGGGTATACATGTGTGTATAAAAGAATTTTCGAAATTAATAAAATTTAATTAAAATTGTCTAATCGTATAATTTAATTTAAAGTCAATTAATGAATTAGAATACATATATATATATATTACTATAAAGGTTGTTGTTATCCACATAATTTATAAGATAAATATAATGTCGAATTGAAAATAGGCAATGTCGAAGGCCGCACCAAGGAACTACACTGAGCTTAAGATTCAAGGGCACATCTCGCACCCAATGAAGTACAATAAGTTATGTCGTAGATGGAGGATGCCGTAAGTATGCAATATTAGAGGATTAGTTATGCCGTAAGGTTGTTATTGCCACAATATCAAATGATGTTGGGAGGACAATGGCTCAGGCTACATCCTGACAGCCTGACGCCGCAAGGATAAACAAGGGCGCCAGGCTGCATCCTGATGCCACAAAATTGAATATCATCAATTACGTATCTTATTGATGCCACACTTTGCTGGTATCCCATATCATCAACATTGAATAATGATGAAGACTCGACATTGAAGCAATATTGGAAGTATGATGTCATAGCCCATCAGTTAAGAGGAGTATAAAAGCCATCGATATCGCGTGTCGTAAGATACCGGTAAAATGGCTGTATGGTTCATCAAAGCTGAGATTAATGTTAAATAAATGAATACCGCTCCTCATGAATGTAACTTCCTTCTAACGCCGCATCTCTTCAATGCCGCTTTCATTCTATGCTGCTCCTCTTCAGTGCCGCGTCCTTCTAATGTCGCATCTCTTCAATGTCGCTTTCATCGATGCCACGCTCTATCAATATCGTCACTTCTCAATGCTGCATCCTATCAATACTACGCTCTATCAGTATCACCTCCTATCAATGCCACATCCTATCAATGCCACTCCTAGTAATGTCATCTCTTATTAATGTCTCTCATCACTAATGCCGCCTCTTGTTATTACCACTTCTTATCAACATCGCTTATCATCATGTCACCTCATGTCAATGTCGCCTCTTAGTAATGCTTTATCTCTTCGGAATTGTTAATTATCAATGCCATGACTTAGTGATATCACTCTTCATCAACCATTAAAGGATGTCGCAGGTCTTCAATGCGTCATTGATAACAGTTGTCATCAATGTCCATAAAAGCTATCGAGACAGAAATGATGCCGCAAGTTTATCAATACCAAGATTAACGAAGATGAAGTATGAGACCTGGCGCCATTAATGTGGTCGTTGATATGAAGAGTTATACATGTTGGACCTAGGAACAAGGATGAAGGGGCAATCGTTTCTCTTCTCTCCTCTCAAAATTAAACAATTGTAACCTTAAATTGGGGAAAACTTGATTTGATTGTAATTATGATGAAATTATATAGATAAGGACTTGAATATGCATATTACCTTGATTGTGTGCTTTGGACATTATTGGACATGGACATGCATATGATAAAGCTCTTTGGATCTAAAGCTTGTCGTGATTTTATATAAATCATATAGGCTTCATTCTAAACTAGTGTTTGTATGCATAATCACTATCTTTACATTTACATATGGACATAGGAATACGAACTAAGAAGTTTTCCTATCTCGTCCATTAACATGCTTAATGGGCTATTGCATATACTTACAGCCTATTCTTTTATCTCCTTTGATAATATAGCATGGACTTTCGAATGGCTTACTCAAAAGAACATATAGGCTTTTGAATAATTTGTTCCAAAGACTATATGGGCTTTCGAATTCCTCATTCCAAAAGTCCATGGGCATCATGAAGCCATTCCTCAATGACATCATTTTGTACTAGACCTTGAATGCTAAGCCTAATCTTGATCTCTTAACACCATTTGTCATCATTTTGTACTAATCCATGCTTAATCATGTCATCGAGCGTGTTAAAATCGAGCTTTGGCTTATCATACTTGGCATCATGTGTGTTATACCAATTTTTGGGTTAACATTTTGGCTTTAGAAGGAGGGCTTGAACCTCCATTTCTCTATAACTCTCCCCTAGACTAATTACATGAAGTTTCCTTTTGTTCTAGGAAAATGGGGAGATCAAGGCGAATTAATGTTCCAAATGAATAAGTCATACAAACAGGAACATTGGAAGAAGATGTTGTCCCCAATTTCAACTTAGGGAATATAGAACCTAGACGGCTAGCAGAGCCAGCAAAGCCTACCAATAGCGAAGCTTGGATTAAAGATCTAACACAGCAGGTGGCAATGTGCAAGATTTATTGGAGAAGATCCTTGCACATAAATCTTTCAAAATCTCCAAGTTCATTGAAGAGGTGGAAGTTGAATCTCCAAGAAGGAATCTGGATGCTTCTTTGCTTAGGAATAGAGGCAAAGGCAAGTTCACTATGACTCCACAAAAGAGGAAAGGAAATCAAGAAGCTGAAGCAACAGAACTCTCCCCTAAATCAATGACAGGCAATAAGGCTAAAGCAAATTACCAAGGAAGATTAGTGGATAAGTCCAATGAGCAATCCGGAAGTACAACCTCCAAGGAGTATAACCCTGATAGAAGCAATTACCTCGGTTGCGAGGCTTATCTAAGAGACATGGCCGAAAAATGGCAAAAGATATGCTTAATCTTAAAGGAAAAGGAACTCTTGATGAAAGAGTCAACAATAACCACCGAGAAGCTTCCTTTACGGATGAGATCATGTCCACAAGAATCCCATCCCACATCAAAATTCCTTCCTTAAGATAGAACAGAACTACTAACCCAAATGATCATCTAATGGAATTCGAAAGCCAGAAGGACCTTTACAACGCGTTTGGAGCATGGATTGCAGGCTTTTCCCTACTATCTTCTAGGGTGTAGCAGCTAAGTGGTACATACATTATTGTGAGAAGAGTCTCAGAAGACCATCTACTCCTGGAAACAATTCTCTTATGAGTTCTCGGTGTAGTTTTAAATTTTCAAGGATCCCACAATTGACTACAGCATGCTAGCTAATGTCAAGCAAAATCTAAGGGAATTATTGGGTGATTATGTCAAGATGTTTAATGTAGAGGCACTGAAGGCAGAAGATATGACCAACAGACAACTTGATGGCTATGCGCTTAGGATTGATCGAACAAACACCTTATTGGTAGGGTCTGTAACATCCCTTATCTGGAGGACCGAAGCTAAGCGCTATAGGTGTTGCATTCATCTATAGTATTAACTTCTGGTGACTAAATACAGTAATGTTAATAAAGCTGTCACACTATTCCACCAGAATAAAGCTGCTCCATAAAGCTGTCTCGATGCAAGCCTCCTCTTATGCTCATCATTGAGCCCCATGCCAACAAATATTCTTTCGCAATGAAGCAGCCAATTCTCTAATTCGATTGCGTCCTCGGTACTGATGAACGGCTTTCCTCCCAGTCGGGCATAATCTCTACTCAGAATGACATAGTTATTCACCATTGGAGCTTCCTAGTTTCTGAAAAACGTGTACGCTTGTGCACACTAATTATGGATCGTGTAATATGGACTAACAATATATGCGGAATGTTATTTACAATTGCTATACAAGTAAATATTCAATAAACTAACTATATAGCAATTCACAGATATAGAATAGTAAATGCAGTAAACTGTAAAAATCACACCAGGGATTTTTATACTGGTTCGGACCTCCCGTCCTACGTCCAGTCCCAGACTTCTATCTGGATTTTCACTACCAACTACCTCGCTTCACCCGGAGGAACAGGTTTACAACACCCGAACAGCCGAACGGGATTTCGTGCCTCTTACAACACCGAGGACTTCAACAAAAACAAATACAATTGTCGTTGACAACTTGTGCTCTTGATAACACGGATTTGTCACTTGTAGTACACCCTTCCTATAATCTTATCCTCAAAATATGTGAATGATGTTTGTGAAGATTGAAGGAAGTATATTACTTATTGAATCAAAAGATATGAAATAATTTCAATGATTCAATAAGCAATTGAAATATTTGAGAGCTTTTAGAATGCAAGAATATTTAGAAAGTAAGATCAGAAATTAGAGCAAGAATTCTTAATTATAGAATCAATGATTTAGACGTGTTTATATAGAGAATAAATGGTTGTAACTCTTTGTGAAGAGTAGCCATTAATAGAAATGATCATTGATGAAAGGTAAGAGATGCAACTTGTAACGACCTAGAATTTTGAACAAATTAAATTGAGAATATTTAATTAATTTTAAATATTTGAACGATGATTTAATTTGAATCCCGGATATAACTTTGAAGCTGACGATTAAATTATAAAATTTAATCTATTGTAAAGTGAATAAAAATTCGAATCTTCAATTTTAAGCTGAAGAAAAATATTTCAAAAGCTTCTAAAATTCGTATTGATAATACCGAAGATAATCGAACTTTTAGAATTGAATTTTTTAAACTGTTTTGCTCAGTTTGAAATTTTATCGTTCGAATTGATATTTAAAAATAGCCGTCCGAGGCACAGTCTCGGAATTCGACGAAACCAGTCCCATTGGATCCGTAATATTGAATTATTGTCGGATTTCAATTTTCGTATTTTTAGGAGTTGTTTTGTGACCATACGGTTAGAAAACGTGTTGAAATTAAGTTGAATTCAATTTTAAAATTTAAATTTTTAATCGTTGCCGACATCCACACGTTCACGCCTTTAATCACGCAGAGAATCACGTAAAGAGATCGTGCAAAGCATACCTCTGTCAATTTTAAATACTTTCTTCCTTCGTCTGTTCAAAACCAAAAGTTCGAATCTCAGAAACAAGAAAATAAATGGCAGACGATTGAAGAATTCATCTCGTTCGAATCTAATAAGATGGCCGAGCTTTTTATTTCTTCATTCCCTCCCCTTTTCGTTCAAAAACAAAATAAATGGCAGAACGACATCCTTCAAAATCGAAAAAAATCGACCTCGTCCCCAGTTCTAGTCGAATCGAAATCTATTCGAGTTCACGTTCAATCAACAGAGAAGCACCGCGATCGAAGGAAGCAATCGGGGTCTCGGCGATCGTTGCTAGGCCGCCGCATCGCTCGAGCTTAGGGGGATTCGTGAACTTGCGTGCGTGGAGGCTGGGAAGGGATGTTCGAAGTTGCGAAGGTGGGACAGTCGAAGCTCGTGCGATCGAAGGAGGGCTAGCGGTGGTAGGCGATTAGGGCATCATCGCGATTCAGGGAGGCGATGGCAGTCGCAATTCAGTGATGGGTTCGAGCAAGGCGATTGGGGATGCTCGTCGATTTAGGGTTGTCGTGGTCGTAATGTCGCCTGGAATCAGCTTGATCGAATCGTGATACTGGCAGTAAGGTAATAACCTTAATTTTATTTTAAATTACATATGCTGTATAAATTAACAGAACAAAGAAAATAATGTTTTAATTTACAGTCAGGTTAGAAAACAATATGAACAGGATTTATGTAAAATAAGATAAATAAGTAGACGTATATAATGCTGTTTTGTTTTAAAGTTGTTATAGAAATTAATATAAGTAGATTACAGAAAAGGAGTAGAAAGTTTTACAAGAAAGGAATTCTTTGTTTTGTTATTTACAGTAAATATAAGCATGTATATATGATATTTTAGGAAAATAAAAATATATGTGTTCAGTTATTCTGATTACCAAAGATTATTTAGGAAAAGGAAATTTAATTGTTTAATTTAAATTTTAGTTAAGCAAATTTGTTTAAAAGAAACTGGGTTAGAATAAAATCATTGGTTAATGAAAATTATCAAAATGAAAATTGGTTATTCGATTTGTTCAAATATTAATGAGTTGTATAATTATTTATATAAGGTTAAAAAAATCAAGAAATTGAGTCTGGATTGGAAAATGGATGGCAAAATAAAAGCTAAGGTGAGATTTTTCTCACTCAAAATGAATTGCAGTTATTTATTGACTGATATGATTGCTATTGGATGTGATATTAGATATGATAGGATATATCTATTATATATAGCAATATATACATATTGGCATATGTATATATTGGATTGATGATTTCCCGCCTCGTATAGCGGATGAGACCCTATTGCGCCGTTAGTAAGCGGATTTTTATAAAAACCTATATACCGCGATATTCCACCTCGAAGTGGAATTGGTATTGTGCTAACGTCTTTGGATGCAGGGAAACAGGTTGGAGGGATCCAACTGGACCCCTCATATTGATTGAATTTATTTATACTGTGATATGAATCTGTGAATGATTATATTGATCATATTGATGCCTGGAAATTGTTTGAAAGCTAAAATTTAGCTGAATGGATGTTTGATATCATTGGATTCCAAAAATAAACGAAATTGAATTTTTGAAATTCAAGTAGGAATTTTTAAGTGAATTAACTTTAGAAATTTAATAAATTTGAAGAAAAGAATTTAAAAGAATAAAGGCTGATTTTTAAAATCTTATTGAATTAGTTCCAGAATCAAGTGAAGATGTTAAATAAATGGATTTCGTAAAATAGTGATTATGATTTGAAGAATTTAATTTAAGAATTTGGATTTTTAAATAGATTGAAAGAAACGATTGGAATTTATTTCCTTAAAAAGGAATTTATTAAAAGAAGATAAGTTGGAAATCCAACTAGAAATTTAATTGGTAAATTGAAATAAATTGGGAAATCAATGTAAAATGATTTCGATTTGAAGAATCCATTTTAAAACAGAATATTGAATAATTTGAGAAAGAATGAGGAATTTACTTAGTAGTGATAAATAAATTTCTAAATCAATATCGAAATCGATTGAATTTGAGAAATTAAATATAGAAGATTTTTAAAGAAGATATATTCGCGATTTTGGATAGCGAATTTTTATTGAGATAAAAATGTGTAGAAATGATTGAAATTGGGTTAAGCGAATTATATTCACGATTTTGGACAGTGAATATATTATTAAATAAATGGATTTATTTTTGAAGAAGTGATAAGTTAAACATTTTAAAGATGTTTTAAAATGTATTATGAATCGAAAGCATAGATTTCCGCAGTTCTTGTTGAAATAGACGTTTTCGAGAAATAAGGAAATGATGGACTATAACACTGTTGTTATAGTAAATGATTTTCGAAAGGAAATGTTTTGATGTAGTATTGGGATTTATATATATCTATCAAAATCCGAATCCCTATACTATTGATTTCGAGTCGTCGTAACGATGTTTTACGCAACATTCGTTTTGACTCAAATAGATGTTAAAATTTATGATTTCCTTAAAGAATGAAATGTATACTTAATATTGATTTAAGTATATCGAATATTTTGCAAGTGTTGAAAATAAATAGATTTGTGAAATACTTATTTTTAAATAAGTATGGAAATGTTTTTCCAATATGAAATGAACTGTTTTGAGATTTTATCTTCAAAGATAAATTGAAATGTGAATATTTGAAATTTGTTTCCAAATGATTAAGTGTGGAAATTTTATATCTAGTAAAAGATATTTTGGAAGATGAAATAATTTGGAAAATTATTTGGAATCTGATGATGTTGCGCATCTTTATTGATAGTTAAATAACCGACTATCAATAATTACCTTTAGATAGGTATTTGTTGAGAATTGGATGAATTTGAATGCCACACTTGTTTTTGAATAATCGCTCACTATTCGGGTTAGCCGGGAAAGGACCATGGGGTCGTATAACCCATTTCGAATATGTGATACGTCGTTATGAATTGCATTTGAAGACCGGTGTTGAAGACCGGATATTTTTGAAAACGGAAGGATTACCGTCGAGTTACTCTACATCGGCTGATCTCCGATTTAGAGGTTTTATCACCCTTAGTGATGGGAAGTCCGGACGTGATTAGAAAATTATCCGGATATGCAAGGGCTTCGTGAGAAGTGCCTTCGGTTCTGTTCGATCCCGGAACAGACTTATATGGATTGTGTGTCTGACGTTACAATTTGAGATATAAAGCTGATTTCTTTCAAATACATTTCTGTTGGTGGCGGAGAATTTATTCTCTTAGCTTAACACCCTTCTCTGAGACGTACGAGCTTAGAGGTTATGTAGTTGAAATTTATCAGCGATATATTCCCAATTTGGTAACGTGGCATACTGAGTGTTGCTGTGAAATGATCAGTGTTTGATCATTTGTGATATGATCATTTGTTTGATCTTATATCTTTGTGATCATAGGTTGATCATTTTTGTTTGACCCGAAGCAGGGCTTTGTAGAAAGCGTAGCTTTGTGGACGAGACTTCGTCGAGCCTCACACCCCGGAAATGGTCGAAACAGGAAGGATGCAGCAAGGTTTTAGGGAGTAGCGCCCCTTAGTGTATGTCATTCCTTCTGGATAAAGGTGGTATCATGGTATGGAGCCCAGATACTTAACCTCTGTGGTTGCTGCAAGTTTATTACTTTGTGGTTGTTGCGAATCGGGGATCCTCGGGAAGATCGGTGACGATCGGGGGATGGCATACGCGTGTTAGTAGTTACCTATTTTTGCAGAGGTAACCCGGCCTTGTGTTGGCAGAGATCTAACCGTAAGGTTAGGTTCTCGGGTCGTCTATTCCAGGGACGTACCCATCGTGGATAGGAAGTTCCTTAGCCTGACCATTTGTTGGAAATCCAAAGAAACAATACGAGCCTTGTACGATTTTAGTTGTAGAACCTGCCATCTAATATGGCAGCTATAGCAAGCATACTATAATGGTACCTATGCTGGCTAAGATTTATATTCTACTTTCGAAATGTTTTCTACACTATGCACTAATAATAATATCAAAAAGAATTTGATTTTTGCGTAGTAAGCATCTTTGACTATCATAAGAAGAAATCTTCCCCAATTCTGCGTTTGCATTGTGTGTGGCGGGAGGTCTTATGGTAGTTTCATTTTCCAAAAGCATTGCGAATTTACTTTAAAGTTTTCCTGTTGTTTATTTTAAAGATAACTGTTTTACGATCTCACACCAGTCTTGCTATATTACAGCATGATAGGGGATTCTCGCTTCGCGGTTTGGTGGCGAACGGGAGACTCTTACCCCTACATGTCCCTGAGAGGGATGGGTTGGTTAGGCAGAGGCCGTGACAGTCGAGAGGCTGGCCGTAAAAGCAAGTTTGGGGTATCATTGTCAGCCACGGTGGGGCTGGGATGGTTGAAAAGCCTACCGGTTGTGACCGCTTACTTCGGTACGTGACAGCGTGGTATCAGAGCATATGGTTAAGCGACAACCCTGCTCTGTTGGGTGTTACTCATTAGAGATAGAGTCAGTAGTACTCTAGAATGAGTTGAGTGTAATAATAGATATGAGCGCGTATTTGTTAGTTAATATAAAATTGTTTTGTATTGTGATGATTGGTTTATTGAGTGGCATATGAACCTTCGTCGGCACAGTCTGCAATACTGTATCGAAGGGGTTTCTAAACGCTCGAATAGAACAGTTCGGCATAGTATTGTTTTAAAATAGGGTGAATGAGATAATTTTGCCCAAAACTATTTTTGTATACAAAAGAAATAATTTTCTATAAATTATTACAGTATATGGTTGCATGGTTTCTAGAAGTAATAATATTAAATTATTCCCATTGGAATTAAGTAAGAAATTGAAATCATAACTCCAAAGTTAAGAAATAAATTCACATACAAATGAAATTTAAAGAATGTAAATTATAAATGTGAATTGTAATTTAAAACAGGATTCCAGAGAAGTTTTTGGAAAAGTTCTGAAAAGAAATTGAAAATTTTGGAGATTTGGAAATTTAAATTTCTTTTTGATTTGAAAATGAATTTCAAAGTTTTGAAAAGTATTTTAGAGAGTGAAAAGCTCTAAACTCTTTTCGATCGCTGGAAAACAATTCCGATGATGATCGCGACATCATCGGTGTTCATTTTCGGGTTTCCAAAAGAGGAATTGCTGCCAAATTGTTTTAAATGAAAGTTGTTTGAAAATTTGGGTTTTGTTTTGAAAATTCAAAGGATAATTTGAATTGTTTTCAAAAATGATTTTTGAAAAGGTTGAAAAAGACTCCGGAATGCTATATAAAGATAATTTTGAAAATAAATTGTGAATGAATGAATCAATTTGCAATTGCAAGTACATGAATGTAAATTGAATTCGAATTGAAATCCAGTTTGATATAAGTGGCTATAAACCAAAATAGTGAATTGTAAATAAATTTTGGGAGCAAACAAAAGTGAATAAAACTGGAATTGAAATTGAATGTTGAAGACAAATTTGAATAAATGAATTAGAATTTGTGATGAATTAGTAACTGGAACTAATTTAAAATAAGCAGTTGTAAATGAAAGTTAATCGATGAAATTCAATATTTCAGAATTGAAGATGAATTGAAATTGTAAATTGAATTTAAATGAAATTTGAAATGCAAGATTGAACGAAATTTGATATGTAACTTCAATAGTGAAGTAAAAATGATATAAGTAGTTTATATTGAAAATTTTGTAATAGAATTTGCAAAATGATTTGAATGTGTAACTAGATATTATGGCTAGTAGGACATACAGGTGTTATGAAAGGAAATTGGAACTTTGATTTCAAAGATAAATTTGAATTGCTCGACAAAAGGTAAGTATTTCAATTATAATATGAGATTTGATGATTTTCTTGTCTAGCCGCTTGGCTTTTTCTTTTTCTTTTTGAAATCTGAGAGTCCGTAGGGACGTTTTGTAGTTGTACCGTATTAGCCGCGCAAAGGAGACGCTGGCGAAATTTTTCGGAAATTTAGGGCGTTAGAAAATTTTTGAGAAATTTTGAAAGTTTAAAATTTGAATTTAAACTTGAATATGAATTTAAATTTGAATTGAAAGTAAACAATGTTGTTTGGAAACTTATAATTAGAGTTGGAAATTTAGTTAAAATGATAACGAATCTTTAGTAGAAAGATTTGTTTTGAAAATTTTGATAAAAACTATTAGAGGTTGAAAGATAGTAGACGAGTTAAGGGCTTTTTCTTCCTAACTTGTAATTTCGGGACGAAATTCTTTTAAGGAGGGAAGTCTGTAACGACCCAGAATTTTGAACAAATTAAATTGAGAATATTTAATTAATTTTAAATATTTGAACGATGATTTAATTTGAATCCCGGATATAACTTTGAAGCTGACGATTAAATTATAAAATTTAATCTATTGTAAGGTGAATAAAAATTCGAATCTTCAATTTTAAGCTGAAGAAAAATATTTCAAAAGCTTCTAAAATTCGTATTGATAATACCGAAGATAATCGAACTTTCAGAATTGAATTTTTTAAACTGTTTTGCTCAGTTTGAAATTTTATCGTTCGAATTGATATTTAAAAATAGCCGTCCGAGGCACAGTCTCGGAATTCGACGAAACCAGTCCCATTGGATCCGTAATATTGAATTATTGTCGGATTTCAATTTTCGTATTTTAGGAGTTGTTTTGTGACCATACGGTTAGAAAACGTGTTGAAATTAAGTTGAATTCAATTTTAAAATTTAAATTTTTAATCGTTGCCGACATCCACACGTTCACGCCTTTAATCACGCAGAGAATCACGTAAAGAGATCGTGCAAAGCATACCTCTGTCAATTTTAAATACTTTCTTCCTTCGTCTGTTCAAAACCAAAAGTTCGAATCTCAGAAACAAGAAAATAAATGGCAGACGATTGAAGAATTCATCTCGTTCGAATCTAATAAGATGGCCGAGCTTTTTATTTCTTCATTCCCTCCCCTTTTCGTTCAAAAACAAAATAAATGGCAGAACGACATCCTTCAAAATCGAAAAAAATCGACCTCGTCCCCAGTTCTAGTCGAATCGAAATCTATTCGAGTTCGCGTTCAATCAACAGAGAAGCACCGCGATCGAAGGAAGCAATCGGGGTCTCGGCGATCGTTGCTAGGCCGCCGCGTCGCTCGAGCTTAGGGGGATTCGTGAACTTGCGTGCGTGGAGGCTGGGAAGGGATGTTCGAAGTTGCAAAGGTGGGACAGTCGAAGCTCGTGCGATCGAAGGAGGGCTAGCGGTGGTAGGCGATTAGGGCATCATCGCGATTCAGGGAGGCGATGGCAGTCGCGATTCAGTGATGGGTTCGAGCAAGGCGATTGGGGATGCTCGTCGATTTAGGGTTGTCGTGGTCGTAATGTCGCCTGGAATCAGCTTGATCGAATCGTGATACTGGCAGTAAGGTAATAACCTTAATTTTATTTTAAATTACATATGCTGTATAAATTAACAGAACAAAGAAAATAATGTTTTAATTTACAGTCAGGTTAGAAAACAATATGAACAGGATTTATGTAAAATAAGATAAATAAGTATACGTATATAATGCTGTTTTGTTTTAAAGTTGTTATAGAAATTAATATAAGTAGATTACAGAAAAGGAGTAGAAAGTTTTACAAGAAAGGAATTCTTTGTTTTGTTATTTACAGTAAATATAAGCATGTATATATGATATTTTAGGAAAATAAAAATATATGTGTTCAGTTATTCTGATTACCAAAGATTATTTAGGAAAAGGAAATTTAATTGTTTAATTTAAATTTTAGTTAAGCAAATTTGTTTAAAAGAAACTGGGTTAGAATAAAATCATTGGTTAATGAAAATTATCAAAATGAAAATTGGTTATTCGATTTGTTCAAATATTAATGAGTTGTATAATTATTTATATAAGGTTAAAAAAATCAAGAAATTGAGTCTGGATTGGAAAATGGATGGCAAAATAAAAGCTAAGGTGAGATTTTTCTCACTCAAAATGAATTGCAGTTATTTATTGACTGATATGATTGCTATTGGATGTGATATTAGATATGATAGGATATATCTATTATATATAGCAATATATACATATTGGCATATGTATATATTGGATTGATGATTTCCCGCCTCGTATAGCGGATGAGACCCTATTGCGCCGTTAGTAAGCGGATTTTTATAAAAACCTATATACCGCGATATTCCACCTCGAAGTGGAATTGGTATTGTGCTAACGTCTTTGGATGCAGGGAAACAGGTTGGAGGGATCCAACTGGACCCCTCATATTGATTGAATTTATTTATACTGTGATATGAATCTGTGAATGATTATATTGATCATATTGATGCCTGGAAATTGTTTGAAAGCTAAAATTTAGCTGAATGGATGTTTGATATCAT
The DNA here is from genome assembly GCA_030737815.1 of Allium fistulosum. Lineage (NCBI taxonomy): Eukaryota > Viridiplantae > Streptophyta > Magnoliopsida > Asparagales > Amaryllidaceae > Allium > Allium fistulosum. The sequence goes on from CM060901.1 coordinate 1,512,979,877, forward strand.
TGGATTCCAAAAATAAACGAAATTGAATTTTTGAAATTCAAGTAGGAATTTTTAAGTGAATTAACTTTAGAAATTTAATAAATTTGAAGAAAAGAATTTAAAAGAATAAAGGCTGATTTTTAAAATCTTATTGAATTAGTTCCAGAATCAAGTGAAGATGTTAAATAAATGGATTTCGTAAAATAGTGATTATGATTTGAAGAATTTAATTTAAGAATTTGGATTTTTAAATAGATTGAAAGAAACGATTGGAATTTATTTCCTTAAAAAGGAATTTATTAAAAGAAGATAAGTTGGAAATCCAACTAGAAATTTAATTGGTAAATTGAAATAAATTGGGAAATCAATGTAAAATGATTTCGATTTGAAGAATCCATTTTAAAACAGAATATTGAATAATTTGAGAAAGAATGAGGAATTTACTTAGTAGTGATAAATAAATTTCTAAATCAATATCGAAATCGATTGAATTTGAGAAATTAAATATAGAAGATTTTTAAAGAAGATATATTCGCGATTTTGGATAGCGAATTTTTATTGAGATAAAAATGTGTAGAAATGATTGAAATTGGGTTAAGCGAATTATATTCACGATTTTGGACAGTGAATATATTATTAAATAAATGGATTTATTTTTGAAGAAGTGATAAGTTAAACATTTTAAAGATGTTTTAAAATGTATTATGAATCGAAAGCATAGATTTCCGCAGTTCTTGTTGAAATAGACGTTTTCAAGAAATAAGGAAATGATGGACTATAACACTGTTGTTATAGTAAATGATTTTCGAAAGGAAATGTTTTGATGTAGTATTGGGATTTATATATATCTATCAAAATCCGAATCCCTATACTATTGATTTCGAGTCGTCGTAACGATGTTTTACGCAACATTCGTTTTGACTCAAATAGATGTTAAAATTTATGATTACCTTAAAGAATGAAATGTATACTTAATATTGATTTAAGTATATCGAATATTTTCCAAGTGTTGAAAATAAATAGATTTGTGAAATACTTATTTTTAAATAAGTATGGAAATGTTTTTCCAATATGAAATGAACTGTTTTGAGATTTTATCTTCAAAGATAAATTGAAATGTGAATATTTGAAATTTGTTTTCAAATGATTAAGTGTGGAAATTTTATATCTAGTAAAAGATATTTTGGAAGATGAAATAATTTGGAAAATTATTTGGAATCTGATGATGTTGCGCATCTTTATTGATAGTTAAATAACCGACTATCAATAATTACCTTTAGATAGGTATTTGTTGAGAATTGGATGAATTTGAATGCCACACTTGTTTTTGAATAATCGCTCACTATTCGGGTTAGCCGGGAAAGGACCATGGGGTCGTATAACCCATTCCGAATATGTGATACGTCGTTATGAATTGCATTTGAAGACCGTTGTTGAAGACCGGATATTTTTGAAAACGGAAGGATTACCGTCGAGTTACTCTACATCGGCTGATCTCCGATTTAGAGGTTTTATCACCCTTAGTGACGGGAAGTCCGGACGTGATTAGAAAATTATCCAGATATGCAAGGGCTTCGTGAGAAGTGCCTTCGGTTCTGTTCGATCCCGGAACAGACTTATATGGATTGTGTGTCTGACGTTACAATTTGAGATATAAAGCTGATTTCTTTCAAATACATTTCTGTTGGTGGCGGAGAATTTATTCTCTTAGCTTAACACCCTTCTCTGAGACGTACGAGCTCAGAGGTTATGTAGTTGAAATTTATCAGCGATATATTCCCAATTTGGTAACGTGGCATACTGAGTGTTGCTGTGAAATGATCAGTGTTTGATCATTTGTGATATGATCATTTGTTTGATCTTATATCTTTGTGATCATAGGTTGATCATTTTTGTTTGACCCGAAGCAGGGCTTTGTAGAAAGCGTAGCTTTGTGGACGAGACTTCGTCGAGCCTCACACCCCGGAAATGGTCGAAATAGGAAGGATGCAGCAAGGTTTTAGGGAGTAGCGCCCCTTAGTGTATGTCATTCCTTCTGGATAAAGGTGGTATCATGGTATGGAGCCCAGATACTTAACCTCTGTGGTTGCTGCAAGTTTATTACTTTGTGGTTGTTGCGAATCGGGGATCCTCGGGAAGATCGGTGACGATCGGGGGATGGCATACGCGTGTCAGTAGTTACCTATTTTTGCAGAGGTAACCCGGCCTTGTGTTGGCAGAGATCTAACCGTAACGTTAGTTTCTCGGGTCGTCTATTCCAGGGACGTACCCATCGTGGATAGGAAGTTCCTTAGCCTGACCATTTGTTGGAAATCCAAAGAAACAATACGAGCCTTGTACGGTTTTAGTTGTAGAACCTGCCATCTAATATGGCAGCTATAGCAAGCATACTATAATGGTACCTATGTTGGCTAAGATTTATATTCTACTTTCGAAATGTTTTCTACACTATGCACTAATAATAATATCAAAAAGAATTTGATTTTTGCGTAGTAAGCATCTTTGACTATCATAAGAAGAAATCTTCCCCAATTCTGCGTTTGCATTGTGTGTGTGGCGGGAGGTCTTATGGTAGTTTCATTTTCCAAAAGCATTGCGAATTTACTTTAAAGTTTTCCTGTTGTTTATTTTAAAGATAACTGTTTTACGATCTCACACCAGTCATCATGACTGACTCGGAGTTTATTGTTCCCTTCTAAACTCTGGGTGCCCACTATTTTCCACACGGGCAGCCTAGAGTTATGTTATCAGGATATTCTGGAGCTTTGGAAGCAAGCTGGATGGCGAGACGTAGTATTTGTATCTGGTAATATTTATTCCGCTGTGTATTCTGTATGAGGACAAGTTATATAACTGTCTATTGTTGTTTATTGACTCTGATTGATGTATGTATAAAATGATATAGTTCTTTGTTTTAAAGATTATTCATTTATCTATTATATGTTGTTCCGCTGCGATGTGTAAGATTCTGATATTGTTTTCTATTCTGATGTTGTTCTGTTGTTGTTCTTCTCTTCTTTCTTCTATCTTCTTCTTCTTCTACTTTTTCTTCTTTTTAAAAACCCTCACTATTGGAGTTTCCGGCACTCGATTGCTCGGCAGTCGATAAAGTGAGTATCGATGTTGAATTTTCGAAAGTCGAAAATTTTGGTATGTGACACAACTATTGGTGAAGGAAGTGTCTTTTGGGAAAGGTTGCTCTCTGTTTAAAAACGGTCGACAGGTCAAAAAAGGCTAGTAGACAGGATTTCAAATATATAGACGTTATGTGCATGTGTGCACGTTCATTGTGCATTTTACACAGAAACGGTCGACCGCCTGGTTTAATACCGGTCGACCGGTCCCTGTCAAATTGCACAATGAATGTTCAATGCCATTCAAACGTATATATATCGATTATATTGAGGTGCATGATTATTTGAGGATAGAGTTTAACAAGTTTAACACTATTACAACATCAAATAATCAACCTATAATCTAGAGTACCATATGTAGCTCTTTTGTGCCTCTTTATAGCCATGATGTCTTCGTTTTGTCGATCGCCTTTATTTCTTTGTCAGAAATCAAAACTTCATAGAATCTTTGACTCAACATTCTCCCCCTTTTTGATTGATGACAACATATATCAGAAGTTTCGAATCTCCCCCGAATATGTGATCTCCCCCTGAGATTTTGTCTGTATTCTTTATATATATATATTCCTGCAAATAATTGTTAGCACTTTCTCCCCCTTTGTCATCGACAAAAAGGAGTAATAGATAATGGAATAATATAGGAATGTATCATGTCCAATATCCACTTTCCTCTTTTCTTAAGTGGGACCTGCAAAAAATATAATTAAGACCATGGTACCCACTTTTTATGGGGTCCTAAGAGTTAGATCTTAGGAATCCAAACCCATACGGGTCTGGTATCCCCTTTATATACATAATTAGAATTATAATGCACAGTATTCATGAATTGCTGAATGTATTTGTTCCTAATCAAATTGTTATTTGTTTTAGGAACCCATATTTTGATAGTCTTGACATTTTTCTTCTGAAATTTCACAATTGGTTTTGGTTTGGAATATAATAAACTAAGATTCTTCTTAGCTACAATCTTTTGTATTTTCTTCTTCCTTTCATTACCAAGATGTTTCTTGGTTTCTTGTTTCTTATATCCCAAACCTCGTTTATTTGAAATAGATTATGAACTTTCAATGATTTTTGTCAAATTTCTCGACCTTTGTTAAAGTTAGAAACATTTTGAGTAATGTCATCGAACTTTGTTTGTAAACTATCGTTTTCTAGGTCTAGAATTTTGACTTTTGCCTTAAGCTCATGATTTTCAGTAGTGAGAGCATTATTTTTCTCTTTTTGAGCTTCAATTTCTTGACTCAAAAGAGATAGTTGAGAGTCAACATTAGATGATGATTCTTGAATTTTTTCAAGTTCTTCTTCTAATATTTTCTTCTCATCTTTTAACATATCTCGTTCAAACTCTACTCTACTTAAATCTGCTTTGACTACTTTTAATTGACGTTTTATGTCTTTATATTTGACTATCAATTCAGTATTAATATCAAGTAATTCATCAAATGTTGGAATTTGTACCTCATCTTCTGTTGCCATAAAACAAACATTAGCTTGTTCATTCTCCGAATCATTTTCACTTTCTGATGAAGATGAGTCTGAATCTTCCCATGTTACTGAGAAGACTCATTTCTTTGACTTGTGTAACGACCCAGAATTTTTGATAATTAAAATTTGAATATTTAATTAATTTTAAATATTAATAAATGGAATTTAGAAGTCGAATGATTTATTTTTCGAATATTGGATTTAATTTGATAATTTAATCGATAAATTAAATAGTGAAATTCCAGAGATAATTGAAAAACGAGTTTAAAATGATTGAAAATGATTTGTAAAATTTTATTTAATCATACTGGAGTTATAGAAAGGTTATAGTACTTTTAAAATTGAATTTGGAGTTAATCTGTGAAAATTGAATATTTTAATATTTAATTATCGACTGTAAAAATAGCCAATTTTCGAACAGTCTCAGAATTGAACGAAACCAGTTTCATCGGATCCGTAATGTGATATTATTGTAATATTTCAAATTTCGTAATTTTTGGATTTACCATTTGTCCGGTACAAATTAAAACGCCTCGAAATCGATTTAAATCGGTTTAATTTAAATTGATCGTTTATTGCCATATCTCACACATACGATCAAATTAGCTTCCGAAACCTGTTCCATTGTGTCCGGAACGCGGGGTAAACCCTAGAAACGATAGTGACCGCACGTAAATCGGAGTTCGGTAAATTGGGAATGAATAGTGTTTCGGTAAAATTTCTATAAAAGGACCCCTATCTTCACAAATTTATTGCAAACCCTAATCACCAAGGCCAGCCGCCACTTGCTATTTCGAAGGCTGAAATTGTTCAATTCTTCTTCCACTAATTTCTTTAAATCCGATAACAATTATCAAATGTTTTCAACTACAAAGTTGAAGATCTAAACGAGACCTTCACATCCATACGGTGGAGTAGGCATTCGTCGACCAGAGGAGACGTTTGGTGGCCGCGTTCGTGCGTCATTCGAGCACGTTTTTCGAGCTGCTGATGGGGCCGAGCTCGCCCTCCTTCTGGCCGTGGGTAGGGGCAACGTAGGGGGTTGGAATGGCGTTATCTGATCTTGGTGGAAGTCGACGAGTAGGTCGTGGAAATTCGAAAATGAATGGCAGTTTGGGTTCTCTTTGAACCTAGGATGCGCGGGTTGGAACGAAGGGGGAGAAGAAAGTGTACACGGCCAGGATTGCAGGGAATAGAAATGCACGGCTCTGATTAGTTTGGTATAAAATTATAAATAGAAATTGTAATTTAATTATATTTAAATTTGTACGAACTTTAAAATTGCATATCTCTTTCATGCGAGATCGGAATTCGACGAAACTTCTTGCGTTGCATTCGTTTTGTCGAGCTCTTCGCTATGGAACTGGATTGGAAGCGATCGGGGTCAGTGAAAATTTTGAGTGAAATTAAACGTCCGTTTAATTTCATTCGAAATAAACGCTATAAATTGCTATCGGAAAAGCTAAGGTGAGATCTTCTCACTCAAGAATTGAAAAGTGGAATTTTCAGTTATTTATTTGATTGCTATTGGATGTGATATTAGATATAGTAGGATATATATATATATATAGCAATATATACATATTGGCATATGTATATATTGGATTGATTGATTTCCCGCCTCGTATAGCGGATGAGACCCTATTGCGCCGTTAGTAAGCAGATATTTTTATAAAACCCATATACCGCGATATTCCACCTTGAAGTGGAATTGGTATTGTGCTAACATCTGTGGATGCAGGGAAACAGGTTGGAGGGATCCAACTGGATTCCTCACCAGTATTTATTTATTTACAGATATTGTGGTATATTCTGTTATCATATTGATATATGATGTTTGATGTTGTGATTGACTAATTGGTGCCGTTGCATCATCGGATTCAGTTTTGAAGTTTTAAAAATAACAACTTTTACTTTAAAAGGATTTTTAAAGTAATTTTTGAAAGTAGACGTTTTATTGAATTTTTAAATTGATTTATTTCAAATAAATAAACGTCTAAAATTTTAAAGTTATAAAAGTTAAGATTTTTGTGAAATAAAATCAAAGTGTGATTTTTGAAATAAAAGTTAAGAAATTTATGAAATGGTTTAAATTGGGATTTCTAAAGTATTATAAACGATTTATTTAAAGGATGTATAAAAATGGATATTTATAAATTTGAAAAATTGGGATTATAAGACAAATTTCTATAAGTGTTAAAATGAAGAGTAAATGGGATTTCATAAGTTAATGGAATCTGAAAGTTTTAGATTTTGTGAAGTTTAAAAGAACGATTTCTTTTAAAATAAATGAATTGTAAGTTATTAACTTATAAGATGGACCTTTGGTATATACATTGAGTTATAAATTGAATAGGTCATTAAAGAAGATTTATAAATCGAATTGTTAATAAAGGAGATTTATTAAATTGAAGTTGTTAGAAAATAGAAATAGAATTTATAAACGTTGTTTTATAAATTCGAAATCAATTGGATTTGATAAAGTAAATATAGGAGATTATCAAAGAAGATATATTCGCGATTTTGGATAGCGAATTATTATTGAAATAAAATGTGTAGAAAAGATTGAAATGTGGTTAGTGAAGTATATTCACGATTTTGGACAGTGAATATATTTTTAAGTAAAATGGATATGGTTTTGGAAAAGTGATAATTGAAATGAAGTAATTGTTTTGAAAGATGTTTTAAAACAGGTTGAATATCGAAATCATAGATTTCAACATTTATTGTTGAAATAGACGTTTTCGAGAAATATAAGGAAATTGTGGACTATAACATTGTTGTTATAGTAAATGATTTCCGAAAGGAAATGTTTTATGTAGTATTGGGATTTATATATCTATCTAAAATCCGAATCCCTATACTAGTGATTTTGAGTCGTCGTAACGATGTTTTACGTAACATTCGTTTTGACTCAAATAAAGGTGTTAAAAGAATGTTTTCCTTAAAGAATGAATATGTACTTAATATTGATTTAAGTATATCGAATATTTTCAAGTGTTGAAAATAAAAAAAAATAGATTTGTGAATTACTTATTTTTAAATAAGTATGGAAATGTTTTTCCAATATGAAATGAAACGTTTTGAGAATTTATCTTCTTAAAGATAAATTGAAAGTGAATGTTTGAAATCGATTGAAAATCGTATATCAGTAGATATTTTGAAATATAAATTCACTATGGAATTTATAAAAGAAATGGGAATTCGTTTTAAAAATAAATAAACGTTGATTTATTTTTAAAGTGTGGAAATTTTATATCTAGTAAAGATATTTTGGAAGATAAAATAATTTGGGAAAATTATTTGGAACCTGATGATGTTGCGCATCTTTATTGATAGTTAAATAACCGACTATCAATAATTACCTTGAATGGGTATTTGTTGTGAATTGGATGAATTTGAATGCCACACTTATTTTTTAATAATCGCTCACTATTCGGGTTAGCCGGGAAAGGACCATGGGGTCGTATAACCCATTCCGAATATGTGATACGTCGTTATGAATTGCATTCGAAGACCGGTGTTGAAGACCGGATATTTTTGAAAACGGAAGGATTACCGTCGAGTTACTCTACATCGGCTGATCTTCGATTTAGAGGTTTTTATCACCCTTAGTGACGGGAAGTCCGGACGTGATTAGAAAATTATCCGGAAATGCAAGGGCTTCGTGAGAAGTGCCTTCGGTTCTGTTCGATCCCGGAACAGACTTGTATGGATTGTGTGTCCGACGTTACAATTTGAGATATAAAGCTGATTTCTTTCAAATACATTTCTGTTGGTGGCGGAGAATTTATTCTCTTAGCTTAACACCCTTCTCTGAGACGTACGAGCTCAGAGGTTATGTAGTTGAAATTTATCAGCGATATACTCCGAATTTGGTAACGTGGCATACTAAGTGTTGCTGTGAAATGATCAGTGTTTGATCATTTGCGATATGATCATTTGTTTGATCTTATATCTTTGTGATCATAGGTTGATCATTTTGTTTGACCCGAAGCATGGCTTTGTAGAAAGCGTAGCTTTGTGGACGAGACTTCGTCGAGCCTCACACCCCGGAAATGGTCAAAACAGGAAGGATGCAGCAAGGTTCTAGGGAGTAGCGCCCCTTAGTGTATGTCATTCCTTCTGGATAGAGGTGGTATCATGGTATGGAGCCCAGATACTTAACCTATGTGGTTGCTGCATTTTTACTATGTGGTTTGTTGGAAATCGGGGATCCTCGGGAAGATCGGTTACGATCGGGGGATGGCATACGCGTGTCAGTAGTTACCTATTTTTGCAGAGGTAACCCGGCCTTGTGTTGGCAGAGATCCGGTTAGGTTCTCGGGTCGTCTATTCCAGGGACGTACCCATCGTGGATAGGAAGTTCCTTAGCCTGACCATTTGTTGGAAATCCAAAGAAACAATACGAGCCTTTACGATTTCAATTGTATAACCTGTCTCCTCAGGAGGCAGCTATAGCAGGCATAATATAATGGTACCTATGCTGGCTAAGATTTATATTCTACTTTCCAAATGTTTTCCACTATGCACTAATAATAATATCCAAAATGATTTGATTTTGCGTAGTAAGCATCTTTGACTAACATAAGAAGAAATCTCCTCCAAGTCTGCGTTTGCATTGTGTGTGTGGTGGGAGGTCTTATGGTAGTTTCATTTTCCAAAAGCATTGCGAATTGACATTAAAATTATTTTGTTGTTTATTTTAAAGAATAACTGTTTTACGATCTCACACCAGTCACCATGACTGACTCGGAGTTTATTGTTTCCCTTCTAAACTCTGGGTGCCCACCAATTTCCACACGGGCAGTCTAGAGTTAGATTATCATGATATTCTGGAGCTTTGGAAGAAAGCTGGATGACGAGACGTAGTATTTGTATCTGATAGTATTTATTCCGCTGTGTATTCTGTATGAGGACAAGTTTATATAACTGTCCATTGTTGTATATTGACTCTGATGATTGATGTATGTATAAAATGATATAGTTCTTTGTTTTAAAGATTATTCATTTATCTATTATATATTGTTCCGCTGCGAATGTGAGATTCTGATATTGTTCTGTTTCTGTTCTGATGTTGTTCTGTTGTTCTTCTCTATTTTCTTCTTCTCTTCTTCTTTCTTCTTCCTTCTTCTTCTGTTTTCTTCTTCTTCTGCCTTTTTCTTCTTTCTTAAACCCTCACTATTGGAGTTTTCGGCACTCGATTTCTCGACAGTCGATAAAGTGAGTATTGATGTCGAATTTTCGAAAGTCGAAAATTCCCGTACGTGACAGCGTGGTATCAGAGCATATGGTTAAGCGACAACCCTGCTCTGTTGGGTGTTACTCATTAGAGATAGAGTCAGTAGTACTCTAGAATGAGTTGAGTGTAATAATAGATACGAGTGCGTATTTGTTAGTGAATATAAAATTGTTTTATATTGTGATGATTGGTTTGTTGAGTGGTATATGGATTCTGGTCGGTATTGTCCGTACAACTCTATCGATAGGGATCTCTAAACACTTGTATAGAACAATTCGGCACAATATTGTTTTAAATAGGGTAAATGAGATAATTTTGCCCAAAACTATTTTTGTATAGAAAATAAATGTTTTTCTATAAAGTACTATAGTATATGGTTGCATGGATGTTAGGAAGTAATAATGGTGAATTATCATCATTGAAATTGAATAAGAAATTGAAATCGTAACTCCAAAGTTAAGAAATAAATTCACATGCAAATGAAATTTGAGCATGTAAATTATAAATGTGAATTGTAATTTAAAACGGGATTCCAGAGAAGTATTTGGAAAGGTTTTGAAAAGAATTTGAAAATTTTGGAGATTTGGAAAGTTTAATTCCTTTTTGATTTGAAAATGGATTTCAAGGGTTTTGAAAAATGTTTTGACGGAATGAAAAGCTCTAAACTCTTTTCGGTCGCTGGAAAATAACTTCGATGATGACCGCGGCATCGTTGGTGTTCATTTTCGGGTTTCCAAAAAGAGAAATTGCTGCCAAATTGTTTTGAAAGAAAGTTGTTTGAAAAATTTGGGTTTTGTTTTTGAAATTCAAAGGATAATTTGAATTGTTTTCAAAATGGCTTTGAAATGTTGAAAAGACTCTGGAATACTATAAAAAATATTTATGAAATATTATGAAGTTGATAACTTGTAAAGTTTAGAGTTTAAATAAAAATCCATTTAACGAATGAAATTTTAAATATGAATTGGAAGCATAAGGAAACGAATTCATATATAAATAAAATGGTAAATATGAATTGTAAATGTGATTTATAAATGAAAATGGAATTCCAGATAGATATTGGAAAATTTAAAATTCATTAATGAAATGAATTTGTAATATGAATATATAAGTGATTATATAAATCGAAATGAAAATAAGTTGATAACTTATAGAATATTTGAAATCTGATTGAAATGAAAGTTCAAATTGAAACTTGAATTATGAACAAAATAAAAGATTGTTAGTAAATGAAATTCGAGATGAATTAAATATGGAAATTGAAATTTAAAATGAATAAGGGAATGTACTAATTGAATTGAATTAGTGAATGGAATAGATTTGAAATGCGAATTAAATTGAATGGAATCAATTGCAAATGAAATGAACTAAAGATAAAATTGAATTCAAATGAAATTGAAATGAAAAATTGAACGGAATTGAATATGTAACTTCAATAGCGAATTTAAAGAGGATATAAGAAGTATATATTGAAATTTTGTAATCGAATTTGCAAAATAGTTTGAATGTTATAACTAGATATTATGGCTAGTAGGACATACAGGTGTATAAAGGAATTGGATTTGATTTCAAAGATAAATTTGAATTGCTCGACAAAAGGTAAGTATTTGAATTTCTATATGAGATTTGCTGATTTCTTCTCTAGCCACTTGGCTTTTTCTTTTCTTTTTGAAATCTGAGAGTCCGTAGGGACGTTTTGTAGTCGTACCGTATTAGTCGCGCAAAGGAGACGTTGGTGAAATTTTTCGAAAATTTCGAGTGTTAGAAAAAAATTTGAGAAATTTTGAAAGTTTAAAATTTGAATTTAAACTCGAATTTGAATTGAGAAGTTAAACAATGTTGTTTAAAACTTATAATTGAAGTTGGAAAACGAGTTGAATGATAACGAATCTTTAATAGAAAGATTTGTTTTGATAAATTGATAAAACTATTAGATTGTGAAAAATAGTAGACGAGTTAAGGACATTTTTTCCTAACTTGTAATTTCGAGGACGAAATTCTTTTAAGGGGGGAAGTTTGTAACGACCCAGAATTTTTGATAATTAAAATTTGAATATTTAATTAATTTTAAATATTAATAAATGGAATTTAGAAGTCGAATGATTTATTTTTCGAATATTGGATTTAATTTGACAATTTAATCGATAAATTAAATAGTGAAATTCCAGAGATAATTGAAAAACGAGTTTAAAATGATTGAAAATGATTTGTAAAATTTTATTTAATCATACTGGAGTTATAGAAAGGTTATAGTACTTTTAAAATTGAATTTGGAGTTAATCTGTGAAAATTGAATATTTTAATATTTAATTATCGACTGTAAAAATAGCCAATTTTCGAACAGTCTCAGAATTGAACGAAACCAGTTTCATCGGATCCGTAATGTGATATTATTGTAAGATTTCAAATTTCATAATTTTTGGATTTACCATTTGTCCGGTACAAATTAAAACGCCTCGAAATCGATTTAAATCGGTTTAATTTAAATTGATCGTTTATTGCCATATCTCACACATACGATCAAATTAGCTTCCGAAACCTGTTCCATTGTGTCCGGAACGTGGGGTAAACCCTAGAAACGATAGTGACCGCGCGTAAATCGGAGTTCGGTAAATTGGGAATGAATAGTGTTTCGGTAAAATTTCTATAAAAGGACCCCTATCTTCACAAATTTATTGCAAACCCTAATCACCAAGGCCAGCCGCCACTTGCTATTTCGAAGGCTGAAATTGTTCAATTCTTCTTCCACTAATTTCTTTAAATCCAATAACAATTATCAAATGTTTTCAACTACAAAGTTGAAGATCTAAACGAGACCTTCACATCCATACGGTGGAGTAGGCATTCGTCGACCAGAGGAGACGTTTGGTGGCCGCGTTCGTGCGTCATTCGAGCACGTTTTTTGAGCTGCTGATGGGGCCGAGCTCGCCCTCCTTCTGGCCGTGGGTAGGGGCAACGTAGGGGGTTGGAATGGCGTTATCTGATCTTGGTGGAAGTCGACGAGTAGGTCGTGGAAATTCGAAAATGAATGGCAGTTTGGGTTCTCTTTGAACCTGGGATGCGCGGGTTGGAACGAAGGGGGAGAAGAAAGTGTACACGGCCAGGATTGCAGGGAATAGAAATGAACGGCTCTGATTAGTTTGGTATAAAATTATAAATAGAAATTGTAATTTAATTATATTTAAATTTGTACGAACTTTAAAATTGCATATCTCTTTCATGCGAGATCGGAATTCGACGAAACTTCTTGCGTTGCGTTCGTTTTGTCGAGCTCTTCGCTATGGAACTGGATTGGAAGCGATCGGGGTCAGTGAAAATTTTGAGTGAAATTAAACGTACGTTTAATTTCATTCGAAATAAACGCTATAAATTGCTATCGGAAAAGCTAAGGTGAGATCTTCTCACTCAAGAATTGAAAAGTGGAATTTTCAGTTATTTATTTGATTGCTATTGGATGTGATATTAGATATAGTAGGATATATATATAGCAATATATACATATTAGCATATGTATATATTGGACTGATTGATTTCCCGCCTCGTATAGCGGATGAGACCCTATTGCGCCGTTAGTAAGCAGATATTTTTATAAAACCCATATACCGCGATATTCCACCTTGAAGTGGAATTGGTATTGTGCTAACATCTGTGGATGCAGGGAAACAGGTTGGAGGGATCCAACTGGATTCCTCACCAGTATTTATTTATTTACAGATATTGTGGTATATTCTGTTATCATATTGATATATGATGTTTGATGTTGTGATTGACTAATTGGTGCTGTTGCATCATCGGATTCAGTTTTGAAGTTTTAAAAATAACAACTTTTACTTTAAAAGGATTTTTAAAGTAATTTTTGAAAGTAGACGTTTTATTGAATTTTTGAATTGATTTATTTCAAATAAATAAACGTCTAAAATTTTAAAGTTATAAAAGTTAAGATTTTTGTGAAATAAAATCAAAGTGTGATTTTTGAAATAAAAGTTAAGAAATTTAGGAAATGGTTTAAATTGGGATTTCTAAAGTATTATAAACGGTTTATTTAAAGGATGTATAAAAATGGATATTTATAAATTTGAAAAATTGGGATTATAAGACAAATTTCTATAAGTGTTAAAATGAAGAGTAAATGGGATTTCATAAGTTAATGGAATCTGAAAGTTTTAGATTTTGTGAAGTTTAAAAGAACGATTTCTTTTAAAATAAATGAATTGTAAGTTATTAACTTATAAGATGGACCTTTGGTATATACATTGAGTTATAAATTGAATAGGTCATTAAAGAAGATTTATAAATCGAATTGTTAATAAAGGAGATTTATTAAATTGAAGTTGTTAGAAAATAGAAATAGAATTTATAAACGTTGTTTTATAAATTCGAAATCAATTGGATTTGATAAAGTAAATATAGGAGATTATCAAAGAAGATATATTCGCGATTTTGGATAGCGAATTATTATTGAAATAAAATGTGTAGAAAAGATTGAAATGTGGTTAGTGAAGTATATTCACGATTTTGGACAGTGAATATATTTTTAAGTAAAATGGATATGGATTTGGAAAAGTGATAATTGAAATGAAGTAATTGTTTTGAAAGATGTTTTAAAACAGGTTGAATATCGAAATCATAGATTTCAACATTTATTGTTGAAATAGACGTTTTCGAGAAATATAAGGAAATTGTGGACTATAACATTGTTGTTATAGTAAATGATTTCCGAAAGGAAATGTTTTATGTAGTATTGGGATTTATATATCTATCTAAAATCCGAATCCCTATACTAGTGATTTTGAGTCGTCGTAACGATGTTTTACGTAACATTCGTTTTGACTCAAATAAAGGTGTTAAAAGAATGTTTTCCTTAAAGAATGAATATGTACTTAATATTGATTTAAGTATATCGAATATTTTCAAGTGTTGAAAATAAAAAAAAATAGATTTGTGAATTACTTATTTTTAAATAAGTATGGAAATGTTTTTCCAATATGAAATGAAACGTTTTGAGAATTTATCTTCTTAAAGATAAATTGAAAGTGAATGTTTGAAATCGATTGAAAATCGTATATCAGTAGATATTTTGAAATATAAATTCACTATGGAATTTATAAAAGAAATGGGAATTCGTTTTAAAAATAAATAAACGTTGATTTATTTTTAAAGTGTGGAAATTTTATATCTAGTAAAGATATTTTGGAAGATAAAATAATTTGGGAAAATTATTTGGAACCTGATGATGTTGCGCATCTTTATTGATAGTTAAATAACCGACTATCAATAATTACCTTGAATGGGTATTTGTTGTGAATTGGATGAATTTGAATGCCACACTTATTTTTTAATAATCGCTCACTATTCGGGTTAGCCGGGAAAGGACCATGGGGTCGTATAACCCATTCCGAATATGTGATACGTCGTTATGAATTGCATTCGAAGACCGGTGTTGAAGACCGGATATTTTTGAAAACGGAAGGATTACCGTCGAGTTACTCTACATCGGCTGATCTCCGATTTAGAGGTTTTTATCACCCTTAGTGACGGGAAGTCCGGACGTGATTAGAAAATTATCCGGAAATGCAAGGGCTTCGTGAGAAGTGCCTTCGGTTCTGTTCGATCCCGGAACAGACTTGTATGGATTGTGTGTCTGACGTTACAATTTGAGATATAAAGCTGATTTCTTTCAAATACATTTCTGTTGGTGGCGGAGAATTTATTCTCTTAGCTTAACACCCTTCTCTGAGACGTACGAGCTCAGAGGTTATGTAGTTGAAATTTATCAGCGATATACTCCCAATTTGGTAACGTGGCATACTAAGTGTTGCTGTGAAATGATCAGTGTTTGATCATTTGCGATATGATCATTTGTTTGATCTTATATCTTTGTGATCATAGGTTGATCATTTTGTTTGACCCGAAGCATGGCTTTGTAGAAAGCGTAGCTTTGTGGATGAGACTTCGTCGAGCCTCACACCCCGGAAATGGTCAAAACAGGAAGGATGCAGCAAGGTTCTAGGGAGTAGCGCCCCTTAGTGTATGTCATTCCTTCTGGATAGAGGTGGTATCATGGTATGGAGCCCAGATACTTAACCTATGTGGTTGCTGCATTTTTACTATGTGGTTTGTTGGAAATCGGGGATCCTCGGGAAGATCGGTTACGATCGGGGGATGGCATACGCGTGTCAGTAGTTACCTATTTTTGCAGAGGTAACCCGGCCTTGTGTTGGCAGAGATTCGGTTAGGTTCTCGGGTCGTCTATTCCAGGGACTTACCCATCGTGGATAGGAAGTTCCTTAGCCTGACCATTTGTTTGAAATCCAAAGAAACAATACGAGCCTTTACGATTTCAATTGTATAACCTGTCTCCTCAGGAGGCAGCTATAGCAGGCATAATATAATGGTACCTATGCTGGCTAAGATTTATATTCTACTTTCCAAATGTTTTCCACTATGCACTAATAATAATATCCAAAATGATTTGATTTTGCGTAGTAAGCATCTTTGACTAACATAAGAAGAAATCTCCTCCAAGTCTGCGTTTGCATTGTGTGTGTGGTGGGAGGTCTTATGGTAGTTTCATTTTCCAAAAGCATTGCGAATTGACATTAAAATTATTTTGTTGTTTATTTTAAAGAATAACTGTTTTACGATCTCACACCAGTCACCATGACTGACTCGGAGTTTATTGTTTCCCTTCTAAACTCTGGGTGCCCACCAATTTCCACACGGGCAGTCTAGAGTTAGATTATCAGGATATTCTGGATATTCTGGAGCTTTGGAAGAAAGCTGGATGACGAGACGTAGTATTTGTATCTGATAGTATTTATTCCGCTGTGTATTCTGTATGAGGACAAGTTTATATAACTGTCCATTGTTGTATATTGACTCTGATGATTGATGTATGTATAAAATGATATAGTTCTTTGTTTTAAAGATTATTCATTTATCTATTATATATTGTTCCGCTGCGAATGTGAGATTCTGATATTGTTCTGTTTCTGTTCTGATGTTGTTCTGTTGTTCTTCTCTATTTTCTTCTTCTCTTCTTCTTTCTTCTTCCTTCTTCTTCTGTTTTCTTCTTCTTCTGCCTTTTTCTTCTTTCTTAAACCCTCACTATTGGAGTTTCCGGCACTCGATTTCTCGACAGTCGATAAAGTGAGTATTGATGTCGAATTTTCGAAAGTCGAAAATTCCCGTACGTGACAACTTGTCCTTCTTATATTTGAATTTATCATTTTCTGACTTCTTCTTCTGTTCTGGACAATTCTTCTGCATGTGCCCCTTTTTGTGGCAGTTGAAACATTCTATAGTGGATGAAGATGGTTTATTTGATCCAGGTTTCCTTTTGTTGTAACGACTGGCTTTTCGATATTTTAGGAATTTTTTGAATCCTTTTGCAATGAATGCCAGATCTTCATCTTCAGAATCTGATTCATTTTCATCTTTCTCAGCATGAAATGCTACATTTTTCTTTTCTTCTTTCTGTTCTTTTCTAGCCTGCAAATTTGCTTCATAGGACATTAGATTTCCTATCAATTCATCTGGCTTCATGACGGAAAGATCATTAGCTTCTTCAATTGCTAATACTTTTCCTTCCCATTCACTAGTCAGAGAATGTAGGACTGTTGAAACAACATCAAAATCTGAGTATTTTTGCCCTAATCCGATAAGTGCATGATGAATAGTTTGAAACCTTGAATACATATCATTGATTGTCTCATTCGGTTTCATTTTAAAATTTTGAAACTGACTTTTCAGCATGGCTATTTTGGCTTGTTTAACCTTGTTAGTACCTTCATGAGTGGTTTTCAGCGTTTGCCAAATTTGATATGCAGTAGTGCAGATACTAACTCGGTTATATTCATTTTGGTCTGATGCACAAAACAACATATTTATTGCCTTTGCATTTACGGCTGCTGCCGTTTTCTCAGCCGTTGTCCATTCTGAATATTCAGTTGTTGGATTCACTATTTCTTTTTGGGTAGCATTCCAAGTATCATAGCTATTTGATTGCATAAAAAATGACATACGTGTTGCCCAATAGCTATAGTTGAGACCATTAAAGAATGGAGGTCTTTGTGTTGATTGACCTTCCGTGTAAGTGTTAGTGCTAGTGCTTGCGTTATTTGCCATATTACGAGAATATATCAAATAACGGTGTTACGGTTATATGATGACCGTGCTCTGATACCAAATGAAAAACGTGTACGCTTGTGCACACTAATTATGGATCGTGTAATATGGACTAACAATATATGCGGAATGTTATTTACAATTGCTATACAAGTAAATATTCAATAAACTAACTATATAGCAATTCACAGATATAGAATAGTAAATGCAGTAAACTGTAAAAATCACACCAGGGATTTTTATACTAGTTCGGACCTCCCGTCCTACGTCCAGTCCCAGACTTCTATCTGGATTTTCACTACCAACTACCTCGCTTCACCCGGAGGAACAGGTTTACAACACCCGAACAGCCGAACGGGATTTCGTGCCTCTTACAACACCGAGGACTTCAACAAAAACAAATACAATTGCCGTTGACAACTTGTACTCTTGATAACACGGATTTGTCACTTGTAGTACACCCTTCCTATAATCTTATCCTCAAAATATGTGAATGATGTTTGTGAAGATTGAAGGAAGTATATTACTTATTGAATCAAAAGATATGAAATAATTTCAATGATTCAATAAGCAATTGAAATATTTGAGAGCTTTTAGAATGCAAGAATATTTAGAAAGTAAGATCAGAAATTAGAGCAAGAATTCTTAATTATAGAATCAATGATTTAGACGTGTTTATATAGAGAATAAATGGTTGTAACTCTTTGTGAAGAGTAGCCATTAATAGAAATGATCATTGATGAAAGGTAAGAGATGCAACTATTGGTGAAGGAAGTGTCTTTTGGGAAAGGTTGCTCTCTGTTTAAAAACGGTCGACAGGTCAAAAAAGGCCAGTAGACAGGATTTCAAATATATAGACGTTATGTGCATGTGTGCACGTTCATTGTGCATTTTACACAGAAACGGTCGACCGCCTGGTTTAATACCGGTCGACCGGTCCCTGTCAAATTGCACAATGAATGTGCAATGCCATTCAAACATATATATATCGATTATATTGAGGTGCATGATTATTTGAGGATAGATTTTAACAAGTTTAACACTATTACAACATCAAATAATCAACCTATAATCTAGAGTACCATATGTAGCTCTTTTGTGCCTCTTTATAGCCATGATGTCTTCGTTTTGTCGATCGCCTTTATTTCTTTGTCAGAAATCAAAACTTCATAGAATCTGTGACTCAACATTCTCCCCCTTTTTGATTGATGACAACATATATCAGAAGTTCTGAATCTCCCCCTGAATATGTGATCTCCCCCTGAGATTTTGTCTGTATTCTTTATATATATATATATATTCCTGCAAATAATTGTTAGCACTTTCATGTGTGCACGTTGATTGTTAGCACTTTCATGTGTGCACGTTGATTGTGCAAGTTATCAGTGACCGGTCGACCGGTAAGTTTTTGGGCGGTCGACCGTTACTGTCACCTGTGCGTGCTTGTGCACACTAATTATGGATCGTGTAATATGGACTAACAATATATGCGGAATGTTATTTACAATTGCTATACAAGTAAATATTCAATAAACTAACTATATAGCAATTCACAGATATAGAATAGTAAATGCAGTAAACTATAAAAATCACACCAGGGATTTTTATACTGGTTCGGACCTCCCGTCCTATGTCCAGTCCCAGACTTCTATCTGGATTTTCACTACCAACTACCTCGCTTCACCCGGAGGAACAGGTTTACAACACCCGAACAGCCGAACGGGATTTCGTGCCTCTTACAACACCGAGGACTTCAACAAAAACAAATACAATTGTCGTTGACAACTTGTGCTCTTGATAACATGGATTTGTCACTTGTAGTACACCCTTCCTATAATCTTATCCTCAAAATATGTGAATGATGTTTGTGAAGATTGAAGGAAGTATATTACTTATTGAATCAAAAGATATGAAATAATTTCAATGATTCAATAAGCAATTGAAATATTTGAGAGCTTTTAGAATGCAAGAATATTTAGAAAGTAAGATCAGAAATTAGAGCAAGAATTCTTAATTATAGAATCAATGATTTAGACGTGTTTATATAGAGAATAAATGGTTGTAACTCTTTGTGAAGAGTAGCCATTAATAGAAATGATCGTTTATGAAAGGTAAGAGATGCAACTATTGGTGAAGGAAGTGTCTTTTGGGAAAGGTTGCTCTCTGTTTAAAAACGGTCGACAGGTCAAAAAAGGCCAGTAGACAGGATTTCAAATATATAGACGTTATGTGCATGTGTGCACGTTCATTGTGCATTTTACACAGAAACGGTCGACCGCCTGGTTTAATACCGGTCGACCGGTCCCTGTCAAATTGCACATGAATGTGCAATGCCATTCAAACGTATATATATCGATTATATTGAGGTGCATGATTATTTGAGGATAGATTTTAACAAGTTTAACACTATTACAACATCAAATAATCAACCTATAATCTAGAGTACCATATGTAGCTCTTTTGTGCCTCTTTATAGCCATGATGTCTTCATTTTGTCGATCGCCTTTATTTCTTTGTCAGAAATCAAAACTTCATAGAATCTGTGACTCAACAGTTTCCTCCTCCAGCGTTACCTCCAACCATTCCAGCAGCAACACCCGTCTGCATCATCTTCATGAAAAACTGATACATAGCTCCCATATCTACTTATGGTACTCCAACACCAACATTCCCAACTTATGCCTTACCTTGGTTCCTTCTCGTATTCGATCTGACATTACCATTTGTTGTGGTGCTTCCTCCAAGATTCGCTCTTCCACTTCTAGCGTCCATATCTGTATTCAAGCCTCGTGAGATATAGAAGAATAGCCTGAGAGAGATAAGAGAATAGAGATATAGCGTATACTTATAAAGAAAATACAAGTACGTTACTATAGCGTTATCCCATACCCTGATTTTATCTCTAATTCCTTAGGATTATGTTTTCAAAAATCATTTTGAGTTTAAAGTTTTTTTCATAAACCTTTACTCTGATACCAAGTTGTAACATCCCCTATCTGGAGGCTCGAAGCTAAGCGCTATGGATACTGTAGTCATCCATAGTATTAACTTCCGATGACCAAATACGGTAATGTTAATGGTATCCATAATATCAGAAGCACGTGAATATGAAACAAAATCACAGATTTCACAAAAACAACTTTTTGATTACATTTCACAAAACATGTTTCATATTCCATTACATAATCCCATAATCATTTCCCAGGTAAAGATCAAATATAATTATTAAAAAATATGCCAAGAACGACATATGAAGATGCCCCCTTGGATGACCAGAGTACTATATAGACATAACTGTCTTAAATACAACACGGTAGGATCAAACAAAATAAAAGAGCATCTCCTAAATAGCTATCCGTCAGCCACCTGCTCGTCTCCGAAAGATTTATTCACCAACCTACTAAAAACCTAAAGATCCTCAACCCTAAGTCTACTCAAATCAATTTTGAGCATCCGAGAGTTTAAGGGGAAAAACAAAAACTTAGAGTCAGACATAAAGCCTGGTGTGAATAATACTATACATCTCGGCTATTTGATATTAAGTGAGACCACGCCGCTTAGCGGAACGGGTTCCCCCTCACTAATATCATTTTAAAACATAACTTTTGCAAATCATTTCCTGCAACCAAAACTGGTTAAACTTGTAAATCATTATCATCTAAACATACATATCAGGTAACAAATGAACTATCTGTTCAAACACTATAGTTTTGTTTGGTTAACAACTAATATTTGGCTGACTTGGGCCTACCAGACAATATAAATAAATAATCTAACATCTGTTCGACATTCCTCTTCTGGACGGTCTTTCCCTGACTTATTTTCTCCCAGGGTCACCTGATCCTAATGGTTTTGTGGGCTCACCAATAACCTATTTGTATACAAATATATATTCCCTTCTATGTGTAATCATCATTTTAGTCTTACCTGTGACAAAGCCCTACACACTGGAATTTTGGACTAAATTAGCTGGGGCTAACAGCTAATGTATAAGGTACGACCCTATACCAATCCCATCTGGTATTCTAATATCTGAGTCATTTTACTTAGGGTAATCTTCCTAAAATTTTCCTTGAAAACCTTTTCATCTCAAATTGATTAAAAACCTCTAAATCAAACTTAAACAAGGAAAATATATACTCCATGCTTTACTCAAAATCACCTTGCCATGTTATGTATACTTCACTCAAATCTTTGTTGATGAAAACATTTAAACCCTTGGAAGTACCCTCAAATCCATTGAAAGTACCCCTTTCAAAACCAAGTAAACCCTTCTTTATAACCTAGGCCGAAAGGCCAAAACATTCCTTTCGAAACCATTCATGATCTTCTTTTCGAAACCATTGAAAAAACCTTTCCTTCGAAAGCTATAAAACCTTAGACAACCTATCTTTAAAACACTTTAAACATTGCCTTTCGAAAACATTGGAAAACCTTTCCTTTAGACCTTCCGAAACCATTGGGGAACCACCCCTTAGAAACCTTTCTTTAAAACCTTTCGAAAGCATCAAAATATTTGTAAACAAAAAACCTTTCGAAAGCATTTTGGTTCAATTTAAAACATATGGAAACACTTTTCAAAACCATTAAAAGTTAACTTCTTCGAAACCTTTGGTCTCTACCTTCAACAGAGCAAAAGGGGAAAGCACTCTTTCAAAAGCATTTCCTAAGCAAAGAAGTGTTGGTGTCGAAACCAACCTTCCGAAAGCATTGGAGAAGCGATTTGGGTTTTAAAGCAAAGTATACCTTCCGAAACCATTGACCCCTTCGATTAAAACAAAAGGCGCAACCCATTCAAAAGCATTCCTTTAAAACAATTGACTCAATCAAAAGCCAACCAAGTCGAAAGCACTTACTTCGAAAGCAAAGCTGGCGCATTTTCAATTTAAAACAAAGTCATGCTTCGACCCCATCAGAACCTATGGTCTTGATCCAGTACCTTTAGCCTTAGTCCAATTCTCCCTGTACCAAGTTATTGATACTACGTGCATTGGTTTCGATGGCAACGGAGGCGGCAGTACTTAGCCAGAACCCCTGTTCTGAAAGTGGTGAAACATGCTAAAAGCATGTAAAAGCTGATTTTTACTTTCAAAAGAATATCTTTTCAACTAATCTTCCTTGTTTGTCAAAATATTATTGGTTGCTAATATTCTTTTCTATAAGTGCTGCCAATATTTCAAAAATAAACAATTTATTTTATTTATAAAATACCTCTTCTTCTTTTATAAATATATAAAACAGTTAAGTTCCATACCTTAAATAATTTTATATATCTATCAAAATACTTAGGAAAATTCTATAAAAATTCCAAAAAATCATTTTTAATATGTTTTCCAACATATAATAATTTCAGACCCAAAATTTATATTATTTAGCTGTATATAGTTTTAAACCCAAATAAACATTTTCTTCACTAGAAAATCAACATAAAATCAACATTAATTCAGAAAATTATGAAAATTGAAACCCATCTCTAAAATATCATTTTTGAGCTAAATCTAAAATCGCAAGGCATTTTGATGTCATTTAATAGGGTTTTTACATCAAAACATATCATAAAATCTATATGAACAAGCATAAATCTTCAACAAGCATATATACACATTTGGTCATTCCAATACATGGCATAATCATGCAAAATACTTCAGATTCATCTTAAAACCAAAAACAATTAAGAATATGAGATGTAGTCATTATTCACCTTAGCTTTGAGATTAAGGATTTGAGGTTTGATCTTGATTAAGTTGCTTAAGCTTTTCCTCTTGAAATCTTATCTTTGCTTTTCCTAATGGTGGCCGGTATTAGAATACTCTTATTCCAACTTTGCTCCTTATCTATTTGCTTTATCTATTTTAATTCATGTTAGCTCATTTTAGTTTATTCATTAAAATGGAATGGCTACCCCTATTAATAACAAATCTCAATCCCCTAATCATTTTTCATCATTTCATTTAATTTACCTAATCAAATGTTCCTAATAATGTTACTAAAAATATGTGGTGTTACAATCTCCCCTCCTTAAAGAATTTTGTTCTCGAAATTGCGATAAGGTACATAACACATCAATCAAAAAGGTAAAACATACCATCAAACAAATCAGGATAAGCGTCTCTAATCCTGCTCTTAGTCTCCTAAGTACAGTCTCTCTCTTCATCGCTCCACTGGACTTTCACTAATCTGACTGTCTTGTTCCTTAGCTTTTTCTCATCCCTCGCGACTATACGAATCGGTTTTCTAACTATAGTCAAGTTTGGTTCTACTACTAAGTCATATAACACAGTCGGTGCTATAGTAGACTTCGGATCTCTAACACACTTCCTTACATGAGAAACATTGTGGACTCCTGTCAAACTGCTCGGTAACTCTACTCTATATAAGAGTTTTCCATTCCTCTCTACAATAGGAAATGGTCCTACGAATTTCGGTGCCAACTTCCTTGGTTTTCCAAATCTAGTCATACCCTTCATCGGTGATACCTTAATAAAAACTTGATCTCCGACTGATAACTCTAAGTCTTTCCATCTTCTGTCTGCATAACCCTTCTGCCTAGACTAAGCTTCTTTCATTCTAGCTCGAATCAACTTAATCTTCTCTGCAGTTTCTCTAACCAAATCTGGACCTAGAACCAATCTATCCCCAGTCTCTAACCAACATATTGGTGATTTACATGGCCTTCCATACAAAGCCTCAAACGTTGTCATCCCTATACTAGTCTGATAACTGTTATTATATGAAAACTTGACTAAATGTAGATGGCCTTCCCATGATCCTCCAAAATCTAACACACAAGCTCTTAAAAAATCCTCCAAGACTTTGTTAACTCTTTCCGTTTGCCCATCGGTCTGTGGATGGTAAGCGGTACTCATCTTGGGCTTGGTTCCTAAAATATCCTGTAGACTCTTCCAAAACTAGATAGTGAATAAGGAATCTCTATCCCTTACTATACTACTAGGAATTCCATGAAGTCTAACTATATTCTTCATAAATAACTTAGCCAAAACAGGTATCGTCCTAGTTGACTTAATTGGAATGAAATGGTCACTCTTGGTCAATCTATCCACTACGACCCATATACTTTCATTTCCTTTATTAGATCTCGGCAACCCATTTATAAAATCCATAGAAATAGAATCCCACTTCCATACTGGAATATCTAATGGCTGAAGCAACCCACTTGGCTTCTTATGTTCGGCTTTTACTTGTTGACAGTTCAAACACTGCTTTACCCATAAGCTGACATCTTTCTTCATTCCTTTCCAAAAGAAACTCCGCTTCATATCCTGATACATCTTAGTTCCTCCCGGATGAATAGTGAACTTCGAACGATGGCATTCCTCCAAAACTTCCTTCCTTATGTCTCCCACATTCAGAACACATAATCTTCCTTTCTTTCTCAACCACCCCTTCTGGTCAAGACTAAAATCCTTTAAGTCATCGCTCTTCGTTCCTTCCCTTAACCTCCAGATCTGTTCAACTAATATTGGATCCTCTATCTATTTAGAAGCAATCTTTTCGCTCATCACCGGTCGAGCTTCTAAACAAGACAACACAACAGTTCCTCCACCAGACCCAGATTCAAATCTCCATTGTACTCTGCAAGTCGACAACGCTTCCAAATCTTTCCACTATGTTATCATTGCCAACACTGCATTCTAGTGCCTTTTTCTAAGTGCATCTGCAACCTTATTAGCTTTCCCTGGTGTGTACTCAATCCCAAAATCATAAGTAGCAATATACTCTAACCATCTTTGCTGTCTCGTATTTAGTTCCTTCTAAGAGAACAAATACTTCAACGACTTATGATCCGTATATAGCCCAAACCTATCTCCCAAAAGGTAATGTCTCCACACCTTCAATGCAAATATCACCGCAGCTAACTCCAAATCATGCGTTGGATATCTAACCTCATGCGGTCTGAGCTATCTAGAGGCATATGCAATCACTTTACCTCTCTGCATAGGCAATCACTATACCTCTCTGCATTAACACATACCAAATTCTGATTCCCCTTCGGAACAACTAGTACAGGTGCATAAGTCAATAAGTGTTTCAAGCTCTGGAATGCTTCCTCACACTTATCGATCCAAACAAAATTCACATCTTTTCACGTTAGCTTGGTCGTCGGTGCTGCTATCCACGAAAAATCCTTTATGAACTTCGATAATATCTAGCCAATCCCAGAAAACTCTTTATCTCGGTCACTGTCTCGGGTCTCTTCCAATTATTCACTGCTTCAATCTTAGTCGGATCTACATACAACCCTTTCTCCGAGACTACATGACCAAGAAACTTCACTTCCTTCTTCCAGAAATGACATTTCGAAAACTTCACCTTCAGCTGATGCTGCCTCAGCATCTCAAGCACAACTCTAAGATAAACTTCATGTCCCTTTTCATCCTTAGAGTATATCAAGATATCATCTATGAAAACCAATACGAACCTATCCAAGTGCTCTCGGAAAATTCGGTTCATCAAATCCACAAAGAATGCCAGTGCATTAGTTAGTCCAAACGGCATCACTAACCATTCGTATGTTCCATATCTAGTTCTAGACGCTGTCAAAGGAATACTACCCTCCGCAACTCTAAGCTGATGGAAACCTGTTGCTAAATCCAACTGAGAAAATACCTTGGCTCCACTCAACTGATTGAACAAATCGTCAATTCTAGGCAACAGTATTGATTCTTTATCGTCTTCTCATTCAACTTACAACAATCGATACATAACCTCAACGATCCATCCGGTTTCTTAGAAAACACAACGGTTGCTCCCCATGGTGAACTACTAGGTCTAATAAAATTATTGCTTTCCAAATCCGCCAACTGCACCTTTAGCTCTCTCATCTCTGTAAGTTTCATCCTGCTTGGCGGTCTACTCACAGGTTTTACTCCAGGCACCAAATCTATCCAAAACTCAATGACTCGTTTCGGTGGCAATCCTACTATAGGCTCAAAAACATCCGCGAATTCTCTAACCACGAAGACGTGATTCAACTCATCCTCCAATTCCACAACACCCAACAAAGCATTCACCTCACAACTAGGGTTTTCTATGGTATATACAATCCGATCACTACAATCAGGGTGTCTAAGTGATATTTTGCTATCATGGCAAAAATATCCTAGCATTGTACTTACTTAACCAATCCATACCCAAAATAATTCCAAACCCTACAAAGTCAAATACATGCAAACTGCAAACAAAGGCATGACCTAACAAATCAAACTCTAAGTGGTCACACTTCATCCCAAGTGTTGCATACCCTCCTATTGGATTTGCAACCCTTAAGGAAGTAACTAAGTATGTGGGTTCTATGTTAAGCTTATCTGCCAAACAATGAGATATAAAAGAATGCGATGCACCAGTATTAAACAGGATGCTAATAAACATACCATGAATCTGAAGCGTACCTCCCAACACTGCCTTCCCTTTCTCCTGCATTGTTGGTCTTGATGTAGCAGGTTCCAATGCATACACCTTGCCCTTTCCATCCTTAGCAGGCTCTTTGCATTGATTCTTATAATGACCAATCTGATCGCAGTTAAAGCATCTAATATTCTTCTTCCCGATTACTTCCTTCGCCTTTCCAGTACGACATTCATTGCGAAATGCCCCTTCTTGTCGCACTTGAAGTAAACAACCTCAGACTTTCCCTTCTTAACGGCTCCACTTTTCTGAGCACCCTTCCTCTGAAAGAACTTTCTTTTCTAACTCTACCCCATCTGTGTCACGTACGGGAATTTTCGACTTTCGAAAATTCGACATCGATACTCACTTTATCGACTGTCGAGCAATCGAGTGCCGGAAACTCCAATAGTGAGGGTTTTAAATAGAAGAAAAAGGTAGAAGAAGAAGAAAGAAGAACAAGAAAGAACAGAAGAAGAGAAAATAAAGAGAAGAACAACAGAACAACAGAAACAATATCAGAATCTCACATATCGCAGCGAAACAATATATTATAGATAAACACTAGTCCTTTAAAACAAAGAATTATATCAGTTTTTATACATACATCAATCAGAGTCAATATACAACAATGGACAGTTATATAAACTTGTCCTCATACAGAATACACAGCGGAATAAATACTATCAGATACAAATACTACGTCTCGTCCTCCAGCTTATCTCCAAGCTCCAGAATATCCAGAATATCCTGATAACCTAACTCTAGACTGCCCGTGTGGAAATTGGTGGGCACCCAGAGTTTAGAAGGGAACAATAAACTCCGAGTCAGTCATGGTGACTGGTGTGAGATCGTAAAACAGTTATTTTTCACAAAGAAAATAAAACAAATTCGCAATGCTTTTGGAAAATGAAACTACCATAAGACCTCCCACCACACACACAATGCAAACGCAGAATTGGAGGAGATTTCTTCTTATGATAGTCAAAGATGCTTACTACGCAAAATCAAATTCTTTTTGATATTATTATTAGTGCATAGTGTAGAAAACATTTCGAAAGTAGAATATAAATCTTAGCCAGCATAGGTACCATTATATTATGCCTGCTATAGCTGCCTCCTGAGGAGACAGGTTATACAATTGAAATCGTAAAGGCTCGTATTGTTTCTTTGGATTTCCAACAAATGGTCAGGCTAAGGAACTTCCTTTTCCACGATGGGTACGTCCCTGGAATAGACGACCCGAGAACCTAACCGGATCTCTGCCAACACAAGGCCGGGTTACCTCTGCAAAAATAGGTAACTACTGACACGCGTATGCCATCCCCCGATCGTAACCGATCTTCCCGAGGATCCCCGATTTCCAACAAACCACATAGATAATAATGCAGCAACCACATAGGTTAAGTATCTGGGCTCCATACCATGATACCACCTTTATCCAGAAGGAATGACATACACTAAGGGGCGCTACTCCCTAGAACCTTGCTGCATCCTTCCTGTTTCGACCATTTCCGGGGTGTGAGGCTCGACGAAGTCTCGTCCACAAAGCTACGCTTTCTACAAAGCCCTGCTTCGGGTCAAACAAATGATCAACCTATGATCACAAAGATATAAGATCAAACAAATGATCATATCACAAATGATCAAACACTGATCATTTCACAGCAACACTCAGTATGCCACGTTACCAAATTGGGAGTATATCGCTGATAAATTTCAACTACATAACCTCTGAGCTCGTACGTCTCAGAGAAGGGTGTTAAGCTAAGAGAATAAATTCTCCGCCACCAACAGAAATGTATTTGAAAGAAATCAGCTTTATATCTCAAATTGTAACGTCAGACACACAATCCATACAAGTCTGTTCCGGGATCGAACAGAACCGAAGGCACTTCTCACGAAGCCCTTGCATATCCGGATAAATTTCTAATCACGTCCGGACTTCCCGTCACTAAGGGTGATAAAACCTCTAAATCGGAGATCAGCCGATGTAGAGTAACTCGACGGTAATCCTTCCGTTTTCAAAAATATCCGGTCTTCAACACCGGTCTTCAAATGCAATTCATAACGACGTATCACATATTCGGAATGGGTTATACGACCCCATGGTCCTTTCCCGGTTAACCCGAATAGTGAGCGGTTATTCAAAAATAAGTGTGGCATTCAAATTCATCCAATTCACAACAAATATCATTCAAGGTAATTATTGATAGTCGGTTATTTAACTATCAATAAAGATGCGTAACATCATCAGATTCCAAATAATTTTCCAAATTATTTCATCTTCAAAAATATCTTTACTAGATATATTATTTCCACACTTAACCGTTTGAAAACAATTTCAAATCAATTTCCACATTTCATTTTATCTTTGAAGATAAAATCTCAAAACAGTTCATTTCATATTGGAAAAGCATTTCCATACTTATTTAAAAATAAGTATTTCACAAATCTATTTATTTTCAACATTTGAAAATATTCGATATACTTAAATCAAATTAAGTATATATTTCATTCTTTTAAGGAAACCATTTACTATAACATTTATTTGAGTCAAAACGAATGTCACGTAAAACATCGTTACGACGACTCAAAATCACTAGTATAGGGATTCGGATTTTGATAGATATATAAATCCCAATACTACATCAAAACATTTCCTTTCGGAAATCATTTACTATAACAACAGTGTTATAGTCCATCATTTCCTTATTCCTCGAAAACGTCTATTTCAACAATGAATGTTGAAATCTATGATTTCGATATTTAACACGTTTTAAAACATCTTTTAAAACAATTAACTTCATTTCAAATATCACTTTCCCAAAACCATATCCATTTTACTTAACAATATATTCACTGTCCAAAATCGTGAATATACTTCACTAATTACATTTCACTATTTTCTACACGTTTTATTTCAATAATAATTCGCTATCCAAAATCGCGAATATATCTCCTTTAATAATCTTCTATATTTAATTTATCAAATTCAATCGATTTCGAATTTATAAACACGGTTATAAATTCTATTTCTATTTTAATAACAACCTCGACTTATAAATCTTCTTTTTGTCAACTTCTACAATTTTTCTTATCAAAATAAGTGATTTCGGATTTATAAACAACTTTTATAAATTTCAATTCTATTTATAAAAACTTCAATCCCAAATCAATTTCGATATTGATTTAAAAATTTATTTATCACTACTAAGTAAATTCCTCATTTTTTCTCAAATTATTCAATATTCTGTTTTAAAATGGATTCTTCAAATTGAAATCATTTTACATTGATTTCCCAATTTATTTCAATTTACCAATTAAATTTCTAGTTGGATTTCCAGCTTATCTTCTTTTAATAATTTCCTTTTTTAAGGAAATAAATTTCAATCGTTTCTTTCAATCTATTTAAAAATCCAAATTTAAATTAAATTCTTCAATTTATAATCACTGTTTTATGAAATCCATTTATTTAGCATTTTCACTTTATTCTGGAATTTATTCAATACGATTATAAAAATTTACTTTTTATACTTTAAAAATTCCTTTCTTCAAAATTTCTTCAATTTCAAAAATTGATTCACTTAGAAATTTTCTACTTGAATTTCAAAAATTCAATTTCGTTTATCTTTGGAATCCAATGATGTCAAACATCCATTCAGCTAAATTTTAGCTTTCAAACAATTTCCAGATATCAATATGATTAATAGCATCACTATAATCATTCACAGATTCATATCACAATAGAAATAAATTCAATCAATGTGAGGGGTCCAGTTGGATCCCTCCAACCTGTTTTCCTGCATCCAAAGATGTTAGCACAATACCAATTCCGCTCCAGTACGGAATTATCGCGGTATATGGGTTTTATAAAAATCCGCTTACTAACGGCGCAATAGGGTCTCATCCGCTATACGAGGCGGGAATCAATCAATCCAATATATACATATGCCAATATGTATATATTGCTATATATAGATATATCCTACTATATCTAATATCACATCCAATAGCAATCAATAACTGCAATCCAAATATAAATCTGAGTGAGAAGATCTCATCTTGATTTTCCAATAGAAATTTGTAGCGTTTATTTCGAATGAAATTAAACGGACGTTTAATTTCACTCAAAATTTTCACTGACTCCGATCGCTTCCAACTCTGTTCCATAGCGTAGTGCTCGACAAAACGAAGCCAACGCAACTGGTTTCGTAATTTTCTGACCTCGTACGAAAGAGATATTGCATTTAGAAGTTCATACGAATTAAAATTCAATAATTTACAATTCCCTTTTATTTTTTTCAACCTCTGCTTCATCACAACCGTCCATCCCACCTTTGCAAATCACGGCCGCATCCCCTTTCTTCCTCACGTATGCTCCCAGTAAATCACGTACGTGATTAAACCCAACGAAGCCGCCTCTATGCCCTAATTTCGCAACCACCTACGTAGCTCGAAACTCCATCATTCCCCCACCATTCGAAGCGCCTTCCCCAAAGCCACCATCGGCCAGAAGCACGGCCAGCTCGGCAGCCCTATCACCTCGAGAAACGTGAGTAAACATCGGCACTTCTAGCTCGAATTCCCATTGATCCAAAGCTCAAAAAACGATCTTGACCGTTCACATTAGAGATCTCACTGTCCTCTACCTTTTGCTAGTTGAACACTTCGCATGAATGTCGACGGATTGGGAGATCAGAGGGGAAGAAGGTCACGCATTTCTGGCCATTCGTGAAGATAGTGGCGGCTAACCCTAGCTGCTAAGGGCTTTGGGGAAAATAGAATGATAGAGGGGTTTTTATAGAAAACGTCTCAAAACACTATTCACTTCAGAATTTCCAAACTCCGATTTACACGCGGTGACTGGCGTTTCTGGGGTTTACCCCACGTTCCGGACACAATGGAAAAGTTTTCGAAAGCTAATTCGATCGTATGTGTGAGATATGGCAATAAACAATCGATTTAAATTAAACCGATTTAAATCGATTTCGAGGCGTTTTAATTTGTACCGGACAAACGGTAAATCCAAAAATTACGAAATTTGAAACCATGCAATAATATCACATTACGGATCCGATGAAACTGGTTTCGTCGAAATCCGAGACTTTTTGAAAAATGACTATTTTAACTCGCCGAATTGATATTAAAAACAATTCGATGCGTTTTGAGCTGCCATAGTCAAACGACAACTCCGATTGATACGAAAATTGAAATCCGATAATAACTAACTATTACGGATCCAATGGAACTGGTTTCGTCCAATTCTGAGACTGTCCGAAAATTGGCTAATTTTCAGTCGATAATTAAATATTAAAATATTCAATTTTCACATATTAACTTCAAATTCAATTTTAACAGTTCTATAATATTACTATAACTCCAGTATGATTTAATATAACTTTATAAATCATTTCCAGCACATTAAACCCATTTTTCAATTATTTCTGGAATTTCAATCATTAAATTATCGATTTAATTGACCAAATTAAATCCAATATTCGAATAATAAATTATTCGACTTCTTAATTCTATTTATCAGTATTTAAAATTAATTAAATATTCAAATTTTAATTATCAAAAATTCTGGGTCGCTACAATCTGGACCTCCTTTGCCTTATTCTTCTCCAGAGAAGCAAGCATTTCCTTTTGCCTCAATGCCATTTCAACTACAAAATCACAAGGGGTCTCTGATATGAGGTAATGTAGCCCTGGCCAACTCAGGCTTCAACCTCCTGATGAACTTCTCGTTCCTCTTAATCATAGTATCCATAGTGGCATATCCATACCTAGCCAAATCCTCAAACCTTCTAGCATACTCTAACACCGTCATGTCTCCTTGCTCCAATTTAACAAACTTCCTGAGCAAGGCAGACTTTGCCATCACAAACATGAACCTCTCCTCGAACCTTCTCCTAAACTCAGCCCAAGTCATATTCTCTTCATTCACTTCAACTATCACACTATTCCACTAGAATAAAACTGTTCCCTGAAGCTGTCTCGATGCAAGCCTCCTCTTCTGCTCATCATTGAGCTGCATATCAGCAAATATTCTTTCGCAATGAAGTAGCCAATTCTTTACTTCAATTGCGTCCTTAGTTCCGATGAACGGCTTTCCTCCCAGTCGGGCATAATCTCTACTCAAAATGGCATAATTATTCACCACTGGAGCTTCCTGGTTTCCTCCTCCAACGTCACCTCCAACCATTCCAGTAGCAACACCCGCCTGCATCATATTCACGAAAAAATGATACATAGCTCCCATATCCACTTGTGGGACTCCAGCACCAACATTCCTAGCTTGTGCCTAACCTTGGTTCCTTCTCGTATTCGGTCTAGCATTACCATTTGTTGTGGTGCTTCCTCCAAGATTCACTCTTCCACTTCTAGCGTCCATATCTGTATTCAAGCCTCGTGAGATACATAAGAATAGCCTAAGAGAGATAGGAGAACAGAGATATAGCGTATACTTATATAGCAAATACAAGTACATTACTATAGCGTTATCCCATACCCTGATTTTATTTCTAATTCCTTAGGATTATGTTTTCAAAAATCATTTTTAGTTTAATTTTCTTTTCATAAACCTATGCTCTGATACCAAGTTGCAACCTCCCCTATCTGGAGGCCCGAAGCTAAGTGCTATAGATGCTGCAGTCATCCATAGTATTAACTTCCGGTGACCAAATACGGTAATGTTAATGGTATCCATAATATCAGAAGCACATGAATATGAAACAAAATCACAGATTTCACAAAACAACTTTCTGATTACATTTCACAAAACATGTTTCATGTTCCATTACATAATCCCATAATCGTTTACCAGGTAAAGATCAAATATAATTATTACAAAATACGCCAAGAGCGACATTTGAAGATGCCCCTTGGATGACCGGAGTACTATTTAGACATAATTGTCTTGAATACAACACAACGGAATCAAACAAAAAATAAAACATCAACTCCTAAATAGTTATCTGTCAGCCACCTGCTCGTCTTCGGAAGCTTTATTTGCCAACCTACTAAAAACCTGAAAATCCTCAACCCTCAGTCTACTCAAATCAATTTTGAGCACTCGAGAGTTTAAGGGAAAAAACATAAACTTTGAGTCAGACATAAAGCCTAGTGTGAATAATACTATACATCTAAGTTATTTGATATTAAGTGAGCCCATGCCGCTTAGCATATCATAAAATCTATATGAACAAGCATAAATCATCAACAAGCATATATAAACATTTGGTCATTCAAAAACATGGCATAATCATGCAAAATACTTTGGATTCGTTTTAAAACTGAAAACAATTAAGAAATATGAGATGTAGTCATTATTCGTCTTAGCTTTAAGATTAAGGATTTGAGATTTGATCTTGATTAAGTTGCTTAAGATTTTCCTCTTGAAATCTTCTCTTTGCTTTTCCTAATGGTGGCAGACCTCTAGCTTGTATTTTTGTTTTATGAATTTAGAATGAACATGAGAATGATGGAGTAAGGGTTTAGGGTATTAGAATACTCTTATTCCAACTTTGCTCCTTATCTATTTGCCTAATCTATTTTAATTCATGTTAGCTCATTTTAGTTTATTCATTAACATGACATGGCTACCCCTATTAATCACAATCTCAATCCACTAATCATTTTTAATTATTTCATTTAATTTACCTAATTAAATGTTTCTAATAATGTTACTAAATATATAGGGTGTTACAGGATCACTACATTCATGGGTGTAGAGATTTACAAGATTTTCACTTTCAAGCTGATAAATTTATCCTATGGATGAAATGTATCACGCCAAGAAGAAAATTTAGACAAAGAAAGAAATAGGAAAAGCTGGCTATAACTGCAATAATAGGAAGCCAAGATGGGAGGAAGCCCCTAACACCAATCATGTTGCTTTGAATAAGCCAATATCCTACATATTCGCTATGGTGACAGAAAGGAGAAATATTCTGGATTCTTACAAAGCTAAAACTAATCCTGAACCAAGAAGAGGGGAGGACTACTATGCCTATCATAAGGCGAATGAACATAAAACAGATGAATGTTGAGTGTTGGTAGGCATAACTCAACGCATGATTTGTTCTGGACACTTGAAAGAGTTGGTCAAGGATAATCAGAAAGCTGCTCGTTTTGAAAATGGCAACCAAAGACTCCCAAGCAACGCTGCAAATTTAGTGGAAGGTGACATTTAACCAGATTTTATTCCACCTCTTAACAGAATTAGTGTTATACATGGAGGCCCACACCTAGCTGGAAGTAGCAGAGGAGCCATAAATCGCTACATTAGAGAAGCAAAATGGGGTATTCTCTATTCAGGAAGAGCCGTCGCTCAAAAATCCAGGGTTCCAAATCTAGATGCATAACTTAACCATCACTCCATAAGAGCTAACATGAGTTCGTTATCCGCATAATGATTCGCTTATGATCACTGCGCAAATTGGACTCTCTGTAGTTACTAAAATTTTAGTGGATACTGGAAGTGCAGTCAACATGATCTTTAAACATGCATTTGACCAAATAGGAATTCTGAAGGAGAAATTAGAACCGAGCTTTGAGCTCATTTTTGGATTCAATAACAAAGACCAACTCCTATTGGGCAGATAATACTTCCTATGCAAATGCAAATTCCGCCACATTCCAGGACCTTTGAGATTCTCTTCATCGCCATATATCAGCCTTCTTATTATAACGCATTCTTTAGGAGGCTAGCTTTAGATGAGGTTGACGCTTTTGTCTCACCAAAGTATCTGATGGTAAAGTTCCCGACTAAAAGCGGACGGGAAACCATGAAGGGAGAGTTAGCTCTCATGAAATATACTTTGCCACTTTTGACCAATATGAACGAGACAATCTTTCTTGTTAGGACTCAAAGAAAAATGAATTAATCAGAATTGATATTAAAAACCTTTGGATGATGATTCTTCAAGCCCATCATCCAAAGAAAAAATAAAGCTATTTAGAAAACTAAGGATACATTAGGAAATTTGATTGCTCTGAAAAGAAAAGAAAGAGAAAGAGAAAAAAACAAACCTAGTGGAAGACGAAATAGAAGGTGAGGAGATCTTTACTGAATTAGATTATAGAGGTGAAGAAGAAAGAATGAAGCCCACAGAAGACCTTGAGGAGATATGCTTGGATCTAGTTGATCCAACGTAAAAATTAGAAAATAACCGGATAACAAACTTAAAGAAGAGCTAATTCAATTTCTTCAATCTAGAAAAAATGTATTCACCCGGTCCCATTTAGATATGGTTGGAATAGATCCGATCGTTACGTATCATGCTTTGAATATGGACCCGAGTATCACACCTATTTGAAAAAAAAAAGTTTGATAAAGTTCGATCTAATGCTTTGAAAGAAGAAGTAAAGAGATTGCTCGAGAATGGATTCATCAGAGAAGTACTTTACCCAAAATGGTTAGCCAATCTGGTACTAGTCAAAAAATATAATGGGAAATAGAAGACATATATCGTTTATACAGATTTGAATAAGGCATGCCCAAAGGACTGCTACCCTCTTCCAAGGATAGATCAATTAGTCGATGCAACAAGTGGGTGTAAACTATTACCTTTCATGGATGCTTATTCCGAATACAACTAGGTTCCAATGTTCAAACCAGACGAGGAGAATACTAGTTTCATAACAAATTGAGGAACATATTGTTACAAAGTAACGCCGTTTGGATTAAAGAATGCTGGAGCAACATACTAAAGATTGGTGAACAGGATGTTTAGAGAGAAAATTGGACAAAACATGGAAGTATACATAGATGATATGCTAGTTAAATCTCAAGTGGGAAGCAACCATATGAGTGGTCTTGAAGAAATGTTTGATGTATTACGAAGAAATCAAATAAAGCTTAACCCACCAAAATGTTCCTGGAGTTCAATCTGGAAAGTTCTTGGGATATATTGTCAGTGCAAGAGGATCGAAGCCAACCCTTACCAAATTCCAGCTATTAGGGATATGACAGAACCTAAGACAAGTAAAGACGTAATAAGCCTGAATGGAAGAGTGACAGCATTGAATAGATTCATTTGCAATGCCACTAACAAATGCATCCCATTCTTCGAAGTGATTAAGAAGAAGAAAAACTTTAAATGAGGGGAGGTTTGTCAAAAAACCTTTAAGGAATTGAAAAACCATTTTGAGAAAGCATAAATTTTGTCCACTCCAATAGATGGGGAAAACCTTTACCTTTATATGGCAGTTTCTGAACATGTCGTTAGTTTTATTTTTGTAAGAGAAGATAAGGGAACTCGACTTCTAGTATATTATACGAGCATAAGGCTCAAAATGAAAAAAATAGATGTCTTGTTTATCGAGAAATTGGTATACTGCTTGATGCTTACTGCACAAAAACTAAGAACTTACTTCCAAGCACATCCGATCATGGTCTTGACCAAATTCCCACTTAAGCAAGTTTTTAGCAAACCCGAAACTTCAGGAAGACTAGTAAAATGGGGAGTAGAGCTCAGCCAATGTGATATTGAATTTCTACCCCGAGTGGCAATCAAAGGACAAGCTCTAACTGATTTTGTTAATGAATGTATGGGGTTCATTAAAGAATAATCAAAAAAGGAGAAGGATTTAAAGCGTAAATGACAACTGTTTGTGGATGGAGCTTCAAACGAGCAAGGTGCTGGAGTGGATATGTGATTATTACCTTTGATGGACATCATTTACATTATGAAATGAAAATGGGATTTCCAGCCATAAATAATGTGGCAAAAAATGAATCAATGGTGGCAGGACTCACCCTAGCCTTGAGTTAAAGATCCCTAGGATTGAGATTTTAGTGATTCCAAACTAATGGTAAATCAATTGAACTAAACATATCAGACAAAGGATGCCAAGTTAGTCTCATATGTCAAGAAAGTGTTAAAAATGTTAACTCAATTTGAAGATTTCTCCATACACCAAGTACCAAGAGGGAAGAATTCTCAAGTTGATTCTTTGACTAAATTGGCTAGCTCACGGGGAGCACCAAAACACGAATTGTACCGGTAGGCTACCAACCAAACCTCAGTGTAGAAGAGAAGGCACCCAAATTAGGAAATGAATCTATTGTATTAACCAGATCTCAAGCTTTAACACATGCGGAGGAAGAGTCAGAAAATGAAAGTGAAACCCTCCAAGAGAAATTTTCTCATCCAGAGATGAATGATCAATATAAAAAAATTGGATGATGCCCATTATTGAATACCTAATAAATGGAAAATTGCCAAAGAAGTAAAAAGAAGCAAGAAGAATAAAACAACAAGATCCAACTTTCATCATGACGAATGGAATACTCTATAAGAAAGGATATTCACTCCCTTATTTAAGATGTTTTAATCCAGAAAAAGGAGCAAAATTACTAATAGAAGCCCATAAAGGATTCTATGAAGATCATTCTAATGGCATAAAGTTAGCCAAGAAAGTTATGAGACAAGGCTTCTATTGGCCTCAGATGACTAGTCATGCCATCGATTATGTGAAAAGGTGTGAAAAGTACCAAAAGTTCTCTATGATCTCATGTTTACCACCAAGCGAATTGACTTCACTCTCAAGCCCATGACCTTTAGATGTAAGGAAATTGACCTAATCAGACCACTATCTATATCCAAAGGAGGAGCTAAATACGTAGTGGTGGCCATTGATTATTTCACAAAATGGTTAGAAGTAGAACCACTTTCAAAAATCACATTAGGAAAAGTTCTCAAGTTGTAATCAAGAATATTGTTACCAGATTTGGAATTCCATACAAGATAAGATCTGATAAAGGAGCTCAGTTTGAAAGCGAAGAATTTACCCAATTCTATAATAGAAATGGAATCATCAAGAGCTTTTCGTCTGTAGCTCACCCCAAGGCTAATGGAGCCGTTGAAGCTACCGACAAAACTATAAAGACCATTCTAAAAAAGAGATTGGACAAGGCTAAAGGAAATTAGGTAGAAGAACTACCACTTATATTATGGGCATATAGGACTTCTACAGAAACCGCAACATGGCATACCCATATTTCTTAACATATGGATGTGAATCCATTCTCTCAATTGAGGTTAAAGTACTTTCTCACCGAAGGAATGCTTATGCATTTAATCCAAATCAAGAATTAAAGAAAGAATCCTTAGACTTAATCAATGGGTTAAGAGATAAAGCAGCCATATAAACGGTTGAATATCAATGAAGAATAGCCAAATATTACAATTCTAAAGTAAGAGAAAGATCGTTTCAAAAAGGAGATTTTGTGCTCGGAAGAGTTATGGCAAATACTAAGAATCCAGCGGATGGACTGCTCAGACCAAATTGAGAAGGACCTCTAGTCATACATAAAGTAGTACCACCAAGGACCTATAGACTATGTTAATCTGATGGCAACGTAATAACAAGAACAAGAAAGTCTAACATTTGTGACCATATTTCCCAACAGTAGATGAATAAAGAAGTTGAAATAAGTATATCTACATGGTTGAGGAGTAAGACTCTCCTAAACTAAAAGAAAAAGCCTAAACCATCACCTAAGATGGTAGTAAGGGGCGAAAAACCTTTTATCCTCGCCAATATGGCCTGGTCAAAGCACCTCTTAGAGGGAGATCATAGTAAGCCTTTGGTCCCTTGTGAAAAAGCCTGACCAAAGCATCTACAAACCTTCTGCCCCCGCCTGTATGGCTTGGCCGGAGCACCTCCTATAGGGAGGACGGAGTAAGCCTTTGGTCTCGTCTAAGATGGCATGACCAAAGCACCGAACTAGCCTTTAGTACCGTCTCTAAGGCCCAACTAAAGCGCATCCTAGAGGGATGTCAAGTAAGTCTTTAGTTCTGCTTAAAATAGCTAACCAAACACACTGGACAACATACCTAAATCATCACCTAAGACGGGGACAAGGGGTTCGATCTAAGTTGAGATCATCACCTAAGATGGTGACAAAGAAAAGGGACTAAGAAGTCCAAAGCCCAAAGAGAGGCGCAAAGAAAAGGTACTAAGACGGCTAAAGCCCAAAAAGAGGTGCAAGGAAAAAGGATTAAGATGTCAAATCCCAAAGAGTGGCACAAAGAAAAGGTGCTAAGACATCCAAAGCCTAAAGAGAGATGCAAGGAAAAGGGACTATGACGTTCGAGGACCAAAGATAGGCGAAAAGGAAAGAGACTAAGGTGTCCAAACCTGAAAAGAGGCAAAAGAACTCGATCAAACTTGAGCCATTTGTGCTTCAAAGTAAGTGTCAAGCAATCTTCTAGAGGAAGATCTATAAAATATGAGCTTTTGTGCTTTAAAGTCAAGAAAGCGGGATTTCTCCTCGAAAGAAAGCATTATGGCCAGATGATTTTCTAGTTTTCTATTATTATCGCAAAACGGTTTTCCGGTCTTCTATTATTATCGCCGGACGGTTTTCTGCTCTTCTATTATTATTACCAGATAGTTTTTTGGTCTTCTTTTATTATATAGAAATTATTATTACTAGATGGATTTTTTGGTCTTTTCTATTATACAGAAATTATTATTACCAGATGGATTTTCTGGTCTTTAATTTACGATATTGCAAGAAGAGTTTCTAGCCCTCTTTCCTATGATATTTCTAAATGGGTTTCTGGACTTCTATTTATGAAATTATAATTCACTAGTTTTCTAACTCACGAAATCATTGTTTCCGTATAGTTTTCTAATCCTAATTCTATGGATTCTATTCAAGTAAATTGCTACCAAATAGACTTTTAGCCTCATCATGTAAATTTATAGATTCCAAAAGTAACATTGAATTACAAACAAAAGATCCTTTATGATCTTATTAAAATCCTGAAAGTTTTATCCAAAATAAAATTTAAAAAGTTACTAATGAAAATCATGACTTGCTTTGTGTTTTGCAAGAAAACATGATTAAAGAGAAAACCTCGCAAACAATAAGAAAAGATGGCAAAATTCTTGGTTTTACACTAGTGTAAAAAGCTTCTTTTATACAAGGATGTGGGGCAAATGTTATTCATATAATTTCTAAGGAAAATATAATGCTAAATTAAAAACAAGTAATGTCGAAGGCCGCATCAAGGAACTATGCTGACCTTAAGATTCAAGGGCATCTCGCACCAATGAAGTACAATAAGTTATGCCTAGATGGAGGATGCCATAAGTAAGCAATATTGGAGGATGAGTTATGCCATATGGTTGTTATTTCCATAGCATTCAATGACGCTAGAAGGACAATGGCGCCAGGCTGCATCCTGATGCTGCAAGGATAAACAATGGTGCCAGGCCGCATCTTACTGCCTCAAAATTGAATGTCATCAGTAACGCATCTTATTGATGCCGCACCTTGCTGATATTGCATATCATCAACATTGAATAATGAAAAAGACACGACATTGAAGCAATATTGGAAGTATGATACCATAGCCCATTAGTATAAGAGGAGTACAAAAAATCCATCGATATCGCATGCATAAGATACCAGCAAAAAGGCTGTATGGTTCATCAAAGTAGAGATTAATGCCGAATTAATGGATACCGCTCCTCTTCAATGTCACATCTTTCTAATGTTGCATCCCTTCAATGCTGCTTTCATTCGATGTTGCTCCTCTTCGATTCCGCTTCCTTCTAATGTCGCATCTCTTCAATGCCGCTTTCATAGATCACGTGCTTTATCAATATCATCTCTTCTCAATGCCACATTCTATCAATATCGGGCTCTATCAATATCGCCTCCTATTAATTCTGCATTATATCAATGTCGGCTCCTATTAATGACATCTCTTACTAATGTCACTCAGCACCAATGCCGCCTCCTGTTATCACCACCTCTTATCAACGTCGCTTATCATCAATGCCGTCTCATGTTAATGTCACCTCTTAGTAATGATGTATCTCTTTAGAATTATTAATTATCAATGATGTGCCTTGGTGATATCGCTCTTCATCAATGATTAAAGGATGTCGTAGGTCTTCAATGCAACATTGATAATAGATGTCATCAATGTCCACGAAAACTATCGAGACAGAAATGATGTTGCAAGTTTATCAATACCGAAGATTAATGAAGATGAAGTATGAGGCTTGATGCCATTAATATATCCGTTGATATGAAGAGTTATTCATGTTGAAGGCGGCATAAAGCAGCCATGTCAAACCCCTCTACCCTTATAAATACAGACCTAGGGGAAAAGAGGAAGGGCGATCATTTCGTTTTCTCTTCTCTCAAAATTAAACAATTATAACCCTAAATTGAATTGGGGAAAAACTTGATTTGATTGTAATTATGATGAAATTATATGAAAATGGACTTGAACATGCCTATTACCTTGATTGTGCACTTTGGACATTATTAGACATGGACATGCATATGATAAAGTTCTTTGGACCCAAAGCTTGTCATGATTTTATATAAATCATATGGGCTTTGGTCTAAACTAGTGTTTATATGCATAATCACTATCTTACCATTTACATATGGACATAGGACTACGAACTAAGAGGATTGCCTATCTTGTCCGTTAACATGCTTAATGGGCTATTGCACATACTTACGGCCTATTTTTTTTATCTCCTTTGATCATGTGGCATGGACTTTCGAATGTCTTACTTCAAAAGAACGTATAGGCTTTCGAACAATTTGTTCCAAAAGACTATATGGGCTTTCGAATTCCTCATTCCAAAAGTCCATAGGCATCATGAAGCCATTCCTCAATGACATCATTTTGTACTAGGTCTTGAATGCTAAGCCTAATCTCGATCTCTTAACACCATTTGGTCAACACCAACTAAGTCATGCTTAGTCGTGTCATAGAGCGTGTTAAAATCAAGCTTTGGCTAATCATACTTGGCATCATGAGTGCTATACTAATTTTTGAGTTAACAGTTATAATATATATTTCATATAATATATTATAATTGGATAATATAATGTTATACATAAAATATTATATAAGTTAAATAAAGTGTAAAAGTTATATAATAATAAACCTTATATAATATAAATGTATAAACTAAAGGTGGAACATTAAAGAAACCCCAAATAGACTTAAAGAATAAATACATAAATAAAAGTATATATACCATTATTTCTGTTGCGTTTGATACTTGAATCACGGGATATTTCATAACAAATACATTATTCCATAACCGATATCACTCATTTAAATATATTGAAGATTACGAATCTTTAGTATAAGTGCCGTCATGTATAACCTTTACGACCCTCGAATATCAACACTAATACTTCCATGGTATTCACGTACCAAGCATGCAAGTGCTGGAAATATAGAAAGTTAGGGTAAAGAAAAAGAAGACAAGAAAAAGAAAAAGAAAAGGAGAACAAAAACATCAGAATCTCATATGCGGCATGATAACATATAATATCAAAGATAGTACATAGAGCTACTCTAATACACATAGAGTTTCAGAGTTACTAATTAACGTACTATCATCAGCCTGGACAGTTATAACAATCTGTCCTTACAATTGCTAATATATACATAAAGCAATGCAGTGCAACAGATATGAAATTAGGTAGATAGATAGGTAGAAGCCTCCATCTCATCTCCATAAGCTTGAAGCATCTAAACTAAATCTGCTTTCCTCAACCTACCCAAATAAAAGTACCTAAGGTTTTGAGGGAAAAATAAAACCACGAGTCAGACATAAGTCTGGTATGAGAAACTCAGAAAATGTATGTAAACACATAACAATACTTTTGAGACCAACTGATTCACTGGAATGGTTTTCCCCTCAAAAGAACCAAGAACAAATTATATTTACATTAGGTGATATAATAAATAATGTCTAATGTGCGTAATATAAATCAAAAAATAGTTGTGTTGTTTGCATCTCACAGCAAAAAAATATTAGAGTACATCTAAAACCGCTAAGGTACGTTTGTATATAGATTTTTCGTTGGAGGTGCCCTTTGTACCTCCAGGCCGACCTCTTGACAAGGGTCAGAAAGTACATTCTAAGCGTCGTATATCTCTAGCTAAAATATAACAATAAGGTAAACATAGTTAGGTCATGCTTGAAAACATTATCCCAAATATCATCAACCCCCGCCAGCAAACATTGATAATTATCTCTAGACATGGAGTTGATATATCCTTGAGGTTAGCTAAACCCTCTTAGCGATGCATCCTACTCTGTTTTTTGTCATTTTCGATGTCGAGGTTACTATCAGCATCTTTCACAAGAGTCTTCATCACTCGAACTGAATGCATATCAATCATGGATTCTTGTATAACCCGTTTGACAAATGCTAGCACTGACCTCTCCCTTAGACTTAACCTTAGGATAGGCAGTTCAACTCTATAGCATAAGTTTGAAATGTTAACGCTGACCTCTCCCTTGGACTTAACCTTAGGATAGATAGTTCAACTCTATAACATTCTACT
Organism: Allium fistulosum; assembly: GCA_030737815.1. Lineage (NCBI taxonomy): Eukaryota > Viridiplantae > Streptophyta > Magnoliopsida > Asparagales > Amaryllidaceae > Allium > Allium fistulosum. The sequence continues at coordinate 1,513,024,609 of CM060901.1, forward strand.
TTGACGACCTCTTCAAAAACTGATCTATTTAATAGTATTGAAGTGGTATTCGGTAAGTAAAACACTTACCGAATCCGGACTCTCCAAAACAAATCGATGAGTTTCTGGTTAGATCAATTCCGGTTCTTTTAGAAGTAAGCAAAAACTAGAGACGTTTCATACCAATGCTCCTCCTCGGGGGTTCTCAAAGGATATGAAGCCCCAAAGTTTTAGATACTTCTTAAGTTATAATTGGTCAAATTCGATAGTCGATTAATCGACTATCGAGTTCTAAAATGTTTTCTTATAGAAATCAAGGTTCATTTACTTAACACGTTCCGACATTCCCAACTTAACTATTCCTCGGTCAAGAGTGAAGCCTGTAGGTTAGAGCACCATCACTTCCATCCTTACTCGAACATCAGTCTTAAATCTCATAAATAGATATGCCTACTTCTTCGACCTTAAGGGTTAAGTATAGTATTACTAACATTCCATAAACAAGTAAACAAACACGTTCATTTTTTACACAATGTAACTTCTCATCCCTTCTTCTAAAATAATAGTCTTTCAAAATTACTTGTATATAAGTTAGAAAACCTTTTTAAAATGATATGTATATATATACACTAATTTATTTATAAAGTTACTATATTTAATAGAAATTTAAAACAAAACTTAAGATGAAAATGTAACAAAAACTTTTATACTATAATAAAATATTTGAAACACCCCACACCCCTTAGTATACCCAAAAGGGCACACTAAAATATGTGGTGCATTGTAGGTATAGCTAAAACTTTACAGAGACTAAGATTCACAAGACAAATAAAAAACAGCAAAAACAGCAACTCATTAAAAATTAAAAACTTCATAAATAAGTCATAACCAAAATATGTCTCAAAATACCAAATACATATGTCTCATGAAAAATACCATCTCAGTCATAATATCAGAGTACATAAACAAAACCATCCCTCTCAAGAGTACCAGTACATTAAGTCCAAGTGAAATAAAAACTGAAAGGAAGAAGAATATATAAAGAAAAACTGCGCAGCTGAATCTCTATGAAAATCCGAAATCTACTGTCCCTGCCTCTGCTGGCTTATGAGGGGGAAAGGGGAAATAGAGGAGTGGGTTAGAATAAAAGTCTGGTGAGTGAAAGTAACTACTAGTATTATTAAGCAAGATAAAGATAATAAACTTAGCAACAATACTAGTATAAAAGGAAATAAAGGAAAAGATAAAACTGGGATAAAATACGGTTTAACTATTTGCTTTGATTATTTCGATTGTTTGCACTTGTCTTAGATAACTACTTTGATTAGGCTGAAACCCTAATCCTACTTTAATTAGGCTGAAGTCCTAATTCTACCCTTTTGATCGGCCTTTTATCTTTGTTGTGCCACTGTGGACTAGTCCCATCCCGTGGGTCCCACAGCAAAAGACACTTGTTTAGCGCTTTTGAACTCAATAGCGAATTATATCCCTGCACCGAGGCCGCACGTTCGGCCCCCGTTGGCTTGCACTATCTGTTGCTCCATCTTTTGACCACTTATTTACCATTACTTCAGCATAAGCATGTCCTAGCCTCACCTAATCTATTGCGAGACCATCAGTTTCTGACTGATAAGGAAATGCTGCCAGATACGGGTCCTAACAAACAAAATCTAGTTACGCCCCTTGCCCAAATCCCTTGATTTGAGCTTCTATCTATTGACCACTTATTTACCATTACTTCAGTATAAGCGTGTCCCAGCCCCACCTAATCTATTGTGAGACCAACAGTTCCTGACTGAAGGGGAATGCTGCTGGTACGGGTCCTACTTCTATCTTTGCTTATTAACTTAGTGTAAGTTTTAAAATAAGTCCCTTCTATTTTTTCTGCTCTATTTTCTTATTAACTTAGTCTAAGTCTTAAAATAAGCCTCTTATGTTATCTCTGCTATATTTGCTTGTTAACTTAGTGCAAGTCTTTAAAATAAGCCTCCTCTGTTAATTCTGCTCTATTTTCTTATTAACTTAATTCTAAGTCTTAAAATAAGCCTTTTCTGTTCTTTCTATTTAATTATAACCTACGTCATAATTCCTCTTTTATCTTGTCTTTTTAGTTATAACTACTAGTTATAAACTTGCTTGCAAATGTCAAATTTTCCTATTTCAGTCTATATTCCTTTTATTATAGTTCTTCTTATTCACATCAAATTTTCTGTAAATTTAGTGTTCTTACATTTTAGTCCATATTAGCGAATTATCCTCTTTTTATTATTTTATTCGTATGAAAAGGAACAAAAAGAAACTAAAATTTACAGGCTGAATTCTAACGTAAAACGGATGTAAATAAAACACAAATAACTATAAATAATAGTAAATAACTGTAAATGAATTAATAAAATAGCTAAACAAAAATAGCTGAATAAAATAGATTGAAAAGAACTTTAAAAATTAACTGTAAACAACTTATATAAAAGCGGTCTCAAAATTGCAGAAAAACTACAACTATTGAGAACCTTATTATTTTAAATTACTTAAAAATCTAAAATAATTACTTAAACACTCACCTGTGGTCCTTAGCTCTTTTCCTTGGCCTTTCCGAATCTACTTATAGGGTATAAAATATTTTGATTAAAAAGATCTTCTCCTTGGAAAAATATTCCTTTTAGGGTCCAGCCTTAGGCAATGAACCGAGATGGAGAAAATCTGAATGAGAAAAATAGCTAGGCCCAGGGTCTTATTTATAGTGTCACTTGTGGATCTCAGACCGTTGGATTTGAAGACAAAATCTGGTGCAACCACGTTATAGGCTTGCTGGGAACCGTTGGATGGAAACACGGACGCACAGGATTCAAAAGAAATCGAAAAACACATCATCGGTTGGAATGTGGATGAATTCACGTCCAAATAGGAAGGCGGGTCGACCGCCAGGTCAACCTTCATATGCCATGGGTTGACCTATAGGTCGACCCAGCAATGGGAAAGGTCGACCCTAGGGTCGAACTGACCCTTTATATATATGTGTGTGTGTGTTCTTTTGTTCGTTTTTGAAACACCCCACACCCCTTAGTATACCCAAAAAAGACACACTAAAAGATGTGGTGCGTTGTAGGTATAGCTAAACTTTACAGAGACTAAGATTCACAAGACAATTAAATAAAAATAGCGTAAATATTTAAACAATAACTCATTTAAAAGTTAAACTTCATAAAATAAGTCATAACCAAAATATGTCTCAAAATACCAAATACATATGTCTCATGAAAAATACCATCTCAGTCACAATATCATAGTACAAAATCATCCCTCTCAAATAGTACCAGTACATAAAAATCCAAGTGAAAACTGAAAAGAAGAAGAATACATGAAGAAGAACTTCGTAGCTGAATCTCCAAGAAAGTCTGAAATCTACCGTCCCTGCCTCTGCTGACCTATGGGGGAAAAGGGAGAAATAGAGGAGTGGGTCAGACTAAAAGTCTAGTGAGTGGAAGTAATTACTGGTATTTTTAAGCAAGATAAAGGTAATAGATTTAGCAACAGTTCTAGTATAAAAGGAAATAAAAGAAAAGATAAAGCTGGAAAAAAAATACCGTTTAACTGTTTTTTTTGATAGTTCTGATTATTTCGATTGTTTGCACTTGTCTTAGATAGCTGCTTTGATTAGGCTGAATCCCTCATCCTATTTTAAATTAAGCTGAAATCCTAATTCTACCCTTTGATCGGCTTTCTATCTCTGTTGTGCCACTGTGAGCTAGTCACATCCTGTGGGTCCTATAGCAAAAGACGCCTGTTTAGCGCTTTGGAACTCAATAACAACTTATCTCCCTGCACCGAGGCCGCACACTCGGCCACCGTTAGGCTCGCGCTATCAGTTGCTCCCTCTTTTTACCTCTTACCTATCCTAAACAGCATAAGCATGCCCAACCTCACCTGATAAGTTGTGAGACCATCAGTCCTAGTCTGAAAGGGCCCTACCCAGCCTCACCTAAGTGTGTTGTGAGACCATCGGTCCTAGTCTGAAAGGGGAATGCTGGTGATACAGGTCCTAACAAAAAAAATCTAGTTGCACCCTTTGTCCAAATCCACTGATTTGAGCTTCTATCTATTGGACCCTTAGTTACCCTAGTTAGCTTAAGCGTGTCCCAGCCTCACCTAATCTGTTGTGAGACCATCAGTTCCTTACTGAAAGAGAATGCTATTGGTTATGGGCCATACTTCTATCTTTGCTTATTAATTTAGTATAAGTCTTTTAAATAGGCCTCTTCTGTTAATTCTGCTCTATTTGCTTATTAGCTTATTCTAAGTCTTTAAAATAAGTCTCTTCTATTATCTCTGCTACATTTGCTTATTAACTTAGTGTAAGTCTTTAAAATAAGCCTCTTCTATTATTTCTGCTATGCTTGCTTATTAACTTAAATATAAGTTCTAAAATAAGTCTTTTCTGTTGTCTCTAATTATAACCTGTGTGTTATAATTCTTCTTATTAACTTAACCCAAGGTCTAAGTTTAAAAGTAAGCTTCTTCTGCTATTTCTTCTATTTTCTCTTTTTAGTTATAATTACATGTTTTAACTATGCTTGCAAATGTCTTGAATTTGCCTATTTCAATGTATGTCCAATTTATTGCAGTTCTTCTTACTTTACGTCTAATTTTATGTAAATTCAGTGTTCTTATATTCTAGTCCATATTAGTGAATTATTCTCTTTTGTTTATTCCATTCGCATAAAAAGGGAATTAAAAAGAAACTAATTTTACAGAATAAATCCCAACGTAGAATAGGTGTAGATAAAATGTAAACAACAGTAAATAACTGTAAATAATTGGGAAATCTATAATTAACAGTAAATAATTGCAAATAACTGAAATAGAGTAGCTAAATGAAAATAGACTGGAAAAAAGTCTAAAATTTACCTAAAAATAAGCTGTAAATAAACTTGCATAAAGGTTATCCCAAAATTGTAGAAAAACTACAACTATTGGAAACCCTATTATTTTAAATTACTTAAAAATATAAAATAATTACTTAAACAATCACCTGTGGTCCTTAGCTCTTTTCCTTGGCCTTCCCGGATCCACTTCTAGGGTATAAAATATTTTAATTAAAAAGATCTCCTCCTTGGAAAAATATTCCTTTTAGGGTCCAGCCTCAAGCAACGAACCCAGATGGAGAAAATCTGAATGAGAAAAATAGCTAGGCCTAGGGTCTTATTTATAGTGTCACTTGTGGATCTCAAACCATTGGATTTGAAGATTAAATCTGGTGCAATAACGTCATAGGCTCGATGGGAACCGTCGGATGGAAGCACGAACGCACATGATTAGATAGAAGTTGCAAAACACGTCACAGAACGAAGCGGGATAAAATCGCATCCAAATACATACGTGGGTCGACCTGGCGGTCAACCTTTGTATGGTGAGGGTCGAGCTATAGGTTGACTCATCTATGGGGAAGGTCGACCCTAGGGTCGACCTGACCCTGTATTATTATTTTTTTATTTTTTTTATTTTCTGATTTCTTCTTTCTTCCGTAACTTCTTCATTTTAGCTCCGATTTTCACAATCTATATATGGAAATTGACCAGAAAATTACCAAGGACACAATGGTGCAACTCCCTTGGCTCGATTCTGATAATTTCAAAAAGTTATTTTATTATTTATTTAATTCATCAATTAATTATTATAGCTTAAATTTCGGGTTGTTACATTCTCCCGTCCTTAAGGGATTTCGTCCCCGAAATCTATAAGGGTAGAAGAATGAAATAAATGTTTTCATCCAAGTTTTACAACCAACTACTCAACCATCATCCATTTCATCCATTGTCCTTAAGTTTTTCTAAATGCGATTTATGATACATATGCAATTAGTGTAGTGTCAATGTCCCTAACTAATGCAAAAGATTAGGCGGTCTACTGATTCAGTCGACCTCCTTTTATGCAATCATGTCCGTGCCATGTATCCAAATGAATGCAATTTCCTAATGTTAACTAATAGTTCTATATGCGTGCTACAATCATCATCCAAATGCAACAATCATGTGATAATCTTCCATTTATAGCAACCATGGAATAAAATAAAAATAAAAATAAAAATGCAAATACGCACACATCCATATGCATATGCTCTATTGTCCTAGTCAAGCCGATCCCTAAGAGATAATAGTGCCTAGTGTGTATATATGCGTCCATTAGCATCCACTAGCAAACACTTGCAACCACTAGCGTCCATCATACATAACATGTTCTAATAACATGCTTACATCAAATCCTACCAGCAATAGGTTAAATCCTAAAATCTACCCTCCCATAGGATAATAAAAGAAAGAACCTATTCAAAATTAAAGATGGAAATAGGAAATTCGAAAAATTATCATCAAAGAGATGTGGATAAGAGGTACGTATTTTCTCCTAATCAAATCAATCTTCTCCGAATTCTCTTTAACCATGTTGGGACTAAGAGGCAATCTCTTTGTAGACTCTAACCAACACGAAGGCGACTTACACGGTCTTCCATAAAGAGCTTTGAAAGGTGTCATTCCAATGCTAGTTTGAAAGCTATTATTATAAGCGAACTCTACTAAGGGAAGATGCTCCTCCCAAGTTCCTCCAAAATCAAGAATATACATCCTCAACCATGTGTCTCTTACCATCTTACTAATATCACATTACTATTCTTCTATAGTCTACACACATGAAGCAACAATCCTAGGTTCTCACTAGTGTCCTATACACTTTACGGAAACTTCTATTATTACTTCTAAAAGCAATCACTGCTATCTCCTTCATCGCCTTACAATTTTTCCGTCACACCTAGGAAATGATTCCTATCTACTCCACATTTAAAAGTTTGGTTTGGTATTTAACAATTCATTTCAAAAATTAAAGCTTCTGAATTTTTAATATATCAAATCCCAATTTTTTTTGCCTTTCAAACTGTTATTTTCAAGTTTCTATTAAATTCAAAGGTACTTGGTTACTTAACATTTTATCTTTCTAGACTTGCATCCTTACAGCCCTTTTGAATTTACATTATTCCCCAAACCTAGAGGGGAAAAGTTATAAATTCTAAGTTCAAAACTTATTCCTTTTTTTCTTTTAAAGACCTTTACAGCTTTCCATAAAAATTTGGATTTTTAAATTTAACTGTTACTAAGTTTTTCGATTCCAAAAACTTATTTACTTTTTCACCAAACCATTTTTCTTTAAAATATCTTTAAAATATCTTTAAAATGTTCTTACATGTTTTCAAAACATTTTCTTTTCATAGATTTTCAATTTTGCAAAACCTGGAGTAGATAAGAACAATTATTTTATTAAAAACTCCTTAACTTCCAATTACTTAACCTTGGAGGAGTTTCTAACTACAAATCGGGACTTTCTACAAAGGCCCTCTATAATATCTCTCCTAACCAACTCTGTCTCTAATTATTACACTTCTTATTACACCTAATGGTTTTATGCCTTAATATATTGGAACTACTTTCTTAAGAAACTATTAATGCTAAAACCTTCTATGAATCCTTTAAAAGAGGACTTCGTGTTTATGTGAAATTACAAGGAACTTATTTTATATTTTTCGAAATAGGCTATACAAAATATGGTGCTTCGCATACCTTGTACATCTCTTTCATGTATTCCTTATAACCTGCACAAACCATCTTTACTTGTGATTTGGTTTCATAGAAAATTTTATCATTATTCATTTCATTCCAATTGATTAAAGTATGAATAATCTATATTCTCTTACAATAGACAATTTCTATAAAATTTATTAATTTCCTAATATTTAACTTACACTTTTCGTTTCAGGAAAACTCATTTTTAAAACTATTTTAATATATCCATAACTAGAAAACATTTCCTCATACTTATTTAAATAATAATGTACTTACAAACCACTTTTTATTATACTTAGAAATTATTTTCAAAATACATTTTTACTTGGGTCAAAACAGATGTTGCAAGTAGTGTAGATCTTCTTTTATTTTATGCAAGTCTTTTTTTGTTTATTTACTTTTATGCAAGTAGTGTAGATCTTCTTTTATTTTATGCAAGTAGAATAGCTCTTCCTTTGCTTTGCTTTCATCTTCTTCTTTTTTGTGTTTCATGTTGCACGCTACTTGTGTTGATATGATAACACAAATGAGAGGCTAATCCCTTCAATTTAGGGGTAATGAAGCCTCTAATCATGTAGCTTCAACATTTTGATAATTATTGCTCTCTTTTTGTGCTTAATGAGAATGCATGAAGTGGTTTAACTTGTTGTTTTTGCTTTGAATTTGATAGCTTATATTGTTGACACCAAATAGGCTATGCATAAACAATCACAAAACACAAATTGCCTCTTCATCTAAATATGATTATGGCAAAGAAGTGAATGTTGAAATTAAAATTTGATGGCTTATATTTCTAACTAATAGTTAATAGGCCATGCTTAAAATAGATTTTGCTTTCAACTTTGTTGTCATATTTCATGAGATATAAATGTGTATTAGTGGTTGTGTTATAGTTTGATGGTTTATATTGGGTTAATTAATAGCACAAATATACCATACTTATGATAAGCACATCAACTAATTTCACTAATGACCAAAAGAGAGATCATAACTTAATTTTGTTGATTTATGTGATCTAGAGAGTGAAAATTACCTCTAAATTGTCTTAACACTCTCATATTTTTATCACTTTCTTTTTGTCATTTTTCTTACTTTTTTTAGCTAATCACTCTCAACTTTGGTTTAATTTGATTGAATAGATTTTTAAAATCAACAATTCCTTACGGATTGACCCGTACTCACTATGTACTATGATAGTACGCCGTGTGCTTGCGGCAATATTAATTCAAAATTTATCGGCGATTTTCTAAACCGATAGAAAATTCGTCGTTAAACAAGTTTTCGGCGCCGTTGTCGGGGAATAGTTTTGATTTTATTTTATATTCTTCGAATTATTTTTGTTTGATTCGTGTGTTTTTCGTTTTGTGTGTTAACTTGCATTTAAAAAAAATTGTGTGCTTGTGTGTGATTTTTGTTGGCATTTGATTTGATGTTTTCTAGTTTGCATTGCATTTGCATACTGTAAAAAAACACACACACAATTTCATTTGAAAAAGAAAAAAATTATTGCATATACATTTTAGTTTACATTTGCATATTCGATTTCTTTTACATTGCATATTAAATTTCACTCTCTGTTTTCATTACAACCTACAAACAGTTCTGTGCATTTTCCTTTACCCTGTTCTGTGCATATCCATTCCCACAACTGTGCACGACCTTCTTGCCCATCAACCAATCATCCACATCACCTCACTAGCAACCATTCCAGTTTAGTTCAGTGCACTGCATTCAATCACCAAGCATCTCCCCTACCAACAACCCTTGCCTTGTTCTCCACCATATAACTGCTAACATACTCTTCTGCCTGTACTCCACACTTCAACAAAGTTGCTTCCCTCTGACCTTCTACAGACACTAAGCACATCGACCTCAAGAAAACTGCTCCATAGCCTACCTAACTGCCCACACTTCAGAAACTATACTACAACCAAACAGCAACTAAACTTCACCACCGTGCTTACTGTCAACATCACAACACACCATTTCATACTGTGTACATTCACACCAATTACATCCAACAGAGCAACACAACCAACCACAACTGTGTGCATCTCCTTCATCTTCATTAGCCTTCACAATACTGGCATTTCTCCAACCACAGTTCGCAATCCACATACCATCATTCACATACAAGCAAGTGCCACACTTCTATAGTGTCATCATTCACCCACTTCCCCTACATCCCACTTACCATAAAAAACTGCCTGCATATCAAACTGACAGTGCCACTCCACACTTACCATCATCAACTCTACTGCAACTCCACATTGAAACAATCCAGTAACCACTGCTGCTACATTACTATTTACATTACATCTGCCACTGCATACAACTCACTTCAACTCTCTAAACAAATTTTCCATCACCATCGACTGCTGCTACATCTATTGCACTGGAAACTGCTGTGCAAATCAATAACACTCACTTCACATTCAACTACAATTTCCCCACCACTTCCTATCATCTCTGTCACAAAACACTTCAATCCACAAACCCACCTCTAACAACATGCTATTCCACTCAATACTGCAAGCAACCAGTCACCACTGCAGTACTCCCCCTATCACCTCTACAAACAACATCAAGTACCCACTACATCACCGTGTTACTCAATTCACCAGTTACAACTGCTGCACCCCTACCCATGCTTCATAACCTGCCATTCAAGCTTTCACTTACATTATCACCACAAATTCAAGTCCTACATCATCATATTCATCCATATCCCCTTGCAACCGTCTGCACGTCAACCAGATCCCACCAAACATCCACCTTGCCAAAAACTGCTGCTACCAGAGCACAGCCCGCAACCCTTTACCCTCACAAAACTGAGACTTCAACCCACATCACATCATCATCACCACAACACACTCCATAACCCATCAACTATATACACTATACTCAACTGTGCACCCTCTCTTAATCAACTGCGCACTTCCCCCATACAATTCCTACAGACAACTAGTAACATTCACATCACCCACCAAAGCAACATCTCTGGATACAAACACTTTCTGACATCTTCTGTCTCACCACCTCACCAAGCTACTACCATACAACCGCACCCTCAATCACAATTCCAATTCACGACCCCAATCGACACTCGACCAATCGCAATCAATTGGCAAAATCGCATCATCTCCATCGAAACATCGTGACCCAAATCAATCGCCTGAATCGAACTCGACACTGCTCCACCTATCACCATAACCAAAATCGAGCCCCAATCTCCACCACGAATTGCGACTCTTCAGCATCCACGCCGCAATTCGAATTCACAGGCGAATCGAAATAGTATCGAGTTTTGATTTAAATTTTGGTTTTGAAAATTAAAGTTGCCGATTTTGTGAAATTGAAGGCAAGAGAATTCATTTCGAACTTGAAGAATGCGAGTTGCTATTATCAGAGGGTGTGGGTAAAATTTTTTGAAAAGGCCGAAGAATGTTGTTGGGCTGAAAACAATTTTTTTTCTCAAGTTTTGTTTCTTGTTGGGCCAGACTTTATTTTGTTTTTAAGTTAGCTTGTTTAAGTTTGTTTATTTAATTTGTTTATTTATTTATTTTGTTTACTAAAAAAATTAAAAAAAACACAAAAATATTTGCTTTAGTTTATGATGAATTGGTTTTAGATTCATTGTTCTTAGTTTCTTACATACATATAAAAAAACAAAAACAAAAAAATTTTAATTTTAAATTTGTTTTGTTTCTTCTTTGATATATATATATATAAAAACTATATATATATATATATTTCTTGTTTTATTTCAGGTTGCCAAAGCAGAATTGCAGAAGGAGCAGAAGTGCTTACTAAAATAAATTGCTTGACTTGCTGATCTTTCCAAAAAACTAACTGTTTGCTTATTTATAATTTTCTTTTTATTTGCCTTGCATTGTATATATCTATTGTTTTTGTTTGTCTTGCATGGTTGTTTACTTGCATTTAAAAAAAAGATTTTTTTTTTCAAAAAACCAAAAACAAAACCCATTCGTAGTTGCATTGTTAATACACTTTTAATTTCTGCTTTACATTTCATTCTAGAATTTTGTTTAGTAATAACGGTTTGACATCGATAACAGTTAATTGTATATTGGCAAATTGTCTTCTTTGAACAATTTAATTTCTTGGTGTCTAGGCTACGGCAGAGCAATAATCAGTTATAAATATTACGGTGATTCGTAAATATTATACTGAATTATTTCTCTGAAGGTACTTAAACCTTCGGCTGCATTGCTACGGTGATTCGTGGTGCACCGATAAATCCTACCCGTTACCTGGCCGAGAACTATCTTGTTGAATTAAGACAATGTGTGATTATACAATTTTGGGTTAGGATAGATAATCTGTAATTAAACCCTTGCATTCATTTAGTTGCATTAGATCATGCATGTTTAAAAAAAAAATTCAAAATCCAAAACTAAAAAAATTGTTAATATTCCTCTTCTTTTTCTTTGAAATTTTTAAACCCTTTTCCTTCGAAATTTCAAAAATCCAAAAATTTAGAAAAACAAAAATCCAATTTTTTTTAAAACCTTTTCAAAAACAAAGAAAAAAATTGAAAAACTAAAAAACAAAACAAAAATCAATTTCCCTTTTGAAAAATAAATTCTATTTGTAAATATTTTTCCTTTATAAAAAAAAAACATTCTTGAAAATGTCCGATTTTCCTTACTCACATGAATTTTACGATAGTTGTGAAAATCAATATAATCCATATAATTTCACTCAAAATTCTTATGGATATTTTAATAACGACTATTTTACAAACTATTCGAATTTTGCACCACAAGATTTTCAAAATAATGGTCAACCCTCAACTCTTGAAAGGTGTATTGAAAAAGTTCAATCTTTACTTGAACAAACACTTCAATTTAATGATTCGTTGAATTCATATCTATGCAACAATTCAAGTCAAAGTTTTCAAAATAATCAAAATTTGAATTCACTTCCAAATTCAAATGATTATAACCCATGCCAATTCAACTTTGAACTCCAAAATGAATTTCAAAATCACAATGGAATGTGAATCATTTTTCAAATGATTTTGGCAATGGTAATAATCTCGACTATGATACGAGTGAAATTTTTTGTTCTCAACAAATTCAAATCAAAAATTCTCAAGTTAATAACTATAAATTGGATTTTGTTAAACAAATGGATGAAATCTACAATGATCACATGGATTTATTGTTTGAAACATATATGAAACAACGTGAGAAACAAAACCAAATCCCAACATGTGATGAGTCAAATGATAATCCATCTTTTACCCAAATTGACGATTTTCAAACAATAACTTTTGAAACTGAAAATGATGATCTTAATGAAATTGTTGAAAACACGGTAATTGAGTTGGATTTCAATTCTTTTAAGGGTAAGAAACTCGATTTAAGATTCGATCTTCCTTTTCCCGATTTTGAATACAACAACTTTGGATTTTGAACACGATACATGTAGTGAAGTGTTGATAATCCAACAAAAGAAGACGAATTAAATGAACACGAATTCTATGGACATTTTGAAGATGAGTTGTTAAATTATGAAGGGGAAGATTTAAATCGCCATTTTGATTTTGAAATCAACAATTTTGAAGAAGTTTTCAATGATAAATTTGAATTTCAATTTGGTGAAAATAAACTTGAACTTCAATCAATCGTTTTATCAACCCCGAAAATCATCGAATAGGAAACAACTCGTAAGATTTTTAATAAAACGATATTCGTTCTCCCAAATCAACATTCAACTTTGAAATCATTTACGGTTTGGTTTTCCGAGCTTAAGCTGTGTCTCGCATACTTGACAAGACAAATGAATCGGTCTTTGGAAGACCGTTTCATTTACTTTTTAACGATATACTTTCTGATCTCGTGTAAATACCGTTCATTTTCATGTAAATATAGGTCATTTTTTTATTTTTGCTTTATTTTTCTCTTTCCACTTGGATCGACTATGGGGACACAGTCCAAATCAAGTGTGGGGGGAGACTCATCATCATTTTTGATTTTTCATGGTTTATTTTTACATTTTCTTTCCAAATTTTTTTTCTAAAAAAAATCTCTCAAAAAAAAGAAAAACACAAAGATTTTTTTTTAAAGCATTTTGATCTATTTCTAAAGAAACACTTTAGGATAAATATATGGTTTTGGTTAATTAAATTGAAATTTTTTGAAAAATTTATTTGTCTCAACAAAAATAAAAATGAAGTTTGATTACAAATAACGATGGTTTAACTAGAATATAGGAAGGTTCCTACGTGATAATTATGAAATATATCCTAATTGAAAATCTTCGTTTTAAAAAGTGGTTGATTTAAAGTAAATGATATAACATTTTTTTTGTCTTCTAAGTTCAGTGATGCTAAGATGATTTTGCAACTCTCTCTTCAAAAAAAAACAAAAAACAAAAAAAACAAAAAAAACAATAATATTTCTTGTATATATGTATATGTTTTCTTAATAAACACCTAGAGTCATGTGTTCACACTCGTGTGTTCACTCGCCATGCTCTGTACCCTTCTCACGTAAGCCGAAAGGCAGTGCACGATCGATATATCTGGCCTCAGTTAATATGAGTTAGGTGTGTATATATAAAAATTCTTTTATTAATAACGCCTACAGTCGATAGTGTTCACACTTGTGTGTTAACTCGCCACGCTCTGTATTCTCCTCACATCAGTCTGCAAGGCAGTGCATGGGTAATATATCTGGCCTCGGTTTATCTGAGTTAGGCATATGGAAATATTGTAAATATCAATAAATTTTTCAAAAAATAGAGAGAGAGTAAGCAAATGAAATCCAAACACTATTTTAACTTGTTTGATTTGACTTGTTATTGAAAAGAAATGAAAATACCACTTTGATAAACTTTGATAATCAACTAAGGATCTATATCATAGTTACACTTTGTTATCAATCTAAACAACGAGTTAAACTATAGTTTATTTGTTATGATAACTTGATTTTTGTTGGAAATTTTGACTAGTAAAAGGTCTTAAATTTCTCGATAATAACCAAAACTTATATTTAACTTATTTGTGTCTATTTAAAAGTAAATATTTCATTTGTGAATATTTTCAAAAACTCAAATTCATCTCTTTGTAAATAAATCTTGCATTTTGTAAATATTTTCATCCTCCATTCGGATTTTGTGGGTTGTATCCGCTGAAAACCCTCACGAAACAACACTCGTCCTACTGGGGACATCCAGAGGTTTAACGGCTTGTTGCATACGCTCAATGCAATCGTGCTCCCTACGAAAACAGATTTATCTTAGTTTTTAGTTTATTCGAGGACGAATAAAAAGATAAGTGTGGGGGTATTTGATGTGCACGTAAATGTGCATATTTTTACCACCATATTTAATCTATTTAAATTAAACAAATGATCATATTAGGTGTTTTAACGTGTTTAAACCAAAATTCAAATTATTTTCAAATTGTCACATATTCATCTTCATATAAGGGCAAAATGGTCATTTTTGTGCATTTATTAATTTGTGAAAATTTACTTGGAATTTTCTATGTTGTTTTGTAGGAATTTTAGTGAATTTTACAAGTGGCTTCATGAAGATATACATGCACAAGAGGGAATACAAAAGAATGGAGATGGAAATAATTCAAAGTGATGATCATGGAGGACTCCACTTACCCACCTACCTTAATGTACACTTAGGAGCCAATGCAAATGCTAAAAGGCCATTAAATCTTCATGCACACTTAATGGATGATTATTTGAAGTTAATGATAACTTGGCCACCACACTTCCTAAGAGGGTATTTTGGGTAGTTACCAAAAAAGTGAATTAGGGTTTTAAACTTGTATAAATACCCCTTATGTTTCATGTAACCTCTCTTCTTTAGTCTCTCTTAGGTTCTCTTCTCTTAGTTAGTTTAGATCAAAAATAATATGAGAGCTCTCTTTCTTTTCATGGCTACTTAGCCATTTCTTTTATGTAATTTTTTATGCATATTTAATTCAAGTCTTTTTTTATTTACTTTTATGCAAGTAGTGTAGATCTTCTTTTATTTTATGCAAGTAGAATAGCTCTTCCTTTGCTTTGCTTTCATCTTCTTCTTTTTGTGTTTCATGTTGCACGCTACTTGTGTTGATATGATAACACAAATGAGAGGCTAATCCCTTCAATTTAGGGGTAATGAAGCCTCTAATCATGTAGCTTCAACATTTTGATAATTATTGCTCTCTTTTTGTGCTTAATGAGAATGCATAAAGTGGTTTAACTTGTTGTTTTTGCTTTGAATTTGATAGCTTATATTGTTGACACCAAATAGGCTATGCATAAACAATCACAAAACACAAATTGCCTCTTCATCTAAATATGATTATGGCAAAGAAGTGAATGTTGAAATTAAAATTTGATGGCTTATATTTCTAATTAATAGTTAATAGGCCATGCTTAAAATAGATTTTGCTTTCAACTTTGTTGTCATATTTCATGATATTTAAATGTGTATTGGTGGTTGTGTTATAGTTTGATGGTTTATATTGGGTTAATTAATAGCATAATATACCATACTTATGATAAGCACATCAACTAATTTCACTAATGACCAAAAGAGAGATCATAACTTAATTTTGTTGATTTATGTGATCTAGAGAGCGGAAATTACCTCTAAATTGTCTTAACACTCTCATATTTTTATCACTTTCTTTTTATCATTTTTCTTACTTTTTTAGCTAATCACTCTCAACTTTGGTTTAATTTGATTGTAGATTTTTAAAATCAACAATTCCCTGCGGATCGACCCGTACTCACTATGTACTATGATAGTACGTCGTGCGCTTGCGGTAATTTTAATTCAAAATTTATCGGCGATTTTCTAAACCGATAGAAAATTTGTCGTTTAACACACAATAACTGATGTAACCTATGTTTTCGATACTTAATACACTCTAGATTTTTATATTTAAAATCTTTGTTTACCTACAAAGAAACTAGCAAGCTATATATGCTCTATTTCTTCAAAATGAATTTCACTTTTAACAAAATCATATAAACACCAATTTAAATCTCATACCACTTTTTTTTCAAAAACCCAATATTTATTTTCTCAAAAATATTGACAATTATATTTTCCAACTTTTATTAGGAGTACCCTTCCTAAACTTTGGTAATCTCATTTCCTTACTAAAGTCTTTTGTTCCTATTCCTCTTTTATGCTTATATTTATTCCAAGGCACTACCGTTATATCCACTTATCTGAAACAATTATAATTTTTGCAATTTTCTACACATGGGCTTTCTAACCGAATGTATTGTACATCTCAAATCTTTGCTTACTACTCTTTGGATTTCCACAATTTGAACCTAAATGTACAAAACCGTTTCTCAAACTCTTACCATGTGTAGGCCTTCTCTATGCCCCAAGAAATGCACTTCCTTATAACAAAAGTGTCACTTCAAGAATTTAGCCTTCAACTGATGAACGTGAAGTGTACGAAGAACCTCCTCTAGATGAATAACATGCTCTTCCATACTCTTGGAAAACACCAAAATGTCATCCACGAACTCTACTACGAACTTATTTAGGACATCTCGAACAAAAAACACGGCTCATCAAATATACAAAATATGCTGGGGCATTGATTAGCCCAAATGGCATAACCAACCACTCAAAGAATCCATCTGGTGTCCTAAAGGCTGTCTTATCTATGCTATCATCAGCGACCCTATGCTGATGAAATCTAGTAGCTAGATTAAGCTGAGAAAATACTGAAGAGCCAGCCAACTGATCGAAAAGATCATCTATCCTAGGAAGTGGATAACGGTTCTTCTTCGTGGGCTTATTCAACTCTCTATAGTCTAAGCCAAGTCTAAGGGAACCATCCGCCTTTGTAGCGAAGATGACTGGCGCTCCCCACTCGGATAAACTCCTTCCGATGAAGCCTTTCTTCAATAGCTCACGAATCTACTTGCTTAACTCCTTCCTCTCCCTAGGTGCCATGTTTCTCATGGGTAATGCCACTGGCTCAGCATTGTCATTCAAATAGATCCTGAAGTCGATCTCTCTCTTAGGGGGTAGTCCCCTAACCTCCTCAAAGATGTCTAAGAAATCTATGATGATTGGAACTGAACCTAACTCTGCTGATGATGAGAGGGAATAAAGGAAGCTCAACATGACTGACCCCTGTGGGTCGCAAGAAACCTCGAGGGTCCTACCGCTGCATGTCTTTAGTCTAACGACTCTTCTCTCGCAGTCTAATATCGCTTCATAAGTGGATAGCCAATCCATTCCCAAAATCACCCCATACCCCGAAAATCCCAATACGTAGGTGTCACAGTTAAACTCTACGCCAAGTATAAAAATTTTCAAACCCCTACAAACCATAGATAAATGTGTCGATCCTCTTATGGGGTTTGAAACAACTATGGGGTCTACTACTAAAGAGATATCTAAGTGCAAACAATCAACTAGAAATAAAAGAGTGTGAGGCTCCAGAATCAAAAAGAGTCCGAATAGGAAAATCCGAAATAGAAATCAAACCTACTACAGAGACTTTTCTACCTCTATCTGGTCCGCTACTAGAAGGTGCTGCATCCAAAGCCAGTACTTGCGCTGTAGGTGCGCCTGCTCTCTGCCCCGTTCTCTGAGGACAAGCTCTACCAAGGTGACCAGGCTGTCCACAACTATAACACCTTCCCTTCATCACTTATTCTTACAATCCCTTGCATAATGACCAAACAATCCACAGTTATTACATTTCCCGCTTTTCTTGATCCACTTCGCCTTCTTTCCTCTTGTCCTTATCCTTCTTGTTCTTCCACCATGACTTCCTAGAGCTTTCTGACTTAGGAACCTCTTTATGCTCTCCCTTCAGCTGCTAAGATGCTGGCTGAACTCTCTATCGGTCTTCCAATCCTAACAGCCTAAACATTCGCTCTGTATCCTCCAACCGAGCTCATGCCTCCTCGAAATCCTCTGTGCCAGAAAACGTCTCGCCTCCTAGACTAGTGAATTCCTTGCATAACTTAGAAAAATTAGCTGCTGCAGGTGGATTAATGGGATCTCCACCTGCTGGTGCTGTATTGGGCGATTGCCCTTACACTTCTGGTACCATAGCTCTATGGAACCAGTCAACCATACTATGCAAAGAAAAGAAAATTTTGGCTCGAAAGAATCAAAAGAAGGTCGAACCAAACTTTGAGGGGATTTTTATAAAAACTTACTTTTATACTTGAAAAACTATTTCTATAATAAGAGTTTCTTTCTGAAAAATACTTCTAGTTTGAAGATATGCTACTTTTAAAAATAGGTTACTTTTGGAAAAATACTTTATTTTTAAAACAAGTTTTTAGAAATCCTATAACCTTAGGCTCTGATACCAAGTGAAACACCCCACACCCCTTAGTATACCCAAAAGGGACACACTAAAAGATGTGGTGCGTTGTATGTATAGCTAAAACTTTACGAGACTAAGATTCACAAGACAATTAAATAAAAATAGCGAAAACATTTAAACACTAACTCATTTAAAAGTTAAACTTCATAAAATAAGTCATAACCAAAATATGTCTCAAAATACCAAATACATATGTCTCATGAAAAATACCATCTAAGTCACAATATCAGAGTACAAAATCATCCCTCTCAATAGTACCAGTATACAAAAATCCAAGTGAAAACTGAAAAGAAGAAGAATACATGAAGAAGAACTCCGCAGCTGAATCTCCAAGAAAGTCCGAAATCTACTGTCCCTGCCTCTGCTGGCCTATGGGGGAAAAGGGGGAAATAGAGGAGTGGGTCAGACTAAAAGTCTGGTGAGTGGAAGTAATTACTAGTATTTTTAAACAAGATAAACATAATAGACTTAGCAACAGTTCTAGTATAAAAGGAAATAAAAGAAAGATAAAGCTGGATTAAAATACTGTTTAACTGTTTGCTTTGATAGTTCTGATTATTTCGATTGTTTGCACTTGTCTTAGATAGCTGCTTTGATTAGGCTGAATCCCTAATCCTATTTTAAATTAGGCTGAAATCCTAATTCTACCATTTGATCGGCTTTCTATCTTTGTTGTGCCACTGTGAGCTAGTCCCATCATGTGGGTCTCACAGCAACAGACACCTGTTAAGCGCTTTGGAATTCAATAGCGACTTATCTCCCTACACCGAGGCTACATGCTCGGGCACCGTTAGGCTCGCACTATCTGTTGCTCCCTCTTTTGACCTCTTGCCTATCCTAAACATCATAAGCGTGCCCAGCCTCACTTGGTCTACTGTGAGATCATCAGTCCTAGTCTGAAAGGGTCCTGCCCAGCCTCACCTAAGTGTGTTGTGAGACCATCAGTCCCAGTCTGAAAGGGGAATGCTGCCGATACGGGTCCTAACAAACAAAATCTAGTTGCACCCCTTGCCCAAATCCCCTGATTTGAGCTTCTATCTATTGGCCCCTTAGTTACCCTAGTTAGCATTAGCGTGTCCCAGCCTCACCTAATCTGTTGTGATACCATCAGTTCCTGACTGAAAGGGAATGCCATTGGTTATGGGCCCTACTTCTATCTTTGCTTATTAACTTAGTACAAGTCTTTTAAATAAGCCTCTTTTGTTAATTCTTCTCTATTTGCTTATTAACTTAGTCTAAATCTTTAAAATAAGCTCTGTTATTATCTCTGCTACATTTGCTTATTAACTTAGTGTAAGTCTTTAAAATAAACCTCTTCTATTATTTCTGCTGCTTATTAACTTAAATATAAGTTCTAAAATAAGCCTTTTCTGTTGTCTCTAATTATAACATGTGTGTTATAATTCTTCTTATTAACTTAACCCAAGGTCTAAGTTTAAAAGTAAGCTTCTTCTGCTATTTCTTCTATTTTATCTTTTTAGTTATAATTACATGTTTTAACTATGCTTGCAAATGTCTTAAATTTTCCTATTTTAGTGTATGTCCAATATATTGCAGTTCTTCTTACTTTACGTCTAATTTTCTGTAAATTCAGTGTTCTTATATTCTAGTCCATGTTAGTGAATTATTCTCTTTTGTTTATTCCATTCGCGCAAAATGGGAATTAAAAAGAAACTAATATTTACAGAATAAATCCCAACGTAGAATAGATGTAGATAAAATGTAAACAACAGTAAATAACTGTAAATATTGTAAATAACTGTAAATAATTGGAAAGTCTTTAATTAACAGTAAATAATTACAAATAACTGAAATAGAGTAGCTAAATGAAAGTAGACTGGAAAACAAGTCAAAAATTTGCTTAAAAATAAACTATAAATAAACTTGCTTAAAGGTTATCCCAAAATTGTAGAAAAACTACAACTATTGGAAACCCTATTATTTTAAATTACTTAAAAATCTAAAATAATTACTTAAACACTCACCTATGGTCCTTAGCTCTTTTCCTAGGCCTTCCCGGATCCACTTCTAAGGTATAAAATATTTTAATTAAAAAGATCTCCTCCTTGGAAAAATATTCCTTTTAGTGTCCAGCCTCAGGCAATGAACCCAGATGGAGAAAATCTGAATGAGAAAAATAGCTAGGCCTAGGGTCTTATTTATAGTGTCACTTATGGATCTTAGACCATTGGATTTGAAGATTAAATCTGGTGCAACCACGTCATAGGCTCGATGGGAACCGTCGGATGGAAGCACGAACGCATAGGATTGGATAAAAGTTGCAAAACACGTCACAGAACGAAGCGGGATAAAATCGCGTCCAAATACATACGCGGGTCGACCTGGCGGTCGACCTTTGTATGGTGAGGGTCGACCTATAGGACGACCCATCTATGGGGAAGGTCGATCCTAGGGTCGACCTGACCCTTTATTTTATTTTCCTTTTAAATTTTCTGATTTCTTCTTTCTTCCGTAACTTTTTCATTTTAGCTCCGATTTTGACAATCTATATATGGAAATTGACTAGAAAATTACCACGGACACAATGGTGCAACTCCCGTTGCTCAATTTTGATAATTTCATAAAGTAATTTTATTATTTAATTAATTTTTTAATTAATTATTATAGCTTAAATTTCGGGTTGTTACATTCTTGTTTATTTCGTAATTTCTTCGTTCTAGCTCGGATTTTGACAATCTATATATGGAAATTGACCAGAAAATTACCATGGACAAAATGGTACAACTCTCATGGCTCAATTCTGGTAATTTCACAAAGTTATTTTATTATTTAATTAATTCATTAATTAATTATTATAGCTTAAATTTCGGGTTGTTACATTCTCCCCTCCTTAAGGGATTTCATCGTCGAAATCTCTAAGGATAGAAGAGTAAAATAAATATTTTCATCCAAGTTCTACAACCAACTACTGAACCATCATCCATTACATCCATTGTCCTTAAATTCTTCTAATACAATTTATGATATACACGCGGATAGTGTAGTGTCAATATCCCAAACTAATGCAAAAGATTAGGTGGTCTACTGATTCAGTTGACCTCCTCTTTATGCAATCATGTATGTGCTATGTATCCAAATGAATGCAAATTTCTTAATGATAACCGATAGTTCTATATGCGTGCTACAATCATCATCCAAATGCAACAATCATATGATAATCATCCATTTATAGCAACCATGGAATAAAATAAAATGAAAATGCGCACACATCCATATGCATATGCTCTAGTGTCCTAGTTAGGCCGATCCTTAAGAGAAATAGTGCCCAGTGTAAGTATATGCGTCCATTAGCAACCACTTGCAACCACTAGTATCCATCATACATAACATGTTCTTATAACATTTTTACATTCAGTCCTACCATCCATAGGTTGAATCCTAAGATCTATCCTCCCAAAGGATAATAAAGGAAAGAACCCATTCAAAACTAAAGATGGAAACAAGAAATTCAAAATTTTCTTTCAAAGAGATGTGTATAAGAGGTATGTATTTTCTCCTAATCAAATCAATCTTCTCCGAAGCTTCTTTAACCATGTCGGGACCAAGTGGTAATCTCTCTGTAGACTTTAACCAACACGAAGACAACTTGCACAGTCTTCCATAAAGAGCTTCGAAAGGTGCCATTCCAATGCTAGCATGAAAACTATTATTATATGCGGATTTCACTAAAGGAACATGCTCCTTCTAAGTTCCTCCAAAATCAAGAATGCACATCCTCAACCACATGTGTCTTACTATCTTACTAATATCACCTTGCTATTCTTCTATAGTCTACCCACATGAAGCAACAATCCTAGGTTCTCACTAGTGTCCTTTACACTTTACAGAAATTTCTATTATTACTTCTAAAAGTAATCACTACTATCTCCTACATAGCCTTACACCTTTTCCATCACACCTAGGAAATGATTCCTATCTACTCCACATTTGAAAGTTTGGTTTGGTATTTATTATTTCAAAAACTAAAGCTTCTAAATTTGTAAAACATCAAATCCCAAAATTTTTGCCTTTAAAAGTCTTATTTTCAAATTTCTATTAAATTCAAAGGTACTTAGTTACTTAACATTTTACCTTTCTTGTAAAGACCTTTACAGCTTTCCATAAAAATTTGGATTTTTAAATTTAAACGTTACTAAGTTTTTCGCTTTCAAAAACTTATTTACTTTTTCACCAAACCATTTTTCTTTAAGCCATCTTTAAAATGTCCTCACGTGTTTTCAAAACATCTTCTTTTCATAGATTTTCAATTTTGATAAAACTGGAGTAGATAAGAACAATTACTTTATTAAAAACCACTTAACTTTCCAATTACCTAACCTTGGAGGAGTTCCTAACTTACTACAAATCGGGAATTTCTACAAAGGCTCTCTATAATATCTCTCCTAACTAACACTGTCTCTAATTATTACACTTCTTATTACACCTAATGGTTTTATACCTTAATATATTGAAACTATTTTCTTTTATAAGAAACTATTAACGCTAAAACCATCTATGAATCCTTTAAAAGAGGACTTCATGTTTATGTGAAATTACAAGGAACTTATTTTATATTTTTCAAAATAGGCTATACAAAATATGGTGCTTCCCATGCCTTGTACATCTCTTTCACATATTCCTTATAACTTGCACAAAACATCTTTATTTGTGATTTGGTTTCATAGAAAATTAGACCATTATTAATTTCATTCCAATAGGTTAAAGTACGTTTAATCTATATTCTCTTACGATAGATATTTTCTATGAAATTTATTAATTTTCTAATATTTAACTTTCACTTTTCCTTTCAGAAAAACTCATTTTCAAAATTGTTTTAATATATCCATAACTAGAAAACATTTCCTTATACTTATTTAAATAATAATTGTACTTACAAACTACTTTTTTCTATACTTAGAAATTATTTTCAAAACACTTTTTTATTTGGGTCAAAACAGATGTTGCGTAAAACATCGTTACTATAGCCCAAAAATACTAGTGTATGGATTCAATTAAATGAAATACTAATAAATCTCATATACTATGTAAAAACATTTCCTTTGGGAGTCACCTACTATAACAATAGTGTTATAGTCTATGCCTCCTTTATTTACCACGAAAACATCTATTACAACAATGAATGTTGTAACTTACGTTTTCGATACTTAATACACTCTAGGTTTTTATATTTAAATTCTTTGTTTACCTACAAAAAAACTAGCGAGCTATATATGCTCTATAATTCTTCAAAAAGAATTACACTTTTAACAAAATTTACATCATATAAAAACCAATTTAAATTTCATACCCAATATTTTCAAAAACCCAATATTAACAAGTATATATTTTTATTCAACTTTCAATTCTTTCAATCTCATTTTATTGGCCTAGGCATAAAATGGATTTTCTTCTTACTATCCTAGGAATACCCTTCCTAAACCTTGGTAATCTTATTTCCTTACTAATGTCTTTTGTTCTTATTCCTCTCTTATGCTTATATTTATTCAAGGCACTACCGTTAAATCCACTTATCTGAAACAATTATAATTTTTGCAATTTTCTACACATGGGCTTTCTAACCGAATGTATTGTACATCTCAAATCTTTGCCTACTACTCTTTGGATTTCCACAATTTGAACCTAAATGTACAAAACCGTTTCTCAAACTCTTACCATGTGTAGGCCTTCTCTATGCCCCAAGAAATGCACTTCCTTATAACAAAAGTGTCACTTCAAGAATTTTGCCTTCAACTGATGAATGTGAAGTGTACGAAGAACCTCCTCTAGATGAATAACATGCTCTTCCATACTCTTGGAAAACATCAAAATGTCATCCACGAACTCTACTACGAACTTATTTAGGACATCACGAACAAAAAACATGGCTCATTAAATATACAAAATATGTTGGGGCATTGATTAGCCCAAATGGCATAACCAACCACTCAAAGAATCCATCTGGTGTCCTAAAGGCTGTCTTATCTATGCTATCATCAGCGACCCTAAGCTGATGAAATCTAGTAGCTAGATTAAGCTGAGAAAATACTGAAGAGCTAGCCAACTGATCGAAAAGATCATCTATCCTAGGAAGTGGATAACGGTTCTTCTTCATGGGCTTATTCAACTCTCTATAGTCTAAGCCAAGTCTAAGGGAACCATCCGCCTTTGTAGCGAAGATGACTGGCGCTCCCCACTCGGATAAACTCCTTCCGATGAAGGCTTCTCCAATAGCTCACGAATCTGCTTGCTTAACTCCTTCCTATCCCTAGGTGCCATGTTTCTCATGGGTAATGCCACTGGCTCAGCATTGTCATTCAAATAGATCCTGAAGTCAATCTCTCTCTTAGGGGGTAGTCCCCTAACCTCCTCAAAGATGTCTAAGAAATCTATGATGATTGGAACTGAACCTAACTCTGCTGATGATGAATCGAGGGAATAAAGGAAGCTCAACATGACTGACCCCTGTGGGTCGCAAGAAACCTCGAGGGTCACAAAGGCTCTCTATAATATCTCTCCTAACTAACACTGTCTCTAATTATTACACTTCTTATTACACCTAATGGTTTTATACCTTAATATATTGAAACTATTTTCTTTTATAAGAAACTATTAACGCTAAAACCATCTATGAATCCTTTAAAAGAGGACTTCATGTTTATGTGAAATTACAAGGAACTTATTTTATATTTTTCAAAATAGGCTATACAAGATATGGTGCTTCCCATGCCTTGTACATCTCTTTCACATATTCCTTATAACTTGCACAAAACATCTTTATTTGTGATTTGGTTTCATAGAAAATTAGACCATTATTCATTTCATTCCAATAGGTTAAAGTACGTTTAATCTATATTCTCTTACGATAGATATTTTCTATGAAATTTATTAATTTTCTAATATTTAACTTTCACTTTTCCTTTCAGAAAAACTCATTTTCAAAATTGTTTTAATATATCCATAACTAGAAAACATTTCCTTATACTTATTTAAATAATAAGTGTACTTACAAACTACTTTTTTCTATACTTAGAAATTATTTTCAAAACACTTTTTTATTTGGGTCAAAACAGATGTTGCGTAAAACATCGTTACTACAGCCCAAAAATACTAGTGTATGGATTCAATTAAATGAAATACTAATAAATCTCATATACTATGTAAAAACATTTCCTTTGGGAGTCACCTACTATAACAATAGTGTTATAGTCTATGCCTCCTTTATTTACCACGAAAACATCTATTACAACAATGAATGTTGTAACTTACGTTTTCGATACTTAATACACTCTAGGTTTTTATATTTAAATTCTTTGTTTACCTACAAAAAAACTAGCGAGCTATATATGCTCTATAATTCTTCAAAAAGAATTACACTTTTAACAAAATTTACATCATATAAAAACCAATTTAAATTTCATACCCAATATTTTCAAAAACCCAATATTAACAAGTATATATTTTTATTCAACTTTCAATTCTTTCAATCTCATTTTATTGGCCTAGGCATAAAATGGATTTTCTTCTTACTATCCTAGGAATACCCTTCCTAAACCTTGGTAATCTTATTTCCTTACTAATGTCTTTTGTTCTTATTCCTCTCTTATGCTTATATTTATTCAAGGCACTACCGTTAAATCCACTTATCTGAAACAATTATAATTTTTGCAATTATTTACGCATGGGCTTTCCTCTTTTCTTTCAATTGAATATATTGTACATCTCCAATCTTTGCCTACAACTCTTTGGATTTCCACAATCCGAACCCAAATGTACAAAACCGTTTCTCAAACTCTTTCCATGTGTTGACGTTCTCTATGCCCTAAGAAACACACTTCCTTACGCCAAAAGTGACACTTCGAGAATTTTGCCTTCCACTGATGATCACAAAGAACCTTCATTAGATGAATAGCGTGCTCTTCTCTACTCTTGGAAAAACACCAAAATGTCATCCACGAATACTACTATGAACTTATTTAAGACATCTCTAAAAACACGGCTCATTAAATCTACAAAATAGGTCGGGGCATTGGTTACCCAAATGGCATAACCAATCACTCAAAGAATCCATCTGGTGTCCTAAATGCTGTCTTATCGATGCTATCATCAACGACTCTAAGCTGATGAAATCCGGTAGCCAAATCAAGTTGAGAAAATACTGAAGAGCCAACCAACTGATTGAAAAGATCATCTATCCTAGGAAGTGGGTAACGGTTCTTCTTCATGAGCTTATTCAATTCTTTATAGTCTACGCAAAGTCAAAGGGAACCATCCGCCTTTATAGCGAAGACGACTGGCGCTCCCAACTCAGATATGCTCCTTCTGATGAAGCCTTTCTCCAATAGCTCACCAATTTGCTTACTTAACTCCTTCCTCTCCCTAGGAGCCATGTGTCTCACAAGCAATTCCCCTAACCTCCTCAAAAATGTCTGGGAAATCTTTAATGACTGGAACAGAATCTAGCTCTCCTAGTGATGAATCAAGGGAATAAAGGAAGCTCAACATGACTGACCCCTGTGGGTCGTAAGAAACTTTGAGAGTCCGCCCGCTATATGTCTCTAGTCTAATGACTCTCCTCTCGCAGTCCCATATTGTTCCATAAGTGGATACCCAATCCATCCCCAAAATCATCCCATACTCTGAAAATCCCAATACATAGGCGTCATAGTCAAACTCTACGCCTAGTATAAAAAAATTTCAAATCCCAACAAATCATGGATAAATGTGCTGATCCTCCTATGGGGTTTGAAACAACTATGGGGTCTACTCCTAAAGAGATATCTAAGTGCAAACAATCAACCAAGGAACTAGAAATGAAAGAATGCGATGTTCCAGAATCAAAAAGTGTCTGAATAGGGAAAATCTGAAATAGAGATCAAACCTTCTATAGAGACATTCCTACCTCTATCTGGTCCACTACTAGAAGGTGCTGCATCCAAAGCCTGTACTTGCATTGTAGGTGCGCCTGCTCTCTGCCTTGTCCTATGAGGACAAGATCTACTAAGGTGACCAGGCTGCCTACAGTTGAAACACCTCCCCTTCATCATTTTATTCTTACAGTCCTTTTCATAATGACCAACCAATCTACAGCTACGACATTTCCCGCTTTTCTTTATCTGCTTCTGAGGGCCTTCTTCTTTCCTCTTGTCCTTATCCTTTTTGTTCTTCCACCACAGCTTCTTAGAGCTTTTTGACTTAGGAACTTCTTTAAGCTCTCCCTTCAGCTGCCAAGATGCAGGCTGAACTCTCTATCGATCCTCCAATCCTAACAGTCTAAACATTCGCTCCATATCCGAGCTCGTGCCTCCTCGAAATCCTCTGTGCCAGAAAACGTCTTGCCTCCTGGACTAGCGAAATCCTTGCATAGCTCAGAAAAATTGGCTGTCGTAGGTGGATTAATAGGATCTCTACCTACTGGTGCTGTATTGGGCGGTTTCCCTTGCACTTTTGGTACTGTAGCTCTACGGAACCAGTCAGCCATACTATGCAAAGGAAAGAAAATTTAGGCTCAAAAGAAGGTTGAACTAGACTTTGAGGGGACTTTTATAAAAACTCTTTTATACTTGAAAAACTATTTCTATAATAAGAGTTTCTTTTTGAAAAATACTTCTAGTTTAAAGATATTCTACTTTTAAAAATAGGTTACCTTTAGAAAAATTCTTTATTTTTAAAACAAGTTTTTAGGAATCTTGTAAACTTAGGCTCTGATACCAAGTTAAACACCCACACACCCTTTAGTATACCCAAAAGGGCACACTAAAAGATGTGGTGCATTGTAGGTATAGCTAAAACTTTACAGATACTAAGATTCACAAGACAAATAAAAAAATAGCGGAAACAGTAACTCATTAAAAATTAAAAACTTCATAAATAGTCATAACCAAAATATGTCTCAAAATACCAAATACATATGTCTCTTGAAAAATACCATCTCAGTCATAATATCAGAGTACATAAACAAAACCATCCCTCTCAAGAGTACCGGTACATTAAGTCCAAGTGAAATAAAAACTGAAAGGAAGAAGAATACATGAAGAAAAACTCCACAGTTGAATCTCCAAGAAAATCCAAAATCTATTGTCCCTGCCTCTGCTAGCCTATTGGGGGAAAGGGGAAATAGAGGAGTGGGTCAGACTAAAAGTCTGGTGAGTGAAATTAACTACTACTACTATTAAGCAGGATAAAGATAATAGACTTAGCAACAGTTCTAGTATAAAAGGAAATAAAGAAAAAGATAAAATTGGATAAAATACGATTTAACCGTTTGCTTTGATTATTTCGATTGTTTGCACTTGTCTTAGATAACTGCTTTGATTAGGCTGAAATCCTAATCCTACTTTAATTAGGCTGAAGTCCTAATTCTACCCTTTTGATCGGCCTTCTATCTCAGTTGTGCCACTGTGAGCTAGTCCCATCCTGTGGGTCCCACAGCAAAAGAAACCTGTTTAGCGCTTTGGAACTCAATAGCGACTTATATCCCTGCACCGAGGCTGCACGCTCGGCCAGCGTCGGCTCGCATTATCTGTTGCACCATCTTTTGACCTCTTATTTACCATTACTTCAGCATAAGCGTGTCCCAGCCTCGCCTAATCTATTGTGAGACCATTAGTTCCTGACTGATATGGAAATGCTGCCGGATCGGGTCCTAACAAACAAAATCTAGTTACGCCCCTTGCCCAAATCCCCTGATTTGAGCTTCTATCTATTGACCACTTATTTACCATTACTTCAGCATAAGCATGTCCTAGCCCCACCTAATCTATTGTGAGACCATCAGTTCCTGACTGAAGGGGAATGCTGCCGGTACGAGTCCTACTTCTATCTTTGCTTATTAACTTAGTGTAAGTTTTAAAATAAGCATCTTCTATTATTTCTGCTCTGTTTGCTTATTAACTTAATCTAAGTCTTAAAATAAGCCTCTTCTATTATCGCTGCTATATTTGCTTATTAACTTAGTGTAAGTCTTTAAAATAAGCCTCTTCTGTAAATTCTGCTCTATTTGCTTATTAACTTAACTCTAAGTCTTAAAATAATCCTTTTTCGTTCTTTCTATTTAATTATAACCTACGTTATAATTCCTCTTTTATCTTGTCTTTTTGGTTATAACTACTAGTTATAAACTTGCTTGCAAATGTCAAATTTGCCTATTTCAGTCAATATTCCTTTTATTACAGTTCTTCTTATTTACATCAAATTTTCTGTAAATTTAGTGTTATTATATTTTAGTCCATATTAGCGAATTATCCTCTTTTTATTATTTTATTCGCGTGAAAAGGAACAAAAAGAAACTAAAATTTACAGGTTGAACTCTACGTAAAACGGATGTAAATAAAATACAAATAACTGTAAATAATAGTAAATAACTGTAAATAAATGAATAAAATAGCTAAAAAAAATAGCTGAATAAAATAGACTAAAAAGAACTTTAAAAATAAACTGTAAACAACTTTTATAAAAGCGGTCTCAAAATTGCAGAAAAACTACAACTATTGAGAACCCTATTATTTTAAATTACTTAAAAATCTAAAATAATTACTTAAACATTCACCTGTGGTCCTTAGCTCTTTTCCTTGGCCTTCCCAAATCCACTTCTAGGGTATGAAATATTTTAATTAAAAAGATCTCCTCCTTGGAAAAATATTCCTTTTAGGGTCCAGCCTCAGGCAATGAACCTAGATGGAGAAAATCTGAATGAGAAAAATAGCTAGGCCTAGGGTCTTATTTATAGTGTCACTTGTGGATCATAGACCGTTGGATTTAAAGATTAAATCCGATGCAACTACGTCGTAGGCTCGTTGGGAACCGTCGGATGGAAACACGGAAGCACATAATTCAAAAGTAATCGAAAAACACGTCATCGGTTGGAATCTGGACGAATTCACGACCAAATAGAAAGGCGGGTCGACCGCTAGGTCGACCTTCATATGCCATGAGTCGACCTATAGGTTGACCCAGCGATGAGGAAGGTCGACCCTAGGGTCGACCTAACCCTTTATATATATATATATATGTATGTATGTATATATGTGTGTGTGTGTATATATATATATATATATTTCTTTTGTTTGTTTTCTTGTTTATTTTGTAACTTCTTCGTTCTAGCTCGGATGTTGATAGTCTATATATGGAAATTGACTTGAAAATTACCACGGACATAATGGTCCAACTCTCATGGCTCAATTATGATAATTTCACAAAGTTATTTTATTATTTAATTAATTCGTTAATTAATTATTATAGCTTAAATTTCGGGTTGTTACAATATTAGAACTAGTTTTATAAAGTTGTATATATATATATATATAAATTACCTTTTAATATATTTATAAATCAGTTGTAGACATCTATGTAAAATACTATTTTAAAAATAATTACACAATATTGGTTTTAAACCTTTTTCTACTTTAATAAAATAAACATGTTTTATAAATATATAAAGAAAATCCTTACTTTAAAATTACAAAAGAAATTATTTAAAATTATATTTAAACTTTAAACTTCTTTTAAAATACTTATATATATCTTTTCTATAAATCCTTATAAAAAGAATTCATAAAATATCTAAAGCAAATAATATTTTTAAACTTTATTAAAGATAAGGATTTTCAAAGTGCATCCATAGCGACTATCGCTATGTGAACCAAAACTTTTACAGCTTTATTTTAAAAATTCAATAACTTTTCAGTCCTTTTCTTACTATCTTCTATACTACTATAAGTGTAGAAAATAAATAAAACGTATCAATCAAAAATATTCATAGGATAGAGTTTAAAAGGCAAGATAGAAGATGAGGATTCAAAGTGCATTTATAGCGACTATCGCTATATGGACTAATCCATATTCAATTCAAATCCAAACTTCATTCATTCACATATGCTTAAAAAATTCTTGAGTTTAAATTACATCTCAAATAAGCATGGAAAAACATATATACAACATATATAAACAAGAAAAATAAGTGGAAAGCAAGATAAATTACAAGAATATCAAAGTGCATCTATAGCGGCTATCGCTATATGAACGCAACCAACCCTACTCTATTACGTATGCACTTTCCATAGTCAAGTCCAAAGTCCAGTATCAAATACCATTACGCATGCATAAATATACAAGTCCAATTCCAAGTCATATGTCATAGAACTTACATATGCATTAATATATAAGTCCATAGTCCAAAATTACATATGCCATATGCTTTTTAAAGCATGACAAATATACACAAATTAATTTGCCTTCCAAGGCATGGAAATATACAAAAATCAAATTGCCTTTCGAGGCGCAAATCAATTTTTTAACTTTAAGTAGTTTGTGGATATTATTATAGTTTTTAACAAGCAAGCAATCTAGTTTATATTTTTATTCTAAAAGTGAGATAACTTAAACCGAAGAACAAGCTAGCACTTCCTACCAAAACCTAGCAACCAACCCAAACTTCCTACCTTTAACCCAATAGCTCACGGCCCAAGGCAATATTTTCTTAATTCCTCATGTCCAAGGTAAGATTATGCCCTTAATTACACATGGCCAAGGCTAGAAATGGCCTTGGTGCTCACAACCTTGAATGGGGGGAAGATAAGTGCTCTAAAACTCCAAGATTTGAGATAAAGAATGATGTTTTATGTTATTTAGTGGCTATAATAAGAGTTTGAAGAAATGGAGAGAGTGTTGTTTGTATTACATTAAGAGCTTTATAAATAAGAGTGCAAAAGAGTGGTTTCTTTTCAAGTGAATGAGAAACCTAATTAAGTGGACCATGAGTGCTTATTTGTACGCTTTAGAAAAGTGGAGAATAATCCTCCATATTCCCATATAGCCAACCAAAGAGAGAGCTTCCTCTCACCTTCCATCCCTTAATCAATATGCCTTAATCTATGTATTAAGATAAGGCAAGAATCTCTCCCTTTTGTCTCCTTAAGTGTATTTATGTTTTTATTTGATTTTTGTTACAAAAAGTGAGGTAATTAATTCTTATTAATGGGTCCATATATTGCTATACAAGCACCAAAGTATTAAACAACTTTTATCGAATAAAAAGTCGATTATCGATATAACGATTTTCAGTCACATTATCGATATTTCTTTAAAGTGTTTATTTTTGTTGACACATTTCAAAAACAAGTTTACTACCATTATTTATTCATTAAAAAGAACTTTAATAAGGTTATAAAATCATATTTTTAATTCAAAAGTTCAGATATTCAAAAACAAAGTGTTCGAAATTTATGGTCGCTACACGTACTCTACCATTTATATGTTAATAAATTACATGCATACTCTCAGGTTGTTGAGAAAACTCAAGTTATAGATGTTATGTGATGTATAATTTATAACCGAATAGTTGAAGTAAGATAAAATATGTATTTGTTCAGCAAACTCAAGGTACATATACTATACTTAGGCCTCTCGCGAAATGGAAGGTACAAGTGAATGATTTCTTTCATTTTGTTGAGAACAATCAAGGCTAAAATGTGATTAGGATAAGGAACCATGTGTTAGGAATTGTATACGATACAATGTTAAGGAGTTATCCACCGTTTGTGAGGCTGTGACTTGTTGAGAAAATTCAAGATCAGAATCCCAAAACAGACGAGTCCTAACACCCATTAGTAAAGTCGAAAGACTTCAGTGTTTCATCTTAAGGTTTGTAGAAATATAAAAGACTAGTGGAAACCTTATTAGAAAAACGAAATGGTAAAATTTAACCTTTCTAATATTGTAAGAACATCTGCTATATAAAGTTATAATAATTTACATTAATAAATTTGTGCAATTAATATGATTGATAATATGTTTATCAATTAAAATGTACAAATGCGTCGAATTAATATTGACAAATAGAAATATAAAATATACTTACGAATAAATTTTTGCATATTGACCCATGCAAGCGCTTAATTATACCACCAGGAACATTCGTAACTTAGTCACTTACGAGTTTACTTTCTTGAGACTATGTATTGTCTTTAATGAGTTTCGAACTCTAAAAGCAATATATAAATGTGGATATTTGATCCACAAACGATCAGATATACATATTATATGGTGAACGGTCACAATACGAAATGTAGATAGCCTTGATGAAATTAGTTCATTAAAATAAGCGAGTAAACAATAGTGTGAGATTGTGTATTCAATATGATTGATTACAATAACGATCTTGTTGTGTTGAAGGTAACATTGGACCAAAGGCTACAAGATAGATCTAAGAATTCGATCGCTGAAATGTCAGTTTGATCAGTTTACATAAAGTGCAATTTTGATATTCTTAAAAGTTAAGGATAACCAAATGCACTTTTGTAAAGATTTTATTATGATATTGTAGTAAGAGTTTCCTTTGAACGATTCAAACATTTAGAAAGAAATTGAATGTATAAGAGTGGATGTAACATAAGGCATAGTTGGGATGAAGAGAGTGAATGGTCACTTCTGCTTCATAAAGAAACAATGGAAATTAGAATTGTAAAATAATAACTGATACTTAAAATTAGAATGAGAAATATGATTTTATTCCAAAATGTATTTTCATATAGAAAATTGTTTTCTATGAGACTTATTTCTTTGAATTTAAGATATTTGATTTGAAAATTTTGACTGTAAACCAGTTACAGTAAATAAAATAAATAGCCTATATTAAGTGGCCGCTTCGTATTCCATACACTATTATAGTTATGGTGGAAATAGTGGGAGCATGCCATATAACACTTATTAGTCGCATCAAGTTACGAAAATTATTTTCGTAAAACGCACAGAACAATATTTATGAAATAATAATTATTTTTCAGTATTGACTGAAAAATAGACATAGTTTTATTTTAATATGAATATTGTAAATATTAGTTATAAAATAAAACTATAATAGCATTATTTGTGATGCATTGGAAAATATAGAGTATTTAAATTTATTTACAATTATCTTGGAATTGTGGACTAAGCTACGATTTTATGAAATAAGTTTTGATTATATGATTATGAAACATATGGTACTAGTTAACTATATCTCAGACAATTAAGGGCAAAGCACCTATTCAATGAGAGCATCATAAGAGTTGGTGAACTCTACAGATTGATACGTATAGATGTATGTGATCAAAAGTCTATTAATTCCAAAACGGTTCCACGTATTTTGTTGTATGTATTGATGAATTATCACAAACATGAACATGTGTATATGATACACATGTGGTATGTTAATGATCAGTTCATAGAGTATAAAATGAAAGTAAATAAGTGCAACGACCCATAACTTTTAACGTTTTGAATGGGAATTTTTAATTTATTTAAATATTCAAATTTGATTTAAATATAATAGAAAATAAGAAAATCAATTTTTTTTACAAAACGACTTGATTTTAATGATGTATTTTAAAATGAATTTATAGAATAAGTTAACCTGTGTATTTCTTGTTGTTTTACGATCGTGTTGCATTGATGTGCGCAATTGTATTTTTATTTCTGTCGTTTGCAGTTCGTACACGAACGTGATATTGTATAGAGAGATACCGAAAATCATAAAATAAACAATACCATACCCCCTTCACTCTTCTCAAACACATATCGTTTTCTCCTTCTCATTTTCTTTGTCCTGCAACAAAGAAAAGTAGTCCACCATAATCTTTGAATTGTTCTTGGAGCTTTATTCAATGAAAAAAAAGGACATCAGATCTGTTGGGTTCGCAATGAGGTGGTCTATGCATTGGTGTGCGCGTTGATAGGTGTGGTCATGTTTGGGATAAGCGACGTTAGCTTGCCATTGACTAGGGTTTCCACTTTTCGTTAATTGAAGGCGAATTAGGCCACGACGAGTGTGGCGAAGTGCTTCTTTCATTGAGACGAAGTGATGATGGCGATTTGGATAGGTGCGACACCATATTGCATAACACGACTTTTTGCTTGTCGCCTACTTGAGCTTCAGTTGCGATTTGCTAGGGTGGATCGAGCTTGATGCTGAGGGCTCAGTCGTGGAGCATTTGCGAAGTGGAGCACGATGCGATTGACGGCTTGTCGAATCGTTGGGTGTAGATGGAGATTGAAAGGGGAGAGGGAAGACAAGATTGGGTTTTTTGTGCACGTTTCATGCATAGTGATATAGAGAGGGAAGAAGGATTAGTGGAGGGGAATTTGGCTAATGATGGTAATTAGTTAAATTAAGTTAATTAATCAATTTATTTAATTCAAAATCTTAAAAAATCAATATCTTTTGCATATGAGGACCAAATTGAACGCGGTCTTTTACATTGTGATCATAGGAGTATTATCCACGCATTAGAGCTGATTTCGTCTAGTTTGAACCAAGTAGAATTGTAAGCTAAAATCGAACGCCGTTTGATTTTAGATCAAGCAAGAACGCATAAGCATTGGTTGGAATTTTTGTAAGTTAACTCACCTTTGGATGAACACTATATGATATATGTGATAATGAACATTATTGTTTATAGTTTGGATTATTTTTTCAGTTGGTTTGGTTGAATTCCCGCTTTGAAAAGCGAATGACATATGAAATGAAATACAGGAAACTCACTGAATTTTGTAGAGGGATCCGAATTCCTCACCACTGTTGATTTTAATTTCATTTATATACTTGTTATATAAATTGTTGAATGTTAAAAGTTTGGTGGCTTGGCCTTATTGGATGTGACTTTGATATGTCGCAAAGTTGAACCTATTAGTGTAGATCAGTGATAACACTGGTTAAGCGTCATGGTAGCTCTAGGCCTCATTATAGTATTTTGAAATACTATTAGTTTTTTTATTATTTGAAAATGGTTTTGGTTTGGAAGATGATTTTAAATGTGATTTTTGGAATTTTCAGTGGCATTTTATTTAGAAATGATTTTTGAACTTCTCTATTTTACTTCAACCTTTTTGTCAGTCGCTTCTAATTTATATAAAAATGTTTTAAAAGTATTTCGGTAAGTGATTATTTTATAGAAGAGTTAATATAATAACAAATGTTTATTATTAAGAAAAACAAAAACAAAAGGGGTTTATCTTTTATAATAAAGTGATCATGTTTTTAAAGAAAATAAAAATATTTTGGACTAAATATTTGTGAAACACTTTATATAAAATGTTGCATGGAAAGACGGATTTATAAATGATGTTTTATAAATAGATTTATAAATGATATTTTATAAAAGGTAAATTATATCATTTTGATAAATTGGAAAAATAAATCACATTTGTGAATTTATAGTGATATATAGAATGGTCCTTTTATGGAGAATATTTAATCTGATCTTAGAACAGAATATTTATGATAAGTATATGAGATTTATAATAAGGAGGTTTATAAAAGAAGTTTTATAAATATAAAGAAGATTTATAAAAAGGAGTTTGTAAATATAGAAGAGATTTATAGAGTTATAAAAGGAAATGAGATTTGATTTCAATAAATGATCATTTTAAACTATAGTGGTATAGAAAGTACTCCTTCCATATTTAACACTAAATTTCGAGATAGGGAAACTCGTCTCTATATGTGAGAATTAAGAATGTATGTCCAGGCAGGAATAGTTCTCTAACTTGTTCAACTTCATTGTTAAATGAGGGATAGTCCAAGTTTGAAATCGGAAAGTGGTGGTAAGTATATTTGATCTGATTTCCATATGATCCATTTACTTACACCAAAAGGAAAGTGATTTGGGTTTATGATAAATGATGTTTTTGAATGGCGTTGTTTTGACCTATTTAAGTATGCTTTTGAAATATGAAATCTTTCATAAGTGTTTTGGAAATATACTTATACCGTTGATATAAGTATATGATTACATTTTCTAAGTATTGAAAGTGTAGTGTTATGTGAATATACTTATACCGATGAGATAAGTATTTTAATATTTTTCCAAGCATTGAAAGAGTATAAATAAATAGTGGATGAATAATATACTTATGTATATCTTTGTAAAAGTATTTTAGTACAAGTATTTACAAAGTGATTTCAATTAATGAAAGGATTAATTAGAGAGGCTTAGTGCTTGCTTATGTGCTTAATCATACTAGGTTTCCATATAAAAATTAAATCTCTAGTTGGATTGTTTGCTTATTTGGTAGTTAAATATCCGACCATCAAATCTTGGCCAGTTTTGAAACTATCGATTGTTGGTTCGAAGAGACCGGGATCATATAAGCATGAGTTATCCGAAAACCACTTCGAACCGACTTAAGCATTCGAATTAGAGATATCTTGAAGATGATGGAATCTAAGACACGGTTCTTTAAAGTGTAAAAGCTACTTATTACTAATCCCTAGTGTGATTCCAAAAGGGATGTAGTAGAAGTAGTGCCTTCGGTTTGTTCATATCCTGAACAACTTATATGGATGAATGCTGACATTGCATTGTTGTCTGGAGGGAAATGTTAGCATTCCAAGTGGGATTTGCTAAAGAAATGGTAAACGTAGCCTCGAGCCTCACACTCGGTAATGACTAAAACAGCGGATATGTAGCAGGGCTATGTGGCTCGCTACCATTAGGGTATGGTCATCCTTGATCTAGATCAACATTATTTTTGGATGTATGCTTTAGGCCTAGTGCGATTGTGGATTAAATCGATGGATGATCATGTTTGGTACTATCTAGGAAGGGGTAGGCCGGTTTTGTGTTGGCAGGTGGTCCATGCGGTCCTTGGTACATTTTTCTAGAGGTGTATTGTGGCTGGCGGTACCCCGGTAGCTTTATCATTAATGGAATCCATTTTCCAATACGTGCCTTACAGACTTAGTTATGTACCAGATATGCAATTGAATGTAATTAATGTAACCATTTTGGCTATGATTAGATATTTATTTTAAACCCTAGATATTATTACAATATCATAAGAGTCCTATAAAATGGTATGATTATCGTAAGTAAAAACTCATCTGTGTTTATGTGCGGCAAAATCTTACGAGATACCTTTATTTTTGAAAGGGTTTTATAAATATAAAAATCCATATGTTTTGAGTTTCTCATGTTGGTTTACCAGACTTATCCAGGCGTTACTTTCTTATAATGCTCGGGTCAACCCGAGTATATTTCTAGATTTAGCTAGAAGCTTTGGTGCTTCAAGAGACAAGTTGGATGCCTCTAAGACCTATTCATGTATTTTATTTTCCACCGCATTTCTTATTTTGTATTTACTAGCATTTATAAGGATAGGCTATCATAACTGTCCAGCTTGATGATAGGTTAGTTTACTCTGATTGATGTTTGTATATTATAGTCTTCTTTTGTAAAGAGCATGTGTATATTATATATTACTCGTCACGATATGAGATTTTGTTCTGCCTTTTATTTTCTTTCACCCCAACAATCTGTTTTTCAAGCACTCGGATGCTCGGCATATGAATACTATGGATGTATCAGTGTTGACTTTGGAGGGTCGAAAACGTCGGTCGTTACAATAAAACAACGTGTAATAGAAAATAAAATTAATTTGATTTGATTGAATATGTGAGTATATTATAAAGAGCTCCGAAAGTACCTAAAATTGAATAAAGATTCAATCTCAAAAGTCACTCCTCCCTATGATACATAATGACGTATCAATAAGGAGTAACCGAACTTTGTTGAACAAAGTATGATTAATAGTGAGTAAAGTTGAATTAACTTCTTTCTATAAGGTCGTATGCTTAAG
The DNA here is from genome assembly GCA_030737815.1 of Allium fistulosum. Lineage (NCBI taxonomy): Eukaryota > Viridiplantae > Streptophyta > Magnoliopsida > Asparagales > Amaryllidaceae > Allium > Allium fistulosum. The sequence goes on from CM060901.1 coordinate 1,513,064,161, forward strand.
AGTGTTACAAAAGAGTTAAATTAATTTCATCTAAAGAATAATTTACAAAATCATATAAGATAAGGGTTTATAAAAAACTCCAACATATCCTAGACCAAGGAGTTGGCAGGTTGTGCTAGTCGAAAGACAGCACGTAATAATTGTATGTAAGGGATCTTGTATGAATCGCCTCTAGAAGAATTTTGGGAATGATAGTCATTGGATGACCAAGTTATGTTCTAAACATAAGTATTGTAAACTAAAAACAAAATAGTTTTATATATAAGGAAATTTATAAGGTGTTTATGAATACCTATTAAGTTCCACTAAGAAACAGTTGTTGTTTCAAGAAATGCCAACATGGTAGTGAAAGAATTTCCTTTTAGAAATTATTAGTAGTAAAATGGATTTGGATACGATCCAAGGTTAAAACTGATTACAAGGGATGAAATCAAATTAGCCAAACCTAAGTGAATGCTATACATTAGAATGTCTAGTAAATATTCTTGCACATTGAAAAGAAACTGCAAGTCTCTTAACAATGTTGAGAAAAGATAAACCTTAATAATCAATTAAACCATTAAGAGTATTGGCTCTACGATATGGTATGATACACAAATCCGAAATGGATTCCAAGTGCATTCTCAGAATAAGATTTTGATAATTATGCTCAAAGAGATATGATCCATCGACCATGAATGTATTTCAAGAGCAAGACTAATGCAGTTGGAATATAATGAGTAATGGTGATAAGAATAACATCGTAAATTTCAATTGTTGAAATTAACATAACAGATTCACCATTCAATATGCTCAAGTTGATTCGGATTTTACTCATAAAATTATTTCCTGATATGACTTTGTGTTTTGGTACATAGGCGTTGAAACATAAAAGTCTAAATAATGATTTAGAATAGACTGTTTGTACATAACAACCAAAGTGTCTCGATGTCAGTTGGAGTGATATTGAGTTTATGGTTTTCGGATATGATCCAAGAAATGATATGAATGTATCATTCTGTAAGCATCTGAATTAAGTAAGCATTTTGATAGTAATATCAAACAGTTTGATTTTCAGTCAAAATGCGGAGGAAGCGTGTGTCCATAAGAAAGAACCACTAAAAGGTACATAGATATTTCTAGACTATAAATAAACAACATACTGCTAATTGTTAACAATGTACTGATGCTAAAATCAGAAATAGTTTAGTTGTTTAATACTCAATATTGGATTTGTTAATAATATCCTTTATAATAAGTATAAAAGATGTTGGGAATGTCTCAAGTGATATGTGGAGACACCTTATTAAAATGCTTAATGAGGAACATGTAAGATGGGATTCCTTATGCTTTAGCAATATGAATTATCATACATGTTGCATTGTCTACAATATCATAATTTTCTTATGTATCCAATGCATGAAGAAAATATGAAATCCAAATTAAGATCATTAAATAGTAGTTTAGAGTATTCTCGAGTATTTACGAAACGATAGAGAATGGTTTATAGAAACGATAGACTACTTATGAAGGAGTGCTCAGAATTGAACTTCATAAGTGATATCGAGTATAATATATCAATATTAAATCCATGTTCAAACCTTAGTTAAGGAGCCTTAAGTTGGAAATATTCTAAATAGGAAGTTGTGGCTAATTCAATGAAAAGGCTAAGTACATCGCCTTGAATAGCGCAACAATAAAAGCAATGTATAATATATATGTACAAATTTAAAATTAAGTTAGGAGTGATTCCAAATATTAAGAATACTACATTATTGTTATATGATAACAATGTAAAATACTCACTAAAAGTCCAGACATATACTACGAATAGTTCCACATAATAAAGGTAGTTTATCACCATCCAAGAGAGTTGATTGACATAGTAGATTATTAAAATAACATAGTAGATCTATTCACAAAGGGTCTAGCTCGATCAATTCCCATCAAACTAATTGAAGCAATGGGATAGAGATTCCATAATTGGCCCCAAGTGCAAGTGGGACATTGATGGAGTTAGGAGTATGCCCTAAGGGCAATTATGCAATTGTTACATATATCAACTTGATAAACAATCTTGTTCGAAATAAAATGTGTTATATTAATTAATTAATTTAATTAAAGTGTATTTAATAGAAAATCCATAAATGGTATGTTTTATGATAGTACTTACAAAGTGTTATAGCCATGAGTAATTTATCACAATGAAATTAAACATACTGTTTTAAATATTCCTAATCAAGATGCATCGAGACTGGATATCGATACATCCATTGAGACTAGAGTACATAACGCTCTCTAAATGTTTGGCAGTGTATTACTCATGACTACTGGGGACTCCAAGAGGTTATGTACCGATAGTTATTGGATAACTGTGAAATGACTCAATCAATAGTTTTCTGTTGGTTAATATAAATAAGGTCAAACGAAAAATATCGAAGTGACAAAATTACACGGTTCTCTTGTCTTGAGAATACTATTGATCTTCAATGTGGAAGCTATGCTTTAATTATGGTTAAATCATGGTATGACGTTCACCAAACGACTATAGTTGGGTCGAGAGGAAGCATTGGAAATGAAATACTATTCAAGAGAGGATTTTCTCCTCGGTTATATGAGGTTAGTATCAAAGTCAACTGAAGTCAACTCAAACTCAAAGTCTCAGGCCAGAGCAGTTTGGTTAATATTAATTGTTATTTTTGAATCAAGGACTTTGTGCTTGGACTATAGAGTTGAATATGGATGATATTGGAATTTTGACCATTACCAAATTCCATAAGTTCGAAGTGATAAAGTTTCGATGAAGAGAATTGTTGTAAATAATTATCACCATTGGGTAATACTTAATAAAGTAAAATTAGATTTTACCGGCACCAAGTAAGCGATTAAATTTGGCCATAATGTCACACTACCTTCTAAGTGAAGTGTGAACATTAATGTTCAAATCGTTCGATATTATTCGCTGAGCATATTTATACCTAAGAGTCACACAACTGAAACGTTGAATACTTTTTTTCCATTTGATTTATATAATTTGTAATTGTTATAAATTAAAAAAATTAATTAAAAAAATTGAAATATTAATTATAAAATTTTATTTGATAGGTATTGAATAATATTAAATAGTGTGCATATAATAGTTATATAAACACTAATCGATATACGATATCTATACGCGTTTAAATTGAATTTAAGTGCAATAAATATTGTTCGAGCTTGAAATGGATTTGAGGCTCATTTGGATCTTGATTATTTCGAACGTGAAAAGGGCAAGATAGGCCAGCCATTTGATTGCATGTGGGAGTGGGTTTGAATGTTTAAAAATAAGAGAATGGATAAGAGAAAATTAAGGATCTTGATCCTACTTTTGCTCTCTACTCTCTCATATATATATATATAAACATCTTAACCCTCATTTCTTTTGATCCTCATTTCTTTTGATCCTTTTATAGCCACCATCGTCCCTTTGCTGGTCAAAATATACTCCTCCCCGCTCCTCAAATATTCAAGTAATTAAATACAAATTAAAATCAAATAATCGTAGGTGGAAATGCAATTCGGAAGCTAGCAACTTCGGAATTGAAACTGGATTTAAGGAGTTCACTTCTTCATTTCAACATGCCAACTTTAGGCATTGGTGAAAGGTAGTCTTCTAATTTAATATTATATATGAAATTTGTATGATCGTTGCTCCATATATTGTTTTATTAAAAATATCACGGATCGGTATAATGATGGATTGTCATATGTTGATGGTTGTATATATAAATTTATATATATTAAAAAAATTATGTATATTTATTTGCATATGCTTTCAGCCTGAAAATAAAATAAAATTTAAATAATAATATATCATATAATTTTTAAATATTAAATCTAATTTAAAATATTAACAAAACATAATATATGTTTCAAAACTTTACAAAATTTAATTTTGTTAGAAAAGCTCTTGACAATAATGAAAAGAAAAAATTTAACTTTTTGGATATTTATTATATATATTTATAAATACTATTATTTAATTTAAAATTATTTATATAAGTTGACAAAGCTAGTGGGGTTGACTGGTCCCCTACTAGTTTATCGATGTACCTTAGAAACAATACCAACCAAAACAAGTTTTGGAAGGAGACACAAAACAAAAACAAAGAAAACATAGAAACAAGGCACACTAATACACAAAGAAAACAAGAACAACAAAGAAACACAAAAAGAAACAGTGATTAGAGGAAAGCCTTGATTATGTCATTAGGAAAATTATACTTAAAGTCGGCCATACCAACCCTTATCTCATGCAGAATTTTATGTATCATTTGGCCTCTGGTTCTCCTTTTACCATAAAAAACAATTGAGTTTCTCTCTTCCCAAACAACTCTAACAATTTTTTTTAAGGTGAACAGCATGACGTATGCTGATATTTTTCTCTATCTTGTGGCCTTGTATATAAGAGACCATTCAACAATACTTATAACATCAGCATTGCTTCTTCCCTATCTTTGCATTATAATGTTCCACAGATAGAAAATTTAAGTGCAGTTGAAAAATAAGTGCAAAGTATCCTCCTCCTCCTTCACATTACAAAATGCACACAACAAATCAGTGATGATCCCCCTATAGTATAGGTTTGCTTTTGTGTGAATAGCATTCCTAAAAATCTTTCAAATGAGAAGATTCTCCCTTTCACTATTGTGATTAATCAATATCCTCTTGCTCCAACTAAATTCACAAACATCAGACACCACAGCAAGCATTTTGTCCACCTTTGAGATTTCAAATTCCAAATTCACTACAGTTCATTTTAATCCATCCAAAGCAGAAAAATGATAAGGCATCTCATGAAAGGAGGACCAATGATGCCTCATCACTTGATTACTGGAGTATGGTAGTAGGATGTGACCATCATGAATAAAATCAAAAGCCTTAGTCTAAGAGGGAATACCAGATTATTGCATTTTTTGATCACTTAGGAGATTACTCAATATGAAACCAGACTTCAACCAAGGGTCATGTCAAAAACCGACTTTGCCTCCATTTGCAACATCATATTTGACCAATGGAAGGATAGTGTGCCTAAATTTGAAAATATTTCTCCAAGTCCAGCTGCAATTTTGGGGAGGCCTCATGTTCCAAAAATTCTTGTTGCCAATGATGTGCTTGTATGACCATTTGACCCAGGTACCATCCTTGTTGCTCAGAATATCATTAATGATTTTGGCAAAAGCTGCCTTATTCCATAGAGCCAATTTTTTAATACCCAGACCTCCTTTACTTTTTGGATACTCTAGTTTTAAAAAAGAACATGGGATAAGTTTAGTAGAGTGTATGGTACAATGCTAGAAGAATCTAAGCATTGAACTTCTGATCATTTGTATTAATTTAGTTGGAAGAACAAAAGTTCTTAACCAATAAATTATCATAGAAAAAAGACAGAGTGGTTCAAGGTCAGCCTACCTGCTTGGCTAAGAAATCTTGTTGACCAGTTTTCCATTCTTGCAAGAATTATCTCATACAAAGGCATACATTGAGCTTTAGTAATTCTAGAAGTGGCTAATGGAAGACCAAGGTAATTCAGAGAATCATTTCTTGGATGTATATGTTTATTAATAAAATAAAATTCTAATTTTTTAATATAATATTAAATACACAGTATAATTTCAAAAATGATTTTTAATTTTTTAATTTATTCCATATGGTTTTAATTAATTATAAGTTTTTAATTATTAAATTATTTAAAATTGAAAATTAATTAATAATGAAATTTAGTTTTCTTCTCTACCCGAAAGCTGTAGCAATATATATATATATATATATATATATATAGTTATATATATAACTATAATTAGTTTTATGTTTATATGTAACATACATTTAAATTAATTTAAAACATATAAAAAATTTAGTTCGGATTTCACATTATAAACATTCTAAATTATTTACAACAGAATATTTAAAATAATTTTATAATTTAATTATATTTATTTATATATTTATTTGTATTTATGTATATGTATTTTAATAAATGTTTATGTGAATAATATACAACCAATAATGTACAATATTATATAATTATATATATATATATATGTATATATATTATATAATATTTTAATATAAATATAAATATATACATTTAGACAATCCATTTGTATACACGAAGGGCTGACTTTTCCATTGCAATGTAAATCCCAACATCTACACACCCGTATGTCAAACCATGTCACATTATCTTGTTGCATGTGCATGCACATGTGTGTATATGATAAACATATATAAAATATAATACAAATTATATAAAATAAAAATTTATTTATAAATTTAAATAAAATATTTATTTTATTTAAAATAAACTTAGAAAAGTTCTAAATGAATTTAAACTACATAGAGCCAGTAAAAATCCAATAATGGATTTTTTTTTTTGAAATTTACCCAATTACTCTGTTTTGGCCCAGTTCCAACAATACATACACTATAGGATTCATATGAATTTAACCATTCATAAGTTAGAAAGTCTCACTCAATCCCTATGCTACCTCATTTCAATATGCAACGTTTATATCCATATTATTGTGCTTCATATTAATGTGTTTCATGTAATGTGATTATTAACTAGATTTCTAGCCAACCTCAGAATTATGATTGGGGGTGGATTTTTGCAAAGGTTACTTATTAAAATCATGGTTAAAAATGTGAAATAATGAATGCTTAAGAGAGCCATAACTAGTGCAAATAAAGAAAATAATAGAGGACGCACAATGGTTTGATTTTAGCAAAGATCTATGTCCACTATAGTAGATGATTTTATTTCATAATGTTTCGGGTATAAGAGAAGATTGTAGTGGATTTGCAGGAGCATTAAGCTAAATATATTGCTTAAGAGAGTAGAAAATTCAATCCTTGTACAAGTGCATGGGATCTCTATTAAGCTATAGAGACCATGCTTTGAAGAGTTTGAACTGATGCCTTAGATGCTAAGTTTTCTTATGACGGTTGATTGCAATACATGGTTTAGACGATAGCCAACTCAGATGCCACCTAGAAAGAATGGCTCGAATGTGTGTCAACTAGCAGGCTATACTATAGCGTGCCTGTGTTAGAAGTATAACATGAAGCAGGGAGTGGCTGGTGCATAGTGGTGTTTTTTTCCATATGGACAACGTAGTATAGAGGGTGGTTGCTGCACAGTGGCATTTTTTAGAGGAACAATATGTAACGACCCCATCGCGATACCCATATTATTAAAGAGCATTATAAATAATATCGTCTAATAATATAGAGAATACGGCTTGTTAAGGGTGACCGAATGCGAATATATCTTTGAACTAACACTGACAGGTCGTACTTACGATTTTGTTTAATCTCTAGAATAAAATTCGATGTGTACAGTTTCAGTTCAAAGTAATAACCACAACGATTCCTCTGAATCAGAAAAGTATATCATATAAACAATAGTCACAGATCACAGCGGAATAATAATCATCATATACATATACAAAACTGAGAGTTTATCAAATACAACACTAGACTCACATAATACACATCAAATACAAATCTCTAACTCAAATAATACGTCTCATATACTGTAACGACCCAGAATTTTTGATAATTAAAATTCGAATATTTAATTGATTTTAAATATTAATAAATGAATTTAATAAGTCGAATAATTTATTTAAAGGATATTGGATTTAATTTGGTCAATTAAATCGATAATTTAATGATTGAAATTCCAGAGATAATTGAAAATCGAGTTTAAAATGATTGAAAATGATTTGTAAAATTTTATTTGATCATACTGGAGTTATAGAAATATTTTAGAACTCTTAAAACTGAATTTGGAGTAAATCTTTGAAAATTGAATATTTTAATATTTAATTATCGACTGTAAAAATAGCCAATTTTTGAACAGTCTCAGAATTGAACGAAACCAGTTCCATTGGATCCGTAATAGTTAGTTATTATCGGATTTCAATTTTCGTAGCAATCGAGATTGTCGATTGACCTTGGCAACTCGAAATGCATCGATATCGTTTTAATTTTAAATCGTCGAGTTAAAAATAGTCATTTTTCAAATGTCTCGGATTTCGACGAAACCAGTTTCATCGGATCCGTAATGTGATATTATTGTAAGATTTCAAATTTCGTAATTTTTGGATTTACCATTTGTCCGAGGCAAGCCAAAACGCCTCGAAATCGATTTAAATCGGTTTAATTTAAATTGATCGTTTAAATCCATATCTCACACAGACGATCGAATTAGCTTCTGAAACCTATTCCATTGCGTTCGGAACACGGGGTAAACCTTAGAAACGTCAGCCGGCACGCTCGATTCGGAGTTCGGAAAATTTCGATGAATAGTAAATTTGGCCATTTTCTATATAAGCACCTCCATATTTCATTTTGCAAAAGAAAATGGATAACCCTAACCCTAAACGTCTCAGCCGCCACCATCAAAATGAAAGGCCAGAAATCGTCCATCTTCCTCCCTCAATTTCTTCACATCCAAGCAACGATTCGCGAAAATTCCTAAATGAAACCTGTAGAGCATCGTGAGGGCTTCAAAACTATATGGTGATGATCGTGAACGACGAAATGATCGAGGAGATATCTGCTCGCGTTCCACTGAGTTTCGCACGCATTTCGAGAAGAGTGGGGACCACCGAGTTTCGAACGGTGGTAGGCGGAGGTAGCTCTCGCGTGGGGCTTCGTTTTGGCATCGCTCGATCGAACCACGGTCGTTCGTATTTGTCGCGGCAAATAGGGTATCACGACGGCTGTTGGGTTCGATTCGTTCGAACGGGACTGGAGGGAGATGGAGGAAATGCGTGAGTGGCCAGGATGTTAGGGCTTTGGGATTAGTGGCCAAGATGGATTTGGTATAAAATAAATAAAGAAAATTTTAAATGTTTATATTTAAAATTCGTGTAACTTTAAAAATGAATATCTTTTTGCTGCGAGGTCGAAATGGAACGAAACAAAATGCGTTGGAATCGTATCGTCGAATACTACGCGATGCAACTGAATTGGAGTCGTTTGGAGCTAGTGTAAATTTCGAGTAAAATTAAACGTCCGTTTAATTTTATTCGAAATAAAACGCTACGAATTGCTATCGAGAAAATCAAGGTGAGATCTTCTCACTCAAATGAAAGTGGATTTTCTTTTACAGTTATTGATTGATGATTGACTGTTTGGATGTGATATTAGATATAGTAGGATATATCTATATATATAGCAATATATACATATTGGCATATGTATATATTGGATTGATTGATTTCCCGCCTCGTATAGCGGATGAGACCCTATTGCGCCGTTAGTAAGCGGATTTTTTTTTATAAAACCCATATACCGCGATAATTCCGTACTGGAGCGGAATTGGTATTGTGCTAACATCTTTGGATGCAGGGAAACAGGTTGGAGGGATCCAACTGGATTCCTCAACTGTATTTACTTATTTACAGATATTGATATATATTCTGTTATCATATTGATATATGATATTGATTGTTGTGATGGACTGATTGGTGTTGTTGCATCATCGGATTCAGTTTTGAAATGTAAAAATAACGACTTTTACTTTAAAAGGGTTTTTAAAGTGATTTTTGAAAATATACGTTTTATGGAATTTTTGAATCGATTTATAAACGTAAAATTTTAAAGTTATAAAAGTTATAATTTTTAGTGAAATATAACCGAAGTGTCGTTTTTGAAATAAAAGTCGATTTATTTATAAAATGGTTTAAGTTGGGATTTTTGAATAACTATAAACGATTTGTATAGAAAGATTTATAAAATTGATATTTTATAAATCAAAATATTGGACTTATAAAACGAATTTTATAAGTGTTAAAAAGAAGTATAAATGGATTTCATAAGTGAATGAAATTAATAGATTTATATTGTGAAGTTAAAAATGAATGAAGTTGTAGAATAAAGGATTTATAAGTAATTTACTTATAACTTGGATTTTTGCCTTTAAATGGAATATTGATCAAATTTGTTCATAAATGATTCTTTTAAAAGTTGAAATCGTTATAAAGTACAAATGCGATTTATAAACGTTGTTTATAAATCCGAAATCACTTATTCTTATAAGTGAATTTTAGAAGTTAATAAAATGAGATTTATAAACCGGAGTTGTTATAGAAAATAGAAAATGGAATTTATAAACGTTGTTTTATAAATTCGGAAATCAATCAATCAAATTTGATGAATTTAATATAGAAGGTTATTAAGGAAATTTTATCCACGATTTTGGATAGTGGATAATTCTTGGAATAAATGTGTAAAAAAGATTGAAATTTGGTTATTGAAGTATATTCACGATTTTGGACAGTGAATATATTATTGAAAAAAATAGTATGTTTAGGAAAGCGATATTATAAATGAAGTTAATTGTTTTAAAAAAATGTTTTAAAACGTGTGAATTATCGAAATCATAGATTTCAACATTTATTGTTGAAATAGACGTTTTCGAAAAATAAGGAAATGGTGGACTATAACACTGTTGTTATAGTAAATGATTTCCAAAAGGAAATGTTTTTAATGTAGTATTCGGATTTATATATCTATCTAAATCCGAATCCCTATACTAGTGATTTTGAGTCGTCGTAACGATGTTTTACGTAACATTCGTTTTGACTCAAATAAATGTTGTCAAAGTAAATGATTTCCTTAAAGAATGAAATATATACTTAATTTTGATTTAAGTATATCGGATATTTTCAAATATTGAAAATAAAAGATTTGTGAAACACTTATTATTAAATAAGTATGGAATGATTTCCAAAATGAAATGAAACGTTTTGAGATTTTATCTTCAAAGATAAAATGAAATGTGGAAATTGATTTGAAATTGTTTTCAAATGATTAAGTGTGGAAATTTTATATCTAGTAAAATATATTTTGGAAGATGAAATAATTTGGAAAATTATTTGGAATCTGATGATGTTGCGCATCTTTATTGATAGTTAAATAACCGACTATCAATAATTACCTTGAATGGATATTTGTTGTGATTGGATGAATTTGAATGCCACACTTGTTTTTAAATAAACGCTCACTATTCGGGTTAGCCGGGAAAGGACCATGGGGTCGTATAACCCATTCCGAATATGTGATACGTCGTTATGAATTGCATTCGAAGACCGGTGTTGAAGACCGGATATTTTTGAAAATGGAAGGATTACCGTCGAGTTACTCTACATCGGCTGATCTCCGATTTAGAGGTTTTATCACCCTTAGTGACGGGAAGTCCGGATGTGATTAGAAATTTATCCGGATATGCAAGGGCTTCGTGAGAAGTGCCTTCGGTTCTGTTCGATCCCGGAACAGACTTGTATGGATTGTGTGTCTGACGTTACAATTTGAGATATAAAGCTGATTTCTTTCAAATACATTTCTGTTGGTGGCGGAGAATTTATTCTCTTAGCTTAACACCCTTCTCTGAGATGTACGAGCTCAAAGGTTATGTAGTTGAAATTTATCAGCGATATACTCCCAATTTGGTAACGTGGCATACTGAGTGTTGATGTGAAATGATCAGTGTTTGATCATTTGTGATATGATCATTTGTTTGATCTTATATCTTTGTGATCATAGGTTGATCATTTTGTTTGACCCAAAGCATGGCTTTGTAGAAAGCATAGCTTTGTGGACGAGACTTCGTCGAGCCTCACACCCCGGAAATGGTCGAAACAGGAAGGATGCAGCAAGGTTCTAGGGAGTAGCGCCCCTTAGTGTATGTCATTCCTTCTGGATAGAGGTGGTATCATGGTATGGAGCCCAGATACTTAACCTATGTGGTTGCTGCATTTTTACTATGTGGTTTGTTGGAAATCGGGGATCCTCGGGAAGATCGGTTACGATCGGGGGATGGCATACGCGTGTCAGTAGTTACCTATTTTTGCAGAGGTAACCCGGCCTTGTGTTGGCAGAGATCCGGTTAGGTTCTCGGGTCGTCTATTCCAGGGACGTACCCATCGTGGATAGGAAGTTCCTTGGCCTGACCATTTGTTGGAAATCCAAAGAAACAATACGGGACTTGTACGGTTTTAGTTGTATTACCTGCTATGGAATGTGGCGGTAACCTGCTATTGAACATAGTAGCTATAGTAGGCATACGATACTGGTCGTATGTTGGCTAAGATTAATATTATACTTTTCGAAATGTTTTCTACACTATGCACTAATAATAATATCAAAAAAGGATTTGATTTTGCGTAGTAAGCATCTTTGACTATCATAAGAAGAAATCTCCTCCAATTCTGCGTTTGCATTGTGTGTGTGGTGGGAGGTCTTATGGTAGTTTCATTTTCCAAAAGCATTGCGAATTTGTTTTATTTTCTTTGTGAAAAATAACTGTTTTACGATCTCACACCAGTCACCATGACTGACTCGGAGTTTATTGTTTCCCTTCTAAACTCTGGGTGCCCACCAATTTCCACACGGGCAGCCTAGAGTTATGTTATCAGGATATTCTGGAGCTTTGGAAGCAAGATGGATGACGAGACGTAGTATTTGTATCTGATAGTATTTATTCCGCTGTGTATTCTGTATGAGGACAAGTTATATAACTGTCCATTGTTGTATATGACTCTGATTGATGTATGTATAAACTGATATAGTTCTTTGTTTTAAAAGACTAGTAATTATCTATTGTATATTGTTCCGCTGCGATATGTGAGATTCTGATATTGTTTTCTGTTTCTATTGTTGTATTGTTGTTCTTTTTCTTTCTGTTCCTTCTTTCTTCTTCTTCTTCTATCTTTTCTTCTGTTTTCTTCTTTCTAAAACCCTCACTATTGGAGTTTCCGGCACTCGATTGCTCGGCAGTCGATAAAGTGAGTATCGATGTCGAATTTTCGAAAGTCGAAAATTTCGGTACGTGACAGCGTGGTATCAGAGCATATGGTTAAGCGACAACCCTGCTCTGTTGGGTGTTACTCATTAGAGATAGAGTCAGCAGTACTCTAGAATGAGTTGAGTGTAATAATAAATACGAGTGCATATTTGTTAGTGAATATAAAATTGTTTTATATTGTGATGATTGGTTTGTTGAGTGGTATATGGATTCTGGTCGGTATTGTCCGTACAACTCTATCGATAGGAATCTCTAAACACTTATATAGAACAATTCGGCACAATATTGTTTTAAATAGGGTAAATGAAATAATTTTGCCCAAAACTATTTTTGTATAGAAAAGAAATGTTTTTCTATAAAGTACTATAGTATATGGTTGCATGACTGTTAGGAAGTAATAATAGTAAATTATTATCATTGAAATTGAATAAGAAATTGAAATCATAACTCCAAAGTTAAGAGATAAATCCATGTACAAATGAAATTTGAGAATATAAATTATAAATGTGATTTGTAATTTAAAACGGAATTCCAGAGAAGTATTTGGAAATGTTTTGAAAAGAAAAGAAATTTTGGAGATTTGGAAAGTTTAAATCCTTTTTGGTTTGAAAGTGATTTTCAAAGGTTTTGAAAAGTATTTTGAGAGATGAAAGCTCTAAACTCTTTTCGGTCGCTGGAAAATAATTCCGATGATGATCGCGACATCACCGGTGTTCATTTTCGGGTTTCCAAAAGAGGAATTGCTGCCAAATTGTTTTAAATGGAAGTTGTTTTGAAAATTTGGGTTTTGTTTTAGAAAATTCAAAGGATGATTTGAATTGTTTTCAAAAATGGTTTTGAAATGTTGGTAAACTCTGGAATACTATGTAGAAATATTCATGAAATATTATTAAGTTGATAACTTATACAATTTGAATTGATAGAATAAATTCAATTTAAAGGATGGAGTTAAATTAAATTAAGTATAAGTGAATCAATTAAATAAAGTGAAATGAATTAAATTCATATGGAATTTGAAATCCAGTTTAATATGAGTGGTTGTAAACCAAAATGGCAAATTGAAAATAAATTTTGGGAATGAACGAAAGAATAAAACTGGAATTGAAACTGAATGTTGAAAACAAATTTGAATAAAGTGAATTACAATTTGTGATAAATTAGTAAATGAAACTAATTTAAAATGATGCACTTGTGAATGAAAGATAATTGATAAAATTCAATATTCAGAAGTTAAATAGAATCCAAATAAGGTTGGAATTGTGAATTAAATTCAAATGAAATTTGAAATGTGAAATTGAATGAAAATGAATATGAAACTTCAATAGGGAAGTAAAGATGATATAAGAAGTATCGAAATTTTTGTAATGGAATTTTCAAAATGGTTTGAATATGTAACTAGATATTATGGCTAGTAGGATATACAGGTGTTATAAAGGAATTGGATTTTGCTCGACAAAAGGTAAGTATTTAAATTTCAATATGAAATTTGATGATTTCTTGTCTAGCCGCTTGGCGTTTTCTTTTCTTTTTGAAATCCGAGAGTCCGTAGGGACGTTTTGTAGTCGTGCCGTATTAGCCGCGCAAAGGAGACGCTGGCGAATTTTTCGAAAATTTCGAGTGTTAGAAAATTTTGAGAAAATTTTGAAAGTTTAAAATTTGAATTTAAACTCGATTTGAATTTTGAAGTAAACAATGTTGTTTGGAACTTATAATTGAAGTTGGAAACGAGTTGAATGATAAAGAATCTTTAGTAGAAGGATTTGTTTTGAAATTAGATAAAACTATTTGGATGTTGAAAAATAGTAGACGAGTTAAGGACCATTTTTCCTAACTTGTAATTTTGAGGACGAAATTCTTTTAAGGGGGGAAGTTTGTAACGACCCAGAATTTTTGATAATTAAAATTCGATTATTTAATTGATTTTAAATATTAATAAATGAATTTAATAAGTCGAATAATTTATTTAAAGGATATTGGATTTAATTTGGTCAATTAAATCGATAATTTAATGATTGAAATTCCAGAGATAATTGAAAATCGAGTTTAAAATGATTGAAAATGATTTGTAAAATTTTATTTGATCATACTGGAGTTATAGAAATATTTTAGAACTCTTAAAACTGAATTTGGAGTAAATCTGTGAAAATTGAATATTTTAATATTTAATTATCGACTGTAAAAATAGCCAATTTTTGAACAGTCTCAGAATTGAACGAAACCAGTTCCATTGGATCCGTAATAGTTAGTTATTATCGGATTTCAATTTTCGTAGCAATCGGGATTGTCGATTGACCCTGGCAACTCGAAATGCATCGATATCGTTTTAATTTTAAATCGTCGAGTTAAAAATAGTCATTTTTCAAAAAGTCTCGGATTTCGACGAAACCAGTTTCATCGGATCCGTAATGTGATATTATTGTAAGATTTCAAATTTCGTAATTTTTAGATTTACCATTTGTCCGAGGCAAGCCAAAACGCCTCGAAATCGATTTAAATCGGTTTAATTTAAATTGATCGTTTAAATCCATATCTCACACAGACGATCGAATTAGCTTCCGAAACCTATTCCATTGCGTTCGGAACACGGGGTAAACCTTAGAAACGCCAACCGGCACGTTCGATTCGGAGTTTGGAAAATTTCGATGAATAGTAAATTTGGCCATTTTCTATATAAGCACCTCCATATTTCATTTTGCAAAAGAAAATGGATAACCCTAACCCTAAACGTCTCAGCCGCCACCATCAAAATGAAAGGCCAGAAATCGTCCATCTTCCTCCCTCAATTTCTTCACATCCAAGCAACGATTCGCGAAAATTCCTAAATGAAACCTGTAGAGCATCGTGAGGGCTTCAAAACTATATGGTGATGATCGTGAACGACGAAATGATCGAGGAGATATCTGCTCGCGTTCCACTGAGTTTCGCACGCATTTCGAGAGGAGTGGGGACCACCGAGTTTCGAACGGTGGTAGGCGGAGGTAGCTCTCGCGTGGGGCTTCGTTTTGGCATCGCTCGATCGAACCACGGTCGTTCGTATTTGTCGCGGCAAATAGGGTATCACGGCGGCTGTTGGGTTTGATTCGTTCGAACGGGACTGGAGGGAGATGGAGGAAATGCGTGAGTGGTCAGGATGTTAGGGCTTTGGGATTAGCGGCCAAGATGGATTTGGTATAAAATAAATAAAGAAAATTTTAAATGTTTATATTTAAAATTCGTGTAACTTTAAAAATGAATATCTTTTTCCTGCGAGGTCGGAATGGAACGAAACAAAATGCATTGGAATCGTATCGTCGAATACTACGCGATGCAACTGAATTGGAGTCGTTTGGAGCTAGTGTAAATTTCGGGTAAAATTAAACGTCCGTTTAATTTTATTCGAAATAAAACGCTACGAATTGCTATCGAGAAAATCAAGGTGAGATCTTCTCACTCAAATGAAAGTGGATTTTCTTTTACAGTTATTGATTGATGATTGACTGTTTGGATGTGATATTAGATATAGTAGGATATATCTATATATATAGCAATATATACATATTGGCATATGTATATATTGGATTGATTGATTTCCCGCCTCGTATAGCGGATGAGACCCTATTGCGCCGTTAGTAAGCGGATCTTTTTTTATAAAACCCATATACCGCGATAATTCCGTACTGGAGCGGAATTGGTATTGTGCTAACATCTTTGGATGCAGGGAAACAGGTTGGAGGGATCCAACTGGATTCCTCAACTGTATTTACTTATTTACAGATATTGATATATATTCTGTTATCATATTGATATATGATACTGACTGTTGTGATGGACTGATTGGTGTTGTTGCATCATCGGATTCAGTTTTGAAATGTAAAAATAACGACTTTTACTTTAAAAGGGTTTTTAAAGTGATTTTTGAAAATATACGTTTTATGGAATTTTTGAATCGATTTATAAACGTAAAATTTTAAAGTTATAAAAGTTATAATTTTTAGTGAAATATAACCGAAGTGTCGTTTTTGAAATAAAAGTCGATTTATTTATAAAATGGTTTAAGTTGGGATTTTTGAATAACTATAAACGATTTGTATAGAAAGATTTATAAAATTGATATTTTATAAATCAAAATATTGGACTTATAAAATGAATTTTATAAGTGTTAAAAAGAACTATAAATGGATTTCATAAGTGAATGAAATTAATAGATTTATATTGTGAAGTTAAAAATGAATGAAGTTGTAGAATAAAGGATTTATAAGTAATTTACTTATAACTTGGATTTTTGCCTTTAAATGGAATATTGATCAAATTTGTTCATAAATGATTCTTTTAAAAGTTGAAATCGTTATAAAGTACAAATGCGATTTATAAACGTTGTTTATAAATCCGAAATCACTTATTCTTATAAGTGAATTTTAGAAGTTAATAAAATGAGATTTATAAACCGGAGTTGTTATAGAAAATAGAAAATGGAATTTATAAACGTTGTTTTATAAATTCGGAAATCAATCAATCAAATTTGATGAATTTAATATAGAAGGTTATTAAGGAAATTTTATCCACGATTTTGGATAGTGGATAATTCTTGGAATAAATGTGTAAGAAAGATTGAAATTTGGTTATTGAAGTATATTCACGATTTTGGACAGTGAATATATTATTGAAAAAAATAGTATGTTTGGGAAAGCGATATTATAAATGAAGTTAATTGTTTTAAAAAAATGTTTTAAAACGTGTGAATTATCGAAATCATAGATTTCAACATTTATTGTTGAAATAGACGTTTTCGAAAAATAAGGAAATGGTGGACTATAACACTGTTGTTATAGTAAATGATTTCCAAAAGGAAATGTTTTTAATGTAGTATTGGGATTTATATATCTATCTAAATCCGAATCCCTATACTAGTGATTTTGAGTCGTCGTAATGATGTTTTACGTAACATTCGTTTTGACTCAAATAAATGTTGTCAAAGTAAATGATTTCCTTAAAGAATGAAATATATACTTAATTTTGATTTAGGTATATCAGATATTTTCAAATGTTGATTTTATCTTCAAAGATAAAATGAAATGTGGAAATTGATTTGAAATTGTTTTCAAATGATTAAGTGTGGAAATTTTATATCTAGTAAAAGATATTTTGGAAGATGAAATAATTTGGAAAATTATTTGGAATCTGATGATGTTGCGCATCTTTATTGATAGTTAAATAACCGACTATCAATAATTACCTTGAATGGATATTTGTTGTGATTGGATGAATTTGAATGCCACACTTGTTTTTAAATAAACGCTCACTATTCGGGTTAGCCGGGAAAGGACCATGGGGTCGTATAACCCATTCCGAATATGTGATACGTCGTTATGAATTGCATTCGAAGACCGGTGTTGAAGACCGGATATTTTTGAAAACGGAAGGATTACCGTCGAGTTACTCTACATCGGCTGATCTCCGATTTAGAGGTTTTATCACCCTTAGTGACGGGAAGTCCGGACGTGATTAGAAATTTATCCGGATATGCAAGGGCTTCGTGAGAAGTGCCTTCGGTTCTGTTCGATCCCGGAACAGACTTGTATGGATTGTGTGTCTGACGTTACAATTTGAGATATAAAGCTGATTTCTTTCAAATACATTTCTGTTGGTGGCGGAGAATTTATTCTCTTAGCTTAACACCCTTCTCTAGGACGTACGAGCTCAGAGGTTATGTAGTTGAAATTTATCAGCGATATACTCCCAATTTGGTAACGTGGCATACCGAGTGTTGCTGTGAAATGATCAGTGTTTGATCATTTGTGATATGATCATTTGTTTGATCTTATATCTTTATGATCATAGGTTGATCATTTTGTTTGACCCGAAGCATGGCTTTGTTGAAAGCGTAGCTTTGTAGAAAGCGTAGCTTTGTGGACGAGACTTCGTCGAGCCTCACACCCCGGAAATGGTCGAAACAGGAAGGATGTAGCAAGGTTCTAGGGAGTAGCGCCCCTTAGTGTATGTCATTCCTTCTGGATAGAGGTGGTATCATGGTATGGAGCCCAGATACTTAACCTATGTGGTTGCTGCATTTTTACTATGTGGTTTGTTGGAAATCGGGGATCCTCGGGAAGATCGGTTACGATCGGGGGATGGCATACGCGTGTCAGTAGTTACCTATTTTTGCAGAGGTAACCCGGCCTTGTGTTGGCAGAGATCCGGTTAGGTTCTCGGGTCGTCTATTCCAGGGACGTACCCATCGTGGATAGGAAGTTCCTTGGCCTGACCATTTGTTGGAAATCCAAAGAAACAATACGGGACTTGTACGGTTTTAGTTGTATTACCTGCTATGGAATGTGGCGGTAACCTGCTATTGAACATAGTAGCTATAGTAGGCATACGATACTGGTCGTATGTTGGCTAAGATTAATATTATACTTTTCGAAATGTTTTCTACACTATGCACTAATAATAATATCAAAAAAGGATTTGATTTTGCGTAGTAAGCATCTTTGACTATCATAAGAAGAAATCTCCTCCAATTCTGCGTTTGCATTGTGTGTGTGGTGGGAGGTCTTATGGTAGTTTCATTTTCCAAAAGCATTGCGAATTTGTTTTATTTTCTTTGTGAAAAATAACTGTTTTACGATCTCACACCAGTCACCATGACTGACTCGGAGTTTATTGTTTCCCTTCTAAACTCTGGGTGCCCACCAATTTCCACACGGGCAGCCTAGAGTTATGTTATCAGGATATTCTGGAGCTTTGGAAGCAAGATGGATGACGAGACGCAGTATTTGTATCTGATAGTATTTATTCCGCTGTGTATTCTGTATGAGGACAAGTTATATAACTGTCCATTGTTGTATATGACTCTGATTGATGTATGTATAAACTGATATAGTTCTTTGTTTTAAAAGACTAGTAATTATCTATTGTATATTGTTCCGCTGCGATATGTGAGATTCTGATATTGTTTTCTGTTTCTATTGTTGTATTGTTGTTCTTTTTCTTTCTGTTCCTTCTTTCTTCTTCTTCTTCTTCTATCTTTTCTTCTGTTTTCTTCTTTCTAAAACCCTCACTATTGGAGTTTCCGGCACTCGATTGCTCGGCAGTCGATAAAGTGAGTATCGATGTCGAATTTTCGAAAGTCGAAAATTTCGGTACATGACATATACAAAACTCACGATGGGATAAACTAAAATTCAAAAATGTTTAACTCCTTGCTAGCACAACCATCCAAAGATAAACATGTCCTGTAACCTGAAAAGTTTCGGTCTGACCCGAGCATTAAAATAACACCGGGTCAGAATATCTCTAATATCCAAAAGGGTGAGAATGAGATATAACACAAGAATATAAAGCATTAAAAATGCAAACCAGTTATAGAAATGATTTAGCTTAGAAATTATCACAAAGTGCCAGAACAATTAAATCACGAAACACTTGAAAGTCATAAAAAACTGAAACAACCTATACCGATTGTAACGACCCACCTTTTCGAATAGTTCTAGTCGACAATAAACCACACATGTCCAAATCAAACCATTTAAAAAATAGATTATCAATGGGTTTATTTTAAAGAAATAAAAAGAATGGAAGAAACAATAACAGAATCTCACAGTGGAACGACAAAATATAATAATCACATAAACAGTTCATGAAGCTATTTAACAATATATACTCGATTCAATTTATAACATGAATTCAAGTTATACAAAACTATCAGAGTTATACATTTCAATATACAGAATGGAATAGAATAGTGCAGCAGAATAAATACTAGTAGATATGATATACCAAATCTTTGTCCTCCGAATAATTGTCTTTGATAACTGAAAAACTCGGCCTGACCCAAGCATAATGAAATACAAAACAGTCGAGTCAGGACTAAAAATCCTAATGTAAGTCAAATCAAAATCAAGAGAAATATAGTTTCAAAATGAACTGTTTCTTTCCAATTCCAATAAATCCAGACTCAGACCCAAATTTCCAAACAAATGAATTCAATTTCCAGTGTTTCAATTCAACTCCTTTCAAAATCAATTTCATTCAATTTCGATTTCGATTTCAATTTAAATCAATTTCAACTCAAACAATTTAATTTAGTGGCTCGAGTTTCAATTCAAATCTCATTTCAAACCATTACAGTTTATATAAATTCGAGTCTAATCTCAATATACCGATTTAAACCATTTAAATCAATTTAACTTCGATGTTCAAATTTTAATATTCAAATCTTTAAAATAATCCAATTTCCATAATTCAAATCATAAATCGATTATAACTTTGAAATTTCAAATTGAATTCTTTACCCAAATTCTTTTAACAAATTTGAATTCCAACATTTCCACATTTCGAATTTTAACATAATCCAATTCAATCGTATCAAAATTATTTAATGGTTGGAATCCAAATACCGGCCTTCTTATAACATTTCGTTTTTTATTTATTAAAGCTATAGAAAAATTTGCAAACCCCTTTTATTGCTCTTTTAGGAAAAATATTATTATAAAAATTAGAATTTAAATTTTATAAATGGAATTCATGTTAATTTCAGAAATTAAATTTAATTTGAATCGCAAAATCAAATTCTCTATAATATATAAATTTCTAAAGGTTAGATTTTAAAACCTTTTAAAATTCAATAGATAAAAACTCAATTTTCGCTGAACGGCGAAAAACCACAGAATCACAATTCTGCCAAAGCAGTCAACAATGCATCAAAATTCACATATCAATAGGATATCCAACGTACATATCAAATTTAAATGTCCAGGTGATTATTCACATCAATAGTGGTAGTAACAACGTGATAACACAGAAATATCAAAACCACTAGCAACATACATCAAATCAATATTATCATCCATCACAATATAAGTTAACATCCAAATCAACCAATTCAATCATATCACACAACAATCAATAATTATCAGTGTCGGGGTGTTTAACTAAAGTGATATGCAATCCAATATTGATTTAATTATCAAATTTGATGTCGCTTTAATAAGTGTATAAAATGTCAAAAAGTTTCATATCAAATTTAAATGTCACATTTACCATCAATTTCAACTATCCATTTAACAGTCAAATTTCTATCAATTTTAAATGTCAATTTACGCTATTAATTTTAATATCAAATTTATCAATCAAATTCTAAATGTCGGTTTTAACTGTCAATCAATTTAAATTCAACCAATTCAATTTCAGTCAATAAATCACAATAGTTAACTAATTATCAATACGGGCATTTAACTAGCAATTCAATTTAAATTTCACTTCGTTAATTAGTTGAACTAACAGTAGGAAATTTATTACTTCGTGAGCGTTTAAAACACTCACCTTTATTTGAAACTGAAAATTTTCAGTGTCAAATAAATTTCAATCCAGCTCCATGGCATTGTAACGACCCGCGGGATTTTCGACCCTCGAAAATCGACATCAATACGTCCACTGTATAACATGCCGAGAAATCGAGTGCCGGAAATACTAGATCATTAGGGTGAAGAAGAAAGAGATAGAAGAAGAAACAGAAACAACAATACAAAATCTCACAATCGCAGCGGAACAAAATATAATATATTAACAAATCTTACACAAAGAAACTATATTGTAATATACATACAATCATCAGAGTACAACAGTCAACAATATCCATCCAGACAGTTATAGTAACGTGTCCTCACATGTACTGAATGTACAGTTTAACATACACAACAGAAAATAACAAAGTATGTGCAATACGTCTGAAATACTCCAGCTTGCCTCCTGAGCTCCATAGCATCCTAACCTGAATCTGTAATGCTGGGTCTGAACCGAGTATTATAATAAAATAACACCCGAGTCAGTCTGGAAAACCAGCGTGAGAAAACACACTCAATTTGAATTATTACTGTTATCAAAATCCTTTGAAAACAAAGGTATCTCGTAAGACCACGTCATACATAAACACGACGGGTTTTTACCTTATGATAACCAAAACATTTTATATCAAAATCATCTAATATTATAATAATATCTATAGAAAATAAATTATAAAATAGCTGAAATGCTTGCATCTCACGTTTCAGCATAGTTGAGCATAATCAAAACCGTACAGGCTCGTAGTGGATATTGGATTCCATACAATGACAAGGTAAGGAACTACCTTTCGAAGGTACATCTCTAGATAAATGCACCGGGGTCTGACAAGAACATCTTGTATTCCTACCACACAGGACTGGCCTACCACTTGACTAGTAATACCGAATATGATCACCCCGCTTGGGCCCCGAAGCATACAAGAATAAATAGTAACCGATCTAGATTTTGGGATGACCATACCCTACTTGGGTGCTACCCACTTGGCCCTGCTGCATGCCCGATTTTTGTCATTTCCCGGTTGATGAGGTTCGAGGCTACGTTTTACCTTTTGAATAGCAATCCCACTTGGAATGCTAACACTGCCTTCCAGGCAACAATGCAATGATAACATTCATCCATACAAGTTGTTCTGGGTTTGAACAAACCAATCTCTTCAAAGGTCACCGTCTTTATTATCCTCAAGATTTCACAATTCGTAACGCTCAAATCGGATCGAAGTGGTTTTCAAATAATTAGATCTGATCCCGGTCTCTTCGAAACATTAACGAATTTCGCCAAGTTTGATACCTGGTTATTTAACTATCAAATAACATCCATAAGCAGTCTCTAGGACCTATTTCATAAATCTTCATAACATTTATTTCAAAATGTCTTTGCAAAAATATATATTCAAATCTCTTTCCATATTTCAATATTTGAAAACAATTTCAAATACTTATATCCATAACAGGATATTTTCGAATCACATCAATACTTAGAAATATTTATAAGTATATTTTCCTAAAATCATTTTTTTCAATATTAAGAAATATTCCATTTCTTTCCTATTTCTCAAAATCCTTTACAATTTATTTGTAAATTCCTTAACTCATTTACAACGGATTCTATAGGTTTCCGGAATTCATTAATTAATTTCCTTTAAAATTTCCAAAATTGATTACACTTGTTTATAATTCCAACTACCCATTTCTAACTTCCCTTATGAATTCTAATTCATTTTCGAAGTTCTCGTATTTCAACATTTCGAAAGTGTACTGTTTCCAGCATTCCATTACAAGATTTCTCTTATAAAAATCACATCCGTTAAATAAGTCCCATTTACAAATCTCGAGAGGATTTATAAACATATTTCAATCATTTCAAAACTATATATATAATAAGTATTTTTTAAATAATAATTTATTTTTAAAACTTGTTTAAGTAATTATTTAAAATATTAAAATATTTTAAATAAACATCGATAATTCATTTTCAATTCATTTCTAAATAAAACTAATCGATTTACAAAGCTTATTATAAAAATGTGAATTCATTTCAATAAATATTAAATATTTGAATAATCCACTTCCCGAAATATTTTCAATACTAAAACAACTTTACTATATAGTTTAATAAATAACAATCCCATTTTAAAACAATTTTAATTTCTCGACAAAAATCTATTTTTAAAATCCAATATCACCAATTTCAATTTATAAATCCCTCCGATTCATATCACATCACCTACATTTCAATTTCATAATCATTCTCACATTCCAAAAATAGAATCCACTATTTTTCCCAAAAACCGATTTCCATATCTCAATATAAATTCACACTGTAAATTTATATTCCTAATTTATCCAACGATAATCATTTTACTTTATTTATAAACAACGTTTATAAATTTTATAACTCATTTCCAGTTATAGCAGATTTATATTACTAAAATCCAATTATAAATTGCTTTCTATTAAAAATTCCATTTGGAAATCTATTTCTTAAATAATCCAAACTATATCCAAAACCATTCAAATCTCAATTCCGACCTCCATTTCATATTTAAAGAAATCTCATTTAATAATCCATCATTTTAAAAAAACTCAATTTAAAATTTTCCATTTGAAACCATTTTACAAAATAGCTAATTAAATATACAAAATCGAATTACTTATTTTATCCAATCAATTCCCTTTTTTTAAAATCCCAAAATTCAATATAAATATTTCCATTTCAAAATCGCCTTTAAATTTCCTTTTTTTAAAAAATTCAAGAATATTATTTATGGTATTTATAATACCAAAATTAAGGCCAGTGCTACTATAGCATCCAATAATTCAAATCACAACATAACCTATATCAGATTATTCACACACATCATATATCACTATATATGGAATTAGAATCAACATTTTTGAGGAATCCAGTTGGATCCATCCAACCTGTTTCCTTGCAACCACAGATGTTATATAACATAAAATACTAATCCCGCTTCGAGGTGAAATATCGCGGTAATATATGGTCATCCGCTATTATGCGGGGCGCATAGTGTCTCATCCGCTCTAATCGTCGGGAAATATACCCAACTACTAATATATATATATATACACTACTATATATAATATAACATCCAACCGATAATAATTTATAAACTCAGCCAATCATTCAATAATTAATTTTAATTATTATAAATTAAATCCAGTAATCCAAATGAGTGAGATTTACTCACCTTGATTTTTAATTTACAAACTGTTCCAATTTTAAATTAAATCGAACGGCGTCGATTTAACTTAAAATTTCTGCTATCCCAAATCAACTCGAAATTAATTCTATAATGTAGCTCACATCATTACTGTAACGACCCGTATTTTTACGGATCGACAAGTTCGTCAAAATCTGGAATTTTAGCACTTTTTAGTCATTTCAGATTTTAGGCAGAATTTCACTAAGTCTTAGGTCGTAAACGACCTAAGTGATAGGTCGTGACCGACTTAAGAAGATAGTGGGTTGGTCGTATGTTGGTTTAGGTCGTAGACGACCCGGGAAGGTGGAGCGACCTAAGAGTTAGGTTGTAGGTTAGCTTAGGTCGTGTTGAAAGTTATGTCGTGTGCGACCTAAGGATGAGGTGGTTAGGTCGTATGGCAGTTTAGGTCGGTTGAGCGACCTAGGAGTTGATAACTTATAGAGTCTAGACGACTTATGGGATAGGCGACCCAAGTTTTGAGCGACCTAAGAGATAGGTTGGTAGCGACCTAAGTAAACCCAGTAGTTAACAACCTAGGGATGAGCGACCTAGTGGTGCCGAGTTAGTATATTTAGGTCGGCAGCGACCTAAGGAAACTAGTGGTTAGCGACCTATAATAGTTCGCGACCTATAGGAGTTAGCGATCTAATTGTTAGCGACCTAAGAGTTAAGCAGAGTAGGGGATGGCTGGTTAGGGTAGTTAGGTCGTACGCGACCTAAGTTAGGTCGGGAGTTCTGTTTTAGTTAGGTCGCGTGTTGGCATAAGTTGTTAGGTCGCATAGGTTGGTAGGTCGCGTGGGAGTTAGGTCGCGTGTTGTTTTAGGTCGTCATGTGTTAGGTCGTTGAGGAGTTAATCGTAGCATATGTTGGTCGCGTGGGTTGCTAAGTTGTTAGGTCGCAAGGTTTTGTCTAAGTGTTAGGTCGTACCTGTTGTTAAGTCGCGCGCTTGTGATAGGTCGTGCGCATTAGGTCGTAGGTCGCTGGCATGTTAAGTCGCAGATGCGCATTGTTGTAGGCCGTTAGGCTTAGGTCGGTGGGGCTTAGGTCGGAGGGGCTTAGGTCGGAGACGACCTAAAAATCTGCCTATAAATAGAAGGGTTTTTCTCACTTTTTGGGATCCGGATTTCGAAGCGACGAAGTGCTGCCATTTTGAGAGCTCGACTTCTACACTTCTTCACTTCTTTTCTCCACTCTAATCTAGTGCTTCCTTTCATCCAAATCGAAGATCAAGATTGAAGATCCAAGAGCTTAGATTGAAGATCTTCATCTTTTCAAGAGAGATTTCTTCGTTTGAAGCGGATTCGTGATAGATCAAGATTGATCCTTCGCTGTCCAGATCTGAAGCGTGTTGATTTGGGGTTGTTTAGGTGATTTGGTGAGTGGTGATTATCTCTCACACGGATCCAAAGGAGTATATCGGATTGTTGGCTCGATTTGGTGTTAAAATAGTGATTTCCATGCATTTTCTTCATCCTAAGTGTAGATCCATATAGATCCATTGTTCATGATGATGTTACATCCATTTTATCATATGTTAACCTATGCAAGTTCATTCATCAAGTTTGTAGGGATATAATTCATGTTTTCATGCTTATTGGACTTTCAACTCTTTAATTACGAAAATGCCATTATTGTGATAATTGTCTATTTAGATCTTGTTTGAATGCTTGATTGTTTGGATTAATGTTTGATTTGATTGATTGTTATGAATTAGATGATTGATGGTTTGATTTAGACCAAATATGATTCAAAAGCTAAGGGAAAGGCTCTTGAATTGGGAAAGCTGCTCGTGGCATATGTAGCGGGATGATGAAGCTCTTATGCATAGATTTGATGATGTGATGTTAAGATGAGGCTTTGCGAGGATGTGATGAAGCGAGGCAATCATGTGATGAAGACTTGGTCTAATCCAGACGGGATCATTCCAAGCATGTTGATAACTCGGTGATATGATTCGAGTTGAGGATAATGAATGGATATGAGAATAGTCGTCGAGGAGGATGACTAGGAGGCTTGGATAGCATCGTTGTTGAAGGTTCTAGCATGCTCTAAGCAAGAGTACGTTTGGGCAGATTTGATAGTCCCAACGGCCAACTGTTGATGGTCGAGTACTCTGGGCAGATTCGATAGTCCTAGGCACGGGCTGCGACGACGTGCGGGAGTTATGTCTAGAACCGGGGTTTCCATTAGCCCTTGACGGACGGCTGAAAGAATGTGCCGGTCATTCAATTAACGGTGATATCGAAGCAATGATAACAGTGGTAGCCAGAGTCATGGATGTTTGGTTGTATCGTCATTCAGACTCAAGAGCGGTATTTTCTGGGTGCTTATCTGATTTAGGCCTTGGTACTTGGAAAACATCGCCCTTGACTCGAATTATTATTACTTTACTTTAAATTGTATGCTCTGCTGCGTTGTTTCTGCTTAGTGTGTGTCTGGGGGCTATCACTGTAGAAAGAGGTGAAGTGGGAGGGTTGTATTCCTATTCTTTTCCCTTTATGCTCTTTTGGTATGTTGTTAGTTAATTTACTGCTCACTAAGACTGTTGTCTGACTCAAGGCTTTATGTTTTTAATTCTTATTGCCTTGGGCTGTTCGTCCATTTTTGGGACGGGCAGACTAGGTAGCAGGTGACAGGTGCTGTTCTCTTCTCACGATGCTGATATCGAAGACGAGCTGGAGGGTTGCATATTATCTTCTTATTATATGTACTGGATGTTCCACTGTTTTGTATTCTCTGAGTGTTATGTAGTGAGGCTTGATGTATTGGCTATTTGGATGCTTGTATTCAACTATTATGAAGTTTTATATGATGGCATTTTATTCTGTAAAGCTTCACTATGTATATGTTCTATTGTATTTTGTCCATGCGCTGTGAGTAATACGATAGATTCTGTTGTTTTAATCTACCCTGACAATCGTCCATGGTCGCCTGGCACACTTTACAGCGCACTATCACTAGATTCGGTGTAGGGGTCATGGGCGGTCGTCACATTTGGTATCAGAGCATTGGTTAATCGATTTTACCCAACGCTCGCTGACGTAACTACGTATGAGAGACGTAATTGTATTTTGATGGATGAATACTATATATAATATAGTAGCTTAGTAGAGTTTGAGTCCTTTATGCAGTTGTTTCTCTAGATGTTCTAATCATTCCTTTTTATAGATATTGAGAATGAGTCGAAGAGGGAGACCAACTGCTAGGGAAGGCCGTGCTACTGAGGGGACTGCTGATTATGCAGCCATGTTCGAAGCTATGATGACTTCGATCATGAGAAGGATACCAGTTCCAGGGGCAGCAGTAGATGTTGGAGTTCAAGTCCAAACTCCGAAACCAGTGGATTTTGCTAAGTTGTGCAAGGATTATACTGCTCTTGGAGGAAAGGTTTTCTTGGGAACAGAATCAACTATTGAGGTCCAGAGGTGGATAGATGCTTGTAGAAGGATCTTTGGTGATTTGGGAATTGATGATGCAACTAAGAGGAAGTTGGCATCAAGGCAGCTTCAAGGGAGAGCCTCTGATTGGTGGAATTCTATTACCATCACTACTCCGGAGGAAGAGATTACTTGGGAGCAATTTCAAGTTAGGTTTGAAGCTAAGTTCATTTCTACAGCTCAGAAGTCTGTTCTGTTCAAGAGGTTTGTGGAGCTCAAGCAAGGTGGGAGACCAGTTCTTGAGTATGTTTCTGAGTTCGAAGCTTTGTCCAAGTATGCCCGGTCATATATTGAATCTGCTTATCAGAAGAATGAGAAGTTTGTGACAGGCTTGGACAGTTATCTTGGGAGACAGTTGGTGGATCATTTGGACGATTCATTTGAGAAGCTTGTGGAGAAAGCTCTTAGGCATGAGAGTCTGTTTCCTAAGGAAGGATCTGTTGTTGCTGTGACCAGGGAAGAGTCAATACCCCAGCAGGGTGGAAATAAGAAGAGGAAGCAGCAGCAGCAGAAGGGTAAGGATGGCCAGAAGAAGCCGAAAGGCGAGGTGACTTGCTACAATTGTCAGCAGAAGGGCCATTTCTCGAAGGATTGTAAGAATCCGAAGGTGCCGATGAAGTGTCACAACTGTGACAAGCCAGGGCATTTCAGGAAGAATTGTCCAGAACCGAGGAGGGACAAGCAGATTGTGCAAGCTTATGCTTTGGGAGCTGTTCCGTCGTCTTCGAAAGCTCCTACCGCTGAAGAGAAAGGAAAGAGTGTGGTTGTTCAAGGTACTCTTTTCCTATGTGGTGTTCCAGTTAGAGTTTTGTTTGATACTGGAGCGTCGCATTCGTTTGTTTGTAATGAACTCGTAGGCCGGTTAGATTTGAAGCCGGATATTGTTGATAGGCCATTGATTGTGACTAATCCAGTTGGGGGTTCGTCTTGTTTGTGTATGTTATGCCGTGGTCTAGTTGTATCGAGTCATGGTTGTCTTTTGTTTGTGATTGCTTTGTTCTGAACTTTGCGAGGTTCTGGATTATTTTGGGTATGGACTGGCTTAGGAGGTATGTGGCAAAGGTTGATTGCGAGAGGTTGGAAGTGACAGTCGAGAATGTGGAGGGGCGAAAGGTTGTGATACGATGTAAGCATGAAGAAGGCGTCTTCATGAGCTTCATGTATTCGCTGGTTGTTCCACGGGATGGACTGTCATCGGTGCCAATTGCTAATGGATTCGAGGACGTCTTTGACGAAGTCAAAGGGTTGCCACCGCATAGAGAGATCGAGTTTCGTATAGATCTAGTTGAAGGAGCCAGACCTGTTGTGATGCCTCTTAGGCGGATGGCGCCTAGGGAACAGCAGGAGTTGAGGGTGCAAGTTGATGATCTTTTGTAGAAAGGATTCATTCGGCGTAGTGTGTCCGAGTGGGGTGCACCAGTTGTGTTTGCAACCAAGGCAGATGGGTCGTTGAGATTGTGCGTCGATTATCGTGAGCTGAATAAGGTGACTAAGAAGAACAAGTATCCATTGCCGAGGATAGATGACTTGTTTGATCAGCTTCACGAAGCCAAGGTGTTTTCTCAAATGGATTTGGCAACGGGATTTCACCAGTTGAGAGTAGCTAAGGATAGTGTGCCGAAGACTGCTTTTCGGACACCATCGGGTTTCTTTGAGTGGCTGGTAATGCCGTTTGGATTGACTAACGCACCAACATATTTTGTGGATCTTATGAATAGAGTGTTCAGAGATCAGTTGAACAAGTTCGTACTTGTGTTCGTGGATGATATTCTGATTTATTCCAGAACGGAAGAAGAGCATAAGACGCACTTGCGTATTGTTTTGGAAATCTTGCGGAAACATCAGCTGAAGGCTAAGTTTTCGAAGTGTCACTTCTGGAAGAGTGAAGTGAGGTTCTTAGGCCATGTTATCTCTGGAAATGGAATAGCGGTTGATCCCGCTAAGGTGGCAGCAATCCAGGATTGGGTTAGACCTAAGAATGCATCTGATGTGAGAAGTTTTCTTGGATTAGCAGGATATTATCGACGGTTTATCAAAGACTTCTCCAAGGTAGCTGCACCGTTAACAGGATTGACGAAAAAGAACCAAGTGTTCAGTTGGGATGCTAAGTGTGAGCAAGCTTTCGGAATCCTGAAAGAGAGATTGACGAGTGCTCCTGTTTTGACTATTCCAAGTGGGAATGATGAGATGGTGGTTTACACCGATGCATGTGGTACTGGACTTGGAGCAGTGCTGATGCAGAGGGAAAAAGTTGTTGCGTATGCCAGTCGACAACTGAAGCCGCATGAAAGGAATTACCCAACTCATGATTTGGAGTTAGCAACGATTGTATTTGCTCTGAAGATGTGGAGACATTATCTGTTGGGAGTTTGATTTGAGTTGTTTACGGATCATAAGTCGTTGAAGTATCTTTTCTCCCAAAAAGATTTGAATCTTCGGTAGCAACGTTTGCTAGAGTTTTTAGCATCATATGATTTTGGTATAGCTTATACTCCGGGAAAAGGTAACGCAGTGGCAGATGCGTTAAGTTGAAGACATGCAGGATTGGGAGCCATGTTTTCTGAATGGAAGAGTCTCGAGTATTTAGCTGGATTTGACTTCAGGCCTAGATGTGAATTGGAACCTGAGATGATGGCAAACTTATCGATAAGACCTTCTCTGGTGGAAAGGATTGGCGAGAGCCAAAAGCGAGACGATAAGCTTGTCAGGATTATCCGTGATTTGGAATCTGGATTGGATCCAGAAAAGGATAAAGGATTCGAGGTCGATCGAGAGGGTTGGCTTCAGAAGCAAGGACGACTAGTTGTTCCCGATATAGATGAATTGAGGAGTGAAGTTCTAAAGGAAAGTCATCACTCGAAGCTGACAATTCATCCAGGTGGAAATAAGATGTATCGGGATATGAAGAGAACCTACTACTGGGAAGGCATGAAGAAGGATGTTGGAAATTTTATTTCCAAGTGTATGAACTGCCAGTTGGTAAAAGCTGAACAGAAGAAGCCTAGTGGATTGCTTCAGCCATTAGAAGTTCCTGCATGGAAGTGGGAGCAAGTATCGATGGATTTTATTGATGGGCTACCTAGAACCAGAACGGGAAATGAAGGGATTTGGGTCATTGTGGATCGTCTGACCAAGAGTGCGAGATTCATTCCTGTTCGATCGACTAGGACTGCATCAAAATTGGCTGAGTTGTATGTTAAGTGGATAGTTCGATTCCATGGTATTCCGAAGAGTATAGTCAGCGATCGAGACCCATTGTTCACTAGTGGATTTTGGAAGAGCTTCCAGGAAGTTTTGGGAACCGAGTTGTGTTTGAGTACAGCTTATCATCCTCAAACAGATGGTCAGACCGAGAGAGTCAACCGAGTTTTGGAAGATCTTCTTAGAGCATGTGTTTTGGACTTCGGAGGATCATGGGAAGATCACCTTCATTTGGTGGATTTTGCATACAACAACAGTTACCAGTCTAGTATTGGTATGGCACCATATGAGGCATTGTATGGAAGACCGTGTAACTCTCCGACATGTTGGTTGGAAACTGGAGAAAAGTTGATACTTGGGCCAGAGATGATTCGACAGACTTCTGATTGTATAGAGATCATTCGGCAACGAATGAAGGCAGCCCAAGACCGTCAGAAGGTTATGCTGATAAGCGTCGTAAGGATTTGGAGTTCGACGTAGGAGATATGGTTTTTGTGAAGATTTCTCCACTGAAGAATGTTATTCGATTCGGGAAGAAAGGAAAATTGACTCCGAGATTTGTTGGACCATTCCCGATTACCGAGCGAATTGGAAAGCTCGCTTATAGATTGGAATTACCGGAGAAGATGTCGAGTGTGCACAATGTTTTTCATGTATCGTATCTACGGAAGTATGTGCACGACTCGAATACAGTGGTTTCTGTCGATAGCTATGAAGATTTCGAAGTTGATCCAGTCGATAGAAGACCTCGTAAGCCGCTTCGTGTTGTGGAAACCGACACGAAACAGCTTAGGAGGAAGGTAGTTAAGTTGCTCAAGATACAATGGAGTGATGATGATAACGACTGCACGTGGGAGGTGGAAGAGAGGATGAAGGCAGCTCATCCTGAACTCTTCAAGGTATGGCCCTAAGGTGTCGTGTCATCTCACGATATTGTAACTTGTTCTAGTTTTAGAATTCTGCATGCTAAGCTAGAATTGGATGCGTGGTTGGCTGATTGCTATGGATGGTAGACATGCAGAATAGTCTTTGATTGCTTTGATTGTTTGGAATTTCGGGGGCGAAATTCCTAAGGGGGAGAGAATGTAACGACCCGTATTTTTACGGATCGACAAGTTCGTCAAAATCTGGAATTTTAGCACTTTTTAGTCATTTCAGATTTTAGGCAGAATTTCGCTAAGTCTTAGGTCGTAAACGACCTAAGTGATAGGTCGTGACCGACTTAAGAAGATAGTGGGTTGGTCGTATGTTGGTTTAGGTCGTAGACGACCTGGGAAGGTGGAGCGACCTAAGAGTTAGGTTGTAGGTTAGCTTAGGTCGTGTTGAAAGTTATGTCGTGTGCGACCTAAGGATGAGGTGGTTAGGTCGTATGGCAGTTTAGGTCGGTTGAGCGACCTAGGAGTTGATAACTTATAGAGTCTAGACGACTTATGGGATAGGCGACCCAAGTTTTGAGCGACCTAAGAGATAGGTTGGTAGCGACCTAAGTAAACCCAGTAGTTAACAACCTAGTGATGAGCGACCTAGTGGTGCCGAGTTAGTATATTTAGGTCGGCAGTGACCTAAGGAAACTAGTGGTTAGCGACCTATAATAGTTCGCGACCTATAGGAGTTAGCGATCTAATTGTTAGCGACCTAAGAGTTAAGCAGAGTAGGGGATGGCTGGTTAGGGTAGTTAGGTCGTACGCGACCTAAGTTAGGTCGGGAGTTCTGTTTTAGTTAGGTCGCGTGTTGGCATAAGTTGTTAGGTCGCATAGGTTGGTAGGTCGCGTGGGAGTTAGGTCGCGTGTTGTTTTAGGTCGTCATGTGTTAGGTCGCTGAGGAGTTAATCGTAGCATCTGTTGGTCGCGTGGGTTGCTAAGTTGTTAGGTCGCAAGGTTTTGTCTAAGTGTTAGGTCGTACCTGTTGTTAAGTCGCGCGCTTGTGATAGGTCGTGCGCATTAGGTCGTAGGTCGCTGGCATGTTAAGTCGCAGATGCTGTAATATCCCGGAAATTTGGGGCAATATCAATTTAATAATCCGTTTAAATAATTAAATCGATTTGTTAATCTTTGATAATAAATATTTGAATTGGTTTAATAATCTAATTGAATAAATATTTAATTAGTGAATTTTATCTTTTAAAAACTAATAAAATGATTTCTATTTATAATGTGTATATATATGTGTGTATATTGTAAATAGATAAGCTTTGGTTTGAAATACAATTTACATATGATATGTTAATTCATTTAATAATAATAGAAATTTATAATCTCTTTTATAAATTATTTTTAAATTGATAAATGTGTTATTTTCAAACAATATTAATAGTGTATTGTTTTTAAATAAATAGATTTTAATGTAAATAAGATTAGTTTTTTTTCAATTTGAATGTGTTGTTTTAAATTGACTTTAAATTGGATTTTAAATATAATTTGAATTTGAATTTAGATTTAATTTTGAATTCAAAAAGAGGTGATATTCAAATAGTTTGGATTTCAAAATATATGTAAACTTTTATTTATAATAATTAGTTTTATTTCTTTATAATTAATATATATAGATATGTATTTAATAAGTTAAGAAAAAGGTTTTTATATTTAAAATAAATAAAAATAATAAATTAAAGGGACATGTGTTAGTTCCTAAGACTTTAATATAATAGGTGTTATAAGATTAGGATATGAGAAGGACAAATGTCAAGTTTTTAAAATTTTTAGTTTTCTTTTATTTTAAATAAACTACAAATTAACTTATATAAACATACACCTCCCCTCTCTTCTATTTCTTCCCTTATCTTCTCATTTTCAAAATCTTCAGCCTGAGACAAATTTTCAAAACAATCTGTAACTCAAAAACTTCCAAACCATAAATTTATCAAATCTGTAATCAAACACTCCTATAAACCAAAATTATCAAAACCAAAACCTGTAATCAAACCTTCCTCATAAACCAGAGATTATCAATCCTCTGAAAAGCTTCTTCCAACTCTGTAATTCATTTTCAAAACAAGTCTGTAAACATTTCTTCAACCTGCAATTCTTTTTCAACATCAAAATTGGAGCATGCAAAGCATTTTCAAAAAATTAAAGAGAAAGGGCCTGTAGCAGATAATCAAAAGCAAGTCTGGAATCAAGCAGTAATCTCTGCAACAAGCTTTTCAGATCAAAACAATTCAAGTTTTAAATCAAAAGAAATTGCCAGATCAAAATTTAAAGCCTGGGAAATTTCTCTGCTTTTAAAAATGGTGAGTAACATTCATTTTTAAAACTTAAGTTTATGATATATGTTTGCATGTGATGATATTGGCTTGTATTGAAGTTCTTAATTTGAATTTATGTGAATTGGTATAAATATATTATATGACCCTGTCTGTTTACATAAACAAGCCTATATTCTGTTCTTTCAAACAAGTGAGTAAACTATTTTATCAAGGCTTAAAACTGATTTAATCTTGGTTTGCATGTGATGAATATTTGAAATAATATTGTGTAAATTGTTGCATGGATGTAAATATGTTTGAATATATATGAATATGAAATTTATTGCGTATGAAGGTCTGTACATATATATTTGTAAGGCTCTGTTCAAGTACAGTTTTTAAACAATGATCAAAAATTCAATCTCTCTTTCTCTACTCTTCTATAGGGTTAGATGTATAAATGAAATATGCTTGAATTAACAAGATATTCGTTTTAAAAATGGGTTCCAGTGAAAATATTGGGTAAATGTTTCTGGAAGAAGAAAATAGCAGAGATGAACTAATATAAGTCAAAAATCGATTACCTTAGTTTCATGATTTGAATTCATGATCAGATACGTAGTAGAAACTAATGATTTTTGAAAATCATTTCATGATTTCTAAGTTTATATTCATTGAGAAATCTGGAGTTGAACAGAAAACATATTTTCATAAATTGTCATCGATCGGCGACGAATTAGGCGACGTGATGGTTGATGAAGGTGGTCGGGGGTTTAGAGATGATCGGAAAAATACCAGTTGGAATTATTAATGACTGTGGTGATGATGTTTTTGATTTGAGTTTTGGAAACCTAGTTTTACTGGGTTACGATTTTGCTTGAGTTCATTTTCCTCTGGTGATCGAGTTGGCTGGGGTTTTGGGTACTGGAAGAGGGTGGGTTGACGAAGTTCTCACCGAAGTTTCAACGACGATGGTGGTCGGAGGAAGGAATACGAGTCGTTGACAGGTTTGGGAAGATTTCCAGCTTCTTGTTCCAGGTTGAGATTAATGTTCGATTTCGATTGTTGATGTTGTTCGAGTTTCTGGTGATCGAGATCGTAAGAGATGGCCGTGGACGATATGCCGGCGATGGCAGCGATGATCGGAGGCGATCGACTCGCCTGTGCACGTGAACGTGTGTCAGGATGTCAGTTTTAGTTTGGGTATAAGAGAGAGTGGTACTCGAGATTTTTGAGTGCGTGACTCGAAGCAGTTAAGGTTTTTACTCGAAGCATTTCAGTGGTTGGCTCGGGTAAATTGAATGGTTACAGGTTTTAAAGCCTGTTTGTTTTTAAATTTTAAAATTGATTTAAAATTTGAAAACAGAAATTTAAACGAAGTTTAAAATAAAATTTTAAAGTATGGATTCAATTTGAACTTGAATCCCAGTTGTAAAAATAAATAAGTTTTTATTTTATAATATTTAAACATCTTTAAAATGTTTAAAGTATAGTTTAAAAAGAGTTTTAATTTAAATGAATGGGTTTAAAAATCTTATAAATTTCTTTTACAAATGTTAAGTGTTTCTTTAACATTTGGTTTTAAAAAGGGGTTTGATAAATTTGATTTAAATTTGCTTAAAGTTAAATTTATAATTTATTTTAAAACTTTAATTTGAAATGAAATAAAAGAAAGGTTTAAAAGTAAAAGATTTCAAAGCCTTTTGTAAATGATAATTAAAGTAGTTAAAGGTTAATACTTTAATTTAGAAAGTAATTAAGGTTTAATGATATATGAGTCATTAAATTAATAGGATAATTAAAGAATAATTTAATAATTTGATTAATTAATGGTTTAGTGTTAATTAATTAAATAATTAAGATTATAAGTTAAATTAATTAAGGGTTAATTAATTTGGGATTAAGAATCATTTATTTAGATAAGTATAGATTTTAATAAATGATTAGAAATTTATTTATCAAGTGATTAAAGGTTTGTTTAGCAATTAATTAAGTAATAGAGTTAAATTAATTGGTAATTAAGAATTTATTTAGTTGTAATTTATAAATAGTTGATTAAAGTTTAATTACTTAGGAAGTAGTTAAAGAATTGTTAATAATTAATGAAAGATCATTAATTAGAGATTATTAGATAATTAATTAATTAATTAATTAACATGATTAAATTTGATAATCAATTAGATTAATTAGTTAATATGAAAATGGGTTAAGTATAATTACTTAATGGAAGTAATTAAAGAAATTAATTACTTAAGGTAATTAATTAAATAAATTTGATAAGTTTAAATTAATTTGTTTAATTAAATTAAGATAATCACTTGATGATTTGATAATTACTTAAATGTAATTAGTGAAGTGTAATTACTTAGGAAAGTAATTAAAGTTAATTAGTGGATGTAATTAACTAAGGATGATTTAATAAAAGTAATTTGAGTTTAATTATTTTGAATAATTAATCAAGGGATTAATTAAAGGATAATTAATTAAGAAATAATTAATTAAGGGAAGAGTAATTAAGGGTAGTTAATTACTAAATGTGATTAATCAAAGGTGATTTATAATTAAAGAATAATTATGAAATGTAATTAATTTAAATGGAGTAATTAATTAAAGAGTAATTAAGGATCATTAATTAATATAATTAAAGATGAAATTAAGGATTTGATTAATTAAACTAATTAATCAATAATTAGTGATTAAAGTAATTAATTAATTGTAATAAATTAAGGATTAATGTAATTAAATATAGTTAATTAATTAATGAAGTAATTTAAGATTAATTACTGAAATGGTTTAAGATAATTAATTTGTGAAATTAATTAAGTATTAATTACTTAAAGTAATTAAAGGATTATTAATCAGGAATGATTAATTAAGATGGATACTTAGAGTAATGATTAATTAATTGGTTTAATTAATAATTGAGTAAGCAGGATTTATAGAATGAAGTAATTAGTTTAATTCACTTTAAATTAATTAGATGATATAAATCATTGCTTAAGGATGGATGAATGAGATTGAATGTATTTCTTTGTTTGATATCTCTGATAAGATATGATTGATATATGATATGGATGTTTGGTTGAATTATAATGATAATGTGAATTATCTGTTTGGGATGATAATGTAAATTATCTATTGAATTATCTATCTTTGTGTATATAGATAAGAATTGAATTGTTTTAACCTTAAAACAACTTGGCCCTTAAAAGATACGTTTTGGATTTCGATGAGACCGGGATCGGGTTTCCGTATACCGGAATTCCAGGTCTGGAGACCCGAATACCACATCGATCCAAATTAACGATAGGTAGTGAATCTCAAGTGAAGATGAAGATTCAGAGTGCAAGGGTTATTGTCGTTAACTCTGAGGGTGATTCCAATACGAGTGTAACGAGATAATGCCTTCGGTTTCGTTCGAACCCGGAACGAACTTGTATGGATTGAATGCTTTCAACACATCGTCAGGAGGGCGATGAGCATTCTAAGTGATGTGTTCTGATTTAAAGGTAAATCGTAACCTCAAGCCTCATCAACCGGGAATGGCTAAAACAGGGGAGGTGCAGCAAGGCTTCGTGGGTAGCACCCACTGAGAGTAAGGTCATCCCTGTCTAGAGAGTTCCTTCTTTTATTTCGGCTTAGTGGTGCAGTTGGCGACGGCCATCTGTGGGGTGATTTTATTCGGAATTATCCAGTAAGGGATGGTTCCGGCTTTGTGTTGCAGGGGATTGGGAGTGATCCTCGGTACGGTGATCTAGGCCCCGTACTGTGATGAGCGGTACCCCGGTAGCTCTGCCATTGTATGGAATCCAAACTCCAATAAGTGCCGTACGTATTAGTTGTGCCCAACTATGTTGGAATGTGAGATGTAAGCATTTCAGCTATTTCTATATTTTATTTGAAAACCCTAGACCCTATTATAATACAATCGAATTTCCTATCAAATGTTTTGGTTAGCATAAGGTAAAAACTTACCCATGTTTATGTCACGACCCGGCTTTCTAGCCACAGAAAGACGTATCATGAATTAAGAAAGAAAGGGATAGAAGAAGAAAAGAAAAGAAAGAAGAAAGAACAACAACATCAGATACTCACAGCGGAACGAATGAAATATAATATATCACATAAAATATTACATAGTATCATATACAACAGAGTTACACAACTATACATCTCATATTAGACAGTTATAAACATCTGTCTATCATACATCTCTATATATCAATACAATACAGACACAACTCTAACACAGCGGAAACCATAATATCTACACGTTGAAGCCACCTGCTCCAAATCTCCTTCAGCATTCGTCAAAGCTAACCTGAATCCCTCGACTACTCAATACAATATTGAGTACCCAAGAGTTTAATAAAACAGAAAATAAACACTTGGGTCAGACATGGGTCTGGTGTGAGTAAACGGTTTAAACTTGTTTAACTTTGAAAAACCTTTGAAAGAAAAGGTATCTCGTAAGACTTCCCGCACATAAACACGGAAATGTTTTTACCTTACGATAACCAAAACATTTGATAGGAAATCCGATTTTATTATAATAGGGTCTAGGGTTTTCAAGTAAAATACAGAAATAGCTGGAATGCTTACATCTCACGTTCCAACATAGTTGGGCACAACTAAAACGTACGACACTTATTGGATTTTGGATTCCATACAATGGCAGGGCTACTGGGGTACCGCCCGTCACAGTACGTGGCCTAGATCACCGTACCGAGGAGTACGCCCGCTCCCCTGCAACACAAGGTCGGAACATCCCTTACTGGATAATTCCCGCATAAGAAACCCCGCGGTTGTAGCTAGCAACCGCCCACAAAGCCGAAATAAAAGGGACTCTAGACAGAGGAATCTTATACTACTTGGGTGCTACCCACTAACCTTGCTGCACCTCCCCTGTTTTAGCCATTCCCGGTTGATGAGGCTTGAGGTCACGATTACATTTAATCAGAACACATCACTTAGAATGCCCATCGTCCACCTGACGATGTGCTGAAAGCATTCAATCCATACAAGTTCGTTCCGGGTTCGAACGAAACCGAAGGCATTATCTCGTTACACTCGTTTTGGAATCACCCTCAGAGTTAACGACAATAACCCTTGCACTCTGAATCTTCATCTTCACTTGATTCACGACCTATCGTTAATTTGGATCGATGTGGTATTCGGGTCTCCAGACCTGGAAATCCGGTATACGGAAACCCGATCCCGGTCTCATCGAAATCCAAAGCGTATCTTTTAAGGCCAAGTTGTTTTAAAGGTTAAAACAAATTCAATTCATTATCTTTATACACAAAGAAAGATAATTCACAACAGATAATCAACATTATCAGATAATCCATACAATTCAACTAACATCCATATCATACAACATATATCTCATCAGAGATATCAATCAATGCCAAGTATTCAATACTATCACCCATTCATAAGTAATGATTTATATTATCTTTTAATTAATTTAAAGAATTAAATTAATTACTTCATTTTATAAATCCTTCTTACTTAACCATTAATTAATTACAATTTAATTAATTAATCATCTTTTAATGATCTTCTTAATTAATCTTCCTTGATTAATTATACTTTAATTACATTCAAGTAATTATCCTTAACCATATACAGTAATTAACTTTTAATTACTATCATTAATTACAATAATTAATGAACCTTCATTAATTAATTAAGCATATAATTAAGCATACTTTAATTAATTACTTTCATTAATCAACCTTGATTAATTCATTAATTAAATAATCCTTACTAATTAAATAACCTTTTAATTAATTAAATATTTAATTTTAATCAACCACTTCATTAATTAGTCTTAATTAATCATAAACGGTAATTAACAATTTGTAATTGCTTATCTTAATTAATTACTTCTTAATTAATTATATTAACCTTGATTAATTAATCTAATTAATTAATCTTTAATTACTTCATTAAG
This sequence comes from Allium fistulosum, assembly GCA_030737815.1. Classification (NCBI taxonomy): domain Eukaryota; kingdom Viridiplantae; phylum Streptophyta; class Magnoliopsida; order Asparagales; family Amaryllidaceae; genus Allium; species Allium fistulosum. Next base: position 1,513,105,324 of record CM060901.1, read on the forward strand.
TAATTATTAATCAATTTAAATTAACAAATAATCCTTAATTAATTACTTTATTAATTACTTTTTAATTAATTACACTTAGTAATTAATCTTAAATTAAACACATTTAATTAATCACATTAATTTATTAACTAAATAATTAAATAATTAACTCTTAATTACTTACATAAGTAATTATCTTTTAATTACTTCCATTAATAATCTTGATTACTTTCTTAATTAATTACTTAACAAATAAGTAATTCCATTACTAAATAATCCTTAATTCATTTATTTAATTAACTACTCCATAATTAATTAATCTCAACAATTATATAAATCAACTTCTTAGATTAATAACATCAAGTGATTACCCTTTTATCACTTTAATTAATTACCCCATAAGTAATTATCCTATTAATTACTTCCATAAGTAATTTCATTCAATAATTAACCAATAATTACTTTATTAAGTAATTACACTTAATTAATCCATAATTAAGTGATTATTTAAAATTAAATAAATAATTAACTAATTATTTAAAATTAATTAAACAATTAATTAATTAACATTCTATATTTAAAAATCCTTAATTAATTATGAAACCATTATTCTTAATTAAACTTTACTTAAATTCTATTTAAATTAAGTATTCTTAAATTCATATTAATACTAATTTAACCTTATTATCCTTATAAATAAATTATTTGAATTATTTTAAATCTTATTATTCAAAGCAAATTATTTACAAATCATAATAATAATCTTACTTAGAGATAAAGCATTTATAAATTATTTCCAAATTTACCAAATACTTGAAAACTTGTTTATTCTTTAAATTTTAAAACCCAAATATGATTTTCTTTTAAAATCTCAAACCCAGGCTATTGGAATCAAAACAACCCGAGTAAACCCCTAAAAACCCCGAGTCTTTCCCGAGTCCCTTGGCAACATCATCCACTTCGAGTTTCCACGCGAAAATCACGAGACCGTCTCGAGCTTCACTCTTCTTCCCCAAACTTTCGAACTCCAGTACACCCAAACGTGTACACGTGCACGTGGTGCACTTGCACCAACGTCTCCGACCACAGATGATCGTCGCGATGCTCCTCTTCGACTCCACGAACCCACGCGATCACTACTCCACACCCAGATCGACGAGAATCTCTACGAACCAAAAACGAGCCTCTCGAGCACGAGTTAAAACTGGAACCCAACTCCAGTGTCGAAGAAATCGCTTCGCCGCCGTCGATCAAGTTGACTGGAAGCTCCAGTATTCCTTCCAGAGCACCGTAGCATCACTACTTCACCATTCTTCCACTCGCGATCGCCTCCGATCAGATATTCCAGTCTCAATGTCACGACAATCGAGCCGAGCAACATTTCAAGCTAAAACCCTACTTCGTTCGAATTCGATCAATTCAGCAAATAAAAAAAATCGATAGTATTTTCCCATCATCCTCCTCATATAAGCAAACTCCGACCAAAGTTTCGCTTTCGCTCATCACGCCGATCAACTCAATTCGACAAAAATGACGAAACTGACCAACTCCACATATCTTGACGAATACTATTCTAAAAATTATGATATTCACATTAAAATTCATCATTTGTAAATACAAATCATATTCTATAATCACTGATTTAAATTAGTATAATTGATTCTACCCATTTTTCGATTAGCCCAGTAAACTATAAATTTTGAGATGAATTCTTGGTATATATCTCTGAAACTATTTTTAAAATTTAGCTTATATACTTACAATCAATTTCTATTTACAAATCCTAACCTACCATTATATATATGGAAAGATATGAAATTTGTAAAGGTAAAACAGGAGTTCGAGACAAAGACAGAGAAACATTTACATACTATTTTCACAGACTATCTTTATATATGCAGCATTCACATTCAACATTCAATTAACATCTTAAACTATACTACCATTACTACTGATATGAATTATAGGGTCAGACTAAAAACTGTTTTCAAAATATGGTTTACTCACCAATTTATAAGCATAGAACAGAGAGCATATTCCATGTTTGTTTTACTTCACAGGCATTCAATCACACATAATACAACATGCATCCAATTCAATTTAATAATCCAGGAAGACATCTTGATTTTCATACATATATAAAAGAGAAGAACAAGATTTAAGCTGTTTTTAAAATCTGTTTACTCACCTTTTTTTCAGAGAATAAAACAGAGTAGTGTTTCCAGGCTTTTGTTTTCAATTTGAATTCTTGAACTTGTATTTGATTTTGTTTCTGGCAATACTTTTGATTTGAATTTTGCTTGCTGTTGAAATCCCTTGCATGTTTGTTAATAGTTGAAATCTGGAAGCTTGATTGTTGTTGTGATACTTTGCATGCTTGATCTCAGGTTGAAGATGAAATCAGGCTATTTTACTTTCTTTTGTTTTCAGTTTTTAGTTTATTAGAAAAGAGGAGAAAGAGTTTTGGAAATGTTTTGAACTGAGAAAAATGTTTTGAACTGAAAGAAAAATGCCAGGCTTCTCTATACATATGTCATTTAAGATAATTTAGTTTTCTAAATTTTCAAATAATTATTAAATGAAGGCCACTTGTAATTTTTATAAGTTAGACAAATGTCCATGCATGTTTAGTTTTCTTACAAATGTTATTACCATGTGTTAAGATATTAACACATGTCCTTTAATACATTAAATAAATTTTTAATTAATTTAAATGTTAATATAAAGCTTTTCATACTTACTTTATTAATTACTAACATTTATCTTAGTATATGTATATATATAAACTATTTTTAGAGAAAATATTATAAAACCAAATACCCTTGAAAAAGTATTTATATTTTATTAATTATGTAAATATGGATTTATATAAATTCATTTACTTATTTACAAACTATTTTAGTTTAAGAGATATTTTAAAAAGGAAAGTTTATTTAAAACCATATATACACACTTATAACCATTTTATACTTATTAAAAGAAAACCAGATAAAAATAAATCTTTTATTAAATCTTATTTAAACTATCATATTTTTAGAAATAATAATTATCTTATATTTTGAAAACAATTGAATTAAATCTAAACTAACCTTTGAAAAATATTAATTTTAAAACAAAGCTTTAGATCATAATTCATACATATATAAATTATCAATAGATTAAAATGAATTTCAAACAATATCAAATTATCATATATACATATTTATATATTACAATTTGAAAATTCATCTTTAATTTAAAACAAAAGATATTTCCATTCACAATATATATCAAGTATATATATTATAAATAGAATAAAATTTTATTAGCTTTAACAAACAAATCTTATCAATAATGCCAGATTATAATTTATTAACCTTTAAAATATTAAATTAACCAATTTAAATTAAAATTATAAAGAAAATTATCAATCCAATTAAATTATCAATACTGATTATTAAATTTAAATTGCCCAAAAACCCAGGATATCACATTCCTCCCCCCTTAAAATAATTTCGTCCCCGAAATTAAAAACAAAGTTAATTTAATAATCCAGCAAAGATTTTAATTTTAAACAGCAACCACATACATATCATCCAATTCCTAACAACCAAATCAACCAATCAAACAATCAAACAAACCTAACTAACTATCCTAATACAAATCAGGATAGATCTCATAATACTATCTCGAGTTTCCCCGAGTATAAATCACCGGGAGACTCGCTCTACAGAAGCTAAACAAACTACACCACCATAATCCAGAGCTCCTCTCTTCTCTAGATTCACTAATCTGAACAAAATATCAGACTACACACAAATCCAGCTCAACTTCCAAATCCATCTGAACTGCAGATTCAACAACCAATGATGAATCATACACATACTCCCTCAGAGATACGTGAAATAGAATGAATTCCAGCTATCCAAACTGGTCATTCAATCCTGTAGATAAAAGAACTACTCCTCTCGAGAACACAGGAAAATCCAAAATACTTCAGTGCTAGCTTCCAGACTTACCAATCTTATAGCTTTATAATCGGAGAAAACTTAGCAAGTTTCCAATCTACAACTCCGAATTCCAAACTCTGCCTCATATCTACATAACTCACCAAACAATCTTGGACTACCCCATCCCTTCCTGATCAGCTTAACCTTCGCTGATGCTTCTTGAAATAAATTCGAACCAAGAACAAAATGATCCCCAGATCCTATTCAACAACATGATTCTTCCAAATTCAGTTGAAATCCAAACTTGAAAACTAGATCTGACCAATCCATTTCAAAAATTTCTGAGCTGCTACACCAACTCTTCTTTCTAGGAACCATCCTACTACCAGAATAACCACCGGTATCGCTTCTGGAATCAAGTCGATACGGAACTCAACTCCAGATGAAGACAAACTTCTACTTCTTCGAAGACATCCGGAAAAATTTTGACTACTTTAGTAGCTCCTACTTCCATAAGAGAAACCTCAATCTCAAACAAAAGATTACCCAAGATAAATTCCCAAACTAATCGCAAGTCACTTTTGCGTTACTACCTAGTTCGGATTCCAAAGAAATTGTTCTCTCTTTACCAATTAAAACAGCCTTAAGCTTTTCCAAACAAGGTTAACCCTTCAAGAAAGCCTTCACCATCTGCCCGGACTGCTGATAGAAGAACCACAAAGATTCCTGAACCATCTAAGAAACGGCCACACTGCTGCTTCCAAACTCTATCTCGATGATACTACTAAGCCAAAGACCTCTTCGTCAGCACACCGAACATTTCGAGTTGCACTACTACCACAGCTAACCAAAAACTTCTAATCCATAGGCTTCTCAAAGTTAAAACCATCAACTAACCTCACAACAAACCTCCGAGACGATAGACATCTCTCAAGAAACTCGGCTCCGAACCAAACGCCAATATCTTACTCTTCTTAAGAGAATATGGGACCATGTCCGAAGAACAACTAATCGACCTTAGTCCCATACTTCAAAATAGATAAAACTCTCTTACTCGATATCAGAGAATTCCTATACAGCCGAGTCTTTCCTACGGTAGGCATCAACTGTTCCTCCAATACCTTCTTAATCTTGTTCCAAAAAGAAAATCTCCTTCGGGAACATCCATAGATACTGCGTTTCATCATACAGCTCCTCCTTCCTGAAGTTGCCAAGATACCATCACTTTCTTCTGTACTTCCGACAGATCCAAATTCTAGAAAATCTGCTCACCCGAGCTCAACCAACTTACACTCCAATAATGGACTCCGAATCTTTAAAAAGATTTCCTTCAGAGATCCGAGAAATTCTTACTCCATATTGCCCAACTTACTCGAGACGGTATTAGGTTTACAGTCTCGACAGATACTCTTCCAACCTCAACATTCAGACTTTAACCAATGGTAGTCGTGTTACAGACACCACCACCCTATCTACCTTTATAACTCATATTGGAAAACCTGAACAGGTAATCCAACACCTAGGTAGAATAGGTATATATATATAGTTATATAAAAATTACAAATACGCTCTCTCAAGATAGACACCACTCCAGAGCTAGGTATTCACTCAACCTACTGCTCTGATACCAACTGTGACGTCCTAGGCTTTTCAACCTTCAGCAACGGTTCACGACCGGTAGGCTTTTCAACCATCCCAGCCCCGCTGTGGCTCACAGTGATACCTCGGGTTTGCTTTTACGGCCACCCTCTCGAGTCGCAACCAACCCCAAAAGGCCTTATACTACCCCCGGGGACATGTAGGGGTAAGAGTCTCCCGTTCGCCACCTAACGCAAAGCGAGAACCCCCTATCACGCTGTAATGTAGCAAACCCGATCCCAGTCTCATCGAAATCCAAAGCGTATCTTTTAAGGCCAAGTTGTTTTAAAGGTTAAAACAAATTCAATTCATTATCTTTATACACAAAGAAAGATAATTCACAACAGATAATCAACATTATCAGATAATCCATACAATTCAACTAACATCCATATCATACAGCATATATCTCATCAGAGATATCAATCAATGCCAAGTATTCAATACTATCACCCATTCATAAGTAATGATTTATATTATCTTTTAATTAATTTAAAGAATTAAATTAATTACTTCATTTTATAAATCCTTCTTACTTAACCATTAATTAATTACAATTTAATTAATTAATCATCTTTTAATGATCTTCTTAATTAATCTTCCTTGATTAATTATACTTTAATTACATTCAAGTAATTATCCTTAACCATATACAGTAATTAACTTTTAATTACTATCATTAATTACAATAATTAATGAACCTTCATTAATTAATTAAGCATATAATTAAGCATACTTTAATTAATTACTTTCATTAATCAACCTTGATTAATTCATTAATTAAATAATCCTTACTAATTAAATAACCTTTTAATTAATTAAATATTTAATTTTAATCAACCACTTCATTAATTAGTCTTAATTAATCATAAACGGTAATTAACAATTTGTAATTGCTTATCTTAATTAATTACTTCTTAATTAATTATATTAACCTTGATTAATTAATCTAATTAATTAATCTTTAATTACTTCATTAAGTAATTATTAATCAATTTAAATTAACAAATAATCCTTAATTAATTACTTTATTAATTACTTTTTAATTAATTACACTTAGTAATTAATCTTAAATTAAACACATTTAATTAATCACATTAATTTATTAACTAAATAATTAAATAATTAACTCTTAATTACTTACATAAGTAATTATCTTTTAATTACTTCCATTAATAATCTTGATTACTTTCTTAATTAATTACTTAACAAATAAGTAATTCCATTACTAAATAATCCTTAATTCATTTATTTAATTAACTACTCCATAATTAATTAATCTCAACAATTATATAAATCAACTTCTTAGATTAATAACATCAAGTGATTACCCTTTTATCACTTTAATTAATTACCCCATGAGTAATTATCCTATTAATTACTTCCATAAGTAATTTCATTCAATAATTAACCAATAATTACTTTATTAAGTAATTACACTTAATTAATCCATAATTAAGTGATTATTTAAAATTAAATAAATAATTAACTAATTATTTAAAATTAATTAAACAATTAATTAATTAACATTCTATATTTAAAAATCCTTAATTAATTATGAAACCATTATTCTTAATTAAACTTTACTTAAATTCTATTTAAATTAAGTATTCTTAAATTCATATTAATACTAATTTAACCTTATTATCCTTATAAATAAATTATTTGAATTATTTTAAATCTTATTATTCAAAGCAAATTATTTACAAATCATAATAATAATCTTACTTAGAGATAAAGCATTTATAAATTATTTCCAAATTTACCAAATACTTGAAAACTTGTTTATTCTTTAAATTTTAAAACCCAAATATGATTTTCTTTTAAAATCTCAAACCCAGGCTACTGGAATCAAAACAACCCGAGTAAACCCCTAAAAACCCCGAGTCTTTCCCGAGTCCCTTGGCAACATCATCCACTTCGAGTTTTCACGCGAAAATCACGAGACCGTCTCGAGCTTCACTCTTCTTCCCCAAACTTTCGAACTCCAGTACACCCAAACGTGTACACGTGCACGTGGTGCACTTGCACCAACGTCTCCGACCACAGATGATCGTCGCGATGCTCCTCTTCGACTCCACGAACCCACGCGATCACTACTCCACACCCAGATCGACGAGAATCTCTACGAACCAAAAACGAGCCTCTCGAGCACGAGTTAAAACTGGAACCCAACTCCAGTGTCGAAGAAATCGCTTCGCCGCCGTCGATCAAGTTGACTGGAAGCTCCAGTATTCCTTCCAGAGCACCGTAGCATCACTACTTCACCATTCTTCCACTCGCGATCGCCTCCGATCAGATATTCCAGTCTCAATGTCACGACAATCGAGCCGAGCAACATTTCAAGCTAAAACCCTACTTCGTTCGAATTCGATCAATTCAGCAAATAAAAAAAAATCGATAGTATTTTCCCATCATCCTCCTCATATAAGCAAACTCCGACCAAAGTTTCGCTTTCGCTCATCACGCCGATCAACTCAATTCGACAAAAATGACGAAACTGACCAACTCCACATATCTTGACGAATACTATTCTAAAAATTATGATATTCACATTAAAATTCATCATTTGTAAATACAAATCATATTCTATAATCACTGATTTAAATTAGTATAATTGATTCTACCCATTTTTCGATTAGCCCAGTAAACTATAAATTTTGAGATGAATTCTTGGTATATATCTCTGAAACTATTTTTAAAATTTAGCTTATATACTTACAATCAATTTCTATTTACAAATCCTAACCTACCATTATATATATGGAAAGATATGAAATTTGTAAAGGTAAAACAGGAGTTCGAGACAAAGACAGAGAAACATTTACATACTATTTTCACAGACTATCTTTATATATGCAGCATTCACATTCAACATTCAATTAACATCTTAAACTAGACTACCATTACTACTGATATGAATTATAGGGTCAGACTAAAAACTGTTTTCAAAATATGGTTTACTCACCAATTTATAAGCATAGAACAGAGAGCATATTCCATGTTTGTTTTACTTCACAGGCATTCAATCACACATAATACAACATGCATCCAATTCAATTTAATAATCCAGGAAGACATCTTGATTTTCATACATATATCAAAGAGAAGAACAAGATTTAAGCTGTTTTTAAAATCTGTTTACTCACCTTTTTTTTAGAGAATAAAACAGAGTAGTGTTTCCAGGCTTTTGTTTTCAATTTGAATTCTTAAACTTGTATTTGATTTTGTTTCTGGCAATACTTTTGATTTGAATTTTGCTTGCTGTTGAAATCCCTTGCATGTTTGTTAATAGTTGAAATCTGGAAGCTTGATTGTTGTTGTGATACTTTGCATGCTTGATCTCAGGTTGAAGATGAAATCAGGCTATTTTACTTTCTTTTGTTTTCAGTTTTTAGTTTATTAGAAAAGAGGAGAAAGAGTTTTGGAAATGTTTTGAACTGAGAAAAATGTTTTGAACTAAAAGAAAAATGCCAGGCTTCTCTATACATATGTCATTTAAGATAATTTAGTTTTCTAAATTTTCAAATAATTATTAAATGAAGGCCACTTGTAATTTTTATAAGTTAGACAAATGTCCATGCATGTTTAGTTTTCTTACAAATGTTATTACCATGTGTTAAGATATTAACACATGTCCTTTAATACATTAAATAAATTTTTAATTAATTTAAATGTTAATATAAAGCTTTTCATACTTACTTTATTAATTACTAACATTTATCTTAGTATATGTATATATATAAACTATTTTTAGAGAAAATATTATAAAACCAAATACCCTTGAAAAAGTATTTATATTTTATTAATTATGTAAATATGGATTTATATAAATTCATTTACTTATTTACAAACTATTTTAGTTTAAGAGATATTTTAAAAAGGAAAGTTTATTTAAAACCATATATACACACTTATAACCATTTTATACTTATTAAAAGAAAACCAGATAAAAATAAATCTTTTATTAAATCTTATTTAAACTATCATATTTTTAGAAATAATAATTATCTTATATTTTGAAAACAATTGAATTAAATCTAAACTAACCTTTGAAAAATATTAATTTTAAAACAAAGCTTTAGATCATAATTCATACATATATAAATTATCAATAGATTAAAATGAATTTCAAACAATATCAAATTATCATATATACATATTTATATATTACAATTTGAAAATTCATCTTTAATTTAAAACAAAAGATATTTCCATTCACAATATATATCAAGTATATATATTATAAATAGAATAAAATTTTATTAGCTTTAACAAACAAATCTTATCAATAATGCCAGATTATAATTTATTAACCTTTAAAATATTAAATTAACCAATTTAAATTAAAATTATAAAGAAAATTATCAATCCAATTAAATTATCAATACTGATTATTAAATTTAAATTGCCCAAAAACCCAGGATATCACAGTTTATTTGTGGGGAGTCTTACGTGATACCTTTTCTTTCTAAAGGTTTTGAAGTTAAGTAAGTTTAACCTGTTACTCACACCAGACCCATGTTTGACCCAAGTTGTTTATTTCTGTTTTATAAACTCTTGGGTACTCAAATTTTTACGAGTAGCCAAGGGATTCAGGTTTAGCTTTGACGAATTGTGGAGGAGCAATGGAGCAGGAGGCTTCAGCGTTGTAGATATATATAGTAGTTCCGCTGTGTCTGTATCTCTGTAGTGTATTGAGTTGTAATGTCTAGACAGATGTTATAACTGTCTAGTAAGTGATGTATATGCTGTGTAACTCTGTAAAGTGTTGTATACTATGTAATAGTATATGTTATTAATATAATTTATTCGTTCCGCTGTGAGATCGTTGTTGTTGTTTCTTTCTTTCTTCTCTTCTTTTCTATTTTCTACCCCTTTCTTTCTTATTAGCGATACGACTTTCTATGAAGAGAAAGTCGTGGTCGTTACAGTGGTATCAGAGCTTAAGTTGAGCGAATGCCTAAGCTTTTGGTTAAGTGAACATCAGAGAACTAGGTTGAGTGAATACCTAGGTTCGGAAGGGTTGTTCATTAGAGATAGGATCGGTAGCCACCTATTTTAGTCTAAGTGTATATATATATACGAGAGCGCGTATTTGTTAGTTATGTAAAATGGTTTTATATTGTGTTAATTGATCGGTTGGGTGGTATATGGATTCTGGTCAATACGAGTAGCTACCGTTATTGATAGGGATCTCTAAACACTTGGACCAGGCCAACGGACACAATATTGTTTTAAAAGGGAAGGTGAAATAATTTTACCCAGATATATTTTCTATATATAAAAAGTATCATTTTAAAAGTATATGGTACTTGTGATGATTGGTTGAGATGATAATAATTTATCATCTAGGATTTAGTGGTCTTAGTTGTCAACCTTGTGTATTTTACTGGTTGCCTTTTTACTTAAATATACCCTAAATTCCTTAGAAATCTAAACCCTTTAGGATTCGAATCTTGGAAAGTAAATTTTACTAAGTTTATTTACTAAAGAAATTTGGAAACTTTTTAAACTAGTAAATTTTTAAGAAATTTTCCATCCTTTAAAGATAATTTTAGAATAATGGGTTTCTAAAAAGAGATGTTTAAAATTTAAAAACCTTATAACAATTTGTTTATAATCCATATATATATATATATATATGGATTTATGAATTGAAGGAATAATAGGTTTATAAACTTACTATATATGTGTATATTTTCTCTAACTATAATCACTTTTCAAAAATATCTTAAATTATTTTGAAATAATGATTTTAAGAAAATCTTGGGTAATAAGAATCTAAAAGGGAATAAATTTTGAAGTATTAATCTTGATATACTCTTAGTCTATATAAGTCTAAACCTTAGATCTCACCTTTGGATTTTGGTATTGATTTTAGAGAACCCGTAGCGTTTGCCGTGGAGTCTTGGCTAAGGCAAGAAGAGATGGTGATGTTGAAAGGGTTAAAAGAATTTTAGAAGAACTTAGACAACCGTCCTTATATGAAGAAGAGCCTGATGAGCAGCCTCAGCCTCAGCCTCAAGAAGAAGAAATTGAGGAAGAAGAAGAAATTGAGGAAGAAGAAGAAATTGAGGAAGAAGAAGAATTTGAGGACGAAGAAGAATTTGAGGACGAAGAAGAATTCGAAGAAGAGGAAGACTCCGAATCAGAAAATGATGATGCCATTATTTGGAATTTAGATAATGGAATAGAAAGGCCGGCCAAGGGTGTGAGTTTCATTCCTTGGGTAGGTGATCCAGAGGATGTTTCGGAACCAGATAGTGATTGGGAGGACAGGGTGTTGTCAGGACCTGAGGGGGAGGACTCCAGTAGCAAGAGTCCATAGTTGATTAGGGTGTTTCCTTTTTAGTATGTGTCTTTTTGTATGTGTCTATGACCCTTGGACGTCATGGATGTTAGGTGTTAAATGTTAGTAAGGTGATATATGTATCTGTATATATAGGCATGCTTGTATGGGAATGATAGCACTTGTAAAAATATTATGTCTGGTACTAAATATAATATATATTTTGATATACAATATGAATCTATGTATTGATTGTTGGATTGTTTGTAGAGCGAGTATCCCGGTATATATATACTTGGGAAAACTCGAGGAAATTCTATTCAGAATTTTTTCGCTGGATAGTTAGAATTGTTAGAATTGTTTGTTTGGATGATTGGTTGCTACGATTGTTAGCATATGGATGATAATACATCCTTGTGATTTAAAAAGATTATTAAATTACCTTTGTTTTAAATTTCGGGGACGAAATTATTTTAAGGGGGGAGGAATGTAATATCCCGGAAATTTGGGGCAATATCAATTTAATAATCTGTTTAAATAATTAAATCGATTTGTTAATCTTTGATAATAAATATTTGAATTGGTTTAATAATCTAATTGAATAAATATTTAATTAGTGAATTTTATCTTTTAAAAACTAATAAAATGATTTCTATTTATAATGTGTATATATATGTGTGTATATTGTAAATAGATAAGCTTTGGTTTGAAATACAATTTACATATGATATGTTAATTCATTTAATAATAATAGAAATTTATAATCTCTTTTATAAATTATTTTTAAATTGATAAATGTGTTATTTTCAAACAATATTAATAGTGTATTGTTTTTAAATAAATAGATTTTAATGTAAATAAGATTTGTTTTTTTTCAATTTGAATGTGTTGTTTTAAATTGACTTTAAATTGGATTTTAAATATAATTTGAATTTGAATTTAGATTTAATTTTGAATTCAAAAAGAGGTAATATTCAAATAGTTTGGATTTCAAAATATATGTAAACTTTTATTTATAATAATTAGTTTTATTTCTTTATAATTAATATATATATAGATATGTATTTAATAAGTTAAGAAAAAGGTTTTTATATTTAAAATAAATAAAAATAATAAATTAAAGGGACATGTGTTAGTTCCTAAGACTTTAATATAATAGGTGTTATAAGATTAGGATATGAGAAGGACAAATGTCAAGTTTTTAAAATTTTTAGTTTTCTTTTATTTTAAATAAACTACAAATTAACTTATATAAACATACACCTCCCCTCTCTTCTATTTCTTCCCTTATCTTCTCATTTTCAAAATCTTCAGCCTGAGACAAATTTTCAAAACAATCTGTAACTCAAAAACTTCCAAACCATAAATTTATCAAATCTGTAATCAAACACTCCTATAAACCAAAATTATCAAAACCAAAACCTGTAATCAAACCTTCCTCATAAACCAGAGATTATCAATCCTCTGAAAAGCTTCTTCCAACTCTGTAATTCATTTTCAAAACAAGTCTGTAAACATTTCTTTAACCTGCAATTCTTTTTCAACATCAAAATTGGAGCATGCAAAGCATTTTCAAAAAAATTAAAGAGAAAGGGCCTGTAGCAGATAATCAAAAGCAAGTCTGGAATCAAGCAGTAATCTCTGCAACAAGCTTTTCAGATCAAAACAATTCAAGTTTTAAATCAAAAGAAATTGCCAGATCAAAATTTAAAGCCTGGGAAATTTCTCTGCTTTTAAAAATGGTGAGTAACATTCATTTTTAAAACTTAAGTTTATGATATATGTTTGCATGTGATGATATTGGCTTGTATTGAAGTTCTTAATTTGAATTTATGTGAATTGGTATAAATATATTATATGACCCTGTCTGTTTACATAAACAAGCCTATATTCTGTTCTTTCAAACAAGTGAGTAAACTATTTTATCAAGGCTTAAAACTGATTTAATCTTGGTTTGCATGTGATGAATATTTGAAATAATATTGTGTAAATTGTTGCATGGATGTAAATATGTTTGAATATATATGAATATGAAATTTATTGCGTATGAAGGTCTGTACATATATATTTGTAAGGCTCTGTTCAAGTACAGTTTTTAAACACTGATCAAAAATTCAATCTCTCTTTCTCTACTCTTCTATAGGGTTAGATGTATAAATGAAATATGCTTGAATTAACAAGATATTCGTTTTAAAAATGGGTTCCAGTGAAAATATTGGGTAAATGTTTCTGGAAGAAGAAAATAGCAGAGATGAACTAATATAAGTCAAAAATCGATTACCTTAGTTTCATGATTTGAATTCATGATCAGATACGTAGTAGAAACTAATGATTTTTGAAAATCATTTCATGATTTCTAAGTTTATATTCATTGAGAAATCTGGAGTTGAACAGAAAACATATTTTCGTAAATTGTCATCGATCGGCGACGAATTAGGCGACGTGATGGTTGATGAAGGTGGTCGGGGGTTTAGAGATGATCGGAAAAATACCAGTTGGAATTATTAATGACTGTGGTGATGATGTTTTTGATTTGAGTTTTGGAAACCTAGTTTTACTGGGTTACGATTTTGCTTGAGTTCGTTTTCCTCTGGTGATCGAGTTGGCTGGGGTTTTGGGTACTGGAAGAGGGTGGGTTGACGAAGTTCTCACCGAAGTTTCAACGACGATGGTGGTCGGAGGAAGGAATACGAGTCGTTGACAGGTTTGGGAAGATTTCCAGCTTCTTGTTCCAGGTTGAGATTAATGTTCGATTTCGATTGTTGATGTTGTTCGAGTTTCTGGTGATCGAGATCGTAAGAGATGGCCGTGGACGATATGTCGGCGATGGCAGCGATGATCGGAGGCGATCGACTCGCCTGTGCACGTGAACGTGTGTCAGGATGTCAGTTTTAGTTTGGGTATAAGAGAGAGTGGTACTCGAGATTTTTGAGTGCGTGACTCGAAGCAGTTAAGGTTTTTACTCGAAGCATTTCAGTGGTTGGCTCGGGTAAATTGAATGGTTACAGGTTTTAAAGCCTGTTTGTTTTTAAATTTTAAAATTGATTTAAAATTTGAAAACAGAAATTTAAACGAAGTTTAAAATAAAATTTTAAAGTATGGATTCAATTTGAACTTGAATCCCAGTTGTAAAAATAAATAAGTTTTTATTTTATAATATTTAAACATCTTTAAAATGTTTAAAGTATAGTTTAAAAAGAGTTTTAATTTAAATGAATGGGTTTAAAAATCTTATAAATTTCTTTTACAAATGTTAAGTGTTTCTTTAACATTTGGTTTTAAAAAGGGGTTTGATAAATTTGATTTAAATTTGCTTAAAGTTAAATTTATAATTTATTTTAAAACTTTAATTTGAAATGAAATAAAAGAAAGGTTTAAAAGTAAAAGATTTCAAAGCCTTTTGTAAATGATAATTAAAGTAGTTAAAGGTTAATACTTTAATTTAGAAAGTAATTAAGGTTTAATGATATATGAGTCATTAAATTAATAGGATAATTAAAGAATAATTTAATAATTTGATTAATTAATGGTTTAGTGTTAATTAATTAAATAATTAAGATTATAAGTTAAATTAATTAAGGGTTAATTAATTTGGGATTAAGAATCATTTATTTAGATAAGTATAGATTTTAATAAATGATTAGAAATTTATTTATCAAGTGATTAAAGGTTTGTTTAGCAATTAATTAAGTAATAGAGTTAAATTAATTGGTAATTAAGAATTTATTTAGTTGTAATTTATAAATAGTTGATTAAAGTTTAATTACTTAGGAAGTAGTTAAAGAATTGTTAATAATTAATGAAAGATCATTAATTAGAGATTATTAGATAATTAATTAATTAATTAATTAACATGATTAAATTTGATAATCAATTAGATTAATTAGTTAATATGAAAATGGGTTAAGTATAATTACTTAATGGAAGTAATTAAAGAAATTAATTACTTAAGGTAATTAATTAAATAAATTTGATAAGTTTAAATTAATTTGTTTAATTAAATTAAGATAATCACTTGATGATTTGATAATTACTTAAATGTAATTAGTGAAGTGTAATTACTTAGGAAAGTAATTAAAGTTAATTAGTGGATGTAATTAACTAAGGATGATTTAATAAAAGTAATTTGAGTTTAATTATTTTGAATAATTAATCAAGGGATTAATTAAAGGATAATTAATTAAGAAATAATTAATTAAGGGAAGAGTAATTAAGGGTAGTTAATTACTAAATGTGATTAATCAAAGGTGATTTATAATTAAAGAATAATTATGAAATGTAATTAATTTAAATGGAGTAATTAATTAAAGAGTAATTAAGGATCATTAATTAATATAATTAAAGATGAAATTAAGGATTTGATTAATTAAACTAATTAATCAATAATTAGTGATTAAAGTAATTAATTAATTGTAATAAATTAAGGATTAATGTAATTAAATATAGTTAATTAATTAATGAAGTAATTTAAGATTAATTACTGAAATGGTTTAAGATAATTAATTTGTGAAATTAATTAAGTATTAATTACTTAAAGTAATTAAAGGATTATTAATCAGGAATGATTAATTAAGATGGATACTTAGAGTAATGATTAATTAATTGGTTTAATTAATAATTGAGTAAGCAGGATTTATAGAATGAAGTAATTAGTTTAATTCACTTTAAATTAATTAGATGATATAAATCATTGCTTAAGGATGGATGAATGAGATTGAATGTATTTCTTTGTTTGATATCTCTGATAAGATATGATTGATATATGATATGGATGTTTGGTTGAATTATAATGATAATGTGAATTATCTGTTTGGGATGATAATGTAAATTATCTATTGAATTATCTATCTTTGTGTATATAGATAAGAATTGAATTGTTTTAACCTTAAAACAACTTGGCCCTTAAAAGATACGTTTTGGATTTCGATGAGACCGGGATCGGGTTTCCGTATACCGGAATTCCAGGTCTGGAGACCCGAATACCACATCGATCCAAATTAACGATAGGTAGTGAATCTCAAGTGAAGATGAAGATTCAGAGTGCAAGGGTTATTGTCGTTAACTCTGAGGGTGATTCCAATACGAGTGTAACGAGATAATGCCTTCGGTTTCGTTCGAACCCGGAACGAACTTGTATGGATTGAATGCTTTCAACACATCGTCAGGAGGGCGATGAGCATTCTAAGTGATGTGTTCTGATTTAAAGGTAAATCGTAACCTCAAGCCTCATCAACCGGGAATGGCTAAAACAGGGGAGGTGCAGCAAGGCTTCGTGGGTAGCACCCACTGAGAGTAAGGTCATCCCTGTCTAGAGAGTTCCTTCTTTTATTTCGGCTTAGTGGTGCAGTTGGCGACGGCCATCTGTGGGGTGATTTTATTCGAAATTATCCAGTAAGGGATGGTTCCGGCTTTGTGTTGCAGGGGATTGGGAGTGATCCTCGGTACGGTGATCTAGGCCCCGTACTGTGATGAGCGGTACCCCGGTAGCTCTGCCATTGTATGGAATCCAAACTCCAATAAGTGTCGTACGTATTAGTTGTGCCCAACTATGTTGGAATGTGAGATGTAAGCATTTCAGCTATTTCTATATTTTATTTGAAAACCCTAGACCCTATTATAATACAATCGAATTTCCTATCAAATGTTTTGGTTAGCATAAGGTAAAAACTTACCCATGTTTATTTGTGGGGAGTCTTACGTGATACCTTTTCTTTCTAAAGGTTTTGAAGTTAAGTAAGTTTAACCTGTTACTCACACCAGACCCATGTCTGACCCAAGTTGTTTATTTCTGTTTTATAAACTCTTGGGTACTCAAATTTTTACGAGTAGCCAAGGGATTCAGGTTTAGCTTTGACGAATTGTGGAGGAGCAATGGAGCAGGAGGCTTCAGCGTTGTAGATATATATAGTAGTTCCGCTGTGTCTGTATCTCTGTAGTGTATTGAGTTGTAATGTCTAGACAGATGTTATAACTGTCTAGTAAGTGATGTATATGCTGTGTAACTCTGTAAAGTGTTGTATACTATGTAATAGTATATGTTATTAATATAATTTATTCGATCCGCTGTGAGATCGTTGTTGTTGTTTCTTTCTTTCTTCTCTTCTTTTCTATTTTCTACCCCTTTCTTTCTTATTAGCGATACGACTTTCTATGAAGAGAAAGTCGTGGTCGTTACAGATGCGCATTGTTGTAGGCTGTTAGGCTTAGGTCGGTGGGGCTTAGGTCGGAGGGGCTTAGGTCGGAGACGACCTATAGAGACAGACGACCTAAAAATCTGCCTATAAATAGAAGGGTTTTTCTCACTTTTTGGGATCCGGATTTCGAAGCGACGAAGTGCTGCCATTTTGAGAGCTCAACTTCTACACTTCTTCACTTCTTTTCTCCACTCTAATCTAGTGCTTCCTTTCATCCAAATCGAAGATCAAGATTGAAGATTCAAGAGCTTAGATTGAAGATCTTCATCTTTTCAAGAGAGATTTCTTCATTTGAAGCGGATTCGTGATAGATCAAGATTGATCCTTCGCTGTCCAGATCTGAAGCGTGTTGATTTGGGGTTGTTTAGGTGATTTGGTGAGTGGTGATTATCTCTCACACGGATCCAAAGGAGTATATCGGATTGTTGGCTCGATTTGGTGTTAAAATAGTGATTTCCATGCATTTTCTTCATCCTAAGTGTAGATCCATATAGATCCATTGTTCATGATGATGTTACATCCATTTTATCATATGTTAACCTATGCAAGTTCATTCATCAAGTTTGTAGGGATATAATTCATGTTTTCATGCTTATTGGACTTTCAACTCTTTAATTACGAAAATGCCATTATTGTGATAATTGTCTATTTAGATCTTGTTTGAATGCTTGATTGTTTGGATTAATGTTTGATTTGATTGATTGTTATGAATTAGATGATTGATGGTTTGATTTAGACCGAAGACGATTCAAAAGCTAAGGGAAAGGCTCTTGAATTGGGAAAGCTGCTCGTGGCATATGTAGCGGGATGATGAAGCTCTTATGCATAGATTTGATGATGTGATGTTAAGATGAGGCTTTGCGAGGATGTGATGAAGCGAGGCAATCATGTGATGAAGACTTGGTCTAATCCAGACGGGATCATTCCAAGCATGTTGATAACTCGGTGATATGATTCGAGTTGAGGATAATGAATGGATATGAGAATAGTCGTCGAGGAGGATGACTAGGAGGCTTGGATAGCATCGTTGTTGAAGGTTCTAGCATGCTCTAAGCAAGAGTACGTTTGGGCAGATTCGATAGTCCCAATGGCCAACTGTTGATGGTCGAGTACTCTGGGCAGATTCGATAGTCCTAGGCACGGGCTGCGACGACGTACGGGAGTTATGTCTAGAACCGGGGTTTCCATTAGCCCTTGACGGACGGCTGAAAGAATGTGCCGGTCATTCAATTAACGGTGATATCGAAGCAATGATAACAGTGGTAGCCAGAGTCATGGATGTTTGGTTGTATCGTCATTCGGACTCAAAAGCGGTATTTTCTGGGTGCTTATCTGATATAGGCCTTGGTACTTGGAAAACATCGCCCTTGACTCGAATGATTATTACTTTACTTTAAATTGTATGCTCTGCTGCGTTGTTTCTGCTTAGTGTGTGTCTGGGGGCTATCACTGTAGAAAGAGGTGGAGTGGGAGGGTTGTATTCCTATTCTTTTCCCTTTATGCTCTTTTGGTATGTTGTTAGTTAATTTACTGCTCACTAAGACTGTTGTCTGACTCAAGGCTTTATGTTTTTAATTCTTATTGCCTTGGGCTGTTCGTCCATTTTTGGGACGGGCAGACTAGGTAGCAGGTGACAGGTGCTGTTCTCTTCTCACGATGCTGATATCGAAGACGAGCTGGAGGGTTGCATATTATCTTCTTATTATATGTACTGGATGTTCCGCTGTTTTGTATTCTCTGAGTGTTATGTAGTGAGGCTTGATGTATTGGCTATTTGAATGCTTGTATTCAACTATTATGAAGTTTTATATGATGGCATTTTATTCTGTAAAGCTTCACTATGTATATGTTCTATTGTATTTTGTCCATGCGCTGTGAGTAATACGATAGATTCTGTTGTTTTAATCTACCCTGACAATCATCCATGGTCGCTCGGCACACTTTACAGCGCACTATCACTAGATTCGGTGCAGGGGTCATGGGCGGTCGTCACAATTACGGATCCAACACCGCTGTTTTTGCGAAATTCCGACTTCGTAAGAACAAATTATGGGTTATTAAAATTTTGAATTTTTATAAACAAATTAACAATTAAATTAGTGTTTAATTACCTTGCTAATCAAGCAATTAGGCCCACTAATATCTCTCTCCCTCTCACGCTATTACTCACGTTTCATTCGTGCTCCGCTATCCTCCGATGCCGCCCCACCAACCTCTGACCGGATCTCGCTAAACACCTGCCGCCAATAGCCCAGCCTCCGCCCTCAGCCACGAATGTCGTGGCCATCAATGACTCAAGCCCTAACTGAAACTGACGAATGCGAGCACCATTCTGCCACCGATCGAAACCCTTGCCATCGCGCCTCACGCACACTTGCCTTGACTACCCAGTTGAACACGATTGACCGTATTATTATTATTATTATTATTATTTATCGAATTTTATTTTGATTTCTTTTTTTTTTCCGTTGCCGTTCTTGAAAGAAGAAGGGAAAGAGATGCGTGATATTTAACTCTAATGGAAGCGGTGAAATCAGCTTTGTAGGGCGGCCTCGTACAAGTTTAGGTTGGCTGGAGAGGTAGGTTTTGACTTTTTAAATTTTTATTATATTATTTAATTTCAAAATATCTCGCTTAGCATATCTCGAAATCCGAAACTCTTATCGAAGTGTGCCGCCTGGCGTTCCTAATGTTATACCCCTATTCCAAACACAATGGAACTAGTTTCGAAGCTGGAGAAGATAGCTTTCTGAACCCAATTATTATATTAAATTTTCAATATTAATTTCAATGCGTTTCTATTTCGTACAACCAAATGGCAATCGCAAATGTTATGAAATTTGAAATCCAATAATAATACACTATTACAGATTCAATGGAATTGGTTTCGTCGAATTCCGAGACTATGCCCCAGATTGCTATTTTAACGTGTTGATGAGATCGACGATTCCAAAAATTGACAAAATCATTTGAAATTTCAGTTTTAAAAACTTATTAACTTAATTCTAATTCAAATAGAATTTATATCAATATTAGAAATCGTTTCGATTCATATTCAACTCAAATTTCAATTATTTGTACTACTTCCGTATTACGATAAATCGTTATATTTGAAATTTAAATTCATCCTATAATTTCAACCAAAATCTTCATATTCGAAAATCAACTTATATTTCGACTCCAATATTTAAAACCATTTGAATATTCAAAATCAAACGACTAAAAATCTGGGTCGTTACGGGCATAGCCTTCGTCGATACAAACCCAAGGGTACTTGTTTCGCTTGAATCGGACCTCGTATGAAAAAGTTATACATTTTATAAGATTTAATTATTTTAGTCACACGTCATTAACAAAAATTAATCACCGTATCAACTCCCTAATTTCTCGTCTTCAATTTCCAGGTCGAGAAAACAAGTTCGACTTCAACGTCGAACTGCTCTGACTACGCTCCACAAGACCATGCTGTGTCGCCTCTATATCTCGCATCGAATGACAGCAACCCTCTGCCACTGGTCCGAACTTCTCCAGCGCTGCCTATCGCCAAAAATCGAGCCTAGAACTACCAATGGTTGAAGCAAGATTATGGCTGCCATGGTGCTCCTCCGTTCATCATAGTTGTTCTACTCCCTCATCTCACCAAGCTAAACAACTTTCATTTACAAAGTGTTGGTTGATAGGCTTGTGGTGGCGCGATCTTCTCTCGGCCGTTGGATCAAGATGACTTAATGGAGACTGATGAGTTACTCTAGGGTTCTGTTTGCAGAAGCGAGAATGTGCTAGCCTTATATAGAAAATTTTTGCGCGACACTATTCACTCGCGAAATTTCCGAACTCCAAATGACGCGTGCTGCCTGGCGTTTATAATGTTTTACTCCTATTCCGAACACAATGGAACTAGTCTCGTCCTAATTCGATCGTATGCAGAAGATAGCTTTTCAAAATCAATTTATTTTAATTAAATACTAAAAATAAATTCTACGCATTTCAAGCTCGCACGTTCAAACGACAAGTCCGATCGCTACGAAACTTGAAATCCTACAATAATTAACTATTACAGATCCGATGAAACTGGTTTCGTCGAAATCCGAGCCAATGGCCAAAATGGCTATTTTTACTCATTAATTAAAACGAGCTATTTCCAAAATCAAACTATTCATTCTAAATTCAATTTTAGAAGTTGAAAATCTTCATTCTTGTTTAAATAAAATTTAAATCAACTTTTAAAATCATTTTCATTCATATTAAATTCAAAATTCAAATATTAAATAATTCCGATATTAAATTTCAAACAATATAATTATCCAATATTAAAATCTCAATGAATTTTAGTTATCGACAATTAATTTATTTTCAACTAAATAAGTCAACAATTATTATTCAATCCAACTATTGATTATAAATAACATTCAATACATAAAATTCATTTCAATATCTATTGTTGCCAAAATCTTTGAAATTGGTTATTTCAATATTTTATCCCAGTTCATATTAAATAAATTACAGAAATAAAACATTAAATTACTATTTCTAACAATTTTTATTCAATAATCACGTTAAATTCAATAATTTAAAATAGTTAAAAATACGGATCGTTACATTCTCCTCACTCAAAACTTTTCGTCCTCGAAAAGGGGTTAAGTAGAGAATTTAACACCTGATATATTTTATTCAAAATTATCAACTTTGTTATAAAATGGTTGTAAGGTTTTATAAAATAATTATAAGATGAATGCTTAATTTTAAGTGAAAACTAGAGACACATCCCTGTAACAAACCACCTCGACAAAACATTAAAATCTTATTTGAAAACTTTTACCATGCTTCTACTACGCCATTCTGATCGGCTTACGGAAACTACAACTTATATATAAGATAAATTATAAAATTTAAAACTTTATAATTTTTCTAACTTCCGAATTTATAGAAAATTTCGGCAGAGTCTCCTTTGCGCGGCTCGATCAAAAATTTTTTACAGTGCAATATATAACCCAAATATATATATCAAATATCAAATATACATCTCATCTCAATGATGAGGAATCCCGAAGAGAAAAATATAAAAGCGTGGTATGTAATTCGAGATGTGTACCTTATTATTATTAATACGAACGAGTTCGCTCGTATTAAGCAAGCAAAAACATATAAAATCCGCGTATACGTCCAAACGGTCTTCGTCTGTACCTATCTCAACTCAATTTAAGATATTAGTCACATATAAAGATATAGAAGGCATGTATAAGCTTAATAGACTATATAACATGAATTTAAGTATAACATGAACACACAACATACAACAATTATATGCAATCAAAACAGTTACAACGACGATTTACAACAAAAGAAACCATTCAATTAATAATATTCATCCAATTAATCCAATTAACTCATAACTATGTTAATTTACGTCTTCCAATGTCCATAGCTAATTTATACACTTCATTTTTATTAACATTCAATTTTCATTAACATTTAATTGGTTTACTACCAATTTATTCAAATCTATTTCATTTACATTCAATTTATTCATCAATTGTTTCACTTTTTGTTTGACATATTTCATATAAATTCATTTATGAACCATTTTATAAAATTATTCCATTTAACCTTGTTTAAGTTAAATTTTATTTTATTACCATTCAGTATATTCTCTTTTTAATACCAATCTCATTTTTAAACCATTTCATAAAACCATTTAAATTTATTATAAACATTTTATAAAATGCAACTCATGTTTATTATTATTTTCTTCGTAACCTAAGTTCAATATTAATTCTTTGATTCACTTCATTTGTTTATTTCATTTATTCGTATCATTAACTTAAGTAAATTTTATTTTATAACTAAAATTTATATTAATAAATTTTCTTTTTATCACAATCAATTTATTCAACTTCCCTAAGTTAACTTTCATTTTTTTTAGTTTATCTCATTATTTTATTTCATATTCAATTAGTTACCATTCAATTTTATTAAAACTCATTCTATTTGCATTTAACTTATTTACATCATATTTTAAATTAAATTCAATTACTCATATTAATTTTTCTTACACTCATTTATTTTTATTCAATTTCTTTCACAAATTGCTTTGCATTTTATAATCCAAGTTATATTCATCCTATTAATTCATTTTACATCAATTTACATTTTCAATGTCAACATTTAATTTATACACTATCATTTTTATTAACATTCATTCCTTATTAACATCCAATATTTTTTTTTATTAACATTTAATTGGTTTATTTCCAATTTATTCACATCTATTTCATTCACATTCAATTTTATTTTACTATCTTTAACACACAAGCAACCAATTCCCATTTATAATGAAACGTTAAAGTACATGCAACCAAACAACATAGCAATCCTAAGCAAGAAACAATCATAGCTAGCAGTTATAGCATACAACCATTTTATTAAAATCAGTACGATACACACACACACCATTCGTACGTATAACAATTTCAATCTCTTACTCGAATACGCAATTTTATTTTCCGAACTAGTATTGGTAACCCGATTACTCTAGTGCGGACTATAATCCGACTTCCTGACTAGAAACTTCCATCCTCCTTACATAGTAATAAACTATGATAGAGAACTTCAAATTCATATCAAAAATCCGTATCAGTGTTCGTCGTCGAGAATCGAGCAAACAATCCTAAATCGGACAGGTGTGAATTACCTTAAATCGTGTATTCAGATCTCAATCAGAACTGTAAATGCAAATAGAATGGTCTATATATAACTTACGTATTTATTTCATTGGTTTCTTCATTACACCAATATATAATTCAAATGGTTTTTATATTCAATTCTTAAATGTTTGAAAATTTTCTTTGTTAAAATCCTTTTATAACAAAATACTTTTATATCAAAATAATTTTATATTGAAACTGCTTTTGATAACTCGATGTTTCAATAGGTTTATCCTCGTTCTTATAGAATATAGTAATACGTTGATCAGACGTAAGACTAAAAATTTCTAAGTACTTAGTAGACCCATTTCAACACCGAGTGAAAATACTTGAAAAACTTTTAAAAATAGGTATGGAAAGCGCAAATCGAAAACTAATCATGGATCAGAGTTACACAATGGTTACGCCCCTATCCCAAAGGAAACATCTGTAACTTTGGGTAATCACTACCCCGCGAATTATGCCATGCAAATCAAAAATCAAAACTCCCATGGATTGTAGTCTACTTAGCGGTTACGCCCAATGGTTACGTCTCTATCCCAGAGAAAACATAGTAGACTATAGGCAATCACTGCCACCTCGAATTACGCCATGTGGATCGTAGTTTACTTAGTGGTTACACCCTATGGTTACGTCACTATCCTAGCGAAAATATAGTAAACTGTAGGTAATCTCTACCACCTCGAATTACGCCAAATACATCGACCATAGAATGCAGCTACACAATGGTTATGTCGCTATCCCAACGAAATCATAAGTAGACTGTAGGAATCACGCCCCCGAATTATGCAATGCTAATTGGATCATAAGACCATAGATTACGCTATGGAATTCGAAGGAACTCATGAGTTTATGTCCAGACGACCGAAATCAAACAATAGAATGAATCCACCAAGTGGATTATCGAAAATCACGGAGGGTACTTTCCATATCTTTTACTTCGAAATATATCATACTATATATAGTACCCTTTCCAAATGACAACTTCAAATATCACACTTATATTGTAACGACCCGTATTTTTGATAATTAAAACTATTAAATTAAATACGATTTTGAAATTTAATATTGTGAGAAATTAAATTTTATGATTTATTTATGAGAAAATAATTAGAATATGATTTAATAATGTTGTTTGAATGTTATTGACCATTATTTTAATGTAATTTAAATCAATTGAAATAATTGTAAAGTTAATTTGGTTATAATTTTTAGTAAGGAATAAAATAATTATTGGTATTAATGTAATTAAATATTACAGTTAATTTGAGTTAAGATGATAATTGTAGAATATGAATGTAATAAAATGTGAACTAATGTTAATTATATTCATAAGATATTAGTTGATTTAATAATAAGAGTGTAAATCCAAATAATAAAATTTGATTGAAATTTAAATATAATTAACTGGGGTTTTATTACAATTATAATTGAATGCTGAAATCAGTGCAATATTTAAATATTGAATTTAACATGGAAATTTTATTTTAAAAGATTATAAATTCCTGGTTAATCAAGAATGATGAAAATGGTTAACTTTTAAATTTGAATTTAAAGACGATTAAATCAATTTAATAATAATTTATTTAATTAATGTGAAAATTAGCCATTTTGGCTACACTCTTGGATTTCGACAAAACCAGTTTCATCGGATCTGAAATAATGAATTATTATAAGATTTCAAGTTTCGTAGCGATCAGACTTATCGTTTGACCGTGCGAGCTCGAAACGCGTAGAAATCAATTAATGGAATTAAAATGAATATAACTAATTTTAAAAAGTTAACTTCTACATACAATGGAATTAGGGTTTGAAACTATTTCCATTTAGTTTAAAAATATCGAAAACCTATATTTTGATATATGGGATGACCTACTTTCGTTTCGGTGACAAAACGGGCTTTTCGGGCCGTTGTTATCGTTTTGACCCAATTCGATATGTCCATTCGTTCTTATCCATATCTGTCTATATAAATGGACATTTCCTAAAACCCTAGCCGTCTATTCCCATTTCTGTACGTACTTCTTATCTGCTCTGTAACGACCTGTCTTTTTGGACGGTTTAAATTGATGATAAGACACACACGTCAGACTCGAACCATTCAAAAGGGCAGATTGTTATGGGGTAAATAAGAAAAGCAGAGACAGAAAGAATAAAACAAATACATAATCTCGCAGCGGAATGACAAAATATAATAATCAAATAAACAGTTCTTGAAGCTGTTTACAAATAACATTTATTAAACTTTTATAATACAGATCAGAGTTACATACAACAAAAATAAATGATAAATAAATGCAGCGGAATAACATGATGCAGTGGAATAAATATAATACATAATAATAGTACAAAATCTTCGTCTTCATCCTCCAGAAAGCAGTCTTCGATAAACTGAAAAGCTCAGACTGACTCGAGCGAATTGAAAAGACAAAACACTCGAGTCAGAACTAAAAGATCTTATATAAGTTAAATCAATAGTAAATAAATATGAGTGTAACGGCGTCCGTGATGTTTACGGGTTTTGACATCTCCTATCCAGTGTCTAACATAAGTGCAATAACTTAAGAGATTTTTGGGATTTCCATCTCCTAAGGATCCATTAAACTATCTACTATGTAGTACAATACGCTATTATAATAGTGTCTACAGTAAAGTAATGTATTAAAATAGCATAAAGCGTTACCCATATCCCCCTTAACACATTTTATATATTCCCATAGTCTATACAGTACCGTACGCTCCTCCATGAGGTTTACCCAGAGGGCACTCCATAGGTATGGTACAAAACAAACTCGTAGAAGGCGTGATAGGGCATGTGAACATGGCACTCGAGGCAATGTCAGGGTAGATATACCAATTGCAGATCCGGACTGGTGGTAACGCATAGCAGCTACTACCGCCCACCTTGGAACACACTCCCATAATCAAGGGGTGGCCACCAAATCATCACAAAGTCATAATATGGTATCGAAGAAGCATGTCCGATAGGAGGAATGACCTCACTTGGTCCGGCATGGCTCCTGTTTTAGTCACATCTAAGCTGACTCACGAAAGTCAGGGTCACGTAAATACCTCATACAGAATCGTTCGCCAAACCATCCTACTTCATTTTTGGACCACCACATACATAGTTGTTAAAGTGGTTTTCGGTATTGGCAGAGAGTATGACAATATCCGATCCCGGTCTCTTTAACAACCAAACGCTTATTTCACACAGGATGGTTCTTTTACATTTCCAAAACTGATTTATAATTTATATCAAAATACCATATTCTCAAAACCATATCATTTTCGAAATCATATTTTGTGACGCCCCACCTCTATACCCACGCTAACCAAGAACACTACGGTGTAGTGCTGTCAATTAGCACGGAGAATAAGGCTGTTGAGGAGCGACCATCCATGTAACTTCTTTGTGCGAGCACTGATATGTCAGATAGAATAGAATGCATATCTTTTAAGGAGGAAATCCGACATACCGATACAAACACAAAGCTATCACACAGTGGCTATATATAATCTTCGGAAACAAATATAGAAATAAACGTAACATAAATCAGTCACAGACAATTCATATCACAAAGGCGGAAATAGATATGAATATAACACATGAAAGTGTACATCAGAGTAGTGGTCAAATAAGATCCACAATAACACGAATGAATAGATACAAGTGCAAGATAATAGAATATGAATACATCAAGGAGTCTAATCTCAAATGCATACAACAAAAAAACTACTAAACTAGAGTAGTTAGCCAAAAGTCAGATGATGGTTCCAGATAGGAAGTCATGAGGAAGCACCTGTAAAATCTCAGTCTGACCCGAGTATTATTTAAGAAGAAAATAATAAACGGATCAGTCTAGCTATAATTATCAGATAAAATGAGATAGAATATGAGATATGATAATAAAACGTATGATAACAATAAAGTCATACTGTGATAAGTATACATTATAAAATCACGAAAGTCATACAAAATCTCAAGAATCTCATAGTATAAAAAGAATGTCATATTCTTTATTTAATTCACCAAGCCACAATAAATGACATACATATCAATGCCCATCGTAAATGCTGGTGAAACATAAATTCCAGAAATCAATATCCAGAAATCAAATAATCCGAAGCAACGACGTCGTACAGCGTAACGTCCGATGATCCAGAGACATAAATAAATAGGAACAACGACGTCGTACAGCGTAACGTCCGATGAACCAAAGCACAAATAAAAGGAACAACGATGTCGTACAGCGTAACATCCGGTGAACCAAAGCATAGGAAAATGGAACAACGACGTCGTACAGCGTAACGTCCGATGAACCAAAACACAATAAAAAAGAAAAGGAACAACGATGTCGTACAGCGTAACATCCGATGAACCAACACGTAGCGAAATGGAACAACGACGTCGTACAGCGTAACGTCCGATGAACCAAATCACCATAAAAAGAAAAGGAACAACGACGTCGTACAGCGTAACGTCCGATGAACCAAAACACAGTAAAATGGAACAACGACGTCGTACAGCGTAACGTCCGATGAACCAAATCACGATAAAAAGAAAAGGAACAACGACGTCGTACAGCGTAACGTCCGATGAACCAAAACACAGTAAAATGGAACAACGACGTCGTACAGCGTAACGTCCGATGAACCAAATCACGATAAACGGAACAACGACGTCGTACAGCGTAACGTCCGATGGACCGAATTAAAGAGACATCGCACATTGCTAGTCTAAATCATAAAATGATCATCATGATCAGCGAGAAGTGTCAATCACACCAAGCTAGTAAATATATGAGTTTAGCTTCATGTCCCATAACCACTTGCTTAACTTAAATATTTACGAACAAGCTGCAAATCTTCACTAGGAAATTGTCATGAAAAGGGTTCAGTCGAACAAGTCCAAGAGCTAACCGACGAAGTGAACGCAAGCGTTTCATACCACTCGTTTTACTAAGTCGTTTAAGTCGATTTCTCATTCGAGTGAAGTAAAGGCTTATATATATTAGTAGATTGGAAATCGGTTTGGGAAAACGAACTTTTGATATTAAAAATAGTGTTGAAATCAATTTGATGAAAGAGTTTTGATATTTACTACTAGTATTGAAACCTTTATATTTTTAAAGTGACAAGTCATAAAACGTATCACAAAAATTCACATTCGGAGACGTGAATAAAATCCAAGGAAATCAGCTCAAAATGCATCAAAATGGAAGTTCTGATGAATGCTTTTCATATAAGATTGCCTACGCAGAGTAATACGGGGTTCGACCTAAGTTTAAAAAGGCGGGCGACTTAACAAAGTGGCCGATAATAAATGATAACTCAAAAAGGGAATCAACACGAATTGATTAGAGTTGGATATTCAAGCACAATAGGGAAATAGGCAAAAGACTGCAGATTCAGACGTCTGGAATAATTGGTTCAGACGTCTGAATCTGGAAAATAAACTATTTTCCAGAACACAGAATCAAACGTCTGAACGAAATATTTCAGACGTCTGAAATAGGCAATTTAAGCCTATTTTCTTTCTGTTTGAAATCGAGCCAATTCAGACGTCTGGAGCCAAAGATTCAGACGTCTGAATCTAACGTTTCAGACGTCTGAAACTGGGGTTCAGGGCATTCCCTGAACCTAGACCAAAAATGGCCAAATGAATACCGGAAGCGATCGATCGAGCGACAACGACTAAGGATTTACGCCAAGCGACAACCCAGCCTTAACGGCTCTTCGACACGCCTCAAATACCAATGTCCAAATATCCATAAAAGGATTTTCATAGATTTTGATTTCAAAACACCAAAAATTGGAATATACACCAAATCAATCCAAACCAAAATCAATTGCACAAGAATAAGTGTTAGGAATTCATACCTAACAATCGAAGATAGATATAGACATAGATGTGAGATAAAAATCTCACCTTTGAACCCAAACAAATGAAGAAGATGCTATGGAGCAATGGCAAGAGCAATTACTCTTCAATTCCAACTCAACAAGCTTTAAAAGAGAAATATTTCCTAAGTTAGGTTTAGGAAATTCTGAAATTGAAAGGAGAAAGAGTTGGAGAAGAAGAAGATGAAGCTTACCAATGGGTTCTCTTTGAATTTGGAGCTAGAACTTGATTTTCAAATGGAAACTAGGGCTTGGGAATTCTAATTTCCCATTCCACTCACCATTGTTGCTCAAGAACTGAAATGAGGAGGAAGTGAGGGAGAATGGAGAGGAGTGGTTCAGATTTGGGGGTTAAGTTGGCTAGTGGGCTCAACCCAAAACCAAACCCAAAGTGCAAATGGTCAAATTTTTGACTAGCTCCAAACATATCAAAGTTTATACTCAAAAAGGTCGCAAACGGCATTTTGAACTCAATGGAAGTGGTCTCGAGTCCTAATTCGACTGTTTGCAAAAAGTAGCTTTTCGGACCAAAATCCGACGAACGATGAAATATTTAAATAAAATATTTAAATGTAAAATCGATAAATATGCGGGTTGTTACATATTTACTTTCGAAATTATATCACATTTGAAATCATATCACTTTCGAATTCATATTTCCAAAATAGATTAAATCCTCATTTAAAATCATCATATTCCTCAAATATGTCATTTAAATCCCTACTTATGTTATAACATCATTTAATCGTATTCTACTTAAAAATCAAGGATTTAAATATAAAACTTCCACTTTACAAAACCTGAAATTCAGAAAAAAAGTTTAGATAGTTTAAAATAGTTTTAAAATATAGTTTAAGATAGTTTAAAATAGATTAAAACATATTAATATAGTTTAAAATAGATTAAAATGGATTAATATAGTTTAAATAGATTAAAATAGATTAATATAGTTTAAAATAGATTAAAATAGTTTAATATAAATTAAAATAGATTAAAATAGTTTAATATGGTTTAAAATAGATTAAATATATTTAAAATAGATTAAAATGGGTTAAAATACTTTAAATAGATTTAAAATAGATTAAAATACTTTAGAATATCGATTTAAACCAATTTCCAATTCCAACCTTCAAACTTGGATTTTCAAAGTAATTCAATTTATATAAATCAATTTCCTTCAAAATATCATTTAATCCAATTCAAGATTTAAGGGTTTTCAAATCGTTTAATTTAACCAATCCGGTGTTCGTATATAATTTTCTACCAAATGGTCAAGTGATACGGATATTTATCATTTCAATCCGCAAGAATTTAAATTTACGGGTATATATTATTTCAACCCGCAATCCCAAATTCCAAATCAATGAAAATCGCTTGGGTTTATCATTTCAACCCATAACGATTTTCTCATATTCTATATGATCATACGGGTATGTATCATTTCAACCCATAGGGATTTTCTAATAATAACTAAGGGAACTTGCAGTATTTTAACAATATAAATATAACATCAAATCATCCAATATCAACAATTAAACATACATCACAATCATCACTCAAATCAACCAATAAACATCAATAGATAACTGATTATCATTAATAGGTATTAAATTGACAATTAAATTCAATATTAAATTAAACGATGATTAAATGCAGTAAAAGTTAAATTTAACTAGAATGACAATTTAAATATACCAAACATCAACCAATCAATTCCAAATCACATCATAAATTCAATTTAACTAACATAAGATAATTTAGTAGTTGTGAGTGGGTTAAAACACTCACCTTTGATTTATAGTCGATATAAATCCAATAAAAGCCCAAAATTCCAATAGAAGAAATCGCGCGTGAATCGAAGTTTATATGCAAAAGATATTCATGTTATAAGAAATATTATTAAAATAATAATTGGTACACGTTTAAATAAAAATAAACAAAGTTTAATACTTACGTTTTGCTCAAGATAGGCTTTAGGCAAAGATGGAAAAACAAACTAAGATGAGGGAAGGACATGTAGGAAAAAAAAAGAATGAAACTCGTGTTTCATAAAAGAAAGCTTTTGAATTTGCAAAATGTGAGCTTTTGAATTTGCAAAATGAGAGCTTTTGAATTTGCAAGTTCACATTAAAATGATTCAGGGAAAGGAAGATTTGAAATAGAGATCTAAACATAAGAAATGAAGCGGCGGCAAGAAAAAATGAAGGAACAATTTTAAAAACGTGAACAATTTGCTGATTAGATTATAACTTCAGCAAAGAATAATTTGAACTAAATGAATATGAGGTGTCAGGAGAAACAAAACGTAAAAGAATAAATAAAGTGGCAGGTTATTTAATTATAAAGAAATGAAGGTGGAGGGACAAAATGAATGTCACGTTTCTAAAATGAAGGCTTTAGGAAATATAGGCTACCAAAATAAATAAATAAATATGAGGTGGAAGAAGGCTACAGGAAAATAAAATGAAAAGAAATGAAGTGGCTGTAGAAATATGAAATGAGATGGAGAAAACAACAAACTCACATTTTTTTAGGAATTGGAGGTAGGACATGGTGTAAAGAGGTGTAGAAAGGTTAAATAAAAAATATGTATACATATAAAATGAAACTCACGTTTGAAAAGATGTAGCTTAAGGAAAAAGAGGAAGGAAATAAACGAAAAGGAAGAAACAACAAAAATGAGGAAAGAAATGTGGTATGTATTAAATAATGATGAAGGAATGCACGGACCAAATGTACACTACCAACTAACCTTTGGAATTCAAATTTCAAACTTATGTCTTCTCTTTATTACTTTCCTTAACTCTCATAAACCTATAGTTACACCTATTTAATTTTACATTAACACACAATAAATAAAAATAAATTCATTACACAAATTTGTGTAATTAATTAAGGCAATATACAACATTAAGAACCTTTCATCTCTCTGTGTGTGATTAGATTAAGAATTTAAACAAACATGCTAACATTTCGATTAAACATTTTACTAGGAACGCATTAACATACATTAAACAAATATGACAACATAAATGAGGTAATATAAATAGGTGTATTATATATATACACACACGCACACACGCGCGCGCGCGCACACACACACGTCTTTATTTCCACTAATGGTTTACATTCATATATAAAAGGTATGCTACTAATCCACATAAGGAGGCAATAAATGTAAGAGTAAATTAGAAGAGCGAAGACGGAAAGGTAAATTATGTTGTAATTAAAATCTAATCAAGTCTAAGTAAAAAGGAAATAGTCAAGTGTAAATCTATTTTACCCCTTTACAATCTCCTATTAACATTTAATTTAAAACCATATGAGATTTCAAACCTAAATAATCCTTTTTTTACATAATTGGATCTGAAACGTAAGTTTATATTTAGGTACAAACATATATGCAGTAAACCAACACTAAAATTAGAAACATGAACTGAATTAATTGGAAATAAATCACCCAATTTAAATTTATTTCAATATACGTCTACAATAAACATCTTCTCTCTTTTTAATTAAAAGGGTTCCAATCACATTAATTGCCATTGATTTCTAAGTTAAATTTTAAAAGAGAAATGAGACGATTCAATTCCTTTTATAGTAATTTAATGTATTTATGGAATTATTGTATACAAACCAAAAGCTATTAATTTCTTGTTAAATAATTGATTTCTTATTCCTGTAATTAATCTGTAAGTTAAAATACATTTCAAACAAATAAATATATGTTTATTCCTTTACTAAACTTATTCATTTTTATTCTTTTATTTTTAATTTAAATGTTCTCATATTAAATCAACTATTACCTTATGAATTTATTCAACATAAGTTTTCATTTTATTTCACTCAACTCTATAGTTAACATCTTTTCTTATATTAACTGCAATATTTAGTTACATTTAATTTCATTGATTTCCAAATTGATTTCAACGGATTAAATAATAAGATGATAAGTGAAACAATATTTATATTTAAGTAATTTAAACACATTTAAAAAACACATTTATAAATCAATTCACTATTGAATATTACACTAATTACAGCGTTCAATTTCAAATGTAATTAAATCCAATTAATTATATTTTAATTCCAATAAATTGATTAAATTTGATTTCAATCTTTTATTCAATCATTTATTGTCAAATGGGTAAAACTAACACTAATTTACATTTTATTACCTCAATATTCTACAGTTATTGCTATAATTCACATTAACGTAACATTTAATTACATTTAATGCAATTTATTTCTAATTTGATTTTTACAAGTTAAACAAATAGGTAATAAATAACAATTGTCACCTTTAGCTTAATTTAATCACATTTATAAGTTGATTGTCTACACAAATGTTATAATTATTTGCACAACATTAATTTTTATTCAATTACAATTTATTACATACTATTTCATTAATTAATACAACATTTGAATTATCAATTACTCTTTTAATCCAATTATAAATTAATACACACATTATTAAAATTTATTTACAATCTATAACCAATCATAAGTTTTTAATCATTTCCATTAATTGGAATTACATTTAAAACAATTATCAATTACCTTAATTTAATACTATTACATTTCATTCCAGTTATTATTCCCATTAATAAATCTTAAATTTTAAATTTCTCACATTAATTAAGTCACAAATTTTTATTTCTTCCAAATTACATTATAAATCTTATTAAATTCAATAAATTAATTATCGGAAAATTACGGGTTGTTACATGCTCCTTCCTTCTTCCCAATGGATGTCAACCCAAAACCCTAATTCCAATTTCAAATCAAACTTCTTCAAACCATATCAAATTATATATCATTGGAAAGCTCTCGATGAGCGTAATCTAGATCTGCTGTTCGTTTTTGCAATTGAGACTCGGATTGACCAAAAATCGTTGATGAAGTTTCGGGCGTCCATCCCAGGGTTTTCAATTCGATGGTGGATCGTCGATTATACGATGATCGGGAGGCGCTGCTGCGTAGAGGGAATCGAAAGGAGTTGATCCATGGTATTAGTTCGTCTTAGTAGTGCCTGGATTCACCATGATTGGCCACGTTTTGTGGCGACGGCGGAGGACGTTCGACGGGGGCGGAGTCGCCGTGATGGTGGCCGTAGGCGCGGCCTAGGACGTGGAGGCTTGTGGTGATGATGGATCTTGGTGTAGGTGGCCGTAGCAGCGGTGGTGGTGGGTTTTGGGTGGCGGCTGCGTGCTATTGATCGAGTTCGATGTGCGCTGTAGGGTTAGGGTTCGATACGAGGAAAATCCATTTACGAAATTGCCCTTTATTTAATTAATTTAAATTTTGAATTTTAAAACTTCTAACGTTCATAACTTTTTCATACGAGCTCGAATTTGGACGCAGTTTTCTCTGTTGTGATTGTATCGAAATTTCAGACGATATGGAACTAGTTTGGTCAAATTCTGAGGCTGTTCAAATTTTGGGCTTTATTTGGATTTTAAATCGACTGCAAATCAAAGGTGGGTGATTTAACCCACTCACAAATACTAAATCATCTTATGTTAGTTAAATTAAATTTAAGATGTGATAATAATATTATTGGTTAAGTCAAGCAGGTAGAATTACTTTGGTTAAGGCAGTTATGTTCTCTATGCAAGTGTATTGGTCCAGAACCTTTCTACTTCCCTCAAGGCTAACAAAAATGATCAGAACAGCGCTGATGAGATTTATATGGAATGGAAAAACTAAAGGAAATTACTCTTCACCGATTGCTTTTAAAGTTATAGAAAGGCCAATCAAATTTGGAGGCTTAGGTATACTTAACGTGGCACTTTGGAACAAAGCTGCCATGATGAAACATCTAGATAACTTATTAAATGAAAAGGATAATGTTTGGGTTGTCTGGTCCAGAAAGAATGTTTTAAGAGGTAGGAATTTCTGGCAAATGAACCCTCCTCAGAATATAAGTTGGACCTGGCGAGCTTTTTTTAAGTATAGGGAAGTAATTAAGCCTCATGTGCAATACAAAGTTGGGGTTGAATATGACACAAAAGTTTGGTCTGATCCTTGGTTGAATAAGAGATTAACTCTTGAAGCATCATGTTCTTATCTTGAAAAAGTGTTGAGTGGTATAGGTCAAAGTGCCGAGGTAAGAGATTATATCAGTTTCAATACTATTTGTTTGCCACCTTTACTGTGTAATGGAAATCTGCATTACAGTGTTCAAGCTCGTAGTATAAAAGTTCACAATGGTATGGATAACAAAATCATGTGGGGTTTTGGAAGCAATGCTTTCTCTATTTCATTGTTATACAGTTCTCTGGCAGGTTTCGATAACCTCATAACATGGAAATGGTACAAAAGGGTTTGGAAAAAGGACAATCCTGCTAAAGAAAATATCAATCTTTGGAAAATTTTAAATAAAGCTTTATTTACAAAGGACAAGCTAAGTGATAGAGGAATGCTCATAGACACGTCTTGTACTTTTTGCAATGCTAATGAGGAAACAAGGGACCACTTGTTCTTCTCTTGTCCTATCATTTGTTCTCTATGGACTGATCTTATGCTAGTTACAGGAGGGCATCTCGTGGCTGGTACAAACTCAGACCTATGGGATCAAATCTATAGACTGACAGGAGAAAATGGTGATAGAAAAAGATCATTCCTTTACATGCTTAAAAAAGTGGTCAGAGTCATATGGGATGTAAGAAATACTAATGTGTTCAGACAGGATAGCAGGTTGACCCCTACGCAGCTAAGGTCCAAAGTTTATGCAGCTATCAGATCAGACATTTCATGTCTTGGGTTCATTTTCGATCCAGGAATTAAAAGAGCTCTTGATGTAATCTCTTGAGTTTTTATTTTGTGTTTTTTTTTGTTTTTGTTTTAGTTTTTTTTTCTTCTTCTTTGGTGTGCCTTGTGTTTCTATGTACTCTTGTATTTATGTGTGTCTAAGGTGCTCCAATAAAGTGGTAGGGGACCATCCAACCCCGCTTGCCTTGCAAAAAAAAAGAATATTATTGGTTGCTATTTGGTAGTTTAATTTGAATTTATATTGAATTAAATTGTCATTTAAATTAATATTGTATTTAAATTGTTAGTTAAATACCTGATAATGATAACCAGTTAATTGTTGTGATTTATTGGCTGATTTGAATGTTGATTGTGATGGATGTTTATTTGTTGACATTTTAGATGATTGGATGTTTATATCTCTGTTATCACTATGGTTTGAAATGATACATACCGAATGATCTTATAGATTAGGGAAAATTGCTATGGGTTGAAATGATAAACCCGAGCGATTTTATTGATTTGGAAATTTTTAATTCGGGATACAAGTTGAAATGACATATACCCGGGAAATTTAACTATTTGGGGTTGAAATGATACATATCCTATCACTTGATCATAGGGTAGAAAATTATATACAGACACCGGTGGTCGATTTTAAATTATTTCTAAATGGTAAAGTATGTTTGATTTATAAATTTGATTTTTTAAAAATTTTTATTTAATGACTTTATTTAAAATTTATATTTGGAAAATAACTTATTTTATATGTTTTAAAGCTTAAAATTATAAGTTAATATATGGTTTAAATGTAAATTTAAGATTTTAACTTATGATTTTATTTTGTTTTAATTTTTTTAAATAGTTTAAAATTTAATTTAATAAAATATTTGATATAATTTTAATATATATATATATATTAAATTTAATTTAATATAATAATATAGTTTTGATTTAATATAATAAATATAGATTTTATAATAACTTTAATAGATAAAAGGATTCTTATAAAAGATTTTTATAAAGGGTTTTATAATGGTTTTATAAAGGTTTTAAAGGATTGTATAAAGTGTTTTATAAAAGAACTTGTTTAAAGGGATTTGGAAGCGTATAAAATAATTTGTGTATAAGTTTATGATAAAGGGAAGAGTTGTAAAATGTTTTGGGAATTTATAAATAGCTTTATAAATGGTTTTAAAGCATATAAATAGTTTAGAAGAGATTTATAAATTATTCGAAATTGGTTGAAAGAAATCTTCCTCGACATTTATGAATATATTTACACTTTTGGAGTAAGTATATGGATATCTTGATATTAAGGTATAAAATGTTATCTGGATTTATTATTATTAAAGTTTTATAAAATGACCATGGTGTGAAATAAGCGTTTGGTTGTTAAAGAGACCGGGGTTGGATATTGTCCTACTCTCTGCCAATTCCGAAACCACTTTAACAACTATGCACGTGGTGGAGAATCAAGAACGAAGTAGGATGGTTTGGTGAACGCTTTTGTATGAGGTAAGAACGCAGCCCTAACCTCCTTGGGTCAGCTTGATATGACTAAAACATGAGCTATACCGGGCCAAGTGAGGTCGCTCCTCCTATCATGCACATTTCTTCGATACCATATCTGTTACTTTATGATTGATTTGGTAGCCACCTTTGATTTGATTATGGGAGTGTGTTCCGAGGTGGTCGGTAGTAGCTGCTATGCGTTACCACCAGTCTGAGAGTGAAAAACGATAGAATCCTACCCTAGGCATTGCCTCACGTGCCTTGTCATATGCCTTATCGAGCCCACTACGATTTTAGTTTGTGTCGTACCTATAGAGTGCTCCCTGATAGCCCACCGGTTTGATGGAGTTTACAGTATTGTATAGACTACAACATTTATAAAAATGTGTTAAGTGGGATATGGGTAACTCCTTAACACTATTTTAATACTTTACTTTACTGATAGACGTTACATATATAGCGTATATTAACACATAAATAGTTTAACGGGTATTTAGGATATGGAAATCCCGAACATCTCTTAAGTTATTGCACGCATGTTATACACTAGATAGAAGATGTAAAATCCCATAAACATCTTTGAAGCCATTACACTCATATTTATTTGTTGTTGATTCAACTTATACAAGATCTTTTAGTTCTGACTTGAGTGTTTTGTCTTTTCATTACGTTCGGGTCAGCCTGAGCTTTTTAGTATTGAAGACTATCTTTTTGGAGGATGAAGACGAAGATTTAGTATATTACTACTACTTATTATATTTATCCCACTGCATCATGTTGTTCTGCTGCATTATCCTATTATACCTGTTGTATGTATAACTTTGATTTACTGTAAAAGTGTATTCAAATATTAAATGTAAAACAGCTTCGTGAATTGTTTATTTTAGTATTATATTTTTGTCATTCCGCTATGATATTTTGTGTTTTGTTTTTCCTTCTTTTATTTATTTTCTTATTTACCCCATTGAAATTCCTCCCTTTTGAATGGTTTGAGTTGACATGTGTGGTTTTAGTGTCGATTTAAACCGTTCAAAAAGGTGGGTCGTTACATATATAAATTCCGCTATATATAAGATTTCATTTCCAAATCGAGTACTTTCCAAAATCAATAGTCTCGAATATATCATATCACTTTTATATAAATTCTGTTACATATAAGATTATCGCTTTTTAGGTCGAATACCTTTCAAAATCAATAGTTTTTGAAATAATGTCATACTTATATAAACCCTTTTCATATAAGAGTCGAAAACTTTCAAATCAAATATTTTTATAAAGTCAAAGGTCTTCGAAATCAATCCATTTTCGTATATCAGTTCAGTTTCAAATCCGTATACGGTCTCAACAATTATTTTTCCTTTCAAATCGAATATCATTCAAAATACAAAATTTTCAAAATTTCAGATCAATTGTTTTTCACAACTTCAGTTTACCATTTATATCAAATTTATAAATCAAGAGTTTCTTTCCAGAAATCAAATACTTTCCACAATCATTTTATGCATAAATAACTTTATAAAACTTTTACCAAGTTTATAAACATCTCTTGAAACAAATTTTATTGTAAAACCCTCCAAAACTAAATTTCATATTTATATAGGATCAATTTTTTTTAAAGGTCATTTTGCAAATAAATAAGTTTTTATAAGACATTTACTACGTTCGAAAACATTTCTTGAACTTCTTCCATTTAAAACATCTCAAAACTAATTTCATACTTGTGTAATTCAAAATAAACTTATACAATTTACTTTTCAAAATATTTAGCTTTTTTTTAAAAAAAAATTCAACTTACATTTGTCTTTATTTTAAAATTTCCAAAACTAAACTTTGTATACTTTCCAAAATACTTAGCTTTGAAAATTAATTCTCAATTAGGAAGTGTTCAACTATTCAGAATAATCGAAAAAATCAAATTCCAATTCAAAAGCGGGAATCAGTAATCAATCATTTCAAAAAGATGCACAATCAATCAATCAATCAATCCTAAAGCATAGGAAACATGTGTTCATAATATAATTCAATCCAAAATTCAAGAACCAAACACCGGGTTTTATTTCAAATCGTTTAAAATAAACATATTCATATTTCTTTCGAATATCAAATCATACTTCAAGGATTTGAATCAAATCATTTTCATTAAATAATCAAGTAGAAAAGCTACAAAGTGGCCTCCTCCACTTTGTAACTTGAAAATGAATGTCGATGATGCTACAGTCATCACCGAAATTATTTTCCAACGACAGAAATGAGTTCCGGACTTCCATTTCTTTTAAATCTTTGAAAATCCCTTTTGAAATCACTTTGAAACCATTTATAACATTTCTATTCGGAAAATAATTTCAAATTATGCTATTATGTATTTCCAGAGTCTTATAATCCAATTTCAAAACTCCCAGAATTCAAACTCTCAAATTTCCAGTTTGAATAACATTTTATTTATTTATTAACCATATCTAGATAAACCATATTTCATATATCACTTTCAAATGGTATCCATTACTCTTTAAAATGATACAGGGGAAAAATTTAGATATATATTCACTTCTAAATCCATGTTAAAACATGCAATTTCTCAAACTGGTTAAATATATTTCAAAACCAAAATTTCCAACCATAGTAAAATGCTCCAATCAACAGCCAATAGTTGATGCTCATAAACTGGCCGAGCACGACTCATCAATCAATAAGTGATAATATGTACATCCATATCAATCAAGCAATCAATCAACAAAGAGATAACATCCAATCATTATCAACAGTCACAAATGATTTTATCAGTTTATAGAATTCATTCTTTTATATTATATATATAATCCAAGCAAAATCATTTCATTTGTTAATTTCGGAATATGTTTATATCACTAACAAATACGCTCTCTCCCTATACGTATATACACTTATGAGCTATCCTACAGGTTTAGTATACGTTAA
The DNA here is from genome assembly GCA_030737815.1 of Allium fistulosum. Classification (NCBI taxonomy): domain Eukaryota; kingdom Viridiplantae; phylum Streptophyta; class Magnoliopsida; order Asparagales; family Amaryllidaceae; genus Allium; species Allium fistulosum. The sequence goes on from CM060901.1 coordinate 1,513,147,169, forward strand.
ACCAAAGCTTTAATACCAATTGTAACGACCCACCTATTTGAACAATTCTAGTCGACAATAAACCACACATGTCCAACTCAAGCTGTTTAAAAAATAGATTATCAATGGTTTTATTTTAAAGAAATAAAAATAAAGGAAGAAACAATAACAAAATCTCGCAGCGGAACGGCAAAATATAATAATCACATAAAAGTTCATGAAGATGTTTAACAATATATACTCGATTCAATTTATAACATGAATTCAAGTTATACAAAACTATCAGAGTTATACATTTCAATATACAGAATGGAATACAATAATGCAGCAAAATAAATACTAGTAGATATGATATACCAAATCTTCGTCTTCATCCTTCGGAATAACTGTCTTCGATAACTGAAAAACTCGTTCTGACCCGAGCGTAATGAAAAACAAAACACTCGAGTCAGGACTAAAAATCCCAATGTAAATCAAATCAAAATCAAGAGAAATATAGTTTCAAATGAACCGTTTCTTTCTAATTCCAATAAATCTGGACTCGGACCCAAATTTCCAAACAATGAATTCAATTTCCAGTGTTTCAATTCAACTCCTTTCAAAATAAATTTCATTCAGTTTCAATTTCGATTTCAATTTAAATCAATTTCAACTCAAACGATTCACTTTAGGGGCTCGAGTTTCAATTCAAATCTCATTTCAAACCATTACAGTTTATATAAATTCGAGTCTAATCTCAATATACTGATTTAAACCATTTAAATCAATTTAACTTCAATGTTCAAATTTTAAGATTCAAATCTTTAAAATAATCCAATTTCCATAACTCAAATCATAAATCGATTATAACTTCGAAATTTCAAATTGAATTCTTTACCCAAATTCTTTTAACAAATTTGAATTCCAACATTTCCAGGGCTCAAATTTTAACATAATCCAATTCAATCGTATCAAAATTATTTAATGGTTGGATTCCAAACATCGGCCTTCTTATAACATTTCCTTTTTATTTATTAAACTTATAGAAAAATTTGCAAACCCCTTTTATTGCTCTTTTAGGAAAAAATATAACCATAAAATTAGAATTTAAATTTTATAAATGAAATTCATGTTATTTCCAAAAATTTAATTTAATTTGAATCACAAAATCAAATTCTTTATAATATACAAATTTCTAAAGGTTAGACTTTAAAACCTTTTAAAATTCAATAGATAAAAACTCAATTTTGTCGAACGGCGAAAAACCACAAAATCACAATTCTGCCAAAGCAGTCAACAATGCATCAAATTTCACATATCAATAGGATATCCAACGTCAATATCAAATTTAAATGTCCAGGTGATCAATCCATCAATTGTGGTGGTAACAGCGTGATAATACAGAAATATCAAAACCACTAGCACCATACATCAAATCAACAATATCATCCATCATAATATAAGTTAACATCCAAATCAACCAATTCAACCATATCACACAACAATCAATAATTATCATTGTCGAGGTGTTTAGCTAAAGTGATATGCAATCCAATATTGATTTAATTATCAAATTTGATGTCGCTTTAATAAGTGCATAAAATGTCAAAAAATTTCCTATCAAATTTAAATGTCACATTTACCATCAATTTCAACTATCCATTTAACAGTCAAATTCCTATCAATTTTAAATGTCAATTTACGCTATCAAATTTAATATCAAATTTATCAATCAAATTCTAAATGTCTGTTTTAACTGTCAATCAATTTAAATTCAACCAATTCAATTTCAGTCAATAAATCACAATAGTTAACTAAATATCAATACGGGCGTTTAACTAGCAATTCAATTTAAATTTCACTTCGTTAATTGGTTAACTAACAGTAGGAAATTTAGTACTTCGTGAGCATTTAAACACTCACCTTTATTTGAAACTGAAAATTTTCAATGTCAAATAAACTTCAATCCAGCTCCATGGCATAGCCTTCGTTGATACAAACCCAAGAGAACTTGTTTTGCTTGATTCGGACCTCGTATGAAAAAGTTATACATTTTATAAGATTTAAGATTAACTTATTTTATTTATTTTAGTTACACGTCATTAACAAACATTAATCACCATATCAACTCCCTAATCCCTCGTCTTCAATTTCCAGGTCGAGAAAACAAGTTCGACTTCAACGGTGAAGTGCTCCGACTGCGCTCCACCAGACCATGCCGTGTCGCCTCTGTATCTCGTGCCGAACGCCAGCTCTGCCACTGGTCTGAACTTCTCCAGCGCTGCCTATCGCCAAAAATTGAGCCTAGAACTACCGATGGTTGAAGCAAGATTATGTCCGCCATGGTGCTCCTCCATCCATCATAGTCGTTCAACTCCCTCATCTCACCAAGCTAAACAACTTTCATTTACAAAGTGTTGGTCGATACGGCTTATAGTGATGCGATATGCTCTCAGTTGTTGGATCAAGATGCCCTAATGAAGAGTGATGAGTTACTCTAGGGTTCTGATTGTAGAAGTGAGAATGTGTTGGCCCTATATAGAAAACTTTTGCGCGACACTATTCACTCGCGAAATTTCCGAACTCCAAACGACGCGTGCCGCCTGGCGTTTATAATGTTTTACTCCTATTCCGAACACAATGGAACTAGTCTCGAGCCCTAATTCGGTCGTATGTAAAAGATAGCTTTTCAAAATCAATTTATTTTAATTAAATACTGAAAATAAATTCTACGCGTTTCAAGCTCGCACGGTCAGACGACAAGTCCGATCGCTACGAAACTTGAAATCCTACAATAATTCACTGTTACAGATCTGATGAAACTGGTTTCGTTGAAATTTGAGCATGTGGCCAAAATGGCTATTTTTACTCATTAATTAAAACGAGCTTTCCAAAATCAAACTATTCATTTTAAATTCAATTCTTATTTCTTCTATTTTGGCCAAGAGAGTTTGATTTGGATCCAATAGCAAGGTGTTGCTGATTCATAAAATAAGTGTCACTAATTCCTTTTGTTTTACCTATTATAAAACTCTATTTTACACTAAACTAATGTTTTACAAAATCATAAATTTATTTCTCAACTTTACCAAAATCAATCACAAGTTAAAAATTCTCATTTCTATTAATATTAAGATAGTTTTATAAATTTAAATATAACCTTTACAAATAAAAGTTGTTCTCATTATTTTTAATAAAATAAACTATTAATTGTAAATTCTCATTTTAAAGTAATAAATCTCAATATTAACAATTTATCCCTAACGCAAATTTAAATGATTGATTTAATAATATTTCAAATTTAAATTGAAACCCTCTTTAAGAAATGAAACTCGTTGCTTATATAAATCAAATCAATTATTCTAAAAAACTGGATTTAATTTCATAATTAAGTTTCACTAATCATAACTTAGAATTAATTATCCATAATTAAATTTAATTAATTCGGTAATTATTAACATGGTTGTTACAGACTCCCTTAAAGAAATTGCATCCCCGCAATTCCTTAAAGAAAGAAATCTATAAATTAAATTTCCAAATTTCTCTTTAGCCTAATTTTTTTTATAATTCTTTACCAGCCCAAGGTTTAAAACTAAAACAAAACCCTTTTTTAATTTCAATTCTTTCTAAATTTCATCCTTTAATTCCAAATTTTAATCATTGCTCTAATTAACTCTTTCCAAAAATTATTATTTAATTAATCAAATTATAAGATTCAATTCCTTTCCAATTAATTCCTTATTTTTAAATTTCCAAAATTTTATCATCCATCTAAATTGTAAATGATATGCACAATAAATAAAAAATTATCACATGCTATTCTTCTAAGCATATATCTTAAATCAACATTCACAATTTGCAAATATTAAATAATTTAATGACGTTGCCTTGCCATCCATTTATAGCGAAACTCTATGTCAATTGGCTGCGATGTTGACTGTGAAGTCAACATGGCCTCGCCACTGATCTTTGTTATTGCTATTGTTTGGTGGCTGCATACGTCATCCAAAATAATACATATATAATGTACTTTTATAACTTCCATTATAATTTTCTAAACCACTAAACTTTTAAACACATATATACTAGTAGATAAATTTTCGTTTTAAATATTTTCCCCAAAATATTCAACTTCCACAAATAATAATATCAAGTTCCAAACCATTCTCTTAATACTATTATTAAATTCCATTTAATACTTTTTCTTTTAAAATTTTATTTATATCCAAGATATTTGCTTATTAAACTTATCACATTTATATATACAAGTGTACATACTTTTTCAAAAAACATTTTTTCCACTTTTTAAAATTTAAAACAATTTCCTTAACCTATCTCATTATATAAAATAATATTAAGCCACGAAATTTAGTGATTCATTTCGTCACTTGGCTACAAAGTTGATTACCTAGAATATTAACATTGCCTGGCCATGCTCTCCACTTCTCACAATTTATTCGATGGATAAAATATTATTTTAAATTATTTTAACTCAAACATCATTCCAAATTTCTAAATTAATTATTTCTCATGTCAAAATGTCTCGTTCGATGTTTAGGAACTCTTATCGATAACATGACGCCCCGCATATCGATCAGAATCCTTAAACATTTTCTGAACAAGTCAACACAATAAATAAGCATAAGTTTTCCTTAGTTATATTTAATTTATTATCACTAGCATCCATGCATCCAATTTAAATAAATTAACTAAGCAATTAATTCCTAACAACCAATCAACCAAAACCAAATAGTCGCTTTCAACGGAACAATAATATTCCTAAAATTCCACTGTGCAACTCTGATTATTCCTAAATCATTTAACCCTTAAAATTATTTACTCAAATATCCCAAATTCTCTATTAAAACAAAATTGTTCACGTTAAATTAATCCATTCCAATTTACCCCTTTAAAATTTATTTCTCAGAATTCCAAAAGTAGTTTTCCAAACTCTAAAAGATTTTAACACATTACTTTCCAAAAGTTTAATATCACAAATTCCAACTTATTTAATTAAAATTTTAAATCAAAATACATCCTAATTAATTGTCTCAACAATCAATTTATATTCCTATCCCTAAATAGATAATTACTATAACTATCTACCACACGCCCCGGGGACATGACTCTAAGTCTCACTAGGTCTCGGATCTGTGATATTATATGCTATAATGTTCTGACTCAACTCTGATACCAAACTATAACGACCCCACTATGATACCCATGTTATTAGAGAACATTATAAATAATGTCGTCTAATAATATGGAGAACACAGCTTATTAAGGGCGACCAAAAGTGAATAAATCTTTAAACTTACACTGACACGTCATACTTACGATTTTGTTTAATCTCTGGAATAAAACTTAATGTGTACAGTTCTAGTTCAAAGTATATCATATAAACAATAGTCACAGATAACAACGGAATAATAATCATCATATACATATACAAAACCAAGAGTTTATCAAATACAACACTAGACTCACATAATACACATCTGATACAAATCAATAACTCAAATAATACATCTCATAAACAAAAATCAAAATCCTAAATGAGATAAACTAAAAGTCAAAAATGTTTATCTCCTTGCTAGCACAACCATCCAAAGATCAACCTATCCTATAACTTAAAAAGTCTCAGTCTGACCCGAGAATTAAAATAACACTCGGATCAGACTATATCTAAATATCCAAAAGGGTGAGAACGGGATATAACACAAGAATATAAAGCATTAAAAATGCAAACCAGTTATAGAAATGATTTAGCTCAAAACTTATCACAAAGTGCCATAACATTTAAATCATGAAACACTTGAAAGTCATAAAAAACCAAAACAATCCATACCGATCATCTTGACCATCCATACTAATCATAACGATTGTCCGTACCATGGAAAACAACAAGTTCGGTATCACTCGTACCGATCTGATACCATGGATTGTCCTTACCATGAAACAAACCCTAGCCAATCAAAAGGGTGGTCCGTACCGATCAAGATGATCGTATAATACATTGCACGACACAAAAGATTTTAAAGAATCCAGGAAAATACTCCTTGAGGATCTATCGGTCCCACCAGACACCAAAAAGAATACAGTTTAAAGTGTCAGATACTATTGCTATTACTAATCACAAGAACTTAACCAAAACGTCCCATACCATCCGGTGAAATTCAAGTATTTACTAGAAGATGGTAAATCTCACTTATTATGGAAATAATTGGAAACTCTGAACTATATTCCCTTAAGGATCTATTGGTCCCACTGAACACCAAAAGGGAATACAATTCTAAAGTGTTAAATACTTCTTAATAGCAATTAGAAGAATTTAACCAAAGCATCCCATACTACCCGGTGAAATTCGAGTATTCGCTAATGGGCTAGTAAGTTCCACTCAAACATTCTACTCCTCGAGTAATACCATATTCTACAAAGTGTTATTTGAAAGCATTAAAACCAATCAATAACATTAAGTCAATTATTAGTATTTCCCTAAATTATAGAATTAAGGTTCTCAAAACATTTTTGTTTTAAAAAAACAAAAAGTCGCACGGAAATTCCTAATGGTAGAAAATCTTATAAGAGTTTACGGTTTGAAAGTAATTAAATATAATTTTAATATATATATATATATATATAGTTTTCTAAAATTACTTTACATAAAATATTACTTTCAAGTTCCTTTATTTAAAAACACATAACTTGATTATTATTTAACTTTATATAGATATTAATTATTTGATAAAATATTACATAAATCCGAATTCCAAAAGTGCACTTGTATATATATAGTTGTCTCAAAATTCCTTATCGGATGTTTAGATAATAAACCATGTTCCAAAACATATATATAAGTCCTTGTAATTTATAAATACATAATTACTCTTATCCAAAACGATATAAGTATTTAAACCTTTAATTAGAACTAACTTGTTTACATTTCAAAATCATTATTTGTTATATAAATAATAAATAAATGTCTAAATGAATACATTTATATATATATATATATTTATTTACACTTTCAAATATTCTCTATAAATAACATAATTTTATACTCAAAAAGATTTAGAAGAAACTGTTTGATTTGAAAATCAATTCCTTTGAAAATCCTTGTTGAAAACATGTGACGGAATTTTAGTGTGGTGCCATGAACTCTTTGTCATAACCATTCCAAAAAGATTCACAAATTCATGAAACCAAAATCCGGAAATAACATTAAAGCTGGCATGAAAATCATTGTCAAAAGCAATTACGTTCAGTCGATCAACCAAACGAACGGAGGAGCAAACGGGACCAAATGGAGCCTGAAACGACATGACCAGGGTTTCAGCCCAGGTCATGACCGGTGGATCGGTCATCATGACTAGTGCATCAGTTGGCACACCTGGGATGAACCCCAAGTATCATCGACGGTGTCCGATTGCCCGTTGGTGGTGATTCTTTCGCTGAATTGAACCTATACTTTAACTACACTAAATTAGCTATCATGCAAGCAACCTAATAACTTCAAATTGATGATTTATAAGATCATTTGACAAGGTTTCAACAAACAGAGAATTGAATATCAAATGCTGCAACCAACACAAGAATTTGAGAGCAATTCAATCATAAATTCAACCAATTTAATAAACAGGGAATAAAATTGCATTTAGAGATAGTAGTATGAAGTAAACTCACATTCTTGTCATAGCTTTCTAGAATCCTAACTCAATCATTTCAGCAATTCCTAGGTTTAATTTCAGTAAATTGAAAAGAAAGATTACAACCCTAAATCAAAACAGAGATTAATCAACACATTGGTGATAGAGGAGATTACATGAGGTTGATTCCAATGATTATTAGGCAAAAGCCCTATGAATTTCTCTTGGATTTGGGGAAACTGGAAATAGGGTTTTGAATTTAGGAGTTTTCTATATATGGAAGGAAATAGGAGAATGAGAAACTGTATATACTTGTTTCTCAATTCTTATTTCTCCTATATAGGCCAAGAGGGTTTGATTTGGATCCAATAGCAAGGTGTTGCTAATTCATAAAAGAAGTGTTACTATTTCTTTTTGTTTTACCTATTATAAAACTCTATTTTACACTTAACTAATGTTTTACAAAATCACAAATTGATTTCTCAAATTTACCAAAACTAACCACAAATAAAAAGTTCTCATTTCTATTCATGTTGAGATAGTTTTATAAAATTAAATATAACCTTTACAAATAAAATTATTCCATTATTTTTAATAAAATAAAATAAATTATTAATTGCAAATTCTCATTTTAAAGCAATAAATCTCAATATTAACAATTTATCCTAAATGCCAAATTAAATAATTGATTTATATTACCCGGCCTTTTGGCCAAGCTATATTCAAACTAATTGGACAAGTTAGACTCAACTATCATCAAGGCCAATAGTCCAGAGAGATGGTCGTGGGGTCTAGAGATCAAGCGCAGATGATAATATGAAGCAACGATAAAGTGAAACCAGGAGATGGATTCTATAGAACATTCTAAATATGAAATAACTCCTCCCCTAGGCAAGGTATCGGGTACGATCCATCCCCTACACAATGGAACAGATTGCATCAACTTATATGTTCAACTCAATGGAAATCGATCAATATCTCAAAATCCAAAAGTCAACTATGCAAACAACTTTGGGAACATGAATCTGGCACCAAAGGGGACCTACTAGAGGGATCACGACTCATCACATGGCATTTAAGAGGGGCAGGGCCGATCCATATTCTTAGGATTTTGGCCTGGGGATCACTCGTATGACCTCGTCTGCATCATGAGATTCCACTGGCGATTTTTCAGGTAGATATTCGGTCGTCTCCCCCTATAAATACAGGCATTATGGTTCATTTTAGGGATCTTTACGCTGCTATTTCATTCATACTATACTGTAACCTCGGATCATACCAATCAGTCTCTTTGTACTTAGCAATTCAAGTGATAAATAAAGTTATTTCTCCAAAGTGGACGTAGGCTTTCAACGTCGAACCGCTATAAATCGTTGTGTTCTTGTTATTGCTTATTTTCTATTGGTTAATTGATTGTTTCCTTTATTTTCATTTAGATTTCTTCATATATTTCTCTACACAAACTCTATTGGGTGTTTATGACCAATTTTGGTGCAAACATTTTGGTGCTTTCATCGAAAAAGCAATTCTCAGCATCATTAGACCCCTCTTCTACTGTTGGATTGCAAAAATATGAGGAAGAGATCCATATTCTTCTTCACAAAGTTCCCTATTCTATTTAGACTTGGAAAAATCCTAAAAGGAAACTACCCAATTCAACGCCCGCTATAGGAAGCATGGGAGAAACCCCACTCCATATTCAAGAGTACAAAATTCTCATCATCGTCACATCACTCATCTTCCCAACTAAGCACTGATCGCCTAACCTGTTAAACCGATCGCTCTACACGTTCCCTTCTCCAAAAACCAACATCGATCCCTCCATTGCCACATTCCACTACAATTGCATATCACACCAATCACATCCACCAACGTGAGAAACAATCCACCACCGATCTCTTGTTGATTCAACCATTTCATGATCGGTCAATTATCCACTGCTGATCCCTATGCTAATACCGATTGGTCAACCAATGTGAACGATCATCATCAAACCTAATCTCATTACATTAACATGAGAACAAGGTTGTATAAGGCATCGACTTCGATTTTGAGGGAGATTGGGGCAGACAGGGGATGAATTGACAAAGTGAAGAAGTAAGGGATCAATTCATTTTAAAAAAACTCTACTCAAACGGTACTCCCAAAGGCTAGAGAGCCAAGGTGGTATGACATGAACTGGGATCGGTTACTGGGTCAAGCTCCCAGGGTAGATTGCGACTGCTCTCAACTGACCAGCTTCTAAACGCTTAACTTGATAGCTATGTTACGATGGCTTGTGTGATGACCGCCCTACACCGCCTATTCTGCCACCTCAAAATATAACTATCCATCATCAAAGTCATTACTTCTCACCATGGAACTCACATCATCAAGTCACAAGTGGTCCTCATCGAAAATTGACAAAAATCATCTAAACGGTCATCGAAAAACTCACTTCCAAGTCAGACCCAGGTTTTTTGCCAGGTGACATGAAGTTGAACCCAAAGCAAACTCTAGGAATTCTTGCCCAAAATCAGACTCGGGTAAAACCAAGATTTTCTCCAAGCAAACTCCAAAGTGACTCCAAGCACTGTTCATCACCGACCCAACACTTCAAATTTCTATGACTTCAAGCGAACCATGTGCTAACTCCAAGCAAATAGCAGATTTTCTCGGGTCGGACTCTAACCTTATGGGGTATTTCTTGTCACCCCATATTGATCTCACCTAATTTGGGAAAATTTGGGGATCATCATCGATCCGTGACCATATCCTAACTGATTCACCATTCGATCGGCATTTTCAACCGTACAAACATTGGAAATTCATGCATGTATCATTCATAAGCATTACGAACTACCGTAAATTGAAAACGGAACGGCCTAACGACGATTGGAGCATTTCCCAAGTCGAAGCCTACTCACTGAAGCTGTTTAGCGTGCAGAATATCCAAGGAGATTCAATATGCCAACCATGCCGATGTATTCTGGAAACACAGACCCTCGAGAGCATTTCATGAAATATGAAGGGCCCATGGATTTCGCCAGAGCGATGGACGCAATCAAATGATGATGCTTCCCATATTCCCCGAGGGAGTAGATATTATGCAGTTTACACGATTACCACCCAGGTCCATCTCCTCATTTAATTAATTGGCTAAGAATTCATCGAGCAAGTCAGAATGTACGCGACTCGCCCCAAGGATGCAATGTCGCTATCCAAATTATCCCAAGCGCCAGGCGAGCCGCTCAAAGACTTTTGGTAGAGATCTAACACTGCTATTTGAAGTAAGCAATCCCAGTGAGAATATCATACTGATGGCATTGATAAAGGGAATCGACCCCGAGACACACTTTGGCAACTTGTTAGCTGAAGAGCCTCCTACGACCTTGAATCATTTCTGTTACAAAGCAAACCAGAACCTAAGAAAGGAGGAGGCGAAGCAGACTAGGGAAAAGAACAATGTAGGCCTACTGGCGAAAGGGATTCAAAGTAAGGGTAGTAATGACTATGCTCTAGATGAGGACTCAGATTCTAGGACATTACCCAGAATCCCAAAATTCAACTCATACACTCCTTTGAGCGATACAATTGAAAGCGTCTACTTGGCGACCCACGACTCGAAGAAGTACAGGAAACCAGCCCGAGAAAGTCCACTGAAACCTAGAGGAAGTCTGGGAAGTATTGTATATTTCATGATACATACAGTCATAACACTGAAGATTGTAGACACCTCCAAGATGTGATTGGAGAGCTGATCCAGAAAGGAAAGCTTCAACAATATGTGCAAGCCCCGTAGAATGGTGGGCAAGAGACGTCCAACCCTTACCAATAAAGACCTTTGATTGTCAACTGGACTACCTATGGTAAACTTTCAACTGAGAAGGGCTGAGGCAAAGTGGAGTAGCGAGCACCCGACGCTGCTTCACCTATCAATAAAATTTATTTCAATTTTAGTTATGTTTTGAACTATAACCAACTTGAATTGAACCACATGCAAGTGATGCAGGTGACCAAGTACCCAGAGTTAGGCATCAACCAACTTCCACGGACCATGATCGAACCTTTAGAGTATTATCAAAACGAGCGTGATTCAACCGTTCATTGGCTACCATATGCCCTTGGCTTGGGGGCAAGAACCTGAAATAGAAAGTGGGTGCAACTAAGCCACCCACTTCCTATTCTGTGCTTACATTATGACAGAACATCTATGCCTTGTTTAAAGCCCGACAAGGTCAAACTTTGATACAAAGTGGACATGACTGGCCATCCACTCATCAACCTCCTCACTTGACTTGGAGACCAAAGAAAACCTTAGAGTGGATGTGACTCGACCATCCACTCCCCAGCTCCTACTTGAAGTTCGCCAAAATACTTATGCCTCTCCCGAAACTCAGTGAGATCGAGGTTCAACTAGAAGTGGATGTGACATGACTGCCCACACATCGACTCTTGCCCTGAACACAATGGGTAGTTTGGAAGCTCGACTAAAAGTAGGCATGAATGACTTTCTACTCATCAGCCACTGCCCTCGACACGAGGACACACTGCAGCTTGAGGTGGATGAAACTTGACCGTCCACCTAACAACTCTCTACCTTGACTTGCCAGAAAGAGTACGAAGTAATTTGGACGAGACCTGACCGTTAACCCAAGCATGGACATGATCCGACCATCCATTGCTTAATCATCAAGTGGACGTGAATCGACCGTCCACTTGCCAACCTTTCCTCGACACTAGGGCACAATTCCTTTCCATAAATAAACATGACTCGACTGTTCATTCAACAACTCTTACCTTGACCTGACAAGTGGAGTATAAATCAAATATGGGTGTGACTGACCACCAATCAACTAACTCTAGTCCCCCAGCATGAACTGGAGTATAAACATAAAAAATGATAGACGCGGTTCGACCATCCATCGATCAACTCTGGTCCCCCAGTATGAACTGGAGTATAAATACCAAGATGGATGTAGTTTGACCGTCCATCGATTCAATCTAGTCTCCCAGGGCGGACTAGAGTATAAATACCAAGATTGATGCGGTTCGATGTCCGTTGATCAACTATGGTCCCCCAACGTGGATTGGAGTATAAATACCAAGATGGACGCGTTTCAACCGTCCATCGATCAACTCTGGTCCCCCAGCGCGGAGTGGAGTATAAATACCAAGATGGATGCGGTTCGACCATCCGTCAACCAACTCTGCTCGTTCAGTGCGGACTGGAGTATATGCACCAAAACATGGACGCGGTTTGATCGCCCGTCAATTAACTCTGGTTTCCCAGTGCGGATTGAAGTATAAACTTCAAATGGGCACAGTTTTACTACCGGTCAACAAACTCTGTTCCCCAAGAACGGGCCAGAGTATAGGCAACAAAATCAGATGTGACCCGACCATCTGGTACAAAGCGGACACGACACGACCGTCCGTGCGTCAATTCTTGTGCTTGACATGGGACCCATAGTAAAAATTCATGCAGATGCACTCCAACCATACAATAAAGTTTCTTCCTTGACTCGGTAGGAAGAGCCAGATTGCAAAACGGACGTGACTGACCGTCCAATTTTGAATGGATGTAACTGCCCGTACAACTGCGAATGAACGTGACTTGATAGTTCACTCACCAACTCTAATCTTTGCCTTAACAGTTGGAGTAAAAATTCACCAAGCGGACACGGTTCTACCATCCACTCACTAACTCTCACTCTCGGTTCGAAAGAGGGGGTTTATATCAGAAAATGGATGTGGTACGATCGTCCATCGATAATTTTAGTTCCCAGAGCATGAGCTGGAGTATAAATACCAAATGGGTGCGACTGACTGTCCATCAATAAACTTTGGTCCCCAAAGCATGGATAAGAGTATAGGCAGAAAATGGATGTGGTTCGACCGTTTATCCATTAACTCCTCTATAAACGGACAGGCTTAGTATAAAACATAAAATGGATGTGACTCGACCATCCGCTAATTAACTCTTTCCCACGATTCGATGGGAAGAACTACAAGTAAGAGTAAACGTGATACGACCGACCACTCTTCGACTTTCACCCCTGACTTGGAGGCAGAAGAAATGACTAAGGAAAATGTTGTTCGATCATTTTTTGGAATAACCGTAACACCCCGCATTTTTATATAATTAAATAAATTCAACTGAATTAACATAATTGCAAAACAGAATATAAATGTCAAATATATGAATTTAAGAATTAAGAGGTTACATAGATTTAGGCAAGCAATGAGTGTGTGATTAATTGACGCATCAATCAATTAAAAGGGGAATTAATTAAGAGACATAGAGACGCCAATTAGTCAGAGAATATGTCGCTTTTATAACATTAATTAATTAAGGGATCCTCTAATAAAGGGAAATGTATGTGGGGAATAAATTTAATGATAACATACATATATTAATTTATAATTGACGCAATAAATTAATTAAGAAATTAATTAAAGACATTAAGTAAGCGGCAATTAATAAAAGAGGGAAACTTATATGTCAATTAATTGGGTAATGAATTGGAGGTTGAAATATATACGACTAATAAATGTGTGATTGAGTGACGCATAGGAATTAATTTGGATATCGATTAAAATGGGAAAATGTGTTAATTAATTAATTGGCAATCAGTTGAACGTTTTAAAAATAGTGTCAATTAATCAAAGAATATGCCCTTGTTAGAATAGCTAATAATGTAAATTAATTAGCTAGGAGAAAACGCCAGTTATAGGATTATTTGTTTCCAAGTTAAAAAGAAAAAAAAGAATTGGAATGCGTACAAAAATCAAACGGAGTAATTAAGTTTATGATGAAGGTAAATTAATAAGAATAAATTAAAAAGTATAACTTTTATATACAATCAATTAATAGAGGTATTAATTGACGTTTTTAAATAGGTAAGAAATTATAACGTATAAGAATCAATTAATATTGGATATACATACATACATACATACATATATATATATATGTATGTATGTATGTATATGTATGTATGTATGTATGATCTAATTAATCGGGTAATTAATGGGAGAATCTTATTTAGAAGGAAACGTGAATTAATAGGGTCGTATAACAAAGGAATAAATGAAAAACATTAGAGAATTATACGTTATAAGCTAACGTAAACAAATCAATAAATTGAACATAACTTAACCCTAGCCCACACTATTTTCTCTGAATCAGCTGCTGTCATTTACAGCAAACTCATCTTCTCTTCTCCCTCTTCCTTTGTCCTCTATCAATCAAATCTTTCCCCAAACAAAAAATAAATTTGAGCAAGGATATATATACAAGCAAATCAGAGAATTGCGCAAACAAGTCAAGGAATTTACAGCGAATTAAAAAGGGGGAAAAGCGTAGCAAATTAAAAGAGATAGAGATTGAAGCTAAGGATGACATGTGAGTGGATTTAATTATTCTTTTACGTTTATAAGATATATTATCGTTGAATTTCCGTTAGATAATTTATTCCGATAATTAATTCTATTAGTTATGCAAACACTGTAAATTTTATTTATATTTAATTAGGCTTGACAGTTAGAAAAGGCGTAGGCCTAAAAGTAAGAAATTTACATCTATTTTAAAAGTCATAATTTAGCTTTAATACTGGTTTCTTTTATTCCCTTTTTACGCGAATAATATAGTTAGAAAGAGAATTCGCGGTTATGGATTAAAATACTAGACTTTAAAGAAGTAGATGTAAAATAAGAAAATTGGAATAAAATTAGAAAAGTGGAATTCTGCAATAAATTACGCTGAAGGAAACAATAAATTTATCTGATAATTTAATTTGGGGAGTAAGTAATAGATTAATTGGTTGGTTTAGAAACTAGAATACATTGAGTAAGTAATAGGTTAATTGGTTGGTTTAGAAACTAGAATACATTTCTATAATTTAATAATTAAAAGATAACGATAAACGTAACTGCAAGAATAAAAAGAAAGAAAAAGGGAACTAGTCTAAAATAGAGGGACCACTGTATTTTACACTAGCCCAAAATAATAAAAGAAATATCTTGCAGTTATGAATTATTGTTTATAGTATTATTTAGTATTAAATTATGGAAATAGATTTTAGTATAGCTTTCACAACCAACTAAATGAAATAGAGTTACTTCCTAGAATAAAAGAAAATAAAGTAGAGTATGAAATGAATCAAATAAATTATTAGATAAGAAATTAAGGCTGTGAACAATAAACGAACCTAGGTCTTCATTTACCGCGCAGACTATATAAAAAGACAGTTATTATGATAAGTTAATTATATAATAAAAGAGAATTAAAAAGAATTCTATATCATAATAAAAGAAGACAGACTAGAACAAAAACGAAACACTTGTAATTATATACAAATTTTAAAAGAAATAATAGTAACAATTACAAGTATAATTATAACATAAGTTATGATTAAGTAAAATAATAGAAAGGCTTATTTGGGAACTTAGAATAAATAAGCAATGATAGCAAAGATAAATAGTAAAAGCTTATTTTAGATTTCTATTAAATTAATAAGCAAATAGAACAAAAGATGCTTATTTAATAAACTTAAGACTTAAATTAAGTTACTAAGCATGAAGTGGCAATACCAATAGCATTCCCTATTAGATCAATGGTGGTCTCACAATAGCCAGAAGCGAGACGAGGGAAAGAATATGCTAATTAGGGTAAATAAGTAGCCGACAGATTAAGAAAAGTAAACTAAACGCAAATTAAAAGATTAGAGTTAGGGTCTAATAAAAGAATTGAGATGCGTTTGGAGCTGCCCAAAGGATGAAGCGCCTAACGAAATAGTTCATCACGGATTTCAAAAATAGAGAAGCACGTCCAACTTAGTATTTTTGGGCTTCAAGGAAGTATGAGACTTCAACGTGACGTGGGGATACTCTAGGAAGGCTCTCTGGGTAGGCTTAACGAAGCTGCATCCTCGAAGGCAGGTCTGTAGGTGTTCCATCAAGGGAGTATGCCTTGACTGCATTTGCATTGTAGGCCTAACGAAGCAGACCTTTATAGGCAGTCAGAAGGGCTTGGTGTTCGGAGTAGGGTATTTGTATGTCCAGTACTTGCAAGTAAGTTTAAAGATAGTCGCATGCGGATATCGGCCAGCATCAAGACCAAGAGCGATTTCGGGAAAGACTAGAGTTAAACCAACAGGCCAATGATTCATTCACTATCGAGACATTGGATGGGGGGCACCGCCAATTGGATGTTAGATTGTTTGCAGTAGGGCACAACTACTTAACTCTTTAGAGGTCTTTCGATTTAGTTGAGGGGTGGCTGTGTGGGGCCATAGCCAGACAGACCAACTAGAATATCTATATTGTAGGCCTAACGAAGCAGTCCTTTACAGATATAGAAAATCCCCGACTAAATTTTGTACAAGGTAGACCTTGTTGGTAGGATTCAGATAGTAGACAGAACGATTGCGTAATCCTCAATTTACGCAATGGGTGGTACATTGTGGATGTCCGAGCACTGGCATAGACTAATGCGGACACGATTTACGTTTTCATAGTAAGTAGTGGAGCATCTGTATTGTAGGCCTTACGAAGCAGTCCTTTACAGATGTAGCTACGGAATGCTCGCGGAGCAAGACGATGGAGTATCTGTACTGTAGGCCTTACGAAGCAGTCCTTTACAGATATAGCTACGAAGCAAGACGATGGAGCCCTTTGCGAGGAGGATACGGAAGGTACCATGGGTGTTACCTAGGACTAATATGGTCATTAGGCATATAGCTACATATATGTATACATTAGTTATTAGGTTTTAATCTACTATGGAGTAGATGGGCATGGTTCACGAACAGAGGCGAGAGTATTGTAAACCTAATAAACCTAATATAACAGTAAATGAAAATAAAACGGTATATGTAGAATTAAGCTTAGAAGTGTATAATTTATCCATTCACCAAAACTTTAGTTCCGGCCTCCTCCTCTTAACACCCTACAGGTTAAGTAGATGGCAGAGACTTCCCAGCTGTAAGACACTTGTTTGGAGAGTGTTATTATATTGGCGAGTATTTACTTACTATTATATTTTAGTCAATCCCGCTGTGAGAGAAATTATTGAGCTCTGATATATTTGTCTTTGCCTATTTGCAGGATACCAGATACCCAACTCGGGCTTCAGTGGGCTTGGTTTTTAGCATTTTTGTGAAAAATCCGGACCACTGGAATTCGGGTTGTTACAATAACTCCAGTTCCTAGAGTGTGGACTAGAGTATAAACATCAAACATGTGTGATTAACCATCCATCGACTAATTCTGATCCTCGGTGTGCGAGTAAGAGTATAGACAAACGAGTGAATGCGATTCGACCACTCATTCGCCAACTCAAACCTGAATTCGATAGGAAAAGTATAAAATAATCAAAGATAGAATTCGACCATCCACGATCTAACTCCGCTAACCCAAGACTGGGGGCAAGAGTATAAACTACTGAAAGCTGAATACGACAGCTCACTATAGCCCTGGCTTGGTTTTCTTTACGACTCAAGGAAATGACTGCAGGGAGGCCTTAATACAAAACCGATCGAAACGACATATGAAGTTACGGGTTGACTGTCCATTCATTCTTCATCACCCTCCTTTGATCCGTCAGGAGGAGTATGAAACCAGATGAGCATGACTCGAACGCTCCTGAGCTAATTCTATCCCATGGTCCAACAGGAGAACATAAATCAAAATAGACACGACTGACCGTCCATCTACGAATGAATGCGACATGACCGTTCATTCGCTAGCTCTGACCATAACTCGACTAGAACAGTAGTTCAAAATGAACATGGTCGTCCGCATACATATCCTTGCCCTTGATTTGACAGAGGGAGCATCAGTCACAGATTGGATGTGACTTAACCATCCATTCTTTGGTCCTTGCCTAGAGTATGGTGACATCTGCATCAGAAGTGGACATGATTGACCATCCAGTACTCATCTCATGCTCGAAATTTGATGGGGCATTGAAGTCTTCCCCTAGGAAGGAAAAGCCAGAATATAATTCAGAATAGGCGTTACTCATCCTTCCATCAACTAACTCGATCCCACGATTTGAAAGAAAAGAGTGTAAAACCAAAAACAGATGTGACATGCTCGTCCACTTATCAATATTTACCCCTAACTTTAGGGGTACAAGCGAGAATCGAGATGAATGTGAACCAACCATTCATCGATCACTCTAAGTCTTCGAAGCTTAGGTGAGAGTATAAACATGACTAGGACGAGACTCGATGTCTGCATTATATTTATCAACCCGAGACCGGGGGTAGAAATGTGATCATCCAAAAACTGATTGCGATAGCTCAATAATGTAACTCATACATAGTGTTTACAACGACTCGAGGCTATGATCGAAAGGATGCTTAAAGGTAGAATCATCGGATCGATGCTCAGGCTCATGGGCGACTGACTATCATTCCAACCTGAACGACAAGCAACAGTTTATGAGTACATTAAATGGAAAGCACGTTACACGAACACACAAGAAGATTCAAACTCAAAGCAAAAGCCAGCCATGCAGCTACGCAGAACACGAGGCTGAACCCTACTCTACATTTGATTCGAGTGCTTCTAAGCCTAATCTTTAGCCATTGCAGATAATTTCTCAAAGCATCTAGAACCCATCACTATCGGATACATTAGCTCATGACGAGATCTAGAAGTTATACCGAAGCGACTGTCATTACATGCTATCCTGACCGGCTATCATGCCATTGACTATGCAATAGAGAAATGCTCGAACATGGGGATTGACATCAAATCCAACTGTCGTTCTTCGTGTCTACATACACCACCAAAGTGTTGAAGTTACAAGACTTGCCTAGGCAAGGGGCCGACACTGATCCCATCGCGTATGTGACTTTGCAACCCCAATTCAGACATCTTCCATGCTACGTATAGTTTAGTGTGATGTTGAGAGTGTAATACATTTCAATACTATATGCCAGTTATGGCGAAACTCAGGAGTTCAATCGAAGTGACCATCATCGCTGGCCGTTCCAACCAGATTTCACGTCGATGGTTATGCGAAACAGTTACGTTCAAATTCAGGGATCGGCTATCGGCATATAAGAACCTGACGTTCATATTCAATTTCATTTAGGGCATGTGTTACAATCCATACAAGTACAGATATGCTAATCTATTCAAGTCTAAAGTGGTAAACATCTGATTCAAGGCCATATACTAGTTTAAATATGCAAGTCATATATGGCATGTCCAATTGTTCGATTTCAAGTTCACATAGTCTAAGATGTTCATGTCAAACCAAAAACTGCTTAAGTCCCGCTAATATAAGGGTTGGGAACCGATCCCATTGCTTGGGCAAATCCACTTAAGCATATTCAGCCACACAACATAAGGCTAGTATCAAGAAACAACACCACACATACAAATTTAATGTGCTAAGAACTTCTATCAACAGACGATGAAGCAAACAGTATGGTATCGAATGACAGACAATCAAAAGAATAAATGCAGCCAAATTGCACACTGAACATACTATTATGTACACATTTATAACCCAGAATAACTACAACCAGCCACCGATCCCTATACCAATCACCGATCCCCTACACACTATCTGAGCAAGTAAAAAGGGATCGGTGATAAAGGAATGAAGTAAAATGGGGACTGGTTCGTTTAGTTAAATGAGTGAGTAAGAGAGGGATCGGTGGGAAAGTGCGAAAGAAAGTGATCGGATCGCTTTATATATAAAATAAATAGACGCGAACAAAAAACAAAAAGAAAGGATTGACTGCAAGATAAAAGAAGGGGATCAGTCTATTTCTCTTCACCAAACCGTATTTCATTATGAAAAAATATAAATAAGGAATTGCAATCCAATTGCAATTAAACTACAAGGAATTGACGATAACCCATGAGCATATGATCGCATCCGGGAGCCAACGATAGGAACGTGTACATGAACGTGCATGTGTGCAACCTAAAAATTCGATTTCTTAAAAGCGACAGAAATTGAATTATCACCTGGAGTTATTAGAGAAAAGACTCGATCAGATTACCAAAGCCTATTAGCTCAATAGAACCTGGCACATATAATAATTAAGAGATTGGACTCTAGTTTTATATTGACGAATGTCAATCAAGCATCACCGCAAATAGAGAGATATGACTCTTCTGAAAAGACAAGTCAATGAAAGGATAGAGACTGTTCAGAAAATTGAATTGAATTCTTCCCGATGACTCTAACTTGCTTCGATTCAAAGCACATCACGTCCAAATAAAGAGTGATTTTGGGGGCAAATGTTATCCGGCCTTTTGGCCCGGCTATATTCATACTAATTGGACAAGTTAGACTTGACTATCATCAAGACCGGTAGCTCAGAGAGATGTTCGTGGAGTCCAAAGATCAAGCACAGACGATAAAATGAAGCAGCGATAAAGCGAAACCAAGAGATGGACTCTGCAGAACATTCTAAGTATGGAATAACTCTTCCCATAAGCAAGGGATCGGGAACGATCCATCCCCCTACACAATGGATCAGATCACATCAGCTTAGTAGTTTAACTCAATGGAAATCGACTGATATCTCAAAATCCAGAAGTCAACTATGCAAACAACTTTGGGAACATGAAGCTAGCACGAATGGGGGACCCACCAGAGGGATCGTTACATGCCATATGGCCAATAAGAGGGGTCAGGGCCGACCCCTATTCCTTGGGATTTAAGCCTGGCGATCGCTCGTGTGACCTCGTCTACATCTAGAGATTCCACTGGCAATTTTTTAGGAAGATATTCGGCCGTCTCCCCCTATAAATATAGGCTCCATGGTTCATTTTAGGGATCTTTACGCTGATGTTTCTTTCATACTCTAATGTAACCACGGATCATACCCAATCCATCCCATTGTACCCAGCAATTCAAGTGATTAAAAGTGGACGTAAGCTTTAAACGTTGAACCACTATAAATCATTGTGTTCTTGTAATTGCTTATTTTCTATTAGTTAATTGCTTGTTTTCTCTATTTTCATTTAGATTTCTTCATTTATTTCTCTACACAAACTCTATTGGGTGCTTGCGACCAATTTTGGCGCAAATAATTGAATAATATTTCAATTTAAACTGAAACCCTCTTTAAGAAATAAAACTCATTTCTTAAATAAATGAAATCAATTTTCTCAAAAACTGGATTTAATTTCACAAATCACAATTTAGAATTAATTATCCATAAATAAATTTAATTAATTACGTAATTAACAATAGGGTTGTTACATAATGTCATTTTATGCCGTTCTTGTCATGGGAACAGTATAGGGACATCGCCTCTTGTAGCAGGGTTAACTAGAGGCTTTTTTTCAGAAGTCGATCGAGTCATGATAAACAAAGCGGGTGTTAACCCGCCTTTTTTCAAGGCAGTATACAAGCGGATTTAACCCAATAGACTTCACAATTATCGAGTGCAAAGTGATGATTGTGGGGTCCAAAAGTCAACTGCAGATAATAACACGAAGCCAGGATTAAACGTAGTCGGTAGATAAACGATGTAGGGTTCCTGAAATGTGAATTTTGGCTTGAAAATGGAAGGATCGGCATAGGAAGGTTCGGTGTGATATGAGTCGGCATAGGTTGGATTAGCATGATATGGATCGGCATAGGAGGGTTCGACATGGTAAGGGTTCGGCATGGTAAGGATTAGTATAGGAAGGTTCGACATAGCATGGATGGACATAGGAGGAAGGATCGGCTAAATATGGTTCGGCATGATATGGGTCGGTACTTTATGGGTCGATATAGCATTCTAAGCATGAGGGGTCGACAAAGCATGGATCGGCATTGTACACGATGGATGGATCAGTCTTGATAGTACTCTAAGGGGTCGGCATATTGGAGTTTTGTGATAGGGATCGGTATGGCATGCACTATAAAGAGCTGGATCGGCGTAATACCTTAAAGGTTTAGGAATCGGCGAAGTAACCTAAGTGCCAAAGATCGGCATGACTTAGAGGGATCGACATACTTTCATGGATCAGGAGGGTTCATCATACCTTTATGAGGGAGATGGATCGGCATACTTCATGGAGGATGGGTCGGTATGGGACATTGAGAGGACTTGGATCGGCGTAGCGACATGGAAAGGAAGGGATCGACATGAAGAACTCACCGAAAGCGATTGGCATTGATTTGGATGGAGGAATAAAGATCGGTATGACTATGCCGATCATTATGGTGGGCCCATGGAGGTGAGAAGACCTTGTAGCCAAAGTTTCACCTATAAATACAACAGGCTTGGCTTTGAAAAAAGGACCTTCATTCTGCTTCTCTTCATCTTCTACCTAGGGGATACTCTGCCATTTTTATTCTGAATTTTGGATTGTAACTGTAATCAAATTTCAGTATAATAAAAAGGATTGTTCTGGAGTGGACGTAGGATGGAGTTATCCGAACCACTATAAATCTTGTCTCTTTTACTTGCTTTTGTTTTAATTTGATTATTCTTCATATTATATTCTCTACATCATATACTATTTGTGATCTATGACTAGATATTGGTGTTTTCACGTATAATTGGGTGTTTGTGGTCAATTTTAATGCCAACATTTTGGTGCTTTCACCGAGAAAGCTTGCGCTGGTGGATTTGGAAGTTAGGATCTTGAATTTGAGAGCTTGGGAACTTGGATTTAGGAAGCAATGGCTAGGAAATCGACAAGGAGACAAAGAATAGAGAGGATCCATCATGAAGGGAGTCAGGAGGCTTCCTCAAGGGCTAATCAAACATCGATCTTCATTACCAGGGACGAGATGGAAACGATGATGGATGCTATGTAGGAAAGGATGTTGAAGAGACATGAGGAAATGATGTAGAACCTACTTCGATAGATTGGACAAGCTGGAGTGCAAAACCAAGGGAATGGAGTAACAGGAAATACTGGAAATATGGATCATGGAGTTGGAGCAGTGGGTGCTGAGGAAGTCCAGAATCAGATACAAGGAAACAAGGCAAACAGAATGCGGGATAGAGTGGAGCTACTGGGAGCAGCCCCTGACCAACCAGGAACGATCGGCCATACCATAGCCGATCGTTATAGAATGATCGGTATCGATCGTTCCACGCTCGTAGGCATGCCCCCGGTCATAATGATTCCACTCCAAGCAGGATACTAGGTGGTGTTGTAGAGTTTGGCATTGATCAGGATATGGGTGCTCGTCCAGAAGAGCAGATTTCAGGATTCCCTCACGGACTCGGGGGGCAGGTTGGAGACAACAGACAAAGACTGCCACTTGATGACAATGATATGTTGACGGAAATGATCAAACGGGCCATGAGAGGAGGATTGGTAAGTAGAGATTTGGAAGATGTGAATAGGAGCCCCTTCGCTCCTACGATTAGGCAAGCCAAGAATCCATCGGAATTCAAACTACCAACGCTGGTTACATATAATGGAAGAATGGATCCCGCTGTTCATCTAACGAGGTACATGAGGCACATGGAAGTACTGGGGGCATCGGAGAAGGCCATGGCATGGTGCTTCCCTTTGTATTTGATGGATATAGCTATGATATAGTTCAGACGGTTGGAAAGCGGCTTTATTGGCACATGGACAGAATTAATCGAAGGGTTTATGAGGCAGTTTAGAGTTCACATCTCGAGACCCAAAAATTTGATGAGTTTGGCGACACTAAAATAAAGGATCGGAGAATCCCTGAGAAGTTTTCTAACATGGTTTAATGCTGCGGCAGCATTGGTGGATCGTCCGGATCCGTCTATGGTTTTAATGGCGGCTGTATTTGGAATTGCTGATGGCACGGAGTTCAAGGATTCACTAGCATGAGATCCACCTATGGATATGGGGGAGTTTTACCATAAAGCAGAGAGGTTCTTACGACAAGAAGACGCATGAGCTAACAAAGCGGAGGTGAATGATGTGCAAAGTGAAGGATCATCAAGAGATGTAAACAAGAATGATAAAGGCAAGCAGAAAATAAATGATGGCAGTAATATGTCGAAAAGGCAATGAAGAGAACCAAAATTCTCCTCTTACACGGATTTGACCGAACCTTTGGAAAGGATTTATTTGGATACTCGAGGATGCCTTCAGTATCGAAGGCCGGGCAAAAAGGGAACCCTCCGAACGTGAGCGGGCATCAAGAAAGCATTGCCTATTCCATGAGCTGGATGGGCACAATACAAATAACTGTAGGCTTTTGAAGGATATCATTGATGAACATGCGAGGAATGGTTAGCTACAACAATACATAAGGACTCGGGCTGCGGTAATGGAACATGAGCAGCCACCGTCCGCCTCGAATGAAAATGGCACTAGATCAAGGCATCGTCGTTAGCTTATCATTAATTGATTGGATTTATGGTATGGAATAAGTAATAAACCCCATAGTGAAACTGCTAAGTCACTTACACATGTACGGGGTCGAGGACGGTCCCAAGGCATGCTCTGAGATGACGATAAACCGTGATGCTCAGGTTTATGAAATTTTGTTTTTTCAGTTTACTACGAACTCTGGTTTTTCTGATACTATGGCTATTCAGTTTTTTGGTTGTATGGACTTTTGTTTTGTATTTTGCCTAGTGGACTTTGGAATGATTAAATCTGGATTAATGTAATAAAAAGCACAGGTTGAGGTTATGGCCCCGACCGGAGAGATGGGGCAACAACCGCAAGTTACGAGTCCCTTTGCCTTTGAGAGCGACAGGATGGACTTGAATACGGGTAAGTCCTTGACTGGGAATCGAGGCCGGGGTAGGATACACCACGGATTAAGTCCTCGATCGGAGAGTCGAGGCCGAAGAATAGAACCCAACAAATCGTCGGGTATGGACTATGCCTGGCAAGGGGTAGGCCACTTTGTCGGAGAGCGACATGATCGGCCTACTCAAGTCATCGAGTATGGATTGTGCTCGGCAAGGACCCGGAGCGGTCCCGAATTTGGATTAAATGACCCGAAGAGGTCTAAGGATTTAGATATGGACAAAGAGCGGTCCCGGATTTGGACAAAATGACCCGAAGAGGTCCATGGATTTGGATATGGACCTAGAGTGGTCCGATTTGGATAAAGCGTCCAGAGAGATCGTGGATTTAGTTAATTGATTTGGGATGGATTCAGAGTTGGATATCGACTCGGAACAATCATGGATTTTGCTAATGATCCGGAGAGATTAGGGAATCGGATTGGCAACGGATTGGATTCCAGATTGGATAATATGGTAATCAAAGGATTATGGACTTTGGATTTTCGATTTATGGCAATACAAAACACGCCTTCCTATCGCAAGGCATGTTTTGGGGGGTAAAGTGTTAACCCGCCTTTTGACATGGCAATATATAGGTGGATTTAACCTAACAGACTTCATAATTATTGAGTGCAAAGTGATGATTGTGGGGTCCGGAAGTCAACTACAAAAATAACACAAAGCAAGGATTAAACGTAGTCGGTAGATAAATGATGCAGGGTGCTTGAAATATGATTTTTGGCTTGAAAATGGAAGGATCGGCACAGGAGGGTTCGACGTGATATGAGTCGACATAGGTTGGATTAGCATAATATGGATCGACATAGTGAGGGATCGGCATAAGGAGGATTAGTATAGGAAGGTTCGGTATAGCATGGATTAGTATAGGAGGAAGGATCGGCTAAATATGGTTCGTCATGATATGGGTCGACACTCTATTGATCAGCATAACATTCTAAGCATGAGGGGTTGGCAAAGCATGGATCGACATTGTACACGATGGATGGATCGGCCTTGATAGTACTCTAAGGGGTTAGCATATTGGAGTTTTGTGATAGGGATCGGTATGGCATGCACTGGAAAGAGTTGGATCGGCGTAATACCTTAAAGCTTTAGGGATCAGCGAAGTAATCTAAGTGCCAAGGATCGGCATGACTTAGAGGGACCGTCATAATTTCATGGATTAGGAGGGTTCAGCATATCTTCATGGGGGAGATGGATCAGCATATATTGTGGAGGATGGGTCGGTATGGGACATTGAGAGGAGTTGGATCGGCATAGCGACATGGAAAAGAAGGGATTGGCATGAAGGACTCACCGGAAGCGATCGGCATTAATTTGGATGGAGGAATAATGATCGATATGACTATGTCAATCATTATTTATTGAAGAATCGGGCTTGCCGATCGTTATGGTGGGCCCATGTAGGTGAGAAGACCCTGTAGTCGAAGTTTCACTTATAAATACAGCAGGCTTGGCTTCGAAAAAAGGACCTTCATTCTTCTTCTCTTCATCTTCTACCTAGAGGATACTCTGCAATTTTTATTTTGGAATTTTGGATTGTAACTGTAATCAAATTTTAGTATAATAAAAAGGATTGTTCTGGAGTGGACGTAAGCCGGAGTTAGCCGAACCACTATAAATCTTATCTCTTTTACTTACTTTTGTTTTAATTTGATTATTCTTCATATTATATTCTCTACATCATATACTATATGTGACATGTGATTGGATATTGGTGTTTTCACATATTTTGGGTGTTGGTGGTTAATTTTGATGCCAACAGCGGGCAAAAAGGCTAATTGAGTAGGAAAGTGGCAAATAGTCGAAGACACTGAATGGACACTTGAGCGCTTAAGGTATCCAAGAGGTGAAGTTATCTTGTTGTGACTTGGTTGCTTAATGGCAGGATGGGGAGGCACTGTCCCCGAGGCTTTAAGCTCTTTATTGACTATAAGGATTTGGCAAGCAAGAACTTAGGTTCTAGGGAAGAAGGGTGACAGATCTTTGTAAGTTGGGATGTTGAAGGCAGACGTGCTATTGGTGTAATGACTTGCCTTTTCGACCTTTAAAATCAACGCTAATACATCCATGGTATTCGTGTGCCAAGCACCTGAGTGTTAGAAATACATAACGTTTGGGTAAAGAAAAAGAACGATAAAGAGGAGGAAAAAAACATTAGAATCACATATGCGGAATGATAACATATAATATCAAAAGATAATACACAGAGCCACTCTAATATACATAACATCTCAGAGTTACTAATCAGAGTACTATTATCAGCTTGGACAGTTATAATAGCCTCTAGTTACAATTGCTGATATATCTACATAAGTAATGCAGCAGAAATAAGAATACTATGGTAGGAAAACATCTAGCTCCTCTCCAAGAGCTCAATGAACATCAAAAAAAACCTACCTTTCTTAAACTGCTCGTAAGAGCACACAAGGAATTTAAGGAAAACAAAAGCCATATGTCAGACATAAGTCTGGTGTGAGAAACTCAAGAAATATGTGTACAACATATAACAACAATTTTTGAGACCATCGTAATAGTTATCCCCTCAAAACAACCAACCATCTAATAAGTACATATTGCGATATAATAGATAGTGTCTAAGGTAAAGAATATAAATCAGAAAATAGCTGTGATGCTTACATTGGTCACATCCTAACATTTTAGAGTACAATCAAAAGTGCTAAGGCGCGTTCGCATAATGGATTTTCCATGGAGACCTCCCAATAAAACTCGTAAGTAAACTATGACTGATCTCCTATGATAAGGATTAGAAGATACCTTTCGGGCATCGTATCTCTCTTGATAAATTATATCATAAGGTAAACACAACTGGCCCAACATCCGAAAATTTTTGTAAACAACATGAACCAAGTATCAACATCTCCCCATGCGCAACATGTTGAAAGTATACTCTAGATATGGAGTTGATATAACCCCTAGGGTTAGCTAAACTCGGGATCGCGCAACCTACTCTGTATTTAGTCATATACCGATGATGAAGTCAATTTCAACATCTCTATACATGCCGTCGTCACTCGAACAGAGCACGAATCCCCAGGTGGATTCTAGCATCATGAACGGATATACTTCCAAGAGACAGATTACATATTTCAGTCTTGAAGTGGTATTCGATAAGTAAAACATTTACCGATCCTGGTCTCTTCAAGACTGAATCAACGAATTTGGTCATATTCAACAATAATAAGAACGATCGCATATGGAAACTAAGTCTCATATACTTATCACATTTCCAACTATCTCAACCTCCACTATCTCTCGGCCAAGTGTGAAGCCCGATCGGTTAGAGCACTATTGCTTCTACACCCTGTTTAAATCATCATTCTTAACTCCCAAAGATAGAAACAAGTCTACTTTGTCGACTTTTGTGCAAAGTACACGACTAAATACATTCCATAAACAAGTAAACACACAAAGCACGATCAAGTCACATAAACGAATTTAATCCCCTTTTTATTTAATTAATATTTCATTACTTAAAACCACTTTTATTAATAAAACTCCTTTTATTAATTAAAACTTCCTTTTATTAATTAATATTCCTTTATTAATTAAAGCATCATATATTTAATTAATATTCCTTTATTAATTAAAACTTCCTTTTAGTAAATATTTCTTTATTAATTAAAATTCCCATACTCCATTCTTTAATTAAACACTTTTTCCTTTGATTGAAACTTCTTTTAATTAAACATCTTTTATTAATTAAACACCTTTATTTAATTAAACTCATTTATTAATTAAACTCCTTTATTAATTAAACTTATTTATTAAATAAGCATATTTATTAATTAAACTCCTTTTATTAATTAAAACTTAACTTATTTAAACTTGTATATAGATTTAATTTCCCTTTATAAAAGATATATACTTGTATTTTACTATTCATATATTTTACTATTCATATATTTACTATTCATTTATACTCTTTCTATATTTCAAAAGTATTCACATACCTATCTCAAATGGAATAAGTATATTCACAAATCATTTACAAGATTTACGTGCTTTAAAATATAATCAAAGAGGTTAAAAACAAATGTTACTCAAATATTACTATAAACCCCTTATCTTTTATAAATTAAACATATAACTTTTCTACCTTTATTCCAAAAGTTTCCATGCTTGTTATTATCTTTAAAATTCCATTATTAAAAATCTAATTATAGTTATAATATTTTCTCACTTTAAAATATAATTCAAGGGTTTAAAACCAAATGTTACTAAAACATTGTTTACGATAAACCTAAATCATTTCCACTTAATCATTATCTTTAAAACTCTCTTTAAAGATCTACTTACTTTTACAAGGGTTTAAGACAAGAGTTACTTAAACGTTGTCACAACAACCCAAAACTGTTCACTTATAATTATCTTTAAAATATTCATTATTAATTACCTAATTATAATCCTAATTATATTTCTAAATACAATCTTAATTTTAACCTTGCACTAATTTAACAAGTTAATATACATTTACTTGACTTTACAAAACCATTTATTTTAACTAAAGTGTTACAATCCAAATCTTTTGTTATTTATCTATAAAAGATTTAACTTGTTTTTCCTAACTTATATATTTACTAAAAACCTTGTTAAAATGATATATATATATATATATATCAGTGCATGTGTGTGAATGTATGCGTGTATGTATACTAATTTATTTATAAGATAAAATATTTAATAAAAAACAATTTAAAAGGATATTATATTACACAAACATCTATTTATTTTAATAAATATTTAACTAATTTTCCATAAACTATATATATTTAAAAATACTTATACTATGGTTTAAAACATTTATATATTAAATATTATTTAAAATACTTATTTTATTATTTATGTAAAAGCCGTAAAAACATGTTTTATAATTTAAAACCCTTTAGAAATTCATAAATAATTATTAAAAACATATTTAAACCTTGATATTGGTCCAATAATAAATACCCTTATAGTACTTATTAAAAATACGAAGAAGCTTTAGGACGTCTTTCAAAGTTAACTTAAAATTCGCCGAACACAAGGCATTTTTAAAGTGCATCCATCGCGACCTTTTTGCTACCAACTACCACAACATTGTTTCATAATTTTATAACTTTTCAAACCAATTCATCTATGTCAAACACACCAAAACATGAGTAGTGAACAAGCAAATGTATTTTTCCTAATATAATCACAATTTAACCAATTTAACATATGTCAAATACAAGAGATTTCAAAGTGCGTTTATAGCGACTATTTCGCTTCAACCATTCAAAATACACTATCAAACATGTAAACAACAAGTCTCGGCCACATCACTTATTTTAGAAGATTTAAAAGAGAGATTATACTACATACGTTACTTGCTTTCAAAAGCAAGGAGGGGTCCAAAAGTAAAAACTTGCGTTGTTATATAATTTAATTTATATTTTAACAACAACCAATATACACACAATATTGTACAAATTAAACAGTGAGTTAACTCACCCAAGTCCAAGTCTAACCAAGAAGTAGACAATTCTGATACGAGTGCATTAGCGAATACGACGTCTCGATTAGACCTTGTATGCAAAAGATGCTGATTTTGTAAGAATTTAGATTATATAATTTAATTAATTGTATAATTAACTTTACTAATTACCTATCCCACTTCTTAATCCATCTTCCCCAACTCCTCACTACCTTGCACATGCACAATCCTATGCATACCACAACAACCTCTTTGCTCCTAACACAGTCCCTAGTCAACAGAATCACGAGCCGCCACCTCCGACGAACTCCACTATGCGCGAGCTGCGCATCCTACCAAACCAAGCCAAGCCCGGCTCCTTCTATAAAGTCGCGACCTGATGCTCCCAAAAATGACAAAGGAAATGTCGCATTTCACCATGTATAGCCTAACCATTCCAAACCGCTCCCATCCACTTGCCTTCGAACGAGAAGCCCAACACTGCTATTGCCTTGGCCAATCGCTGCCTCAATCGTCGGAAAAAAGCAACCCAAGTTGTCGACCATAATAATGTGAAAACCTCAACCACTGTCGCACCCAACATTGGCACCACAGATTTGAAGTATCGAGGCCTGTAGTTCCCGAAACAATTCCGGGAAGGAAGCAGCTATTGTTTTCTTCGTTTACAGTTAATAAAAAAAGAAGAGAGACAGAGGAGGTCTGAGAGATAAATGGGTAGAGGGAGGGTTATTTATAATAGTTTATATAATAAAATATATTTTATTTTTAATTTCTCTTTTAAATTGTAATACGTTTCGATATCTTACGATCACACAATACTCCCGATTTCCATGAAACTTGTCAGTGTACATTGTCTTATTATTCCCGTCCCAATAGCACTAGTTTCTTCAAAATCTAAAACAGTGCCACAGGATGATAATTTCACACGTTTCGAGACCGTTTATCAATAAAATAATTTTCGTTCACATCATCGAAAATATTTATTCGAATAATTTATTTTTGTAAATCAATTTCAAAACAAATTTCTTATCATTAGTTATTATTAAAAAAATGGGTTACCGAGGTTATTAAATCAATTTTTTCACATTAAATTCAAGATTCAAATACTTAAATAATTCAGATATTTAAATACAAAGCACCTGAAATTCCAAGTCGTTACAATTGGTCGAGAAATGATGTCAGCTAACTTGGCTTACGTAAGCCTATGTTGGTTGGCTTTAAACTAATGGGCCCGTTTAGGCTATTATGAGAAAATTAAGCAACATTTTGCCATCTAACTTCGCTTCTATAGGCAGAGGCAGAGGCAAAGTTGTCTTATTCATAATTAATGTGAATGACACATGTCTAGCATACGTTAGCAGGACCATTTCATCACTTAAGAAGTTTTTAGAGATGTGACATTTGATACGATGCCACACTCAATTGAAATTCAATAGCCCGGATTGTTTCCAGCTCATTCCATCAGTTGCCAAGATCGAAGACCCAAATCTATAAAATGAAGGTAATTTTCTTCTTCTACTTTACTAAGCATCCGTATTCAAAACCACCATTGGAGATTCTCGAGGTTTTTTGCATTAATAATTTATTCAACTTCTTCTTCCAACATCAACCTCTGACAAGAGTAAGTGCTCTTCCTCTTTTACCTTCTCAGTTCCACTTTGCATATTTTTGGTGAAGCTTTCTGGTCAAAAATGAGTTTTTTTACATGTCTTTCTCTCTCTCTCTTTTATTCTTGCTTTTCTACCATGTTAGTATCTAGGCTATGGTTAGTCAAAATTGGGATGTTATTTAGTTGATGTCGATGGGCCAATATTGCTTGCTAAGGAACCGAGTCATGCGAAAGCGGGTAAAATAGGTAGATTTCAAAAAAATCCTATCTTGAATCTATTGGGCCAATGAAATCTAATGGGTTATTAGATCCAATCTAATATATTTTAATAAAAACCTTTATCTTTATTTAATTTGTTTTAAAGACATTTTTAATTAGGTGTTAGTTTATAAGGGTATCAAATACACTTGATTATCTAAAGTGCACGTGCTACAGATAAGAAGTGTACGTAGTTAATGTGACCATATGTAGGTGTTGGATTTACATCGCAGTGGACCTATTTCCCCTTTACATATGCTTTTATTATCCAAAGATTTGAATTAAATATATACATAATAAAAGATGCGTAATTGTATGTAATATATATGTATATATTGAAATTATATTTGGTAATTTCTCGTAATGTGGGTAAGTACATACCTGTTCATATGGATATCTCTTTCATTGAAGACGCCATGGTTCCTCCTTCTCCAGTTATTGCTGCTGGAGTTGACATATGGAAAGATTATGTGGTCGGGTTTTTCTTAGACAAGCCCTTGTCTTATTCCTACGTAATCGAGTTCCTCAAACGCAGATGGCGCTTAAGAGGTAATGTTAAAGTTAAATCAAATGGTTCAATATTCCTATTTCTCCTATCAAATGCATCTGACAAGGATAAAATAATCATAACTGACGCTATTGTCATGAAAAATAAATTGTTCTTATTGAAACAGTGGGATCCTATGATAAGTAATGTATGTGGATCTGGTAAATATGTACCAATTTGGGTACAACTCTAGAATATACCAATATATTTATGGTCACCATTGGATATCAACTGGTTGGCTAATAGATTGGGAAAACTTGTTTGTTTATATGAAGCAACCGAATCAGTACTACGAATACAGCATGCCAAATGTCTAATTGAAATATCACCAAACCAAGAATTGGTTGAATCCTTCCCTATTCTGAATTCTGATGTCACAGAGCAAATGATAAAAGTATCATATCTTTGGAATCCAGATATATGCATATACTATAATGTTTTTGGGCATAAAAGCATTTTGTGCCTGCAAAAGCCAGAGAAAATGCGAGTAAATAAAAGTGGGAATGTTGTGATGCAAGATGATCAGATAGGAGTTGAAGAGGAGAAGCAAAATAACAGAACATACCAAGATGTGAATAAAAACAAGGTGTGGAAAAAGATAATGAAAGGAAAAAGAAATTTAAATGCAGAGCAAAACTCTACTACATCTGATGTGCACACAAAACATGACAGTCATATGAATGCAAGCACTGATAACAACACAACTGAGAAGATGAAGGAAAAAGAAAACATACAAAATGTTAATATAACCGATAATGTCAATGCTTATGTGCATGTGGTTTAGATGAGAAACAAGTATTCAGTACTTGATTTGGTGGAGGATGGTGAATATATTGAGAATGTAGACAAAGAAATCAATGAAGCAGATATGGATGTTGAAGCAGTACAAATAAATGATAAAGTAAATGATACCGAATCAAATATGCAAGAAATATCAAGAATAAACCCTTCAGTTGGAATAACAAATAGAAACATGGGCATGATAGCAAGTGAAAAAGTGAACAAGTCTGAAGCATCAAAGAATAAACCTAGAAATAACATGCAACCTATATTTGAAAGTAAACAAGCAAATGAAAATGCATTGCCTGAACAAACGATATCAGCAAATGCTAACAGCAAAAACTCTAATGATGCACATTACAGGCACAGTTTGACCCAAAGCACCATCCCCTCCATCCAATCTGATTATGTACATGTTCTGATCAAAACAATACCAAACCTAATGCCTGTAGCTTCCTCCTGCAGCCTGCCCCCTTTGCTACCTACTCCAACAGCACACCAAAATCTATGCCTTTCTCCAGAACATGCACACATGCACATGATGTCACGACAATCTAACCATATTTGTACCCTTCCATCTTACATGATGAGCATTAGTAACAATAATATCTTCTCCCCTATTGATAGTTCCACCATTACAGCTCCCTATCAACCTTCTTCTGATAGCCTAGATCATCCCATAATTCTTACCTCCTCTCCAACCACCTTCCCCTCCTCTTCTAAAAAATCCAAAAAGAATCATCATTCAAACAAAAGAAACCATCTTTCTTGAATGCAAATACAAAGGAAAACAAAAGAAAAAAGTCATTAAAAACTATGAAGAATAGCCAACTACAAACTCCTCTCTTTCACCCATTGAATCTGGATCTGAATCAGATTCATCTAAGAAGCAGTACCCAGAGAATACCCCTTCTTCTAATATCAGAAGAACAAGAAGGTTGAACAAAAAACCTTCCAAGTATAATCAATGATTAACAAGTTAGTAGCATGGAATATAAGAGGTGCCCACAAACATGCAAAACTTGATCAAATAAAAACTCTGATCCACCAACATTGCCTATCCTTAATCTCTATTTCTTAAACCAAACTTGATTCTAAACTTACTTCTCAAGCCGCCAAATACATAAACTCATACAGGAAACACATATCAAATCTATCGCATGCCCTTATGGCAGATTGCTTATCATATCTAATCTTTCAGTTTTTACTTTAACACCCATCCTTACTGACAGTCAATTCATTCACACTCATGCAATACACCATCCTATTGATACATCAATGTACTTCACTTTCATTTATGCCAATAATTCCCCTCTTATCCGAAATAAATTGCATGAGTACACACCTCATCTCAGTCAGTCTACTCACCCTAGGATCCTGATTGGAGATTTCAATTGCTCCTTCCTCTCTAAGCATAAATTTGGTGGCAATCATTTATCCTTGTCTGGCCTAACTCCTTTAAACAAAACTATCTATAATGCATCCATGATTGAAATACCTTACTCTAGCTCAAAATTCACATGGTCAAACAAAAGTCACCATAGTCCTCGTACCCTCTCCAAAATTGATCATGGTTTTATGAACTATAGAACCCTCTTACTTTGGCCAACCATTAATATTCACATCCAATGCCTCTACAATCTGATCACTGCCCCCCTTATCCTGAGTATTGGTTCAGCTGCTATACATAAACAGGTAAATTTTAAATTTTAAGATGAATGGATACAAAATAACAATATAATGTAGGTAGTCAGTGAAGCGTGGAAAATCCCTACATATGGAAATCCTATGCTTTGTTTGCAAAACAAACTGACACTAAAGCAGCACTAAAAACATGGGCAAGAGACATATATGGACAAGGCAACAAATTGTCATCTGACATAGCAGCTCAGCTTGAACAAGTTCAACAAATGATCCTAGATTTGAACACTGATCCTGCCTTAAACCAGAAAGAAATTGATTTATCCTCTTAACTTGAATAAGCCTATGATATTGAAGCTAAAACGGTGATGCAAAAAAACAGGCAAATCTGGTCTACATATGGAGATAGGAACTCTAAACAATTTCATGCTTCCTTAAAAATTAGACAAGCTAAATCAACTATTCATCAGATATTTGATATGCATGGTGTATCTCAATCAACTCCTACTCAGATTGATGCTGCTTTCTTAGAATACTATACTACATTACTTGGTGGCCCTTCCCTGTCTTCAGACAACTCCTTTATCAACAACCTTACAATCCCAGAGTTATCAAGTAAACTGCAATCTGCTTTGATAAATCCTATTACTGATGAGGACATAAAGAATTCTATCTTTATAATGAGAAAGTCAACCTCCCCTGGCCCTGATGGATTCACAGTCACCTTCTACACACACTGTTGGGAATTAATATCAACTGATGTATACAAGGCTGTACACAAATTCTTCAACAAAAGCAAAATACTATCCTCTATCAACTCTACAAATCTTGCCCTTATTCCCAAAAATTCTAACCCCTCTGATGTCACACAATATAGACCTATAGCATGTTGCAATGTCATATACAAGTCTATATCAAGAATCCTGGCCATAAGGCTCAAAACCGTTCTGCAAACTCTTATATCTTCCAACCAAACATCCTTCCTACCTAATAGAAGTATCCTGGATAACGTCCTTCTGACACATGAACTACTGAATGGATACTCCTCTCCACACAAATCTCATAGGGCAATGATGAAAATA
Organism: Allium fistulosum; assembly: GCA_030737815.1. Lineage (NCBI taxonomy): Eukaryota > Viridiplantae > Streptophyta > Magnoliopsida > Asparagales > Amaryllidaceae > Allium > Allium fistulosum. The sequence goes on from CM060901.1 coordinate 1,513,183,883, forward strand.
GACATAAAGAAGGCATTTGATATTGTCAACTGGACAACCATTATGACCTTACTTGATAGGATGAAGTTCCCTCCTAAATTCAAAAACTGGATATACAAATGCATTTCTACTATGAGATACACATTAGTCTACAATGCACATACTGTTGGGTATTTTAAAGGTAATAATGGATTGAGACAAAGAGATCCCATCTCTGCATACTTGTTTATTATAATAATGGAAACCTTCACTCTTGCTATACAAAAGCAGGTAGAACTAAAAAACTTTGTCCTTCATCCAAAATGCAGAAACCCCATGGTGACCACTCCGGCCTTTGCTGATGACCTGCTAATGTTTACCAAACCTATAACTTTTTCCTTACAAACTATTATGCAAACCCTAGCCTCATTCTATGAGTTCTCTAGTCTACAAACAAACTCATAGAAATCTTATATATATATATATTAATGGCTTGCCAAATCACCAAATATCTGACTGCTTGAGCATCACCAAAATCATTCCTCTAGACACTGACATGGCTTACCTTGGTATTCCTCTAGCAACAAAAAGAATTACAGTAGCTCAATGTATCCTGCTATATGAAAAAATAACTGCTGTAATGAATAGATGGGAAAATCGCCACATATCTCCGCCAGGGAGGCTAGTGATAATCAATGCAGTCATCCTATCAATGACAGTATATTAGAGTATAACCTTTCTATAGCCAACTAAACTTCTTGCCATGATCAGATTTGCCATCATAAGATTTCTGTAGTCAGGAACAGTACACACTAGAAAACTGCCACTAATTGCATTCAGCAAACTTGAAATCCCTAAAGGCAAAGGTGGGTTAGGAATAAAAAATATAAAGAATTGGAATGTTGCAGCCTTGTCTAAGCACTTCCAGAACCTAGTAACCAGATCAGATACACTATGGGTAAAATGGAGCATAAAACACAACTTAAAGGATGAAGAAATATGGTTAGTTGAACCTAAACAAGCTCAGAGCTGGGTGTGGAAAACAATGATTAAAATTCGTGATATATTGCTTCCACACACACAGCTAAGCCTATCCTCTGTCAGCTTGTCAAAATTCTGGACAACTCCATGGATAAGGAAAGGCATAATACTATAGAAAGCCCTCTCATACGACAATATACGTCAAACTGGAATTTCTTTATATGCCAAAGCCACTAGCTACATATTAAATGGAAGAATATCCCTGCCTCACACCAGTAATTCAACTGTTAATGCCCTGTGGGAATCCATTCATGATACACCATACAACTACATTCAACATGAAGACTATAAATGGACAGATGAACTCAAAGAACACTCAACTCATATAGTATACTCTATGCTAGCGGGAGAGAAGAATATGAGCTACTTCAAATGGTATAAGAGAATATGGAACAATTATAAAGAAGAAAATCTAAACTTCATGCTCTGGAAGGTGATTAGAAATGCACTGCACACGCGAGGTAACCTTGCTCTTAAAGGCTTATCTGTATCTACCACCTGCGTATTTTTCTCTTCTGCGGTAGAGGATATACATCATCTATTATTCAGATGCTCCTATAGTCATTTTATATGGTCCAAAATAAAGAACAGAGGAGGACATGGCAGTGCTCTAAGAAATAGCAAGACTGAATGGATGAACATTTACAGTGCAACAAGGTGGAAGCAACAATCGATATATGAAATATTAATCATGCTCAAAGTAATGGTTACAGTGATATGGAAGGAAAGAAATAGCAGTATATTTGAACAAAAGATCAAGAATCGTATGCAGATATATTTAGAGTTTTGTAGGCATATACATGCAATGATCACTATGTCTACTTTCCCATTTGATGCAAATGCTCTGGTTAGATCGAACTTGGCCTGCATTGCATTGATTATTCCCCCTCCCCCTCCCTTCTTATTTCTCCTTCCTGATTCTTTCCTTTAACCCCTTATTTCTTTCTGTATCTCCGTTTCCCATTTATATTGTAAGTTTGCTTATTGATATAAATAAATGGTAGGGGCCATTCAACCCCGCTGGCTTTGCCAAAAAAAATTATATTTGGTAATTTTATATGATTTGAATGGATTAGTTTCAATTAAGGAAGAATTTCATATTAAACATTAATGTTTTACCCAAAATCATCTCATTAATTTGAATTAATGCAACATACACATATATGTTTCTACATATATGAATATTTGCAAGTAAATTTTTAGACTTAAAATAACTTATGTGTAAAGATTATAATTTATAATATAAGTATAGATATATGTGAATTTAAAATTAACCATTTATATTAAACTTTCAATTTAAAAAGGAAACGAAAGATATAGGATTTTCACAAAACTTTAAATTTAGAAAGGAAATAGAAGGTTTTGGATACACAAAGCCATGAATTTTAGATTGAAAAATATTTATTCTTATGAAAACAATATCCAAAATAATTATACTCAAAACATCAACTATATAACATGATCAATTTCAGTGTAAATTCAAATAATTGATATATAAAGTTAATGCAAATATTGTAAAATTATAAAATATTTTTTCTATCAAAATTATTTTTTTTGTCAAAAAATTTCCAAAACAAAAGGGAATTGGACCACTAAGGCACATGTAAATTAGTGATAAGAACATTCAAATTTAAATAACATAGTGAACAATAAATTCTCAAAGGAGATAGATAATCCAAAGTACATAAATTATGATGAACATATAGTGAATGAAGATAAAGAACAAAAGTGGATCTAAGTCAAATCAATATAATAAACATACTATTAATTGAAATGAAAAGGAGATTTGAATTACATGTTGCAAGACTAATTAAAAGATGAGATGATCATATAGAGTCCAAGCATATAAACAAGAGAAACACATAAACAAATTAAATCAGAGTAGTACCTTCAATGTTGTCAAAAGTTGCACCTTGTATGAAGAATTGATGCTTATATATTTCATTAAATCAGCCTTCAGAAGTTGCAACTATCTGAAACACCACCTTTATATTTGTTTATTTGATTTTATTTTAATTAGTTCTAGGAATTTTTCCACCCATGAAGACATGGTTTTTCGACGATGAGGAAGAAATACATGAGAGGTAGAAAAAAGAATTGTCAGAATAATAATAATAATAATGAAATGAATGAAAGAAGATTTTGTTTTAAGAGAAATGTTGAAACCTTTCAATTCCCTTCTTCAAAGCATTCCCTATTTAATTCATTACTAAATCTCATCAAATGCCCTCTCCTCTTCATATTTTAGGTAGAAAATAAAATCACAGAGGAAAAAGGAGAAAATCATTTCATAAATCAGATTTAAGTGAGTCACGGAGAAGATTAAAGGATGGAGATTTATTTCCTTCTTTTAAATGCTCCTTTGTATTTTCAAATCACATTTGAAACCTCTCCCTTTTCATCAGGCATGGACAGCCCTAAAAGAGGCATGTGTGGCCAATTTTTTTCCAAAACCACTTTGCAATTAATTTATTTGAATCAAATTTGAATATTCTATCAATATCATAAATCGATACGCCTATTTATAACTTTTATATACGCACTTTATTAAGTACTAATGGTATTCAAATAAATCAAGTAAAATTTAATAATTAATATATCATAAATATTTCATAAAAATTAATAAATTTGCAACAATTATAAATTGATTACATCAAGTGGTATTTTGGAGTATTCATCGTTACGGTTATGCGAAGGTGTAAATTCAATCAGCGATTACTATCGAATAATTCGAATATTAACATTCACACGTCACCTTAGTTAGTGGTGTGACATTTTAGCTAAATTTATCGCTTACATATCGTTTTGGTAAAATCCAATTTTACTTATTATAAGCAATTACTAGTAGTAACAGATATTTACACAATTTTCTTCTTCAATACTATATCACATTAGGACTTATGGAATTTGGTTTTGGTCAAAATTTCAGTATCGCTGTAACATCCCAAATTTTTGATAAAATTATTCAAGAGATTTAATTAGATAAATTAAATAGAATAATGATGATAAGGGGACTGAGATTTGAATAAAATTATAAGAAGGTCATGCTTAATTTACCTTAAATGGGCTTAAAATGGCTTTTAAATTATTAATTAAAACATGGGCATATTAGTAAATATAGCCACACCTTATTCTTCACGGCCATACACTTTTATTTGCCCATTCATGTTCATTTCTCAAAACTCAAAAACGCAAATTTAACCTAAGGAGAGTCGGCCATTAGCAAGGAAGAAGAGGAAGAGAAATTCAATCAAGCTAAGGAATTAAAGCTAGGGGATTAATTTCAAATCAAATCTCAAAGCTCTTATCATATTGAGGTGAATAATAATTCATTCCATCTCTATTTTGTTTTTATGATCATATGTTTTCGGATTGAAGATTAAATTCATTTTTATGATGTTTTGGACGATGATATGCTTGAATTATTATATGTTTGATTTAAACCAATTCATTTACATATGAATTTGCACGGTATTAGGGAAAAACCGATTGTTATTGAATTTAGAATGCCATGGAAAAATTATATGTTAGGTAAAACATGATTTTAGAGATGAGTTTCAATTTTCATAATTTTCCAAGTTATGGAAAATTTATTATGAATTTCAAAAGAAAAACATGATATATTTAGGTTTAAAATTTATTTCGATTATTTCAGGAGGAAATTGGGTCTGAAATTTTAATGTGTGTGATAACATGATGAAAGTGAATTTCTGTGATTTTTGGGGATTTTTCCTAATTAATTTGCTATGGACAATAAATTATTTAAAAGAAGGACTTATTTGCAATATTGGTTTTGCTTAATGGAAGGGCTTAAACGTAAAAATTTTCCTTTGATTTAGATCCGATAAAAGCGGCAGTTATTTTGTAAAGTATTTGAAAAGTTTTAAGGCAACCAATTAAAAGATTACACATAGGCAGGTTAGTTAAAGCAATTACTAAAAATGAGCATGATTTCAGCCTTTAATCGAAAAAGAGGGTTCCGCCTCCTTTAGTAGTACCTTTCGACTCCAATGCTTCCGCTCCAACTCAATCGAGATCAACCCAGCCAAAACTCACCTAGTCGAAACCAATACACAAGGTGTCACTTAGATGGTACATAGTGGATTGGATGAAAGGCGGAAGCAATAGTGTCGAAAGCAATGCTTCCGATGGGGTCGAAACCTTAGTTTTGTTTTCAAATGTTAAGTGCCTGCTTTGTTTTACCTAAAGATTTTGACGTATTCGAAACCTATGTTTTCGAAAGGGGTATTTCTAAATAGCTTTCTAAGTAGGTTGCCATATTATGTTTTAAGTAGAAGCTTTCGATTGGGTCACTTTGTTTTTAAATAATGCTTTCAAAAGAAGTGGTTCCGACCTGGTCGAAACCCAACTGCTATTCTTTTACCTTTTGAATGTATTACAGCCATCAATGCTTTTGAAGGGTTCTCTTTGTTTAAAACTAAAGCTAAGTCACTTCCTAAATGCTTTCGAAAGTGTTTAGGAGCTTCGAAGGCAATGGTGTCGAAAGGGGGTTCATGCTATCCTTCAAAGTTTTACTCAAAGGTTTTGAGCTTTCGAATAGATGGTTCCAACACCATCAAACATTTCCCAAAGCAATTTTATTAAAGGTTTCGAAAGAGATACTTTCGTGTGTAACCACTTTGACCCAAAAGATGTTTTTAGAGTAAAACCGAATGCTTTCGAAAGGAGTACTTGCATTGGTTTCGAAGCTATGTTTCTAAAGATTATTATGCGATGTTTTGACACATTCGAAAGGTATGATTTGGTTTCAAAAGGATTGATTTATAGAGCTTTTAAAGGTATATACTTAGAGTTTTGAAAAGAGGTTTTCTATACTTTCGATGAAGGTCATCCAGTAGTTTCGAAAGTGATGATTTAAAGTTTCAAAACAAATAACCCATTCTCATTTTAAAGGAAAAACCATGGTATAAATAAAGATTTTTGAAATGAAGTCTTTGAAGAAGTTTTCCTTAATTAACGGGTTAAAGGGATTAACCAAGTTTTATATTAAATGATTTCAAGAATATTTAACCACATGTGTTGGTATTATTATATTGTTATGATTGCTTCTTCATATATTTATTCACATTGTTATGAACCCATAATGGTACTTTGGGGAAGGGTAGCATAACCAGCTAGGTTGATGTAGTAGTGAATATAACTTAAGAATTGTTAAAATCTTAATTAAAGATATTGGCAGGGGCCAATAGGTTCATAGTCAGCCCATGAAAACTATGATTTGATATTGGCAGGGACCAATAGGTTTATAGTTAGCCCATGAAAACTATATTCGGATTAAGATATTGATAGTTAGTCAATAGGTTCCTAGTCAGCCCATGAAATCTAGAATAAGAGTTAAGATATTGGAGTTACCAATAGGTTCACAGTGATCCCATGAAAACTATGTAACTGGACAGGGAGTCCATAATCACTTTACCAATTAATAGTTAGCCCATGAAAACTATTAGGTTGATAGTAACCTTAGAAACTATAACTGTGACAGATCATCAAAATGAATGGGGATGAGAAATCCAGAACTGATTCACTTGTTTTGCTTATCATCATATTACACTATTTTGAATTGTTTTTAACCGTTATGGATGCAGGAGCACAATATATGGTTTTATAAAGGTTTTAAGATATTAGTGAGGGGAAACCCGTTCCGCTAAGCGACGTGGTCTCACTAGATATCTAAATGATTTGAGATAGTAGGTTATTAATCATATAAGGCTTTATGTCTGACTCAAAGTTTTTGTTTTTCCCTTAAACTCTTGAGTACTCAATTGATTTTGAGTATTTTGAGGTTTAGGGTTTTCAGGTGTTCTTTTAGAAGAATAAAGCTTCTGGTGACATGCAGGAGGCATGCTAGCTACTCAGAGTTCTTTTATTTCTGTCGTGTTTGGTTGTAAAGGTAAACTTGTTTTGTTACCTTATTATATGCTCTGATCATCCATGGGGGCATCTTCATATGTCACTCTTGGCGTATTTTGTAAAAAAAATATTTTGTCTAAACATGGTTTGCGCACTGGAATTATGTAATGAATTTGAAATATTTTTGAAATGGAATGTGGACTTTGTTTGTTGTTTTAAAATTTTCCATATTCATGTGTTTTTGTGTATCAATGTATCTAACATTGCCATATTTGGTCGCCAAGGATTAATAACTATGGATGAATGCAGCATCTGTAGCCATTAGTTTGAGGCTTCCAAGTAGGGGGATGTTACAAGTTGGTATCAGAGCATATGTTTATGAAACTTTAAAAGAAACTTAAACCTAAAAGATTTTTCAAACATAATCCAATGAATCAGACACCATGATTGGATTTTGGGTTAACGTTATAGTAACGTATTTGTATTTAATATAGTTATATATGTATAAGTATGTATTCCCCGCTCTCTTAAACTGTTCTTCTATATCTTACTAAGGCTCATATGCAGATTTATGAGAAAGAAGATATGGAAGCAGGAAACGGAAGAGGAAACCTCTGAGGCGGAAGCACCACAACCAATGGAAATGCTTGACCCACGACCAGGAGGAACCCGGGTCGACCGGCTAATGCTAATAACCAAAATGCTTATGACAATGTGGGTGTTGGAAATCCACCAGTAGATATGGAGGTGATGTACAGTTCTTCGTCAATATGATGCAAGCAGGAGCTGCTGCCAGAATTGTTGGAAATGCTGGAGGAGCTAATCCTGTAGCTCCAGTTGGGAATGATTATGCTAGGCTGAGCAGGGACTACACCAGTCTCGCTGGGAAGCCATTCATGGGGACAGAGGATGCTATTGACGTTGAGAATTTGTTGTTGCATTGTGAGCGTATATTTGCTGATTTGATTTTAGATGATGCACAAAAGAGAAGGTTGGCATCTAGACAGTTGCAAGGGTCAGCGCTTCACTGGTGGAATAGTGTTACTATCGGAGTTCCAGAAAAACAGTTGACATGGGCTGAGTTTAGAAGGAGATTTGAGCAAAAGTTTGTTTCTGAGTCTGCTAAGTCAAAGCTGATGAGGGATTTTATGGATCTGGAGAAGGGAGAGATGTCGGTTGTTGAGTATGCCACTAAGTTCGAGGAGTTGTCCCATTATGGACATAATACTATAGACACCGCCATTAGAAGGAACAAGAAGTTCATTAGGGATTGAGGCCCGAGATTGCTAGGACGACCCTACCACATCTTCGTGATCCTAGTAATTTAGTTGTGGAAATGGCCATTTGCCAAGAGGAGATGCTTGCTAGTTGTGCAAGAGAGAAGCCAGTGGAAATTTAGGGTTCTCAGGGGAAGAAAAGAAAGTTCTTTAAAAAGAAGGGAGCCAGAAGGGAGATACTGCTAAGAAGGCGAAGGCCGAGTTAGTTTTCTTTAAGTGTGACAAGAAGGGTCATTATGCGAACGAGTGTAAGTCAGGTAATGAGAAGAAGGCTGCAAATAAGAAGATTGTGAAGTGCTTCAACTGTGATCAAGTGAGTCATTACAAGAATTAGCGTCCAGAGCCAGTTAGGGAGGACAAAGAAAGGTTTTTGCTATTGGACCAGCTAGGCCTACTGCAGCTGACAAAAGGGAAGACTGTGATGGAAGGTACGTTTTTGATTCAAAGTATACTAGTTAGGGTACTTTTTGATACCGGTGCATCACATTCATTTATATCTCAGTGTTTGGTTTATATCTCAGAGTGGTACTTGAGACGCTGAGGCAGAATCAGCTAAAGGCGAAGTTTACCAAGTGTCATTTTTGGAAGAAAGAGGATAAGTTTCTTGGTCATGTGGTTTCAGAGAAAGGCTTATCCGTCAATCCTGATAAGATCGAAGCTGTGAATAATTGGAAAAGACCAGAAATAGTGACTGAGATTAGAAGTTTTCTTGGACTTGCTGGCTACTACCGGAGATTCATCAAGGATTTCTCGCGGATAGCAGCACCTTTGACGAAGTTAACCAGGAAGGAGGTGAAGTTTATCTGATCTGACAAATGTGAGGAAGCATTCCTTAAGTTAAAGAATTTGTTGACAAATGCGCCAGTTTTAGCAGTTCCAGACATAAACCAAGGGTTGGTTGTGTATACTGATGCATGTAGAACTGGATTGGGAGCAATATTGATGCAGAAGGGTAAAGTTATTGCATCTAGACAGGTTAGACCACATAAAGTGAGGTATCCTACGCATGATTTGGAGTTGGTTGCGGTGATCTTTGCATTGAAGATTTGAAGACATTATCTCTTAGGGGAGAGGTTTGAGCTTTATACCGATCATAAGTCTTTAAGATACTTATTCTCTCAGAAGGAGTTAAATATGAGATAGTAGAGGTGGTTGGAGTTTTTGGCAGATATGATTTTTGTATAGAGTATACTCCTGGGAAAGGAAATAAGATAGCAGATGCTCTTAGCCGAAGACATTAGAATGTGGTATTAGCTATGTTGGCGGAGTGGAATAATTTAGAAGCTTTGGCCAGTTGTGGTATGCGGTTAAGATCGACTTCTAGTTCTAGTCAGAGTACCGCCATGTTGTCCTGTTTAGAAGTTCGACCAGTGTTGATCGAAAGGATTGCTTCTAAGCAAAAAGAGGATCTAGTGTTAGCCGAGAGGATTAAGAAGCTCGAGATTGGAGTTGAGAGCGATGATCTAAAAAACTTTAGTCTTCACCAAAGAGGATGGTTGACAAAGAAGGGACGGTTGTGTGTTCCGAATGTGGAGGACTTATGGAAGTTCTGGGAGAATGTCATCGGTCCAAGTTTATGATTCATCCTGGAGGAACCAAGATGTATCAGGATATGAAGAGGAGCTTCTATTGGGAGGGTATGAAAAGGGATGTTGGTTTGTGAGTTAGACAACGTGCAAACTATCAACAAGTGAAAGATGAACATCAGAAGTCGAGTGGGTTGCTTCAACCTTTCGAGATTCCAGTTTGGAAATGGGATTCGATATCCATGGATTTTATAGACAGGTTGCCAAGGTCAAATAGAGGAAACGAAAGTATATGGGTTATAGTGGATAGACTGACCAAGAGTGCCCATTTCATTCCAGTTAAGTCAACTAGGATGACACCTGTTTTAGCTAAGTTGTTCATGAAGAACATAGTTAGACTACATGGAGTTTCTAGTATTATAGTCGGTGACAGAGATGCCTTGTTCATTAGTGAATTCTGGAAGAGTCTATAGGAAGTACTGGGTACCAAGCTTAATATGAGTATTGCTTATCACCCTCAGACAGACGGGCAGACGGAGAGAATCAACAAGGTACTCGAGGATTTGCTGTGAGCTTGTACCTTAGACTTTGGTGGATCTTAGGACGATCACTTATATTTGGTTGAATTTTCCTATAATAATAGTTACCAGACTAGTATAGGAATGGTGCTTTTCGAAGCTTTGTATGAAAGGCCTGCAAATCACCAGCATGTTGGTTAGAGACTGGAGATAGATTAGTCTTAGGTCCAAATTTGGTTAGGGAGGCGTTAGAGAAGATTGAGTTAATCCTAGAAAGGATGAAGGAAGCTCAGTCCAGACAGAAGAGTTACGCAGATAAGAGGAATAAAGACCTAGAGTTCTCATTTGGAGATAAGGTTTTTATTAAGGTGTCACCGAGGAAGGGTGTGGTACGATTTGGAAAGTCAATATGTTAGCCCCGAGATATGTTGGACCATTCCAAATTATAGAGAGGATTAGGAAGCTCGCATACATAGTAGAGTTGCCGGGCAGTATGGCAGGCGTCCATAATGTATTTTATGTGTCTCATCTTCGCAAGTATATGCATGATCCAGAGACTACTATTCCTCCGACAGCGTTGGAAGACTTGATAGTAGAGCCTAATTTCACTTTTGTTAAACAACTAGTTTGAGTGTAGCGAGAGATGAGAAAAGATTGAGGAACAAGACAGTCAAGTTGGTGAAAGTTCAGTGGAGCGACAACGAGAAGGACTGTACTTGGAAGACAGAAGATAGGATTAGAGATTCTTATCCTGATCTGTTGTGAGGGTATGTCTATATTAGATTCATATTGATAGTTGCTAGTCAGGTAGGCTAGTATGGTTGTTAGGAATTGTTACAGATGATTTAGTATTTAGTCCTTACTGAATTTTGAGGATGAAATTCTTTAAGGGGTGAGCTTGTAACATCCCTAAGTTTTGATAACATTATTCAAGAGATTTGATTAGATAAATTAAATAGAATAATGATGATAAGGGGATTGAGATTTGAATAAAACTATAAGAAGGCCATGCTTAATTTACCTTAAATGGGCTTAAAATGGCTTTAAATTATTAATTAAAACATAGGCATATTTGAAAATATAGCCACACCTTATTATTCATGGCCATACACTTTTATTCGCCTATTCACGTTCATTTTCTTAAAACTCAAAACGCAAATTTAACCTAAGAAGAGCCGGCCAATAACAAGGAAGAAGAGGAAGAGAAATTCAATCAAGTTGAGGAATTAAAGCTAGGGGATTGATTTCAAATCAAATCTCAAAGTACTTATCATATTTAAGGTGAATAATAATTTATTCCATCTCTATTTTTTTTTATAATCATACATTTTCGGATTTAAGATTAAATTCATTTTTATGATGTTTTGGACAATGATATGCTTGAATTATTATATGTTTCATTTAAACCAATTCATTTACATATGAATTTGCATGGTATTATGGCAAAATCGATTGAATGCCATGGAAAAGTTATATGTTGGGTAAAACATGATTTTATAGATGGGTTTCAATTTTCATAATTTCCCAAGTTAAAGAAATTTTATTATGAATTTCTAAAGGAAAATATGATATATTTGGGTTTAAAATTTATTTCGATTATTTCAGGAAGAAACTGGGTCTAAAATTTTAATATGTGTGATAACATGGTGAAAGTGAATTTGTGTGATTTTTGGGGATTTTTCCTAATTAATTTGCTAGGGAAAATAAATTATTTTAAAAGAAAGACTTATTTGCAATATTGGTTTTGCTTAATGGAAGGGCTTAAATGTTAAATTTTTCCTTTGATTATATCTGATAAAAGCTGCAGTTATTTTGTAAAGTATTTGAAAAGTTTTAAGGCGACCGATTAAAAGATTACACATAGGCAGGTTAGTTAAAGATTTTACTAAAAATGAGCATGATTTCAGCCTTTAATTAGAAAAGAGGGTTCCACCTCCTTTAGTAGTACCTTTCGACTCCAATGCTTCCGCTCTAATTCAGTGGAGATCAACCCAACCGAAACCCACTTAGTCGAAAACAATACACAAGGTGTCACTTAGATGGTATGTAGTGAATTGGAGGAAAGGCGGAAGCAATAGTGTCGAAAGAAATGCTTCCGATGGGTTCGAAACCTTACTTTTGTTTTCAAATGTTAAGTGCCTGCTTTTTTTTACCTAAAGATTTTGACGTAGTCGAAACCTATGTTTTCGAAAGAGGTATTTCTAAATAGCTTTCTAAGTAGGTTGCCATATTATGTTTTAAGTAGGAGCTTCGAATGGGTTCCTTTGCCTTTAAATAATGCTTTCGAAAGAAGTGGTTCCGACCTGGTCGAAACCCAACCGGTATTCTTCTACCTTTCGAATGTATTGCAGCCATCAATGCTTTCGAAGCATTCTCTTTGTTTTAAACTAAAGCTAAGTTACTTCCTAAATGCTTTCGAAAGGGTTCAGGGGCTTCGAAGACAATGGTGTCGAAAGGGGTTTTCGAGGCTATCCTTTAAAGTTTTGCTCAAAGGTTTTGAGCTTTCGAATAGATGGTTCCAACAACATCAAACTTTTCCCAAAGCAATTTTATTAAAGGTTTTGAAAGAGATACTTTTGTGTGTAACCACTTTGACCCAAAAGATGTTTTTAGAGTAAAACCTAATGCTTTCGAAAAGGGTTACTTTCATTGGTTTTGAAGCTATGTTTCTAAAGATTATTAAGGAATGTTTTGACACATTCGAAAGACATGATTTGGTTTTGAAAAGATTGATTTATAGAGCTTCAAAAGGTATGTACTTAGAGTTTTGAAAAGAGGTTTTCTAAGCTTTTGATGGAGGTCATCCAGTGGTTTCGAAAGTGATGACTTAAACTTTCAAAACAAATAACCCATTTTCATTTTAAAGGAAAAACCATGGCATAAATAAAGATTTTTGAAATGAAGTCTTTGAAGAAGTTTTCCTTGATTAACAGGTTAAAGGGATTAACCAAGTTTTATATAAAATGATTTCAGGGATATCTAACCACAGGTGTTGGTATTATTATATTATTATGATTGCTTCTTCATATATTTATTCACATTGTTATGAACCCATAACGGTACTTTGGGGAAGGGCAGAATAACCAGCTAGGTTGATTCAGTAGTGAATATAACTTTAAGAAATGTTTAAATCTTAATTAAAGATATTGGCAGGGGCCAATAGGTTCATAGTCAGTCCATGAAAACTATGATTTGATATTGGTAGGGGCCAATAGGTTTATAGTTAGCCCATGAAAACTATATTCGAATAAAGATATTGAGAGTTAGTCAATAGGTTCCTAGTCAGCCCATGAAAACTAGGATAAGTGTAAAGATATTGGAGTTACCAATAGGTTCTTAGTGATCCCATGAAAACTATGTAACTGGACAGGGAGTCCATAATCACTTTATCGGTTAATAGTTAGCCTATGAAAACTATTAGGTTAATAACAACCTTAGAAAATATAACCGTGATAGATCTTCAAAATGAATGGGGATGGGAAATCCAGAATTGATTCACTTGTTTTGCATATCATCATGTTTTGATTTGTTTTAACCATTGTGGATGCAGGAGCACAATATATGGTTTTATAAAGGTTTTAAGATACTAGTGAGGGGAAAACCGATTCCGCTAAGCGGCGTGGTCTCACTAGATATCTAAATGATCTAAGATGGTAGATTATTATTCATACTAGGTTTAATGTCTGACTCGAAGTTTTTGTTTCTCCCTTAAACTCTCCAGTACTCAATTGATTTTGAGTAGTTTGAGGTTTAGGCTTTTCAGGTGTTCTTTTAGACGAATAAAGCTTCCGGTGACATGCATGAGGCATGCTAGCTACTTAGAGTTCTTTTATTTCCGTTGTGTTTGGTTGTAAAGGAAAACTTGTTTTGTTGCCTTATTATATACTCTGATCATCTAAGGAGGCATCTTCATATGTCGCTTTGGCGTATTTTGTAAAAAATATATTTTGTCTGAACGTGGTCTGCGCACTGGGATTATGTAATGAATTTGAAATATTTTGAAATGGAATATGCACTTTGTTTGCTGTTTTAACATTTTCCATATTCATGTGTTTCTGTGTATCAATGTATCGAACATTGCTATATTTGGTTGCCGAGGATTAATAAATATGGATGACTGCAGCATCCGTAGCCATTAGTTTTGGGCCTCCAAGTAGGGGGATGTTACAATCGTCCACATTCAACTTTTTTAGTCCAAACACAAAATGCTAAATTCGATAATAAGAGTTATTATTAAGCATACTGCTCTGGCTAGATACTTTGACTTTGAGTTAACTATAGTGAACCATGATACTAACCTCATATAACGAGAAGACGAATCCTCTTTTAATAGTGTTTCACTTCAAATGCTTTAACTCAAACCCAACATAGTCATTCAATGGAAACCACACCACTATTTAACTATAAACAAAATGGAGTGTCCATAATGAAGTTCCACGGTATTCTCAAGTTGAGGTGACTGTATAATATCGTCACTTCGAGATTGTCTATTTGAACTTAATTATATTAACCAACATAGAACTCTTGAGTGAGTCATTCCATAGTAATCCAATAACTATCAGTACGTAACCCCCGATGCCCCCAACAATCGTGTGCAATACACTATCCAATCTTTGGAAAGAATTATGTACTTTAATCTCAACTGATGAATCAATATCCTTTCGAATCATCTTGGTTAGGAATATTTAAAATTCTCATAATTACAACACATTGTATTTACTATCACATAAGGATTGTCTATTTAATATACTTTTGATTAATTACTTAATTAATTATATCATAATATAATAATTATATAATAGAACGAAAATACCTTTTATCTTGAATAAGATTGGTTATCGGGTTAGATATATGTAACAGATTACATAATTACCCATAGGATATACCCCTAACTCTATCAATCTCCGACTTGCACTTGGGGTCAATCATGGAATCTAATTCCAACTCCTTCGATCGATATTCTCAAAACTAATCGTGTCAGACTTTTAGTGAACGTGTATGTTATTTTGTTTTAATTATCTACTCTATCAATTAACTCTCTCTAATGCTAGTAAACCGCCTTTATCATGTGGAACCCTTCGGAGTATGTTTTTTTGACTTTTTTGAGATTTATGTCCATTTATGGGCTGTATGATAGCATTGTTATCATATAACAATGTCATGGGATCCTCAATATTTGCAGTCACCCATAGCTTAGTTATAAATTTGTGCATTTATTTAAACTTTTTTATTGTAGTGCTATTTAGGGCTATATACTAAGCCTTTTGTTGAATCAACCACTACTTATTGTTTGGAACATTTCCAACTTAAAGTTCTCAACTTAAGATTGAACATGAATTTAGAATCGACACACTATACTCGATATCACTTATGAAGTTTGAGTAGGAGCACTCCTTCATAAGGAGTTCATTGTCTTTATAATCAATTCTATAGTATTTTGTAAATACTCGAGAACACTCTACAGTATCATACAATAAACTTAACTAAGATTTGATACTTTCTCTATGTATCAAATACATAAGCCTATTCTGATATTTTAAACAATATAATGTTTATGATAATTCGTATTGTTAATGCATAAGGAACCCATCCTATATACTCTACATTAAACGATTTAATATAGTGTACGTATATATCATTTTGGGACATTACCAACATCTTTTTATATTGATTATAAAAGATGTCTTTTCACATAATGTACCGAGCTTTAGAAATATTTCAGTACCTTTATAGTGTTTTCTTACAGACACACGTTTCCTTTGCATTTTGAATGAAATTCAAACTATTTGATTTTTTTGTCAAAATACTTGCTTAACTCCGATGCTTATCGAATAATGCTTTTGAACCATTTCTTGGATCATATCCAATACTCACAAACTCAATTACCACTCCCACTAACTTCGAGACATTTTGGTTTGTGCAAACAGTCTATTATAAATTATTGTTTAGAATTTCTATTTCAACGTATATGTACCAAAACTCAAAGTCATACCAAGCAATAAATTTCATAAGAGAAATCCCAATGAACTTAAGTACACTGAATAATGAATTTGTTATGTTAATTTCAGCAATTAAAATTCGTGATGTTATTCTATTAACGTAGGTTATATTCCAACCGCATTTGTCTTCTTCTCGAAGACAAATTTGTGGTCGATGGATTATATCCCTTCGAGTATAACTATCAAAATCATATTTTGATTATGTACTCGGAATCCATTACGGATTTGTGCATTATGTCATATGGTAGTATCAATACTGTTAATGGCTTATTGATAATTGAGGCAATTCATTCTCAACATCGATAAGAGAATCATGGTTTCTCTTTATTGTGTGAGAGTTCTTGTTTGTATGTCCATTTAAGTTTGGTCAACTTTATTTCATCCTTTGAAATCAATTTTATCTTTGGATTGTATCCAAATCCATTTTAATACCAAGAAATTCTTCATTATGAAGTTAGTGTTCTTGAAACAATTATCATTTCTTAGTGCAATGGAATAGGTATTCATAAATATTTTAATGAGATAACTTTATATAAGTATAAAACTGATTTAGTTTTTAGTTTACAAAATTTATGTTCATCACATAAGTTGGTCAACTATATTGATCGATCTCAAACTCCTCTAGGGCGATCCATACAAGATCCCTCACAAACAAGTATTATGTGCGGTCTCTCGACTCATACAACATGTCAACTCCTTGACCTAGGATATGTAGGGGCTTCTTATAAACTCTTATCTTGTATGATCTCGTAAACTATATTTTAGATGAAATTAATTTTAACCTTATATACTTACTCTTAAGCACACTACCTAACAGAATGAATTTAATTCAACTTCACACCTTACCAATCATTATTT
Organism: Allium fistulosum; assembly: GCA_030737815.1. Taxonomy (NCBI): domain Eukaryota; kingdom Viridiplantae; phylum Streptophyta; class Magnoliopsida; order Asparagales; family Amaryllidaceae; genus Allium; species Allium fistulosum. The sequence goes on from CM060901.1 coordinate 1,513,200,931, forward strand.
GTCCGAACAAAGTCTGGTCACTCCATATCGATACATTGCAGTGACTTCTAAGGTAGAGTCCTATTCGTTTTAGTGCATTGGAAACTCTTTTCAATACACTCACTTATTCGATTAAATCGAATTATTTTATTTCCTTTGCATGTTATATTTTCTACTTCCATTCTATATTCAATAAAATTATCATAAATACATTGCTTGTGTATCAAATACACATGTTCATTTCTAAGATAATTCATCTATGATTTAAACAAAGTAGGTGGAACGGTTTTGGTATCATTAGAACCATGATTGTATACATCTATATGTATCAATTCTAAGAGTTCACCAACTCATATGTTGCTATGACTAAATGGGTGTTGCCTTTAGTTTCAAAATAATTATAAAATTTTAAATACTTCTATATTATGTAGTTGATGCAAAAATATCATTATTTCAATAGATTTATTTCTTAAAGAATATTCAAAGTAATCATAACAAAATACTATATTTATTTTCAGTCCATACTGAAATAAGTTATTATTTCATAAATAATATTTGATATATTTATGAAAATAATTTTTCATATCTTGATGCATTCACTAATAAATACTATATAACATGCTTACATTATTTCTACCATTACTCTAATAGCGTATGAAATATGAATCTTCATTTAGCTACTTATTATGCGCTATTTATTTCTTTTACCATAACTAGTTTACAATCTAGAATTTTTGATCAAATATCTTAAACTCATGAAAATAACTTTTGTAGAAAAAAAATTCTATATGAAAACACAATGGAAACATAAATCATATTTCTCATTCCATATTAAGTATCTTTTAGTATTTTATACAATTTTCGTTTCCGATGTCCTTTTATGAAGTAGAAGGACAATTCACTCTCTTCATCCCAACCACGCCTAAGTTTCATCCACTCTCTTAGATTGACTTTCCTTTCTAAAATGGTCCAACCATTCAAAGGAGATCCTTACTGTAATCAGTCGTATTGAATACACGATTTCGGATTATGGTTTATTTGCTTATTTCCAGCGAAATAATTTAATTGAAGTTTCGTACATTACGAACCACGACCGTTCACCTTATAACATTTATATATGATTGAATATGGATGAAACATCTATATTTTTGTACTACTATTGGATTTAGAAGCTCATAGAAGACAAAACATGGTCTTGTATAAATAAAAAGTTAAGCAACCGAAGCACGAATGTTGTTGTGCTTATACAGATTGGCTCTTGCATGGGTCTCGAATTGACAACATGCAAAAGATTTACTGGTAAATATATATTTTATTTCTATGTAAATCTTTAGTTTAGTTTATTTGTAAACATTTTACCAATTTTATTGATTGCGCAAATATTTTAACTTTATACAGCAAATATTCTTACAATATTAGAAAGATCAAATTTTACCATTTCATTTTTCTAATAAGGCTTGCATTAGACTTTTATGTTACTCAAAACCCAAAGAATAAACATGAAAATCTTTTGATTTCTTCAATGTGTGTTAGAACTCTCTTTCCTTAGGATTCTAACCCTCAGGAAACCTCAACAAATCATAGACCAGCAAGTAATGGATAGCAAATTATCGGTTGTATCACATACAACTCCAAACCCATGGTCTTTGCCCTAATCTCATCTTAACCTTGACAAAAGCTCAATAAATCAAGAGTGATTATTCACTCATACCCACCTTTCACGATGACTTAAGTATCATGCACGTACCTTGAGCAAAGCTTAAAAAATACATGCATTTATCTTACCTCATCTAGTCAATATATTATTAGTATTACACATAACAACTCTAGCTTGAGAAAAGTTCAACATTTAAAGAGTATGCAAATAATCTATTAACATATAAATGGTATAGGGCAACTTATATATTAACGATTCATAATCTTTAATATACATATATTGAGTAGCATTAATTTAGGGAATAGTATATTTGTTATGAAATACCCTCGTGATTCAAGTGCCACACACATCTGAGATCATATTATACATACTATATGTATATACTTATTACTTAAATCTCATTTGGGTTTCTTTCCAGTTCCACTTAATTTTTTACAAATATAGTTATGTAAGTATTAACTTATTTATAACTTTTAGAATTTAATTTACTTATATAATATATACACGTATCTTATTAATTAAATCTTATTTAATGAATTTTAATTCTTATTAATTAAATCAATTAATTTTATATAAAAATTTTAAAATTTTATATTACTCATCTTGAACTATTTAAGATAATAAATCCAGTATAACATTTGTAGTTTATTTATGTGTACATATTAAAATATGTATACATTTTAATTAATTGACTTTTATTTAATTTTATTTAATTAAACAATTTAGTTAAAAATTTATATTAATTTGAAATTTTAATTTAATTTATTATAACATTTTAAGATAAATAAACAACAACAATAATTATAGTTATACATATATGTTTTAATCAATTAACATTTCATTAATTATTTTATTTAATTCTATTAATCGTAGTAATTAAATTTTAAAATTAAAATTTTCAAAATTAATTAATTAGTTTTCCAAAACAATTTTGAAATTTTTTTAACGCATTTTATAACTTTTATAAAAAAATCCCTTTATATTATAAAACTTAATTTTTAAATTCAAAATATCTTTTAAATTTCTATGCTGATTTCTAAATTACCCTAAGGCCTAAAATCAATTTGGGCCTATATATTGTGTGTAACCTTTGGGCTTAGTTTATTCTTTGGGCCAGGCCAGTAGCTAGGTGAGGCAAAGAGTACTTGTTATCCAATCCCAACCTTAGACACTACCTTTCTAGACACCCTACTAAATGTGTAAGCTTTAATCAGTTAGTCATAACATTGCTAATTTAAACTGCATAGACCATTTAGGCTCTAATACTATAACGATCTGCCATCCTTACTCCTAAAAGACGACACTTAATACATCAACTTTATTCGTATACCAATCATCTAGGTGTCCGAAAGACAGGCTGTTGGTGTAAAAGAAAAGAGAAGACAAGAAGAAAGAAACAGAGAATCTCATAACGCAAGGGAATCACATATTATAGAACATAATATAGTACATATGGTCACTTCCAAAATGAAACATCAGAGTTACAATAGGTACTGACTTCAGCCAGGAACAGTTATAACTGCCTGCCCTGCAATGCCGATACATACTATACACACAAAATGAAAATAAAATAGATAACTAGATAACAGTAAAGCCTCCTGCTCCATTCTTCTCCAAAATGCATCTGAAACAATTTGGACTACTTGGCTACTCAAAAATTAGAGTACCCAAGAGTTTATGGGAATAAAGGAAAAAATCAGGGTCAAACATGGGTCCGGTTAGAGTAAACTCAAAACATATGAATTGTTATCTCTACAAAACCCTTCAAAAATAAAGGTATCTCATAAGATCACACCGCACATAAACACAGATGGGCTTTTACCTTACGATAACCAAAACATTTCTATAAGAAATTTTGTGATATTATAGTAATGTCTAAGATTTCAAATAAATATATAACATAGCTGAAATGCTTGCATCTCACGTTCCAACATATTTGGTGCAACAACCCGTATTTTTGGTCCCCTAAATATTTAAAAGATCTATTCAAAGATTATTAAGTTAATTTAATCAATGACTCAAAAGACAAATTTTAAAGATGATGGAATTGGTGCTTGACACCACTTCCATTATGTCTGGAATGATGTTTCCAATCTTTTCGAGTATAAACATCGGTATGTTTGGGATAGCGGAGTTTTAGTAATATATTGAGAGTCGATTGATAAATGATGCAAAAACTAACTTTTTCATATGATAGAATTGGTACTTGAGACCACTTCCATTGTGTCTAGAATGATATTTTCGATCTTTTTAAGTAAAAACATCGATATTTTTGAGATAACCGATTTTGAGTTATGAAAGAGGTGAGTTTGTTATTGGTTAAGGAGGATGGAGGTGGGCCCTAGGCCTATCTTCTTTCCTTTAAAAGTGTTGCATCCCTCTCCCCTTTCAATTCATTTTACGTTGCCTCCTTTTTCTTCCTCTCTTTCAAACCTAAAGCATGAGGCCTATATCCAATTAAAACAAAGGAAATAAATTCTCTAAAACCAAACTAAAATCACAGAAATTCCTCTCTTGTCTTCCTCTACATTCTCAATTAATATTGGAGCATTTGGAGAAGATTGGATTTTCGGCCATGAAGAGGAAGAGGCTTAGAGAATGGGTTCTAGTTGCTTTTGGGGTTGCTAAGTGAGTGGATACTAAACTTGTAGCTTGTAGTTATATAAAGATATGTGTTTTGTTATGACATGTTGAATAAAGTAAGTATGTCATGCTTCATTGAAGTGAGACTTGATTTAGGGTTTGATATGAAGAGTAATATATCAAATGGTTGATTTATGATGAAAAGTTGGCATATATTAGAGTTAGTAAGCATCAAATATAAATGGTTGCTTAGTTATATATGGTATAGTCTATATTATCATAAACAAACATATGTATGAATTTTTTATGGAATTATAATGTTAAAAATATGATTTTTAATGTGGCAGCAAGCATATGAGAATTGTAGTAATTTGGTATAGGAAGTAGAAATTGTTAGTAACTCAGGTGTATGATGTTAAGTTGGTATAATGACCATTAAATGGTCATAAAACTCACATAACTATTATAAAAAGAAATGAGTAAAAAGTATTCAAGATAGTAAAGTTAAAATTTAGATTTCTAAAAGAAAGAAACTTGTTTTAATAGCTTTCAAAAGGGCATGATTTTTGGCTCATGTTGATAAAAGTAATACAATAAGGGATTTTTATAAGAGTTAGTACAATATTATGAGTGGTAGCTTAATGACTTAAGTAGTAATGAAGATTACCATTTACCAACACACTAGTGATGATATAATAAATGAATATTGCTAATATGTGAGTGTGGTTAAGAAGAGAAAGGAGATTCATATTGTTAAAAGTGATAAAAGTGTCATTTGTAATAAGTTATGTTAGTAAGCTTGATAGAAGAGAGCTTGATAATGATGTAAATCATGTTGAAATAATGGTTAAAATGTATATGTAGAATAATAACCAAATTATAATGATTGATAGAAGTGGTTATTTGCAATAGTAATCAATTCATATTATTAGTGGAAAGTGTTCGTTAATGAGGGCAATCAAGTTTGGATGATTAACAAAAAGTTAGAAAATGAGAAGCAAGAAGACTACATTATTAATTAAAGTGGTGATAGATTAGCCGAAAGTGACCAAAATAAGTAAACTACCCAATTTGATAGTCCGAAGGCTATAAATAGCCTAAACGGCCTTGGAAGGCCGAGAAAACCCCCTCTCCTCTTTATTTTGATTGGTGTCGAAGGCACTACCTTATCACAAAGCAGTGTTGTGTGTGCAGTGCCTTTTACAAGGCAGTGTTATGCACTACCTTCACAGGGCGGTGATGTGCACTGCCCTGTGCAAGGCAGTGCCGTGCACTGCCCTATGAAAGGCAGTGTCGGTCGCACTGCCTTCATAAGGTAGTGTTGTGCACTGCCTTTTACAAGGCAGTGCTTTGCACTTCCCTGTGAAAGACAGTGTCGGTCGCACTGCCTTCACAAGACAGTGCTCTACACTACCTATTACAAGGCAGTGTTGTGCACTGCTCTTTAAAGGCAGTGCCAAGTGTTTCAACACTGCCTTGTATAGCAGTGCAAATGGCACAGCCTTGCAGGCGGTGTCATGCGGTACAGCCGTGCTAAGCACGGAAGCGTTTTGTTTCGGATTGAAGTCCGGTTTTAAGGTTTGGAGTTTGAAGAAATTGACTGGGCTTGGAGGGCCTCCAGGTTTGCTCAGACAAAATTATGGGAATGTTATATCTTGATGGGGCTTCAGAGCACTAGTGAAGTTAATTAGCACAAGCTAGCATGAATCCAGATTGTCTATTCATAGACAATCGAAGGATATCGGTTTTGTAAAAGGAATCCATTTTACCATTAAGACGACACAACCTGTAGACGTCATCCCGGAGCAGGGACGGAGAGAGACTGGAGCACCAGTTTAGAGTAGGCCATATACTGTTTCGTAGTACGATCGGGATCTGCGACAAGACCTACAGACCAACTTCCTTTGGTAGCTAATGACAATTCGGCACGGGTATCAGTTGCAGATCTTGAAATAGCGTTGTCCTTGGATAATTCTCGTATATGATTCGTACAGGGTCTTCAGGTATGGGGTTCTTGGTTATATAGCATCACTAGGGTTGTATTTACTAGTATTTCGGGGTTTGTGGCCGACATGTATGCTTGGATATATATGTATATACTTTTACGTAATATGATTTTAGACGAATTTACCTTATATTTTGGGTTTGACTATGGATCAGGAGGTGTATGGCGTATTTATTATGGAGTGTAGTATTACCCCTGCACTCGTCTATTTATGTTGTTGATACTTAATATAGTTAGAACATGTAGTTTTAACTCATGATATGTCACATCAATCCAATGCATGTTAGGATGTATATATGTATTTAATTACAATATTATGAGGCTAGTTCCCCTCACTAGACTTCTGTCTGGCCCTCGTTTCCTCTCTTTTATTTCCTATTTTGGAACTTATGATTACTCCTAGCAGAGTGGTCTGAGTGACATGTTGATTTTGAAGACGAGCTAGTTGGAGAGTTGGATTTTTGGGTTTTAGAGATGAGCTTATATTTATGATCAATCCATGTACGATTATATGTATCAGATGTTCTATTTATGTATGAGACCATGCATTATATTGATGCATATATTCAGTACTCTGTTTGTATAGAGTGTATGTAGAGATTTGTCCAGATTCAGGCCTTTTTAGTTTTATGTATTTAGTTGTCTCTTTATACATATATACATACATACATACATACATATATATATATCATCACTTAGGCCAGTATGCATTATTTCTACTTCCGTGTGATTTTATATATACTCGTCATATTATATTTTATTGTTTTTCCACTGCGAATTGCAAAAGCTCATGTCGAAATTTAGAGTTTAATCAAGTTTAGATTTATACGTCCTTTTGTTTTTTTACAGTATTTCAAATATATGTGTTGTTCAGCATATAATTGGGGTATCATAAAAGGTGGGTCGTTACATTTAGGCACAACTAAGTCCGTAAAGCATGTAATGGAAAATTGATTCCATACAACGACAAGGCTACTATGGTATCGCCTATCACGGTACATCTCTAGAAAAATGTACCGAGGTCGCAAAACATTACAACCCTGCCTACACAAAACCAGCCTACCCCTTCCTGGATAGTATCAAATATGATCATCCCTTGTGATCAACAACTGTACTGGGCCCGAAGCATACATCTATAATAATATCTGGATCAGGGATAATCATACCCTAACGGGTGCGACCCACATAGCCCTGTCGTGCATCTCCCTTTTTTTCATTTTCAGGTGCGAGGCTCAAGGTAACGATTACCATTTTTGGCAAACCGATCTTGGAATGCTAACACTACCCCCTAAGCAATAATGAAATGTCAACATTCATCCATACAAGTTATTCTAGGATCGAACAATCACAAAACTTGCTACCTTCCATTCTAGAATCATCCTCATGAATGGTAGTACAACTCCATAGCATACTTTACCATGATTTAGATCATGAATCATTTGTTAGTCTGAAGTGGTTTGGATAACCACACTTATCCAAAACCGGTGTCTCCAAACTAAAGCAATGAATTCCCAACTGACTTAATTCCGGTTCTCTTGGAAGTACGTGAAAAAATATAAGAGAACCCATTGGGATCTCGAATATACTTTCTTAAAATCGAACTACGTTTCATACAAATGAGTCCTCCCTGGGGGATCTCATATCGTATGAAATTGCGACGCTTTTATATACTTCCCAAGTCAAACTTGGTCAAGTATAGCGGACAAATCACTATCTAGGTGCAAGTATAGTTTGCATATGAAAAATAGGACATCCTATACTTAGCATCACTTTACGATTTCAAGCAGCACTATCCGTCATTAACAATGAAGTCAGACAAGTTAGAAAACGATTCTTGCCTTGACATACATTCTTACTTCTCGAGATAGAGACGAGTTTCCATACTTCGAAATTTGGTGTCAAGTATAGTATGAACTACCTTACATATACTTAATTAATCATGACCCATTTATCGAAGTTAACCCTCGTATACTTATCATGTTTTCGACATTTCAACTTCTCTATCCCTCACCCAGAATCGAAGTCAGGTAAGTTAGGGTACTGATTGCACCTTGCCTTGCGTTAGTTACAATACTTTGATTCTAGATCTCACAAATAAAGGAAAGTTTACTCGTTGGCTTTTAGTGCTAAATATAAGATGACTTGCTTTCCATAAACGTGTCAACATTTTAACACTATTTATCCCATTTGTTTGATGTTACTTAATGGCACAGACAAAAAAATCTCTTGCATAAAACAAAGTCTTTTAAAGCTAGTTGCTTTTAAACAAAACCCGACCTTTGAAACAAAGCCGTTAAAATTTAAACCGCTTATTTAAATAACTAAATAAATCCTTATAAATATATTCAAAACTTCAAACTTCCTTTTAAAGATTTATAAACACATTTGAAAATAATTTTCAAAATATCTAACATAGCTAACCTTTTTTACTTTTAAAAAAAATCATTGATTTCCAAATTGCATCCATATAGACTATCGCTATATGGACCATAACTTTTTAAATTTGTTTTATAAATCAAAATAGCTTTTAAACCCTTTCTTTCTATATTTTAACCTCTTTAATAACTTTGCAAAATGGTTTGAAAACAAAAGTCAATTTGGAAAAGAAAACATTAAAACTTTCTTGGAGGATGAAGTAGTAAACTAGTTTAAAGAAACATGGGATTTTCAATGTCATATTAAAAACAAGTTATCAACCCAAAATACTATTGTTAACAAACATATCCCATCACATCTTACATAATATAAAAAAATGTAAATCAACATCTACAAGGCAAGGAAAAATTATCCCCTGCAAATTAACACATATGCACTTCGAAGTGTGTTGTAGCGACCTATTCGCTACGAACACTTCGACTTCATTTCTTTCTCTAGTCCCTACAAACATCCTATATGTCATCCGCTTTCAATCAGAACCAAACTAGATCATAGTAGTCACATACAATATACACATAAACAAAATAATGAATTTTCAAACTTGATTTTAAATGACCTTTACTCACCTAAACAAATACAATCTTTTACCAAAACTACCGCATCTCTGCAAACCACACACGAACCTAGCTTTCTTCTACAAAACCTTAATTTTAAGACCTAGGGAGGTTAAGAGGGCTCGGCCTTAGGCTAGGAGGGCTCGACAATGGTGGTGGTGGGCTCGGCCTTGCTTCAAAATGGGGTTTTCAATTTATTTTTGGTGAATAAGTGATGTAAAGAGAGATAGAAATGGTTTTAGGAACTAGTTTAAGTGTTTTAAAGAGGAAATGGAGCAATTTTTTCACACTTTTCTTTTAGGAAGCCATGGAAGAAGAAGTGAAGAGAGTGGAAAGAAGAAAGTAAGAAATGAAAATAAGGAAGTAAAATGGAAAGTGAGAAAGTGGAGTTGTTTTTTATAGAAATGGAAAATGACTATTTACTAAAATACCCCTCAATAAAAGTAAATACCCTCCACCACAATTTTGACAACTTACTCTTCCTTCTCCTTGGTACATGCATCCCCCATGTTATTCATTCCATCACTTCTCTTTTTTTTTAAGTCCTTTGTCTTAGTTTTTGTGCTTTTTATTTTCTTTTTAAATTTATGAGAAAGTTCGCTTCTACTTTATTAACTTAAGTAGATTTTCAAACATGTTTTAACTAATCTAATTAATTAGCAAAAGCATATTTTACTTATATATGTATGTATATATACACTAGTGTGCACAATACATTCCGACAACTTTTGAACGATGAAAAGTTGAAAATCCGTAAAACAATCTTCGGACACATTTTTGATTTTTCTCTGAACTAGTTATTTTTGTAAAAAAAATTTAAACAACTTTATCATCATTAGTTATTACTTAAAAGAGGTCTATTTGGGTTATAAATCCATTATTTAATTATTTAAAAATATATTAAGTATTCATTTTTAAATGACTAAATTATGGATCGTTACAAATACCATTGAAGTAACCAAGCCAACTGAAATCAGATAAAATATTATGTTTTTATTTTGGATCAATTGAGCCAATGAAGTCTAGACAATTATTAGATCCATTCTAATATATTTTAAATAAAAATCTTATATTGATTTAATTTGTTTTAGAAGGTTTTTTAGTTAGGTTTCTATTTATAAGTGTATCAAAGATACTTGATTGTGTAAAGTGCACATGTTATAGATAAGAAGTGTACATAAATAATGTGACCATATGTAGATGTTGAGATTTACATCACAATAGACTCATTTCCCCTTTATATATGCTTTTGTTGTCCAAAATTTTAAATTAAGTATATATACATAATAAAAGATGCATGTATGCAATATATATTGAAATTATATTTGATAATTTTATATGTTTTGAAATCTAAAATTGACAATAACGGATTCAATTAAGGAAGAATTTGAGATTAAACATTACAGTTTTACACAAAAACATCTCATGAATTTGAATTAATGCAACATACAAATGTATGTTTCTATACATATGAACATTGCAGGTAATGTTTTAGATTATTTTTTTCAAAAGAAAAGGTACTTTATTAGTCAATGTAAAAATAATGTCTACAACAATTCATCTATAGGATAAAATAGTACACCCTCCAAACAAAACAAGGCCATTCGGCCCACCAACTCAAACACGCTAACACTAAAAATTATTAAGTTAAAACCCTCATGCCGTCGTCCTTCATCTATAAGCTCTACTCCCCATCTTCATAAAAAGTAAATGGCTTCATCTGTGTAGTGCTGCAGATTCCAGTCTCGTACCACCAAAACCACAGTGTCCTTCTCAATCATTTTCACCCTTTGTAGTTTATAGCTGTCTTTCTTCTCAAAGCCGCGTCTGTTTCTTTCTTTCCAGATGTGCTAAATCGAAGTGACAAAGCCAAAAAATGCCAGACTTTGAAAGATAGTTTTAGATCTGAATTCCTATTTGAGGTGGCACACGATCTTTGGTAAGTCAAAAGAAAGAGGCGTTGAAATCCCTAGCTTCGGCTGCAAATAAGAGAAAATATATTTACTGTACGTACAATTGAAAAACAGGTGGTCAGGACTCTCCTCCTCAGCTTAACACGGTGCATAACAACTATCTAAGTGGTTCCCCCAGTTAGATAGACGGTCCACTGTAGATAATTTCTTGTTCACCGCTTTATATGCACACATTGCCATTTTCCTCGCATTCAATTTGTGCCAAATAACTTGATGCCAGTCCACTAAATCATCCTTTTGCATAGAATTCCACACTATAGAGAAATTAAATTGTCGTTTGCCATTAATCTCTCAGATATCAAGTTCATGATGTATGTTAACAGTAATAGGCTCTATGTACTATTTAGCCTCTCTATTCTAGGGTACAATCTTTGGACATAATTTATTATATGTATAATTTCAGAGACATTTTTTCCAGTTGTAAACATTTCTACCATGTGCCATCCTAAAATATCTACCAAAGATCTATGGTTAATCCATGGGTCGAACCATAGAGAGGTAGTTTTAAATTTTCAATGACTCTGTTAAAAATTTTGGCTGCATATTCTCTATTTCTCATCATATGTTTAAATGTGACTGAGTAGTTGTCGTTTATTTGCATAGCCTAGTAGTTTGAATGAATATATCTGTTAGTCATTCAAGTGCTCCATAAACATTTCTTTGCAAGTGGATTCCAATTAAGTTTGATGCTTGCAGTGGTTCTAAGATCTGCTAACTTCTTAAACCAATGCCCCCCTCACATTTAGGTCTACAAATAGTATTCTAGGCAATTCTATGCATCTTTCCCTCTAGAAAAAATTAGCACATAATGATTCTATCTTCTTAATTATTGAGGTAGATGATAAATGAGCAGCCAGTATAAAACAATAGGTGTAATAACACTGAATTAATTGTGCCCTCCCAACTGTAGATAATAAATTACTATCCCAGCTATGTAGTTTAGATGTAAGCCTCTGTAATAATGAGGAGCAACTAGGATGTAATATAATCACAAGATAATGGCACTCCCGAGCATTTCAGGCAAATTCTCTTCCAGCATATCTAGTTCATGTGTAATTTTTAACTTATTAGTGGCTGTGCTTCTGTAATACACCTTAGACTTTAACTGGTTCACCTTCAGTCCTATGGTGTAGATTAGGTCATTAAAAATTTATCTGATCTATCTTGCATTTTCCAAAGTAGCTTCTAGGAATATCATCACATCATCTGCATAGAGCAAATGTGACACAATAGGTTGCAATGGAGATAGATTTGAGAAGCCCCTGAGTGACATTGTCCTCCATTCTTAGAGAGAAATATTTCGTGGCAATACAAAACAAGTAGGGGATAATATATCTCCCTACCTCAAACCCTTATTGGATTTAATAAATCCATGGGGAACACCATCAATCAGAATAGAATAAGTAGGAGTACTAGTACATTCATAAATAAGGTTCATCAGAAAATTAGGGAAACCCATAGCATGTAGCATATAACATGTAAACTCTATATTTATCATGTCATATGCTTTCTGAAGGTTAACTTTGATGCACATTTTTGGTTTGCCTTTCTTCTAAAACTCTCTATGAGTTCATGAGCCAATATTTTCACCAATATTTCTTCCTGAAATAAATATCGACTAGTTCTCCACAATTAAAAGAGGAAGAAAATGTTTTATCCTATTACACAAGACTTTAGTAACTATCTTGTATAATACATTAGTAATCAGATAAGGTTTGAGGCTTATCTTTTTTAGGGATGATAGTAATAAATATGTGATTAAGGCCTTTGGCAAGTAGTCCTTCCTGAAATATTTCAAAATAACATGGAAGATTTCATCCTTTAGTTGGTCCCGGTGCAACTTAAAAAACCTAGATGTGAATCCATCTGGCCCTGGGCTCTTGGCATCATGAATAGGGAACAGAGCTTCCTTAATTTCTGAGAGAAGTAATGTTTTAGATTTAAAATAACTTATATATGTAAAGATTATAATTTATAATATATGCATCTATATATATATGTGAATTCAAAGTTAAAAATGTAAATCAAACTATTAATTTAGAAAGGAAACAAAAGATATAGGATTTTACACAAAAGTTTAAATTTAGAAAGGAAACAAAAGGTTTTGGATTTGCTTGACAGAGATTTGAGGATCTAGAGTAGCTATTCAACAAAGTTAATAATGAACTTCGAGATATAATAAATGAAGACTTTTGTTATTTGGTAGTGTATGTGGCATGTTTTTAGGGCCCATGTTTTATGGGCTTTTTTGTGTTGTTTTTTTTGCAATGGACTATATTTATTACTAAATTGTGGTTAGCAAGGAACGTACAGTGGTTTTTGAGCAGTCTTGGATTAGTAACACTCTTACCACAGTTTTCTCTCTTGATTCCAATTTATAGTAAATAAAGTACTCGTTTCAAAAAAAAGATTTTGGATTATACACAAAATTCCACTCATGAATTTTAGATTGAAAAATGTTTATTCTTATAAAACAATACCCAAAATAATTGTACTCAAAACATCAACTATATAATATAAGAAATAAATTTTCACGGTAAATTTAAATAAAAAATATATGTAGTTTATTTTCATTTGTGTATCAGTGTATGACAACATTGTAAAATTGTAAAATAATTTTTAATTGAAATTAGTTTTTTCTGTAATAAAATTTCCAAAACAAAAGAAAAGGGAATCAAACAACTTAAGTACATGTAAATTGGTGATAAGAACATTCAAATCTACATAATATATTGCACAACAACAAATTATCAAAGGAGACAGAGAATCTAAAGTATATCAATCATGATAAAAATACAGTGAATGAAGATAAAGAACAAAAGTGGATCTGAGTGAAATCAACATAATAAACATACTATTAATTAAAACGAAAAATGATTTAAATTATATGTTGCAAGACGAACAATTAAAAGATGATTTGAATTATATAAGGTCCAAGCATATAAACAAGAGAAAGACATAAAAATTTAAATCAGAGTAGTACCTTCGATGTTCCTAAAAGTTATGCCTTAAATGAAGAATCGATGCTCCTAGATTTCATTAAATAAGCCTTCAGAAGTTGCAAAGATCTAAAGCATCACCTTTGTATTTGTTTATTTAATTTTATTTTGATTTTTTTTGGGAATTTTCCTATTTGTAAAGAGATGAATTTTAAGCCATGAGGAAGAGAGAAAGAAGAAAGGAAGAAAAGTGAATTATCGGGAGAATAATAATAACGAAATGAATTAAAGAAGATTTTGTTTTAAGGGAATTGTTGAAACCTTTCAATTTCCTCCTTTAAAACCTTCCCCATTTAATTTATTATTAAATCTCATCAAATTCTCCCCTTATTCATATTTCTGGTAAAAAGAATAGAAAAAAAGAGAAAAGGGAAAAATCATTTCATAAATTAGATTTAAGTGAGTCATAAAGAAGAATAAAGGATGCAGATCTATTTTCTTCTTTTAAATGCTCCTTTGGATTTTCAAATCACATTTGAACTCCCCTTTTTATCATGCATGGCTGGCCATAAAGAGGCATGTAGGCCTAAAAATTTTCCCAAAACTACTTGGCAACTCAATCTATTTAAATCCATTTTAAATATTCTGTAGATATCATATATCGATACGCATGTTTATAACTTTTACATACACACTTTGTTAAATACTAATGGTATTCAAGAAAATCAAATAAAATTTAATGATTAACATAAATTTTAATTTTAATTAATTTAATCGTGTAGGTTTTCAGAGTATTTACCATTACGTTTGTGTGGCTCAAAGGTGTAAATTCAGTCAGCGATTAATATCAAACAGTTCGAATATTAAAATTCACACATCACATTTGCTAGTAGTGTGGCATTATGGATGAATTTATTGCTTACACATCTATTTGTTAAAATCCAATTTTACTTATTATAAGCGGGATATTCTCTTCGTCAACGTTATATCACATTAGGACTTATGGAATTTTGTTTTGGTCAAAATTCCAGTATCATCCACATTCAACTTTGTTAGTCAAACAAAAAATCCTAAGTTCAATAGTAATAATTATTATTAACCATACTGCTCTGCTCAGACTTTGACTTTGAGTTGACTATAATTGACCATGACACTAACCTTATATAACTGAGGAGACGAATCCTCTATTAAATAGTGTTTCAACCCTATGCTTCAACTCAGATCGAACTATAGATGTTTGATGGATGCCATGCCATAATTTAACTATAATCAAAGTGGGGTGTCCACAATGAAGTTCCATGGTATTCTTAAGTCGAGAGAACTATGTAATATCATCACTTTAAGATTATCTGTTTGACCTTGGTTATATTAACTAACAAAGAACTCACGAGTGTGTTATTCCATATGTATCTCGTAACTATTAGTATGCAATCCCTTGGTTCCCCAATAACTGTGAGTTTTACATTGCCCAACATTTGGAGAGCATTACATACTATAGTCTCGATGGATGAACCAATATCCTTTCTCGAAATTTTTTGACTAGGAATATTTAAAACAATATGTTATTTTTTAATGTGATAAATTTTTTATGATTACAACACATAGTAATTAGTGTCCCATAACATATCATTTAAGGATTTTCTATTTAATATACTTTCAATTAATTACTTAATCAATTATATTATAATATAACAAGTATATATATAATATAAAGAAAACACCTCTTATTTCGAACAATATTGGTTATCAAATTAGATATATGTAAAAATATATAATTCCTCATAGTGCATACCACTAACTCTTTCAGATTGACCGACTTCGAACTAGACTGGTCTTTACTTGAGAAGAATTCAAAAAAATCCCTTAAATTAATGAACTGCCCCCTCATATAGAAGAAGACAGTGGGTTGGGCTTTGGGCTGGGCCCCGTTAAAATATTTGAATGCCATGCTTTTAAATAAATGGGTCATGCAACAAAGTTTTGTAATAGATCCTGTAAAAACGTTGAAGTATGGTGCCTAATCTAGTGCTTGCGGGATGCCTTTATGGGGCGTTCTAGAGTCTTAATCGTCCACTTATGCGAGGAGGTGTGCTTTCCCTTGAGTCTACTGTCTCCCTTTAGTTGTTGTCATGATGGTTTAGTAATTAGGTCGTGTTCACATTTTTTATGGATGATAAAGGGAAAGAAAGCAGCTATAGAGGGTACTTCCATCACCTGTCGCCCCATTTGAAGGCATCCCATTGAAAGAGCTAGAGGATAGGGATTAGCTGGCTGAAATCCTCGCCGAGCATGGCGTCATGTCAACCCATTGTATCCCATCCAAAGGGACAGGCGAACAGGCCTTTGGCTATTTTTCTTGGGCAATACCTTATATGAAGTATGGGGCATCCCTTCCTCTACACAACTACTTCGTCTGCTTCCTGATCGCACATCAGATGGTGCCAACGCAGCTCGTCCTCAACAATTACATTTTGCTGGCCACTTTTTGTGCCATCTGCTATGATTTGGGTCTTCCAAAGCACTAGTTGTTTATATGGTCAATATACAAACTTTCCAAGCACATCATTTGCCCAGAGGGCTGGTACTATTACTTATAAAGTCGCATTACTCCAATGACATTGTTTGATCTTCCACACAAGGTGGCTGATTATCAAGACCACATCTTCTTTGCGGAGTCTACCGTCAACCCAACCTTCACGTATAGGAGTTCAAAATTCTAGGTATACCTCTTTCTTGTATCAAATTTTTGTTGTTAAGCATTTTTCCTCACTTCCAACCATCTATGTTTTCTTGGTGTAGTGTTATCGACGGTTTCAAGGGAGGACCAATCTTAGTTCACTGGTTAGGTGGACGCCATGATTAAGTTAGGGGACAATCAACATAACATGGTGTTGATACTGATGGACGCCAACTTGCATCGAGCATGACTATTGTGGCCGAACCAAACTTTGCTAATTGAAAAGACGAGGGCATCATAGCCCAAGAGAAGAATTGAGGTGGTGACCATGGTGACTGCAATGAAAGCAGAGGGCAGCCCAAGAATGCCGAAGGGTGGCTTGGAGACAATGAAGGTCAACCCGGGCTGGGATATAGGGGCAACTCAATGATATGTGGTCAAACTGATGAGGGTGAGTGGCAAACTTATGATCTGCGGTTACATGATTACACGGAGAATTAAATGCATGGGACCGCCACAGGTGAAGAGGGATTGTGGATGGGAACCCAAGTTATTGGATGTAATATTTCATGGTCTTCTAACTATATAAGCATGCCCAAGACCTGAAGGTGGAAAGAACCAAGAAGTGGACTAGTGATTCAGATACCACGAAGTGTATGAGCTCTTTCGGTGCAGCCCCTCTTCCCTCTGAGGTCCATCGACCAACCCAACTGACCCATAGTCATACCCTCCAGCATGCACCGGTTAGAAGGGCACTTAGTGGAAATAACGATACTGAGTCATTATGCCCGCCCCTAATTAGGAGGCATGGCAGACCCAGCCAAATGGTAGACATGTTTCTTTTATTTTTGATTGTCTTTAGTTATCTTGTTCTCATTACTTATCGCATTTTCCTTCTACTATGCATCTTTTGTTCTAACAGTCGTTGACTTAGTTTTTTGATTTTTTTAAGTGGTCCAGTTGAAATTTGTTGCTTTAGATGATGCTTCTTAGGCTAACACGGTTTCCACCCAAATCCCGTAGCAGTAGACCGCTGCATCAACTTCCCAAGGGAGAGTATCCCCCAACTACTCCATAAGGATCCATTATCATCCCTTGCCCTTCCCTCCCACCACAGGAGCGTGTTGATGTTTCCTCCCTCTACCTCTTAAGGTCACCATTGGGCCCACCACCTTCTTTTTTTAAGTTAACTAGTGATACTTATAATAGGAGAGAACACATTGTCATTCACCTTCTCAAGTGGACTAGGACTGATAAGGAGCAGGCGGGGTCAAGTGGGGACCCACCTTACCTTTACTTTTATGAGAGAAGCCAAGAGGAATAACCAGCAGACCACTATCGGGGCAAATCGCCTCACCATCAGTTGGAAGATGAACATGGCTGAGTTGAACGGGCTGCTCCAGACGCTCATTGGGACCGCCATAGAGGTGATCGACCAAGCACACCGATCAAAGTCGAGGTATTATGGAATGAGATAGAGGCAGTCCTTTATACGGACCTCTAGATGAGCTTCTATGTAAGTTATTCTTTTGGACTTGGTCATAATTTCTTGGAAGTTCACTTTAATTTTCCTATTGCTAACCGTTCCCTTCATAGGCCAAGGCCGATACCTCTGCATTAAGTAGGAGATGATTGTGCTCAAGTTGCGCACCATTGAAGAAGTTAAGGCATGGGTGTTGGAGGAGAAGAATTGGGAGGTCGCGAAATAAAAGATGAGGGAAATGGAGGTGGCAAGGGATGCTGAGGTGGCGACTTGAACAGTTGATAAGGAAGCCAAGGAGGTGGTGGAGAAGGAGTCCTCTCGCCACCAGAGGCTAGAGCAGGAGTTGCAGCAACTAATGTTAAGCTGGAGGAGAAGACGACGGAGGTTGGGAATCTTTAAAATTCCCTTCTCCAGCACCACCACTGCATAACCACCGAAGCAAGCAAGGTGGTGGTGGATAAGATATAGGTGAAGTGGAATAACTGGCTCACCACTGTGTTAAAATGGATTGTCGCCACAAACTTCCATTTTACACTACTCATCAACTTCCTTAATGCTCCAAAGCTTGGTGAGATTCACCAGAATGTAGTAATAAATATAATAAAAAGTGGCCGCACCCCTCCCCACATCCTAGAGTTGGAAAGGATAGCTTCATTAATGGCGACCACCAGCTCCACGGCTCTAGATAGGGTGGTTTCTAAAGAGATGATGCATGACAACTTTCATGTTGTCGAGTGCTCTTAGACTTTATTTTGTAATGTTTTCATTTTTGTAATGGGCGCGACTTCCTTTTTATGTAATGGCTTATCTATTATTAACATATTTATTCGACTCTTGTGCATATTACAATATCTATTTATATTTGCCTATGTCTGTGCTTGTAGTGCTTTATGTATATGATGATGCGTGTGTGTGTGTGTGTATTTTTATGGGCATTGCCTATAGCATCCGTGGTTTAATTATACTGATTGAGAATAAACACTCAAAGGAAGGCAAAGTACTTTCATGTATGATTTTGCATACTTGTAAGAAAGTTAGAACAAAATATGATATAAATTTTTAACTTTGCTTTGTAGTTTGTCCTCGTCTTTAGTGGGATGAATATTGACCAACGACATCACCTGCTAGTGTGTATGCCTCTAAGTAGTCGAGCAACCTTTTTCTCTGGCAATTGTCCCTGTACCTAGAAATATTTTGGAATTGTTGATTTGTTTACCTATGTTGGGTGATTGTTGTTTAATGCAGATCTCCACTGTAGTGGAGCTACTCCGACGGAGGGAGTCGGCATGTACTTTTATGCCAAGATCCATCATGGTGCGGCCGTCAAAGGGAGTAGATAAGTTATTTTATATTATGCCCAGTCATGGTGAGGCTGCTTCGGTAGAGGGAGCAGTCAAGTTCTGGATGGCCTAGACCCATCAAGTTAGGGCCACTCTTATTAGCAAAGTGGGCAGCACTATGAATGCAAGAATAGAGACTATTATGTAGGTAGTCACACCTGTTGTTGCATTAGTGCCTCATTCTGCTCTTAGGGGAATGGGTAGCATTATGGATGAGGGAATCAGGGTCAATATATGGATGGTCATGCCACCAGTTTGCTGAAGCCTTCGACATGTACAGGAATGTTTTTTGACTTGCATATCCTCATGAAGCAATACATCATGAACACATGAATCGAGACCACAACATGGGTGGTCTCGCCATATATGCATAGGTGTCCTCAGCACAGATAGGAGCATTGTTTGGCTCATGCATCCTCATGGAGAAGTACACCATAGATGTATGAATTGAGACCACAACATGGGTGGTCTAACCATCATTGTGCCAGTGACCCAGGCATAGATGGGAGCGTTGTTTGGCTTGTACATCCCCATAGAGCAGGTTTGTATCTCTTCGGCATAAATGGTAGCTTCGTGATGCTCTCACGCTGCTACAAAGGCCTTTGGCTTGACTCGCCCTCAGCACAGGCAGAGGCATCATGCACTCATACCCTCTAAAGGTAGTCGTTTTCTTTTTTATTGTGGATATTGAACCCACATGGGTTTGTTGATAGTGTTGTAAGGATGAACTTCCTTATTCGTTTTATATAAAAGAGAGATTACAATCATCGACCGCCTCATATTTTGGCGTACATATTTTTCAGTGCCTTATAATTTTGGCTTGCAAAAAATGGTCAAGTGTAATAAGCCCTAAGGTGCCCTGGGTTCCAAGTTCGAGGGAGGTTAGTGTCGGCAAAATAGGTGAGGCGACATGCTTTGCTGGTGAGTGTGACATTGACTATATAAATCCTTTCCCACTTAGGTCTAAGGACTCCATCTGTAGGGTTCTTTATATTGGCAAAGAATCTTTGTAGAACGTGATCACTGGTGATGAAGTTTCTTTGTTTGACCTTGGAGTTGTAATGCTTTGCCATCTTTCTTTTGAAGGCTTTTGTCAGAAGTTCAGCTCCCATTCTCTTGTCATCAACAACTAATTGCAACTTTCTTCATTTTGTTCGGCATTATGACTGAGGCACCAAGGTAAAGGACATCCAATTACATGAGAAACGTAGCTTCATACCCATAGGCTAAGTAAAAGGGTGAATGTCCTATTGATGTTCAACTAGAGGTTCGGTACGACCAAAGTACAACCAGGAGGTCTTCGACATAGTTCCCTTTTTCCTTTTGGTAAGGTGCATTTTTAAAATCGACTTGTCATTTTATTGACGGCCTCCACTTGTCTATTTTCTTAAGGGTGGTAAATAGTGGTGAAATATTTCTCGACCCCATTTTAGTTGTAGAATTCAAGGAACCGGTCGCTTTCGAATTGGGCATCGTTGCGGGTGATGATTTATTTAGGAGACCAAAATGGCAGACAATGTTCTTGATAACAATATGATTATTTTGGGTGTAGTGACTATAGTGAGGGGCTCTTCCTCGACCTATTTAGTGAAGTAGTCGATGGCAACTACGACATAATTGTATTCTCCCTTCGCATTCAGGACCTTCTCAATCGGATTAATTCCTTACATATCAAACAGCCAAAAGGAGGTGGTTGAGATTAGCAGGTTGGAGGTGAGATATAGGTATCTTGGCGAGCCACTGATAGATATTAGCCTTCTTTAAGTAATTTACTAATCTTTGGTCATGGTTGTCCAGTAATACCCCTGTCGTCCAATCTTCTTGGTTAGGCTCTGTCCCCGATATGATTTCCACAGAAGCCTTCATTCAATTATTCAGGACATGATCGACTTTTGTTTTTGTGATGCAACATTGGAGTCTGGTGGAGTAACCTTACCAATAAATCTTATCATCCAGGAATATATAGTTGGGTGTCCGATAAAGGATTTTCCAAACTTCCTTATGTTCATTGGGTAGTTCTTCACTCATCGAATATTTCAAGAGCAGGGTCACATGTAACATCCCCCTACTTAGAGGCCCAAAACTTACGGCTACAGATGCTGCAGTCATCTATAGTTATTAACTCTCGATGACCAAATACGGCAATGTTAGATTCATTGATACACAAAAACACATGAATATGGAAAAAATTTAAACAAACAAGACCACAGTCCATATCAAAACATTTCCAATTCATTACATAATCCCACCAGTGTTAACCACATTCAGAGAAAATATATTTCAACATACACCAAGAGCGACATATGAAGATGCCTTCTTGGATGATCAAAGTATATATAGGCAATTTAACAACTTTGCTTTTACATCAACACAGAGGAATCAGAATAAAAGAGAACTCTAGATAGCTATCTTGCCTCCTGCACATCTCCGGAAGCTTTATTCATCTATTAAGGTACCTGAAAACCTCAACTCTCAAACTACTCAAAAATAAATTGAGTACCCGAGAGTTTAAGGGGAAAATATAAAATTCGAGTCAGCCATAATCCTGTTATGAATAATAATCTACCATCTCAAACCATTTAGATATCTAGTGAGACCATGTCGCTTAGCGGAGTGGGTTTTCCCCTCACTAGTATCCTAAAACCTTTATAAAACTATATACTGTGCTCCTGCATCCATAATGGTTAAAACACTTCAACACAATATGATATGCAAAACAAGTAAATCATCTTTGGATTACCCATTCCTATTAATTTTGACTATCTGTCACAGTTATAGTTTCTAGGGTTACTATTAACCTAATAGTTTTCGTAGGCTGACTAATAACCGGTTAAATGTTTAAGGACTCCCTGTCCAATAACATAGTTTTCATGGGATCACTAAGAACCTATTGGTTCCTGCCAATATCTTTACTGTTTCATGGGTTCTCCTTGAACCTATTGGTAACTCCAATATCCTTCTCTTATCCTAGTTTTCATGGTTTGACTAGGAAATTATTGGCATTTGTCAATATCTTAATCCGGATATAGTTTTCATAGGTTCACTACAAACCAATTGGCCCCCGCCAATATCAAATTATAGTTTTCATGGGCTAACTATGAACGTATCTTTCTGACATATTCATTTATACATAGTTTTCATGGGCTTACTATGAACCTATTAGCCCCTGCTAATATCTTTTCTTATACACAGTTTTCATGGGCTTACTGAGAACCTATTGGTCCCTGCCAATATCTTCCTTTATTATTTTAGCATCCTATATTCTGGTCTTCCTGACCTCCTGGATGCAATTCGACTCATTCGAAAATTAACTTAATTTATATTCACTACTGGGTCAACCAAGCTAGTTATTCTGCCATTCACCAAAATACAGTTATGGGTCCATTACAGTGTGAATATATACATATATGAAGAAGCAAACATAATAACTTGGTTAATCCCTTTAACCTTTTAAATCAAAGATAACTTCTTCAAAAACTCCTTTTCAAAACACTATATTTATTTATGCCATGGTTTTCTTTAAAATGAGATTGGGTTATTTGTTTTGAAAACTAAGGCTTTCGAAACCTTCAAAACCTTGCTTTCAACCTTACTTGATAACCTCTTTCGAAAGCATATAAATCTCTTTTCAAAACATTAGGCCCCTACCTTTCGAAACACTTTAAAACCTCTCTTTCGAAACCTTTCGCGTGTAATAAAGTATTACTTATTAACTCTTAGAAGCATAGCTTCAAAACAAGTGAAAGTACCCCTTTCGAAACCTTTGGAAGTATCCCTTCCGAAACCATTGAAAGTCCCTCTTTCGAAACCATTGGGTTTATTTAAAAATATCATTTGGGTCAAAGTAAATATAAACGAAAGTATCTCTTTCGAAACCATTCTTTATCATATAAAAGTATTGGGGAAAACTTGATGGCGTCGACACCATCCCTTTCGAAAGCTTCAAATCACTTAAGTAAAATATTGAAGGCTAGCATCAAAACCCGCTATCGAAGCCATTGCCTTCGAAACCCTTGGACCCTTTCGAAAGCATTTAGGAAGTGGCTTAGTATAGGTTTAAAACAAAGGTTACCCTTCGAAAGCATTGATGACTTCAATACACTCGAAATGCAAAAGAACCGCGGCTGGGTTTCGACCTAGTCGGAACCATTACTTTCGAAAGCATCATTTTTATAAGTAAAGAAACCCATTCGAAAGCTTATACTTTAAAACATAAGATGGAAACCCCTTCGAAAGCCTTTAGAAAACCTCTTTCGGAAACTTTGACTCCTTCGAAAGCTTTAATAAAACAAAGGCAGGCGCTTCACATTTTAAAACAAACAAAGGTATCAACACCATCGGAAGCAATGCTTTCAATACCAAGCATTCTGCCTTTCTCCAATCCACTACGTACCATCTAAGTGATACCTTGTGTATTGGTTTCAGCCTGGGTTGGTTTGACTGAGATGGAGCGGAAGCATTGGAGTCGAAAGGTGCTTCTAAATAGAGG
Organism: Allium fistulosum; assembly: GCA_030737815.1. Taxonomy (NCBI): domain Eukaryota; kingdom Viridiplantae; phylum Streptophyta; class Magnoliopsida; order Asparagales; family Amaryllidaceae; genus Allium; species Allium fistulosum. The sequence continues at coordinate 1,513,225,046 of CM060901.1, forward strand.
CGGAACCCACTTTTATGGGTAAACCTGTTCAATATCAATTAAATCAAACACTTTCTAACTAACCTGCCACGTGTAAACATATGATTAGTTGCCTTAACTTTTCAAATTCTTTACCAAAATAACTACTGCTTAATTACAGATCTAAACCAAGGTTAAGTTAGCAAATAAGCCCTTCCATTAAGCAAAACCAATATTCCAAATAAGTCCTTCTTCTAAAATAATTTAATTTCCATAGCAAATCACTTAAGAAAAATGCCCAAAAATTATAGAAATTCCCTTTCATCATGTTATCTAACATATAAAAATTTCAGACCCAAATTATCAATATAATTTCTGAAATAAATTTCTAAACCCAATTAACCATATTTTCCTTTGAAAATTCATAATAATCTTTCCATAGCTTGGAAAATTATTAAATTTAAAACCCAACTCTAGAATCATGTTTTACATAACATAAATTTTTTCCATGGCATTCAAAATCAATTATAATCGGTTTTACCCTTAAAACCTTGAGAAATCAAAGTTAAACAATCTTGTTTAAATCTAACATATTTTGATCCGAGCATATCATCATTAAAATCATCATAAAAACAAATTTAACCTTAAATCCAGAAACATATGATTAGAAAACAAAATAGAGATGGTATAAATTATTATTCACCATGATTAAGATAAGGAGATTGGATCAAGATTGAGATTTATTCCCCTAGCTTTAATCCTTAGCTTTACTTTGATTTCTCTTCTCTTTTCTTCCTAGCAATGGCCAGCTCCTCTTTACGTTTGTGTTTTGTTTTTGAACGTGAATGGGAAAATGAAACGTGAATGGTGTAGGAATGAGAATATATAAGGGTAAGGGGTTATGTGCGGCTAATTCCCATTATGCCCTTATGTAAATTAATTAACTTAAACCATTCTTAAGCCCATTTAATTAGTTACTTGAGCACGGCCTAAATTTTATTATCATATCTCAATCCCCTTATCACTCTAATTATTTACATTATTCTATTTAATTTGTCCAATTAAATCTCCTGAATAATGTTATAAAAAATTAAGGATGTTACAGTCTCCCCCCTAAAGAATTTCGTCCTCGAGAGTCAGTAAGGACTAAATACTAAATATAGCAATCATTTGTAGCAACTCCTAATAACCATACTAGCCTACCTGACTAGCAACTATCTATATAAATCTAATATAAACATACCCTCAAAGCAGATCAGGATAAGTATCTCTAATCTTGTCTTCTGTCTCCCAAGTACAGTCCTTCTCATTGTCGCTCTACTGAACTTTCACTAACTTGACTGTCTTGTTCCTCAATCTTTTCTCATCCCTCGCTACAACCCAAACTGGTTGTCTAGCAAAACCCAAATTAGGCTCTACTATCAACCCTTCCAACCCTGTCGAAGGAACAACGGTCTCTGGTTCATGCACATACTTGCGAAGATGAGACACATGAAATACATTATGGACACCTGCCATACTACTCGGTAACTCTACTCTGTATGCGAGCTTCACGATCCTCTCTAAAATCTGGAATGGACCAACATATCTCGGTGCCAGTTTCACCGACTTCCCGAACCGTACCTGTAACAACCCGCATATTTCACGATTATATATTTAAATGTTTTATTTAAATATAGCATCGTTAATCGGATTAAAGTCCTAAATGTTACTTTTTGTAAACAGTCGAATTGGGACTCGAGACCACTTCCATTGAGTCCAAAATGGCGTTTATAACTTTATTGAGTATAAACATCGATATGATTGGAGTTGAGTAGAATTTTGCTATTTTTCTATTTTGGGCTTTGGGTTTGGGTTTCAGCCCACTAACCCAACTTAATACCCTAACTCCTCTACTCTTCATTCATTCTACTCCTCATTTCCTAACACTCTCAAGCTAAAGTAAAAATGGGGGAAAAGATAGGAAACTATAATTCCTACACCCTAGTTTAATTAGGAAATACAAATTCAAGTCCAAAATCAAAGGGAAGCTTAGGTAAGCATCCTCTTCTTCTTCTCCACCTCAATCTCTCTCCAATTTCCAGAAATTCCTATAACCTAATTTAGGAATTATTTGCCTATGATCATAGATTGGAGCTTCTAGAGTTGAAGTTGAAGAGTGGTTGATCTTTCCTTTGTTTTAAAGCTTCTCATTCGTTGTTTTTGGGTTTAAAGGTGAGTTTTTGAACTCACATCTACGTCTATAACTTTCATTGTTGTTAGGTATGAATTCCTAACATTTATTCGTGTTTATTTGCTTTTGATTTGAATTGATTTGGTGAATTTTCCAATTTTTGCAATTTTATGAAAATCCTACTATGGATGTTTGGACATGATATTTGGGGTGTATCGAAGAGCCTATAAGGCTGGGTTGTCGCTTGGCATAAATCCCTAGTCTTCGTTGCTCGTCTGATCGCTCCCGAATCGTTTTGGCCATCATGGCCTAGGCAAATTGTTGCCCAGACTAGGTGACCAGACGTCTGGTTGGTCAAGTCCAGACGTTTGGTTATAAACCCTGGAGAAGAGAAATTTTGACAAATTGCAGAAAAAACTCAAAGAACAGAATCAGACGTCTGATACAACCTTTCAGACGTCTGGTACACCCTTTCAGACGTTTGATACAACTTGCCAGACGTCTGATACAACCTTTCAAACGTCTGGAAGGTTTCAAACAAAAATATATATTTCCAGAACCTAAATCCAGACATCTGGATGAACCCCCAGACGTCTGGAACTGTTCATTTTTCCTATTTTGGCTGTTTTTTGAGTGGATTTCCAATTTTAATCGATTTTTGTCGATCCGGTTAGTTGTAATCACTTATTATCGACTTTGATGACTTCTTTCTTTGGATTTTTGGAAATATCCATTTGATGGATTTGATATCGATTTTTATGGTTTGGATTCACGTCGTCGAATGTGAATGTTTGGTTGATCGATTGTTTCTACAATCGTTTTATGTGATTTGTCGCTTTTAAAAATACAAAGGTTTCTATACTAGTAGTAAATATTCAAACGCTTTCACAAAGATTATTTCAATATCATTTTTAATACAAAACTCGTTTTTAAATCCGTTTTCCAATCTATTAGTATATACAAACCTTTACCTCAGTCGTACGAGAAATCCAATTAAACGATTTAGCAAAACAAGTGGTATGAAACGCTTGCGTTTACTTCGTCGGTTAATTCTTAGACTTGTTTGATTGAACTCTTGTGACAATTTTCGAGTGGAAATCTACAATTTGTTCGTAAATATTTAAGTTAAGCCAGTGGTTATGGGACATGAAGCTAAACTCATTTATTTACTAGCTTAGTGTAATTCACACTTATCGATCAATGATGATCCTTTGGTGATTTAGACTAGCGACGTGCGATGTCTCTTTGTCCACGTGGGGGACTGTACCCCATTCTATAGAGATTCGGCTCACTTTTATGGGCTAGCGACCCATAGTCTTTGGACCGTTCGTGGAGCAATCGGCTCGATAAGTTGTTGCATGGGGCGTATCTTTTTAGGTGCGTCGATGTTCGACTAGGCATGGGGCGTATCTTTTTAGGTGCGTTGATGTTCGACTAGGCATGGGGCGTATTTTTTAGGTGCGTCGATGTTCGACTAGGCATGGGGCATATCTTTTTAGGTGCGTCGATGTTCGACTAGGCATGGGGCGTATCTTTTTAGGTGTGTCGATGTTCGACTAGGCATGGGGCGTATCTTTTTAGGTGCGTCGATTTTCGTCTGTGCATGAGGCGTATCATTTTATGTGCGTCGATGTTCGGTTCATGGGATAGAGACCCATTTGTGATACACGTGTTGGTGAGTTTTCATGCTCCCGTTTGTGATAGGCCTTCCCCTTTTTGCGATTTATGGATTTCTAGTTGATGGTTTCTAGAATTTGTGTTTCACCGATTTTTTTTGCGATTGGCATTGATATGTTTTATCAATATTTGTGTTTTGGTGAATAATTTAAAGAATATGACATTCTTTTTAGTGAATGAGAATATTTGAGATATTGTATGATTTTTGTTGTTATCTGATTTATACTTGTCATAGTATGGCATTATTGTTATCATACGTTTTTGTCATATCTCTTATCCTATCTCATTTTATATGATATTTATAGCTAGACTGATCCGTTTATTATTTTTTTCTTAAATAATACTTGGGTCAGACCGAGGTATTTCAGGTGCTTCTACTTGACTTCTTATCAGGGACCATCATCTGATTTTTGGCCAACTACTTTAGATTAGTAGTTTTTGCTTTTATACATTCGAGATAGAGACTCCTTGATGTATACTTATTCTTTTGTCTAGCACTTGTACCTATTCTTTTGTGATGTAATGGATCTCATATGACCACTACTTTGATGTACACTTCTATGTGTTATATTCATATCTGTTTCCGCCTTTGTGATATGAATGTCTGTGACTGATTTGTGTTATGCTTATTTCTATATTTGTTTCTGAAGGCCACATAGCCACTGTGTGGTAGCTTTGAGTTTGTATTTGATATGTCAGATTTCCTCTTGAAATGAAATGCATGTCATACTATCTGACATATCCATACTCGCACAAAGCAATTACATAAATGGTCGCTCTTCAACAGCCTTATTCTTCGCGCTAGTCGACGGCATTACCTCGTAGTGTCCTTGGCTAGTGTGAGTATAAAGGTGGGGCATCACAGCTTGGTATCAGAGCCAAACTTCGGAACAATGTAGAATAATCTAGCAAGGATCATTGTCCTAAGTCTTTCTTAGGAGTCGTGCCTTAGGATTTAATTCGAGTCATTGGACATGTACTATCCTATTTTCTTTTGTGATGCCTTGTTTTATCAATCAAGTTTGTTTGATATTCATTCTGGGAATAACCTTTTTCCTCTTCTTTCTTTCTTTTTTTTAAAGAAGAGAATGGTTAGACTAGGCCGTCCCAGTGCCGGTCAATCCAGTGCTAGTCCTCAGGATGGAGTACTTATGTCTGCCCAGCAACTCTTAGATCTTGTGAAGAATGCTCAAGCTGTCGAACCCATTCCAGAGCCTACTCATCCTAAATTTGGGTTTGCACGCTTGTGCAGAGATTATACCGATTTGGGTGGAAGGCCATTCAAGGGTTCCGAAAGCGTTATAGAAATCCAAGCTTGGCTTAGAACATGCGATCGCATCTTTTCCCGCATGAATCTTGTGAATCTACATCGAGTCCAGGTGGCTTCTAGCATGCTCCAGGAGAGAGCATTAGATTGGTATGAGCTTTTGGTTTCTGAGTTTATCGAAGCGGATCTTACTTGGGAGCAATTCCGGGAAAGATTCGAATTGAAGTTTGTGCTGGAGGCTGAAAAAGTAACTTTAGCCCGACGCTTTATTGACCTTGTTCAAGATGAATCTTCTGTGATGGATTACGTCGCATCTTTTGAATCTCTCTCTAAATGCGGGATCGAGTATATTAATACCCCATTGAAGAAAAATCAGAGGTTTGTCTATGGGTTGAATAAGAACCTCAAAAAGCCTTTACTTTTGAAACTAGAAGTTTCTTTCGATCAGCTTGTAGATATCGCTCTTCGACTTGAAGAGGTCGATAAAGAAAGTGATGTTGAAGTTGTGGGTGCCAAACCGAACTTCGACAATAACATGAAGAGGCCTATTAAGTTCAAAGGCCCCAATCCCAACAAGAAAAGGAAGCAAGAAACTTCGGTAGCAAGGACTCCTACCTCTAGTCGTGGACAATGCTACAATTGTGGTTCTATAGACCACTATGCGAATGAGTGTACGAAACCCCTTTATTGTCGCTATTGCAAAAGTTTGAGTCATCATATATCTACGTGTCCCATACTTCAAAGCAAGAAGGAGGGAAAGCTGAACGTTGTGCAAGCCCCTAGTAACACTTCTCTTGGTCAAGGTATTTTTCATTCAGTCCTTGATGGCATTATTTTATTTCGTGATCTTCCTATTCGAATTTCTTCTGATTCGGGTGCATCTCACTCTTTTATTTCGAAAGAACTTGTTGTTACTTTTTCTTTAAATATTATGGGATTGATGACTTCATTGAGAATTGCGAATTCGATTGATGGATCCGCAACACTCGGTTTACTTTGTAAAAATGTCAAGATTATTTAATGTGATTATGCTTTCCGGTCCGATTTGCATGTTATGCGCTACTTAGTATTCGGAATTGATTTTTGGGAAAGGATTGGCTTAATCATTATGAAGCCCATATCCTATGTCCTGAGAGGACTATCCATCTTCGACATTCTCAATCTGTTAAGTAGATTTCTATTGTTCTTAATGATTTTGAATCCAATTCGGTGGCATCATCTTACCTAAACCCACTTGATGAGGAAGATGTTATTTCCCTCATTCAAGTAGTTGGGAATTTCCCAGTATCTTTGAGCTTGTCTTAGGATTACCACCTAAGCGATCTATTGAGTGGTGCTAAGGTCTTTTCAGCTCGACCTTGCCATCGGTTTTCATCAGCTACGAGTTGCGGAGGTAGCATTCCACTTACCGCATTCTGCACTCGTTATGATTCTTATGAGTGACCCGTGATGTCATTCGGTTTGTCCAGCTTATTTCATCCATCTTATGAATCGAGTATTCTACGAATATCTCGATGAGTCCATCCTTGTATTCATTGATTATGGGTGAAAACAACAATTTAAAATTGCAAATCTTTCTAATAAGATATATTTATAATTATAATTGGATTCTATTATTAAGACAAGCAAAGAATATTTGTAAATTTTATAAGTGACATGTTTATCATATAGAAGATGATTTTGTGTTGTATTGCCCATTAAGTGCTTTAAGAATTCTGGTCGATGCGCCTGATCAACGTTATCGGTAGGAATCTCCTAAACGCTATGATGAGACAGTCAGACACAGTAAATTGACTTGTAATAAGTAAATTTTTCTAAAAAGATGATTACATAAAGTTAATTATAATTTTGAATGTCTTAGCTTTTCGGGAAAGAGGATCATTTAAAAGAACTCCTTTTCGATGCTCCTATTCTTGTGATTCCCGAGGGGAATCAAGACTTTATTGTTTGTACCGATGCTAGTCGTATTGGTTTGAATGTCGTTCTCATGCAAAAGGGAAATCGTGTTACCGATTCCCTTAGTCGTAAGCAACAAGCGGTTGTTTCCATGATGATATCCGAATGGAATGATCTCGAGACTGTGTCCACTTGTGAGATTCGAGATCGTGAATCCGATTCATGTTCATCTCTTGTTGAGTTTTCTTATAATAAAAGCTCCCAATCTAGTATGGGAATGGCATCTTTCGAGGCACTCTACGGAAGGCCATGCCGATCTCCTTCGTGTTGGCTTGAAGCCGGTGAGAAGCTGATTTTAGGTCCCGATTTTATTCGTGATTCCACAGAAAAGATTGACCTTATTCGTCATAGGATGAAAGAAGCTCAAAGAGACAAAAATCCTATGTCGTAAATCGAAGAAGGAATTTAGAATTTTCTCTGGGAGATTTGGTGTTCATTCGTGTTTCACCTATGAAGGGTGTTGTGCGTTTCAGTTGATCGGGAAAATTAGCACCTCGATATATTGGTCCATTTCCCATCACCGAACACATTGGTTCCATTGCTTATCGCCTTTTATTACCGGCTCAATTTTCTGCTATTCATGACGTGTTCCACGTTTCTCAACTACAGAAATGCCTAAGGGATTCCGATTCTATTCTTGATCCCGGTGTTATTGAAGAAATTGAGATTTCACCTAATTTGACTTATGAGCAACATCCTATTTGTATCATTGCTTCGGAGGTTAAACGCCTTCGAAATAAAGATGTTTCGCTTGTGAAAGTTCAATGGTCCTCAAATCCTAAGGATTGCTCTTGGGAATCCAGAGAATTCATTGATCGAACACATCCGGACTTACTCTCTCGTGCTCCTTAAGGGGAACTTCTCATTTCAAAATTTCTTCTTTTGTGTTGTTATGCCTTAGTATGGTTGTTACTTTTTATTTTCCTCTTAATTATTGCAAGGACGCAATTTCTTTAAGGAGAGAGTCTATAACAACCCGCATATTTCACGATTATATATTTAAATTTTTTATTTAAATATAGCATCGTTAATCGGATTAAAGTCCGAAATGTTACTTTTTGTAAACAGTCAAATTGGGACTCGAGACCACTTCCATTGAGTCCAAAATGGCATTTACAACTTTTTTGAGTATAAACATCTATATGATTGGAGTTGAGTAGAATTTTGCTATTTTGGGCTTTGGGTTTGGGTTTCAGCCCACTAACCCAACTTAATACCCTAACTCCTCTACTCTTCATTCATTCTACTCCTCATTTCCTAACACTCTCAAGCTAAAGTAAAAATGGGGAAAAAGATAGGAAACTAAAATTCCTAAACCCTAGTTTGATTAAGAAATACAAATTCAAGTCCAAAATCAAAGGGAAGCTTAGGTAAGCATCCTCTTCTTCTTCTCCACCTCAATCACTCCAATTTCCAGAAATTCCTATAACCTAATTTAGGAAATATTTGCCTATGATCATAGATTGGAGCTTCTAAAGTTGAAGTTGAAGAGTGGTTGATCTTTCCTTTGTTTTAAAAGCTTCTCATTCGTTGTTTTTGGGTTTAAAGGTGAGTTTTTGAACTCACATCTACGTCTATAACTTTCATTGTTGTTAGGTATGAATTCCTAACATTTATTCGTGTTTATTTGCTTTTGATTTGAATTGATTTGGTGAATTTTCCAATTTTTGGTTTTTGAAGTCCAATTTTATGAAAATCCTACTATGGATGTTTGGACATGATATTTGGGGTGTATCGAAGAGCTTATAAGGCTAGGTTGTCGCTTGGCATAAATCCCTAGTCTTCGTTGCTCGTCCGATCGCTCCCGAATCATTTTGGCCATCATGGCCTAGGCAAATTGTTGCCCAGACCAGGTGACCAGACGTCTGGTTATAGACCCTAGAGAAGAGAAAAATTTGACAATTGCAGAAAGAACTCAGAAAACAGAATCAAACGTCTGATACAACCATTCAGACGTCTGGTACACCCTTTCAAACGTCTGATACAACTTGCCAGACGTCTGATACAACTTGCGAAACGTCTGATACAACCTTTCAGACGTCTAGAAGGTTTCAGGGAAAAATATATATTTCCAGAACCTAAATCCAGACATCTAGATGAACCCCCAGACGTCTGGAACTGTTCATTTTGCCTATTTTGGCTGTTTTTTGAGTGGATTTCCAATTTTAATCGATTTTTGTCGATCCGGTTAGTTGTTATCACTTATTATCGACTTTGATGACTTCTTTCTTTGGATTTTTGGGAATATCCATTTGATGGATTTGATATCGATTTTTATGGTTTTGATTCACGTCGTCGAATGTGAACTTTTGGTTGATCGATTGTTTCTACAATCGTTTTCTGTGATTTGTCACTTTTAAAAATACAAATGTTTCTATACTAGTAGTAAATATTCAAACGCTTTCACAAAGATGATTTCAATACCATTTTTAATACAAAACTCGTTTTTAAATCCGTTTTCCAATCTATTAGTATATACAAATCTTTACCTCACTCGTACGAAAAATCCAATTAAATGACTTAGCAAAACAAGTGGTATGAAACACTTGCGTTTACTTCGTCGGTTAATTTTTAGACTTGTTCGATTGAACTCCTGTGACAATTTTCGAGTGGAAATCTACAATTTGTTCGTAAATATTTAAGTTAAGCCAGTGGTTATGGGACATGAAGCTAAACTCATTTATTTACTAGCTTAGTGTAATTTACACTTATCGATCAATGATGATCCTTTGGTGATTTAGACTAGCGATGTGCGATGTCTCTTTGTCCACGTGGGGGACTGTACCCCATTCTATAGAGCTTCGGCTCACTTTTATGGGCTAGCGACCCATGGTCTTTGGACTGTTCATGGAGTAATCGGCTCGATAAGTCGGTGCATGGGGCGTATCTTTTTAGGTGCGTCGATGTTCGACTAGGCATGGGCGTATCTTTTTAGGTGCGTCGATGTTCGACTGTGCATGGGGCGTACCTTTTTAGGTGCATTGATGTTCGGTTCATGGGATAGCGACCCATTTGTGATACACGTGTTGGTGAGTTTTCATGCTCCCGTTTGTGATAGGCCTTCCCTTTTTATGATTTCTGGATTTCTAGAATTTGTGTTTCACCGATTTTTTTTGCGATTGGCATTGATATGTTTTGTCAATATTTCTGTTTTGGTGAATAATTTAAAGAATATGACATTCTTTTTAGTGAATGAGAATATTTGAGATATTGTATGATTTTTGTTGTTATCTGATGTATACTTGTCACAATATGGCATTATTATTATCATACTTTTTTGTCATTTCTCTTATCCTATCTCATTTTATATGATATTTATAGCTAGACATATCCGTTTATTATTTTTCTTCTTAAATAATACTCGGGTCAGACCGAGGTATTTCAGGTGCTTCTACTTGACTTCTTATCAGGGACCATCATCTGATTTTTGGCCAACTACTTTAGATTAGTAGTTTTTGCTTTTATACATTCGAGATAGAGACTCCTTGATGTATACTTATTCTTTTGTCTAGCACTTGTACCTATTCTTTTGTGATGTAGTGGATCTCGTATGACTACTACTTTGATGTACACTTCTATGTGTTATATTCATATATGTTTCCGCCTTTGTGATATGAATATCTACGACTGATTTATGTTATGCTTATTTCTATATTTGTTTCCGAAGAGCACATAGACACTATGTGGTAGCTTTGAGTTTGTATTTGATATGTCGGATTTCCTCTTGAAATGAAATGCATGTCATACTATCTGACATATCCGTACTCGCACAAAGCAATTACACAGATGCTTGCTCCTCAACAGCCTTATTCTTCGCGCTAGTCGACGGCATTACCTCGTAGTGTCCTTGGCTAGTGTGAGTATAGAGGTGGGGCATCACAGTACCACACCCTTCATCGATGATACTTTAATAAAAACCTTATCTCCAACTGAGAACTCTAGGTCTTTACGCCTCTTATCTGCGTAACTCTTCTGTCTGGACTGAGCTTCCTTCATCCTTTCTCGAATCAACTCAATCTTCTATGACGCCTCCCTAACCAAATTTGGACCTAAGATTAATCTGTCTCCAGTCTCCAACCAACATGCTAGTGATTTCCATGGCCTTCCATACAAAACTTCAAAAGGCGTCATTCCTATACTAGTCTGGTAACTATTATTATAGGAAAACTCAACCAAATGTAGGTGATCTTCCCAAGATCCACCAAAGTCTAATACACAAGCTCTCAATAAATCTTCGAGTACCTTGTTGACTCTCTCTGTCTGCTCATCCGTCTGAGGGTAATATGCAGTACTCATATTAAGCTTGGTACCCAATACTTCCTGTAAACTCTTCCAGAATTCACTAGTGAACAAAGCATCTCTGTCACTGACTATACTACTAGGAATTCCATGCAGTCTAACTATGTTCTTCATGAATAACTTAGCTAAAACAGGTGTCGTCTGTTTAACTACAATGAAATGGGCACTCTTGGTCAGTCTATCCACTATAACCCATATACTTTCATTTCCTCTATTTGACCTTGGAAACCCATCTATAAAATCCATGAATATCAAATCCCATATCCAATCTGGAATCTCTAAAGGTTTAAGCAACCCACTTGACTTTTGATGTTCAGCTTTCACTTGTTGACAGTTTGCATGCTGCCTATCCCACAAGCCAACATCCCTTTTCATACCTTCCCAATAGAAACTCCTCTTCATATCCTGATACATCATGGTTCCTCCAGGATGAACCGTAAACTTGGACTAATGAAATTCTCCAAGAACTTCTTTCCTCAAGTCCTCCACATTCGGAACACACAACCATCCCTTCTTTCTCAACCATCCTCTTTAGTCAAGACTAAAGTCTTTTAGATCATCGATTTTAATTCCACCCTCAAGCCTTCTAATTCTCTCGGTTAACACTGGATCTTTTTTTTGTTTAGAAGCAATCCTTTTGATCAGCACTAGTTGAACTTCTAAACAGGACAACACGGCGGTACTCTAACTAGAAGTAGCAGTTGATCTTTAACTACACACTACAGGTAGTCAAAGCTTCTAAATCTTTCCATTCTGCCAACATAGCTAACACCACATTCTGATGTCTTCTGCTAAGAGCATCTGCTACTTTATTACCTTTCCCAGGTGTATACTCTATACCAAAATCATAAGCAGCAAAAAACTCCAGCCACCTCTGCTGTCTCATATTTAACACCTTCTGAGAGAATAAATACCGTAAAGACTTATGATCGGTATAAAGCTCAAACCTCTCCCATAAGAGATAATATCTCCAAATTTTCAATGCAAATATCACCGCAGCCAACTCCAAATCATGGGTAGGATACCTCACTTCATGCGGTCTAAGCTGTTTGGATGCGTAGGCAATAACTTTACCCTTCGCAACAATACTGCTCCCTATCCAGTTCCGCATGCATCAGTATTCACCACCAACCCTTGGTTTCCGTCTGGAACTACTAACACTGGTGCATCGGTCAACAAATGCTTTAACTTAAGGAATGCTTCCTCACATTTGTCGGACCAGACAAACTTCACCTCTTTCCTGGTTAGCTTAGTCAAAGGCGCTGCTGTCCGTGAGAAATCCTTGATGAATCTCCGGTAAAAGCCAGCATGTCCAAGAAAACTTCTAATCTCAGTCACCGTCTCTGGTCTCTTCCAATTATTAATAGCTTCGATCTTATCTAGATCGACTGACAAGCCCTTCTCTGAAACCATGTGACCAAGAAACTTAACCTCTTTCTTTCAGAAATGACACTTGGAAAACTTCACCTTTAGCCGATGCTGCCTCGGCATCTCAATCACAACTCTAAGATAATCTTTATGCTCTTTTTCATCCTTAGAATACACCAAAATGTCATCTACGAACACCAACACAAATCTATCCAAATACTCTCGGAAGACTCGGTTCATCAAATTCACAAAGAAAGCGGGTGCATTTGTCAATCCAAATGGCATCACTAACCACTCATACAAACCATACCTAGTCCAAAATGTTGTTAAAGGAATACTGTCCTCCGCCACTCTTAACTGATGGAAACCGGTCGCTAAATCCAACTGGGAAAATACTCTGGCTCCACTCAACTGATTGAACATATCATCTATTCTTGGCAAATGATACTTATTCTTGATCGTCCTCTCATTCAACTTATGATAGTCGATACACATCCTCAATGACCCATTTGGTTTCTTTACGAACACTTCGGCTGCTCCCCAAGGCGAACTGCTTGGCCTAATAAAATTCCTTTCTTTTAGATCCACTAGTTGCACCTTCAATTCCTTCATCTCAGTCGGTGTCATCCCTCTAGGTAGTCTACTCATAGGTTCAGCTCCGGGCACAAGATCAATACGAAACTCAACTGCTCGTTTTGGTACTAGTCCTGTGAGTGGCTCAAAGACATCTGCAAACTCTCTTGCTACTCGAACCTGACTTAACTCATCTCCTATCTCCATAGCACTAAGCAAAGTACTAACACATCGGTCAGAATTCTCCACTGAGAATATTACTCGGTTATGTCTATCAGGGTGTCTCAGTGATATCTCCCTATCTTGGTAAATAATTCTAGCCTCATACCAACCCAACCAATCCATACCCAAAATGATTCTGAAATCTACGAAATCAATAACATACAAACTGCATGAAAATTTATAACCTAACAGATCAAGTTCTAACTGGTCACATCTTACCCCTAGAGTTGCATACCCTCCTATTGGATTCGCAACCTTAAGGAAGTAACAAGGCAGGTGGGTTCTAAGCAAAATCTATCAACCAAACACTGAGATATAAATGAATGCGATGCACCGATATTAAAAAGTACTCTAACTGGTATACTCTAAAACAAAAGCGTACCTTCCATCACAGTCTTTCCTTTACAATTGCAATTAGCTTAGTAGATGATGGTCCAATAGCAAAAATCTTTCCCTTGTCCGCCCTAACCGGTTTTGGACACTGATTCTTATAATGCCCAACTTGGTCGCAGTTGAAGCACTTCACATTCTTCTTATCTGTAGCCTTCTTCCCCTTGCCTAATCGGCACTCATTTGCATAATGACCTTTCTTGTCACGCTTATAGCAAACTAACTCAGCCTTTGTCTTCTTGGCATAATCTACCTTCTAGGCTCCCTTCTTCTTAAAGAATTATCTTTTCTTTCCCTAAGAACCCTGGGTTTCAACTGGCTTGTCTCTAGCACAAACAGCAAGCATTTCCTCATGGAGAATTGCCATCTCCACAACTATATTACAAGGATCATGGATACGTGTCAAGGTCGCCCTAGCAAGCTCGGGCCTCAGTCCCTGAATGAACCTCTCATTTCTCTTTATGTCAGTATCTATAGTAGCATACCTATATCGAGACAGCTCATCAAACTTAGTGGCATACTCGATAACCGACATCTCTCCTTGAACTAGATCCATAAACTTTCTCTCAATGCTGACTTAGCAACCTCAGATAAAAACCTCTGTTCAAATCTCCTTCTGAATTCAGCCCATGTCAGCTCTTCCTTCGGAACTCCAGCAGTAACACTATTCCACCAATGAAGTGCTGACCCTTGCAACTGTCTAGAAGCCAACCTTCTCTTCTGCTCATCATCTAAACCCAAATCAGCAAAGATACGCTCACAATGCAACATCCAATTCTCTACCTCTATGGCATTCTCCGTTCCTATAAACGGTTTCCCACCAAGACTGGTGTAGTCTCTACTCAACTTAGCATAATTATTCCCAACTGGAGCCACGGGATTAGCTCCTCCAACATTTACAGCAACTCCTGCAACCACTCCTGCTTGCATCACATTGACAAAGAACTGATACATCGCCCCCATATCTAGTGGTGGATTTTCAGCACCCACATTGGCATCAGCATTTTGGTTAGCATTAGCTTGTCGACCATGGTTCCTCCTGGTATTAGGTCAAACATTTCCGTTGGTTGTGGTGCTTCCTCCACCAAGATTTCCTCTTCCGTTTCCTGCTTCCATATCTTCTTTCTCGTAAATCTGCATACGAGTCTTAGTAAGATACAGAAGAATGGTCCAAGAGAGGGGGAATACGTACTTATATATAACTATATATCAAATACAAGTACGTTACTATAACGTTAACCCAAACCCCAACCTTGTTATTTGATTTATTGGATTATGTTTGAAAAATCTTTTAGGTTTAAGTTTCTTTTAAAGTTCCATAAACCTATGCTATGATACTAAATTGTAACATCCCCCTACTTGGAGGCCTAAAACTTATGGCTATGGATGCTGGAGTCATCCATAGTTATTAATTTCAGCGACCAATTACGGCAATGTTAGATACATTGTACACAGAAACACATAAATATGGAAAAAATTTAAAACATCAAACAAGATCAAATTCCATTTCAAAACATTTCCAATTCATTACTTAATCCCACAAGCGTTAACCATGTTCAAAGAAAATATATTTATTACAACATACACCAAGAGCGACATATGAAGATGCCCCCTTGGATGATCAGAGTATATATATGCAATTTAACAACTTTGCTTTTACATCAACACAGCGGAATCAAAATAAAAGAGACCTCTAGATAACTATCATGCCTCCTGCACGTCTCCAGAAGCTTTATTCATCTAATGAGGTACTTGAAAACCTCAACTCTCAAACTACTCAAAATCAATCGAGTATCAGAGAGTTTAAAGGGAAAGCATAGATTTCGGGTCAGACATAAAGCCTGGTATGAATAATAATCTACCATTTCAAACCATTTAGATATCTAGTGAGACCACGCCGCTTAGTGGAATGGGTTTTCCCCTCACTAGTATCCTAAAACCTTTATAAACCATATACCATGCTCCTACATATGCAATGGTTAAAACACTTCAAAACAATATGATATGCAAAACTAGTGAATCAATTCTGGATTACCCATCCCTATTAATTTTGACTATCTGTCACAGTTATAGTTTCAAGGGTTACTATTAACCTAATAGTTTTCATGGGCTGACTAATAACCGGTTAAATGTTTAAGGACTCCCTGTCCAATTACATAGCTTTCATGGGATCACTAAGAACCTATTGGCCCTTGCCAATATCTTTACCGTTTCATGTGTTCTCCCTGAACCTATTGGTAACTCCAATATCCTTCTCTTATCATAGTTTTCATGGGTTGACTAGGAACCTATTGACATCTGTCAATATTCTAATCCGAGTATAGTTTTCATGGGTTCAATACAAACCTATTGGCCCCTACCAATATCAAATAATAGTTTTCATGGGCTAACTATGAACCTGTCTTTCTAACATCTTCATTTATATATAGTTTTCATGGGCTTACTATGAACCTATTGGCCCCTGCCAATATCTTTTTCTATACACAGTTTTCATGGGCTTACTGAGAACCTATTGGCCTCAGTCAATATCTTCCTTTAATATTTTAGCATCCTATATTCTGGTCTTCCTGACCTCCTGGATGCAATTCTACTCATTTAGGAGTTAACTTAATTTATATTCACTACTAGGTCAACCTAGTTGGTTATTCTGCCCTTCCCCAAAATACAGTTATGGGTCCATTACAATGTGAATATATACATATATGAAGAAGCAAACACAATAACTTGGTTAATCCCTTTAACCATTTAGATCAAAGATAACTTCTTCAAAAGCTCATTTCAAAACACTTTATTTATTTATGCCATGGTTTTCTTTTAAAATGAGATTGAGTTTTTTTTTGAAAACTAAGGCTTTCAAAACCTTCAAAACCTTGCTTTTGACCTCACTGGATAACCTCCTTCGAAAGCATATAAATATCTTTTCAAAACATCAGGACACTACCTTTCGAAACACTTTAAAATCTCTCTTTCGTAACCTTTCAAATGTAATAAAGTATTACTTATTAACTCTTAGAAGCATAGTTTCGAAACCAGTGAAGTACCCCTTTCAAAACCTTTGGAAGTATCCCTTCCGAAACCATTGAAAGTCCCTCTTTCGAAACCATTGGGTTTATTTAAAAATATCATTTGGGTCAAAGTGAGTATAAACGAAAGTATCTCTTTCGAAACCATTCTTTATCATATAAAAGTATTGGGGAAAACTTGATGGCGTTGGCACCATTCCTTTCGAATGCTTCAAATCACTTAAGTAAAACATTGAGGGTTAGCATCGAAACCCCCTTTCAAAGCCATTGCCCTCGAAACCCTTGGACCTTTTCGAAAGCATTTAGGAAGTGGCTTAGTATAAGTTTGAAACAAAGGTTACCCTTCAAAAGTATTGATGACTTCAATACACTCGAAAGGCAAAACAACAGCGGCTGGGTTTCGACCTAGTCGGAACCACTACTTTCGGAAGCATCATTTGTATAAGTAAAGAAACCCATTCGAAAGCTTGTACTTTAAAACATAAGATGGCAACCCCTTCGAAAGCCTTTAGAAAACCTCTTTCGTAAACTTCGACTCCTTTGAAAGCTTTAATAAAACAAAGGCAGTCGCTTCACTTTTTAAAACAAACAAAGGTATCAACCCCATCGGAAGCAATGCTTTCGATACCAAGCCTTTCGCCCTTCTCAAATCCACTACGTACCATCTAAGTGATACCTTGTGTATTGGTTTCGGCCTGGGTTGGTTTCGACTGAGATAGAGCGGAAGCATTGGAGTCGAAAGGTGCTTCTAAATAGAGGTGGAACCCACTTTTTGGGTAAACCTGATTTAATACCAATTAAAGCAAACACTTTCTAACTAACTCGCCATGTGTAAACATATGATTGGTTGCCTTAACTTTTCAAATTATTTACCAAAATAACTGCCGCTTAATTTCAGATCTAAACCAAGGTTAACTTAGCAAATAAGCCCTTCCATTAAGCAAAGCCAATATTACAAATAAATCCTTCTTCTAAAATAATTTAATTTCCATAGCAAATCACTTAGGAAAAATCCCTAAAAATAATTTCGCTTTCATCATGTTATCTTATATATCAAAATTTCAGACCCAAATTATCAATATAACTTCTGAAATAAATTTCTAAACCCAATTAACCATATTTTCCTTTGAAAATTCATAATAATCTTCCATAGCTTGGAAAATTATCAAATTTAAAACCCAACTCCAAAATCATGTTTTACATAACATAAATTTTTTCCATGGCATTCAAAATCAATTATAATCGGTTTTACCCTTAAACCGTGAGAAATCATATTTAAACAATCTGGTTTAAATCTAACATATTTTGATCCGAGCATATCATTCAAATCATCATAAAATGAATTTAATCTTAAATCCAAAAACATATGATTATAAAACAAAGAGATGGTATAAATTATTATTCACCTTGATTAAGATAAGGAGATTGGATCGAGATTGAGATTTATTCCTCTAGCTTTAATCCTTAGCTTTACTTTGATTTCTCTTTACTTCCTAGCAATGGCCAGCTCCTCTTTACGTTTGTGTTTTGTTTTTGAACGTGAATGGGAAAATGAAACGTAGTGTAGGAACGAGAATATATAAGGGTAAGGGGTTATGTGAGGCTAATTCCCATTATGCCCTTATGTAAACTAATTAACTTAAACCATTCTTAAGCCCATTTAACTGGTTAATTGAGCACGGGCTAAATTTTATTTTCATATCTCAATCCCCTTATCACTCTAATTATTTACATTATTTTATTTAATTTGTCTAACTAAAGCTCCTGAATAATGTTATCAAAAATTAGGGATGTTACATCACCCAACTATCTTGTTGCTCACTACTGATTTCCATGGTTATGCCCCTTATTCAAAGCATGGGACACTTTAGATTTCAAGTAGGAACCTAGAGTTGGTTTCTTTTGGTTTACTTGCCGCATTGGCTAGTTGGTCGGACATGATATTCTTCTCTCTAGATATTTGTTCTAGATTGAAATCGAAAAGGGTTATTTTCTTGGCTTCAGCGATGTATAGGGCCAAAAGGTCATTCCCTTGGAACCACTCATTGACTTGATTAACAACGAGTGAGGAGTCATTGTATACTTCGATCGCTTTAATTTTGAGTTCTTTAACCATCAGGAGAGCAGCTAGTATGATCTCTACTTGGCCTCATTATTGGTTGCTTTGAAGTCCAACCTCAAAGCAAAGCAAATATCTTGTCCGTCAGGGGTGATGAGGACAATGCCTGTAATATCACCTATTTTGAAATCCTAAGATGGAATCCCAATGTTGTAGTCACCTTGAAATTATCCTTCAATAATAGAACGAGATCAGTATATATATTTATCCAATAGTTTAAGTAAATAGAGCAGCTAAATAAATTTCATTATACAAAATTGTCTTTACATTTTCAAAAATCCCAAATTGTACCTACGTAGCGGTGAAATTTAAATAAAATATAGATAATAGTGTCATGCCCGACATATGAAGATGTGGATATGAACGCTTAAACAATGGAATACAAAACAACTTTTATTAACAATTGAGCATCTTGCTTCAACTTTGGTATTCTTTATTCATCTTTCCAAAGAAACCTACTATGTGAGTTTATGGGTAAAACAATAATAAAAAATAGTCAGACATAAAGCCTGGATGAGTAATACATTACCTAAGCACAACACATAGTAAGAACACGCCATTAAAGCATAGAATGAGTTTTCCTCTCACTATTCATCAACATTAATCCAACACAACATGAATAATATTCGCACGTCATCCTTTCATGCATAAGTGTTTCCTACACTTGCTTCTACATTATGACTAGGTTTAATAGTCAGTTCATTTAGTTTTGCAACTCAGGCCTTATCCTCATTACAACTTAATGTCAATGTTATACTTTCGGTTGCCACTAAGGCCTTATGCCTTTACTTTTTCTTAATGTCAAGTATATTAACTTTCGGTCGTCGCTAAGGCCTTATGCCTTCTACTCTATATAATGTTGTAAACCAACTCTCAGTTTTTCACTTAAGGCTTTACACCAACTTTTTCATCTTCGGTTGCCACTCAAGGCCTTACACCATGCTATCGTCTTTGGTTACCACTCAAGGACTAACACCAATGCTTTCGGCTTAGGTTTCCACTCAAGGCCTTATACCTTACTTTCGTCTTTGGTTTCCACTCAAGGCCTTACACCAAGCTTTCATTCTTTGGTTGCCAATCAAAGCCATACACCATGCTTTCGTCTTTGATTGTCACTAAAAGCCCTACATCATGCTTCTGTCTTTGGTTGCCGTTAAGGCCATACACCAACTCTTTCGAATACTCCACCTAATTACTCTTTTATTAGGTTTCACATTAAGTTATGCATTAAGCTTTACGAAACTCTAAGTACTACCCTGGGCCATTTTAAGCCTCAGATCTCAGTATTAACTCTCTTCTGAAAGTTGATATGTCTTGGCATTAACTCTACATAGAAATTACTAGGTCTTAGTATTGACTCTCCATCAAAAATCAATGTCTCGGACTCTCAGCATTACTCTCCTCTAAAAGTTATTGGCTCTTGTTATTAACTCTCTAATGAAAGTTAATTGTTTTAAGCAATCACTATCCTCATCCTTAAGTCCTTATTGGGGAAGCCTCGTTTATCATACTCCCTTTAGGAACACCTTTGGTAATTTTTTGCAACCAAATTGGTTACAAACACCCAATAATAGGTTTGTGTTGAGAAGTAAATGAAGAAAACTAAATTAAAACAGAAGAATAGAGTAAACTAATAAACAAATCAAAACAATAAACAAGAACACCAGGATTTATAGTGGTTCGGCGTCGTATGCCTACGTCCACTTTGAATATTCTCTTTATTGATTCACTATTAACTTGATTACAATAGCAAATAGCAAGAAGTAAGGAAAAAAGTCGATTACAATAAAAAACTATGTAACCAGCAACGTAAAGATCCTCAAAATGACCCCCTAGGCCATAATTTATATGTGAAGGCGACCACCAATCTCTCTGAAACTTCGGCTACATGACCTTCTTATCCATATGGGCCCACCTTAGGGGTCGCTAGGACGAAATCCCAATAAAGATGGATCGGTACCGATCCATCCATTGGTCAATTCTGGAGCAGCAATCCTTATAATGGCTTCTTCATGTTTAGACATGTTGGTACTTCAAATATCATGCTGATTGAGCAGGTAGAACTCATGCTTTTGTTTAATCTTTGGTTCAGATCCACATGGAGGCCTTTTCTGCCGAACCATCCCAAATGGACCATGCCGATCCATGCCTTTCTGCTTACGCCGATCCATGCGCACTTATTCGTACTGATCTCTTCATTGCTTCAATTGTGCTGATCCATCATACAAACGTCATGCCGATCCATCACATGACCAATCATGTCATGTTGATCCATATACTTCCCTCATGCCATGCCGATCCATCAAATGACCAATTATGTCGATTCATATACCTCCATCTATACTGATCCATCATACAACCAACCATATCGATCCATCTGACTCCATTAAGCTATGTCGATCCATGGCTTACCCAAGCTAATTTCCATATTTCTAGCATCCTGTATCATTTATCTACCAACTCCGTTCAACCCTGGCTTCATGTAACCATCTGAACTCTAATTTCAGGTACTACGACAACTGCTCTGAGATCATTCTTCTTGATAACAGTCGAATCTATCTTACGCAATCAGTCCAATATAGCCAGGTTAGGATACCTGGTACAATTGCCCCCCAAAGTACATCTTGTGAATAGCATGACGTGCTTTGAATCGAAACAAACCTGAATTGTCGGAAAGAAGTAGCTTCTTGTTGATTGTTATTCTTTTGTCGAATCGTTTTCCAAGGCATTGAATTCTCCATTGTTTGTTAAGAAACTTGGTCGACTTTCAATAATATAAGTCTGATGTCGTATTCCGCCAGTATATACAAATTCTATCATGCGGGACTTATAAGCCTTTTATTATCTGATCCAGCCTCAAACTTGAAAGTTTCAGCTTTGATTGCAACTCCTGTTGATTTCAAGAAGTTGAACTTTTAAACCATTCCCGTGCATATTCATATACACGTTTTTGTTGTTGGCTCCCAGACGTGTTCAAACATTTACAAATAGTTGCCAATTTTTATAGTGTTTTGTATGTTCGTGTTTACGGTCAAACCTTCATGAGCACTATCGTTATTCATGTTTCACCCGTCCATCATTTTTCTTTTTCATTTTTCATTTCTTCATCATCATTGTTTTTTTCTTTTTTAATATATGTAGGGATCGACATTCAACATGCTGATCCAAGGCTGAGGCTGTACTAATAGGGATTGGCAGGCCACAATGTCGATCCCTCCATACCTTTGACTCATCCAACCCTTTGGCCGATTTCTCTTCCATGCCACATATATATAAGCCTTCCTTCATTTCTTTCTTCACTTTTTTATTCCACTTGCCTTTGCTTAAACCTTCCTTTTCGAACCCGGGTTCTCCGACCTTCAACTCCAAATCCAACCTCAATCCCAGCCATTCCACTAACACATCTCTCCTTCGCCTTCAATTCTACTACCCTCAAGTGTTCATCCTTACCTTAATTCGCACCTCCATGTTTTAAAATAGGTACGAATTTGTCATAACTCTTTTAAATACATGATTAGGTTCCTACTTCGAGTTGTTGATGTGAGCGTAAGGTGGCGATGGCGAGTGTTTGGATACGAGAGAGAGAAAGAAGAAGAAGGAGATGGATTCGGCTGATGGTTTTGATGGAGAAGGAGTTAGGAATGGAGAAAGGTAGGGTTCATACTATGGTGAAATGGCGATGGTAGGGATCAGCATGCGAAGTTTTGGTTGTTTAGCTGCTTTTAGTTGAGGAGATGATGGGATGAGGAAGAGTTGAGGTCTAGGATCGGAAAGGAGAGGTTCCAAGAGGGGTCGTTATAGGATAGGGATCGGTGAGGAAAGATTAGGAAAGGGATTGGTATCTCCTACTTTGGCATAGGATTCGGTGTAGAGGCTTTAAATTGAGGGATCGGTAGGAAGTGATCTAGAAGAGGGATCGGTGTGAAGGTTTTAGGGAAGGGATCGACAATGAAGTTAAGGGATCATCATTTACATCATTGAATAATCCAATCCAATTCATTTGAACCTTCAATGCTAGTTTGCCTTACTGAACTCGAAAATAAGATGGCTATGAACAATATAACATGCATACTTGAACTGTTAAACTTGAGATTGAACAAACAAACTTCCGGAACTCTCAATATGGACTAAATAATAATCTTGCTAATGAACTTAGGTAACAGACTTCATAATTCAATATGTCGATTGTCGATCCCAAAGCTTCTGGTGCCGATCGATTTTCTTGTCAGCTGAGACGGTCAGCAACTGACGGTCTCTCTAGACAAAACTACCAAATCTCATCATTTTATCTCGCTTTTCTAATATCAAACTATTTATGTCTACTATATACTGCACTGCACTACACTAGTTCACACTTAGCATGCTGGGAACATGTTATTTTTCTAATCTCAATTATCTATTAAGTATAGCTGATATAGATCTCCAACGCTCGAAGCATTAACTGACATGTTTTCCGATTCGGCGACACAACACATCGGTTTTGAGGCGAAGTCAAGCTCCGCAACTGTATCCGACAGGCCTTCCCCAAGCCATCACACGAAACAAACAGAGGTCTCTAATCCACAAGCTAATCTTTTCTCCGTCATTCCAGTCCTTCCGACGGAAATTATTAGCCCTACTCCTGATGCTGTTGAGGGCGCCATTCTCCTTGATAATCTAGTGGATTCACAGGCTTCTCGAATTGTCGAAGCTACTCTTCGCCGGTTATGCTCAATCCATGGAATTCCATTTGAAGATGTCTTGGTTCCTGCAAGGCAAGGTAGACCTCACTTGACCACAGTCGGGTATACAACATGCAACAAGTTTATGTGTTGAGCCGGTTGCGTACCACCCTTTAATTCCTTTGTCCGGGAGATGTTAAGATATCTCGAGATCGCCCCTACACAACTGCATCCCAACAGTTATGATTTTATTCACGGGACTTTCTTGCTATTCATGAATGTTCAATTTCGTCTGCCTACTCCTGAAGACATCATATTCATTTATAATTTCAAAAGACGATCGGGAAGCCCTTCTTATGTCTTCCTCGAACCTTTGCGAAATTGCCAAGTTTTGACGGGTGCTTGGAACAAACTTTCATTGTTTAAACATGAATGGTTCTATGTGTGATGCCCTCCTAGATTCGCAAGACGATGGTTAGAAGGATGTAAGTACTTCTTCCACTTTTCTCTCAAGTTCACTGACCCAAGTCATAACTTTTCCTTGAATCCACTAACATCCGGAGTTCTTTCAGGCGTTTGCCCATGCCCTGAAGGCGCTAATTTTTCTAGGGTCGTCGCTGCCATCCTTACTATCCCCGTTGAGGATTGAGACATAAAATTCTTCATAACCAATGAATTGCTATCTTTTTTTGGGTTTTTGGAAGACGGCCGTACGATCAGACTTCCTGGAAGCACAACATTACCAAAGAATATTGCCGAACGAAGAGAGGACACAGTTAACCCCGTCATGTCGCCTATTGAGGGGACTCAGGAAGATACTGAGGAGGGAGAGATTAAAGATTCTCAAGTTGAAAAACCGGGAGATGTCGATGCAAGCCTTAGAAAAGCGCCAATGGTTGAACCCTCGCAAGTCGAACAGTCCCAAACACCTACAAAGAGAAAAATGAGGTTGGCGTACAGGCTACATAGAAGAAAGACCGCATTGGACCTGAAGTTTTTTTATTAGTCCTCTCGAAGAGGAATCATCGTCTCAATATTTGGAAAGTTCATTGAAGGATTCTCTAGTCTTCCAATTCCAGATGACATCATGTCTTATGACTTTTCGAACATTAACATCGAAGGACTTAACTCCCCTGCAAGAAGCAGTGAAGGCATCCAACCTTCTGTTGGGGGGAACATTAGGACACTCATAATCACTTGCACTCCACTATACACTTGTCGTTTATCTCTCGTACAAGAATTTCTGATACACTCTTATTTGGTCTTTACAGGTGCAATGTCTCAATTGAGAGCCTTTGACCATCTTCGAAGCTCCTCAGCATACCATCGTCCAAGCCGGGATTCCAAGTCCACTCAACATAGAGAAAAGGACAAGGGACTGGATAGGAATCACAACTCGAGGGAGTCTTCTTCCTTTTCTAAATGAAAATCTCAATCTCATACGTCCCGAAAAGGCGAACAATCCAACTTTCTTGCCCAAAGTAAAGAGCAATCTCCCTATCGTGGTCCTCATATCGCCTCATCTCATGAGCCACATTCCAGCACTTCAAGATCCAAACACTCTCGTGACTGCCGTTCTGGCAAACATCCTCTCGCTACCTCTGAACCACCTATGCAGGCCACTGCTCCTGACGCTTCCACAGCAGAGAAGTTGGCTCAGCTCAAGGCCACTTTTTCGAAGATTTCCTTTGAGGGCCTTAAATTCCTTCCCTCTATTCATATAATCTCAGGACATGCCAAGGAAAGTTCTCTAGCATGTGTGAACAACGTATTTGTGCAACACAAATCATTCATACACTTAGCAGAAAAAGTCTCTGAAGTTTCTATCGAGCGACAACATGAAATAGACGGTCTCAAATTGGAAGCAATACATGACAAGGATATAATCATGCACTAGGACGCTGAGTTGCTAGAATTCAAAACCTAACTTGCTGAAGCGGAAAAGAACGTCAAGGAGATGGTAGAGCCGATAAGCCGTCTAGAAACTTCTTATAGAAAAGAACTCGACACGACGCTTCATCGCAGCAGCACACTCGCTTTAGAAAGAACTCCTTGTATAAGGAGAAAGATGCTTTAGCCCGCCGCATTGAGGAACTTGAAGAATTGATAAAGAAGGAAAGGGAGGGAAAGATTGAAGCACAGGAGGAATAACAGAAGTATTGCGAAGAGGTCGTTGAGGCTAGGGGCTTGAAGGTAAAACTTGACGAAAAATTTGCTAAAATTGAAGCTCTCAAAGAAGAGGCCCAAGGAGAAGGCAGAAAAATAATGATCGAACATGTCAACTCCTAGGTGGAAGCCACCATGGAGTCCAGTAGGAATGAGATCAAGGACTTATTCGATCCGCTGATCATAGAATACAATGTTAAAATCATGCTCCACCGTGACTTGAGTTTTCTTGACAAGGGCTACCTTGAATCGCTTGCTGAAGCTTGGGATCATATTGTTAAGATGAAGAAGGAAGAGCTGGGTGAAGCTGAATTTAATGAGGAAGAATTAGTGAGGGAGGTTCTTCGCAGAAACAACCCTTCGGACCTGGCCGTTGCAAAAACTTCAATTTTTCAAGGCTTTTGCACCTATTGAAGGAGGAGAGGATATTGCCGGGTCTTCAGGAACTAATCTTAAGGATTCCTTTCCAAACCAAGTACCCGGACCATCAACTTCTCTTGACACGAAGCTGACTTTGGGTTACGATCCGGATAAGCCTGGCTTTGAATCAAAAATGCTATCTCCCATCCTTGAAGGCGGCACCCCAGTGACTACAAAGAGTCAACAAGATACGGTATCGTGCTTTATTTTTTAGTGCATAAGGAGTTTTTTTTCGCATGTAATGGTTTTAGGCTAATTCCACTACTTTAACCATTTTTGCAGGTCTTCCTGGCTCTAGTTAGACTCCTAAGAGCGATGTGGCTGCAGAACAAGAGGAGAAAATGACCGAGGATCTAGTAGGAGCTGATGTTCCAGGGCCTGATGCTTAAGTCATTGAAGCACTTGATGACGATAAAACTGAGAATCTGTTCCATGTTGACGACCACAATGACGTCATGATCATTGGTGCCTCTGAGCATACCACCAAACTCAGCATGAAAGAACAGATTGAAAAGGAGGAGTTGTTAAAGATAAAAGCTAAGTTCGAGCCTGTCAAGGTGGATATTAATGATCTATATCTTGTACCATTGCAAGTCACACCCGGCGGGTCTGTCCCTAGTGAGCTCCCTTCAGCTTCAGAAAGCTCTCCTGCCAAAGGTGGTAAAGGATCTCGAAAGAGAAGTACTAGTGGCTCCACCCTTGAAAAATCCAAAAGTGAAAGAAAATCAAAGAAGTAGTTGTTGCTTAATGTCATTGTATATAGTTTGCATAATTATTTCTTTCACTAGTCGTAGTTATACGGGTATGAATCCCGATCTTTTGAAATAACTCGTGCTGAACTTTTGGCACTTGTAAATAAAAGTTTTTGTTTTCGATTAAGCATCATGTGAATTATTATTTAAATAGTTGAACGATTACTTTCCATTCAATGTACTTGTAATTTGTTGATTGCAAATTCTGTTAACAATTCACTATCTCCATCCCAAGGCCTCCATATGGTTGTGGCCTCGAGTCGTATTAAACACTAGGCTCGGGCCCTAGTGTTAAGCTATCAGATTCAGCAGTTTCTTTTACCGCGGTTCTGCCTCTAGCATTGATTTGGCAAGACCAGAAATCGGGCGGCCGAATTCCATCATTAGCGAGTTTATATTCCTCCTGTCGATTTCAGGTTGGAATTTATGGAATAGAGAATGGTCGAGATCCACTCTTCTATTCATAAAGTTTGCGGAATAGAAAACGGTCGAAATCCTCTCATCTATTCATGGAATTTGCGGAATAGAGAACGATCAAAATCCACTCATCTATTCATGGAGTTTGACGAATAGAGAATGGTCGAAATCCACTCATTTATTCATGGAGTTTGCGGAATAGAGAACGATCGAAATCCACTCATCTATTCTTGGTTATACTTGAGTCCGCTCTCTGGGGACCTGGAGTTATTTTGTAGGCAGTCGGTATTCGCCTGATTTATGTTTATACTCCAGTCCACGCTCTGGAGACTTAGAGTTGTTTCGCGGGCCGTTGGTATCCGCCCGATTTATGTTTATACTTCAGTCCGCACTCCGGGGAATTTGCGTTGTTTTGGAAGAAATTAGGCTGTACTCCTTTTGGTTAATTGGTTTTATTTCAGTCCTACGGTTCGGGCAGGAATTTTTTAATCACCAGATTATCGACCATATTCATTCCTTATTATGTGTTTCGTTCCCTGGATCATTTTCAGCAATTGTTAAGTGAGCAAGTTGACTGAGCTCGTCTTGTTTGATCCCATTGGGGGTTAGCACGATCGATTTCAAATTATGGTAGCCTGTTCACACATAACGATATCAATCGGTTTCGTTATGTACTTGCATACAATGCAATAACAATCATAACTACAAAGGAAGCTTGAAACTTTATTCATTAAATGGAAATGAACAAAATAATCTATCTTATTACATATTCGGAAAATCAAATGCTAAAGCAAAACTCTAAAAGTAAATAGAACTGAAATGTAAAGAAAATAATCTAAGTGAAATAGCATCGTAAATGCTCGCTATTCCACGCTCTCGGAAGTGTAATGCCATCGACAGTCGCTAGCTTGAAAATTCCTTCTCCAAGCCTCTGTTCAATGACATATGGTCTTTCCCAAATTGAATTCATGTGTGACGGGTTAGGAAAAACCCGTTATAGGATGAGATCGCCAATTACGAAGGTTCTTGATCGCACTTTAGTGTTGTAATATCGGGTGACTCGATGTCGGTGTGTAGCTGCTCTCAAATCGGCTTCCTCACGTTTCTCATCTATAAAGTTCAAAGATTCCAAGAGAAGATCTTTGTTTGTTTTGGGATCATAGTAAGTCACTCGATGAGAAGGGACTTCGAGTTCTACCGGAATAACTGCTTTGGAACCGTAAGCAAAGGCGAGTGGAGTATGGCCAGTCGTGGACTTGTGAGTAGTTCTGTAGGCCCAAAGTGTCGTAGGAAGTTCATCCACCCACTTGCCTCTAGCCTTCTCCAAATGCTTTTTCAGAATAGACTTGATAATCTTATTTACAGCTTCAAACTGTCCATTTGCCTGTAGGTGAGCAACCGCTACAAATCTCTTTTCAGTAAGGTACCTTTGGCAGAAGTCTTTAGACACAGTACTATCGAATTGAGTCCCATTATCTATTGCAACGGTCCATGGGAGGCTAAAGCGACATATGATATTTCAACGACAAAGTTAATTACTTTCTTGGTCGTGATCGTAGCCAACGGTTCCGCTTCGGCCCACTTGGTGAAGTAATCAACCGCAACTATAACGTACTTTGCACCACCTTTAGAGATTGGTAAAGAGTCAATGATGTCAATACCACACATAGCGAATGGCCACGGTCTGACCATTTGCGTGATTTTTGTTGATGGAGCTCTTGGGACTTTCGCATGTATTTGGCATTTATCACATCACCTTACATAATCGGTTGCGTCTCAGTTTATTATTGGTCAATAATACCCATAACGGTGTATCTTCTTTGCCAGAGTTTGCCCTTAGTGTGATCGTCGCATTCTCCTACATGAACTTCTTTCAAAATACGTTTTATCTCCTCATGAGCGATACACAAGAGTAGAAGGACCGAGAAACCTCTCCTATACATGACTCCTTGCATAATATATCATGAAGCTTTGCGAAGGACCTATCACTTTTCATTTCTTTTATCAGGAAGGATCACGTGCAGTAAATAGTCTTTAATTGGAGTCATCCACGATTCCCTTTCAGATTCCGCCTCTAGTACTTGATCGATTTCCATCATGTTTATACTTGGGGTATCAAACACTTCGACCAGTACCAAACCCATCTACTGTGCATCACTGATACTGGTGATCTTTGCCAACGAATCAGCCTCTCTGTTTTGATCGCATGGAATATGTGAAATGTCATAGTATTCAAATTCTGCCAACAACTTCTAAACTCGGATAAGGCAAGGGGCAAGCAGTTGTCCCTTAGCCTGATATTCTCCTCTAACTTGATTGTAACAACCCATATTATTAGTAACATTGTTTAGGATATATAATTAGCAAAATTAAATTAAATAATGTAGGTTGATTTATGGATTGAGATTTGTGATTAATAAAGGTAGTCGTGCCATGTTAATGTGTAAGTCAAAATGAGATAACATGAAATAAAATAGACAAAGGAAATAAGTAAGGGCAAAATAGAGAGAAGGATATTCTTATACCCTAAACCCTTAGGAATTTACTTCCACACGTTCATTTCATTTACTAAAACTTATCAAGTAGAGGTCGACCACCATTTTAAAGAACAAGAGGAAGAAAGATAAAGGAAGAAGCAAAATCAAAGTCAAATTCACTCAAATCTCAAATCCTTAATCTCAAAATCTAAGGTGAATAATGACTACATCTCATTTTCTTTAATGATTTCGGTTTTAAGTTGAATCCGAAGTGTTTTGCATGATTATGCCATGTTTTCGATGGATTAAATGTTTATGTATACTTGTTGATGATTTATGCTTGTTCATATAGATTTTATGATATGTTTTGATATGAAAACCCTATTAAATGACATCCAAATGCCTTGCGATTTTAGATCTAGATCAGAAATGATATTTTAGAGATGGGTTTCAATTTTCATAATTTTTTGAATTAATGGGGATTTTATATTAATTTTCTAGTGAAGAAAATGATTTATTGGATTATAAATAATTTACGGTTAAATTACAAATAATTTGGGTCTGAAATTAATATATGTTAGAAAACATATTAAAAGGGATTTCTGAAATTTTTGTAGAAATTTCCAAAGTGTTTTGATGAATATATAAAATTATTTAAGGTATGGGACTTGAATATTTTATATATTTATAAAAGTAGAAGGGGTATTTTTTAAATAAAATTATTTTTTATTTCTGAAATCTTGGCAGCACTTTTGAAAAAGAAATTTAGCAACCAATGAAAATTTGATAAATAGAGCAGGTTAGTTGAAAAGTGTTTCTCTTTTAAGTTAAAATCAAAATTTACATGTTTTTAGCATGTTCCGCCACTTTCTGTACCAGGGGTTCCGACCTTAACGTTTCACCACTATTTCTTTCGAGGCTAATGCGCATGGTATCAATACATTTGGTTCGTAGCGAATTGCATAGAGGTGAAAGGTATAGAATCGAAATGTAGGGTTCCGAAGGGGTCAAAACATGCCTTTGTTTTAAAATGAAGTAGCGCCTTCTTTGCTTTCGAAGAGTTAGCTTACGACGGGTTAGCTTCATACTTTGTCAAATGATTTCAAAGGAATGGTTTCGAATGGGTTGCGCTCTTTTGTTTTAAGAAATGCTTTCGAAGGGGTCGAACCCCTAGCTGCCGCTTTTCTTACCTTTCGAGGTCAATGGTTTCGAAAGGTATACTTTGTTTTTAAACTTGGCCACTTCTCCAATGCTTTCGGAAGGGTGGTTTCAACATTATCACTTCTTTGCTTAGGAATTCTTTCGAAAGTTAGGCTTTCGACGTAAATGGTTTTAATGACCCTTTTGCTCTGTTAAGTATAATCCATATGGTTTCGAAGGAGATGGTTTAAAGGGTTTTGAAAGGAGTTTTCCACATGTTTTAAATTAAACCCCAGTGCTTTCGAAAGGTTATTGTTTATGAAGGTTTTGAGGCTTTCGAAAGGTTTTAAAGAAAGGTTTCTAAGGGGTGGTTCCCCAATGGTTTTTGAAAGGTTCGAAAGGGTATTTTTCTAACTGTTTCAAAAGGGCTAAAAGGAAGGTTTTTCCAATTGTTTTGAAAGGCAGTTTTAAAGTGTTTTGAGATAAGATGTCTAAGGTTTTATAGCTTTCAAAGAAAAGGTTTTTCAAGGGTTTCGTAAGATTTTGAGAATGGTTTCAAAAGGAAGGTTTTGGCCTTTAGGGCTAGGTGAAATAAAGGGTTTTACTTGGTTTCGAAAGGGGTACTTTCAATGGATTTGAAAGGGGTACTTTCAAAGGTTTAAATGTTTTCATCAACTAAGGTATGAGTAAAGTATATATATAACATGGCAAGGTGATTTTGAGTAAAGCATAGAGTATATGGATTTTCCTTGTGTGCGTTAGATTTAAAGGTTTTAAATCAGTTTAAAAAGGTTTTCAAGGAAAATTTATGGGAAGTTTCCCTAAGAAAAATGACTCAAATATTAGAATACCAGTTGGGACCGGTATAGGGTCGTGCCCTATACATTAGCTATTAGCCTCAGCTAATTTAGTCCAAAATTCCACTGTGTAGGGCTTTTTCACAGGTAAGACTAATATTATGATTACACATAGAAGGGAATATATGTTTGTATACAAGTAGGTTATTGGTGAGCCCGCAAAACCATTAGGATCAGCTGACCTTGGGAGATGTTAAGTTAGGGACAGACCGTCCAGAAGAGGAGTATTTAACAGATAGTTAAGGACAAACCATCTAGAAGAGGAGTATCTAACAGGTGTTATATTATTTTGATTATATTGTTTGGTAGGCCCGAGTCAGGCAAAGGTTAGTAGTTAGCAAACAAAACTATAGAATTCGGACAGATAGTCCATTTGCTACCTGATTGTATGTTTACATAATAATGCTTTATAGTTTTAACCAGTTTTGGTTGCAGGATAAAGGTTTGCAAAAGATATATTTTAAAATGATATCAGTGAGGGGAAACCCATTTCGCTAAGCGGCGTGGTCTCACTTCATATCAAATAACCAAGATGTATAGTATTATTCACACTAGGCTTTATGTCTGACTCGAAGTTTATGTCTTTCCACTTAAACTCTCAGGTGCTCAAAAATTGATTTGAGTAGGCCGAGGGTTGAGGTTTTATAGGTTTTAGTAGGGTGACGAATAAAGCTTCCGAAGACGAGCAGGTGGCTGACGGATAGCTATTTAGGAGTTGCTATTTTGTTTTGTTTTATTCCGTTGTGTTGTATTTAAGACAGTTATGTCTATATGGTACTCTCGTCAACTAAGGGGACATCATCATATGTTGCTCTTGGCGTATTTATGTAATACTTATATTTTATCTGAACCTTGGAAACAATTATGGGATCATGTAATTTGAATATGAAACATGTTTTGGAAATGACTGTGAGAAGATGTGTAACGACCCTGAATTTTTAACATTTGAAATCAGGATATTTAATTGATTTTAAATATCTGGAAGTTAGTTTAATTTGAAATTCAAATATCAGAGTTTGTTTGGTAATTAAATTAGTGAATTTAATTGTTAAAATTTGAGTAAAATTTTGAAATTGGAATTTCAAACCTGTTAAAAATGATTTGATGGCTTAGAAAATTTATATTAATGATACTGAAGGTAATAGAACTTTTGAAATTGAATTTGAAACTGTTTTGTTCAGTTTTGAATTTTATCGTTTAAATCGATATTTGAAAATAGCATTCCGAGGCACAGTCTTGGAATTCGACGAAACCAGTTCCATTGGATCCGTAATATTGAATTATTATCGGATTTCAAATCTCGTAGCTTTCGGAGCTATCATGTGATCGTACGAGATATAAACGCCTAGACAATAATTATTCGATTTAATTTAAATATAAATTTATACACTCTAATCAACAGCCGTAATTCCATCCACATCAAACATTTTTCTTCTTTTCTATTACTGGAGCTCTACAGGATTCTCATGCAAAGGCCAAATCAAAATCGCATCCATCTTCTTTATTTCCTTTCAAAACGAAAAAAAAGGAAACTATCTTTCGTTCAAAAATAAAGCAATGGCCGTCCTTCCTCTTGTCAAAATAAATACAGTTCGAAAATAAAAATCGAATTCTTCTTCTAAAACAAATAATGACCAATAGTTTTCCCTTTCCTCTTCAAATTCGTTCAACAAACAAAAAAATGCCGAGACAAGAAAATTTAACGAATGAAATCTCGTTCGACAAACGCACGTACATCTCGAAATCAAATCGTATCGAGGGAATGGGGTATCGATTGGAGTTCAATTGAGAATAGATTGCGATGCTGGGCGAATTCCAGGGCAAGTGTAGTTTGGGTTGTCGCTGCGGTGCGTGTTGGCAGATGAAGGCAAAGTGAGATTGGAGTTGACGACCTCTGGTTCACGTTGGGGGTTCATATCGCAATGGGCCGAGTCGAGGCAATCTCGAACTTGAAGGTGGAGCAGCGACGTGATGGTACGAGCGCACGCGAGTGGGGGAGCCGGGGTTTCTCGTTTCGTATATAGGAAATCAGATTCGAGGAAGATCATGTTTTCTGGGCAATGAGGTAAATCTAGTCTTGTTCTAATTTAATTTAGTGTAAGAATATATATATTACAGGAAAAATATATATGATAATAGTATGTTTATAAAGCAATTTATTTTCTTCTTCAACGTATAGATTTATATATATATATATGGATACAGTAAAGGGAATTTCTGTTATTTACAGAAAAGGAAAACAAATATTTTAATAAATATATGTACAAGAAATTTTTATAAGATTTTGGAAGAAAATATATAAAGGTTTATATAAAACTTAGTTATGTAAATCTATTAAATGGAATTATTTTTGTAACTAAAAAATATTTTCTTTAAAAAGAAAATTTGTTTAAAATTTAATCCTTTGATTAAAATTAAATCATTAAGTTAAATTAAATCAATAGTTGATTAAATTTGTTAAAATGGAAATTTATTGTTCGATTAGTTCGAATATTAATAAATTGTATAGATTGTTATACAAGGTCTAACATCGTGAAGAAATAAGCCGGTTTGAATTGGAAAGCAAATTAAAAGCAAAGGTGAGATCTTCTCACTCAAACAAAGGGTTTTGTTTAATTTTAAATAGTTATATTTAAATTATTGATTGTGTTGATTGTGTGCTTGAATGATAGTATATATGGTAGTAGGATATAGCAATATATATATATTGGAATATATATATATTGGAGTTGTGATTTCCTGCATTATATAGCAGAAGAGACCCTATGCGCCGCATAATAGCAGATGATAGTTTATAAATCCCATATACCGCGATATTCCACCTCGAAGTGGAATTGGTATTGTGCTAACATCTGTGGATGCAGGGAAACATGTTGGAGGGATCGAACTGGATTCCTCAAATTATATGAATTTGTTTCATATGTTGTATGAATTTGTTTCATATGCTGTGTGATTATTTATTTATAATCTGTGAATGATTATATTTGTGATTGAATTTGTTAAAGGCTATAAGTTAGCCGAATGTATTTTTGGTATCGTTGGATACCAGAAATAAAGAAAAAATGGAATTTTGGAATTAAAGTTGGAAATTTTAAGTAAATTTCTTTTGAAAGAATTGGGTGAATTTAAAGGAAGGAATTTAAAAGTATAAAGTTGATTTTTGAAATCTTATCGAATTATTTCCAAAATATGGGAAAGGATATTAATAAATGGGTTTTGAGTAATATTATTTAAAAGTTGAAGAATTTATTAAAAATGGAATTTTAAATGGTTTGGAAGAGATAAAGGAATTTATTTTTAAAAAAGTGATAAATTTGTTTGAATTTCAATTGATAATTGATTTGGTATTTGGAAATAAATTTTTGGGAAATCGATATGAAAATTTATTTGATGTTGAATGAAAAATTGATTTGTGTTGAAATAAATTTTGAAATCGATTTGCAAAAGATTTGGTGTTGAAATAAATTTAGAAATAAATTTGGAATTTGATTAGGTGTTTGAAAGTGAATATTTGGAAATTTACATTCACAATGGAATTTGTAAAGGAAAAGTGAAAATAAATAACATCCCGTACTGACGAGGAAACTATCACCTGGGCTCAGTTTAGGTAGAAATCTATCTGAATTACATCCAAATTTATTCCTTCTATCTCGTCAAATTTTGACTCATCTTGTATCGCTTGTAAATAGGGATTCCTTTATGGCTCAGTGGATGCCAGCTGCCGGAAAGGCCCAGCTTTATCGATCATTTATGGACCTCAAGCAGGGAAACATGACTTTCTCCGAGTATGTAAGAAAGTTTAACGAACTCTCCAAGTTCGGACCTGGCTTGATTGATACACCACTGCTGAAGAATGAGAAATTCATCCATGGAGCACGTCCAGAGTATTACGATCTCCTCACAGCTCATGTCCATGGCACTTTCACCGAGTTGATGGATTTTGCTCTTAGGTCTGAGGGAAACCCGAAGGGAACATCAGCCACCAAGGCTCCAGTTACTCAGCCATCTTCTAGTCAGACTGGGAAGAGGAAGCCAAACTTTGAGAAACAGAAGAAGAACTGGTAGAAGACAATCGGGCTTGGCTATTCTCAGAAAAAGCCCATTGACTTATCCTCCATCACTTGTTTCAAGTACGACCAGAAGGGTCACTATGCCAACAGTGTCCAATACCTGCCAATGCCGCTATTCCGCCACCTCAGAATACTAGGAACAACCTCTGCCACGTCTGTTTGCAGCCTGGCCATTTCAAGAAAGATTGTCCCATGCATAAAAAAGGCAAGACATCTGGAGTATTTGCTATGACTTCTTCCACCCGTGATACTCCTACCCCACCTGCTCCGAGTGATAACCAAGGTACATTACAGAGTACTTTTATGTTGCATACTTTACCCGTTAAAGTTCTATTTGATACCGGAGCAACACATAGTTTCGTATCTATTGATTTGTGCAATAAACTTGGTTTGGAATTGATCCTTGCATCTACTTTCTTATGTGTATCAAATCCCATTAGAGGACCCGCTAACCTCAAAAGGGTATGCAAATATGTCACTGTTTGCGCCAAAAATGGTCACAAACCCCAAGTATCGCGAAAGCACCAGTGTATGAACACAAATCAGCAATATTCAGACACAAATCTCAGATCTAAGCTAGCAATAAACAGCAATCCAGAAATAAATCACAAGAATAGGAAATTTATAGTGGTTCGGCTATCTCCGGCCTACGTCCACTTCAATGATTTTTATCTTTTATTGATGTTCTCTGCTGATTACAGATGATTACAGTAGATACAATGAGTGAATTCGAGTATAACAACAATGGAAAGAAGTAGAATTGAATCCGGCAGAGTCTGGACGTCGAATGGACAAAAGATCCCCCTTTTCTACAGGCTTCAGGGGGCTATTTATAGGTGTAGGAAGCTGAGATCGCGCCCAAACTTCGGGAGACTTCTTCTGGCACGTAAGGGTGCCCACGCGACCGACCCCACCAAGTTTCGACTCGATCTGCGATCGATACGAAGCAATTTCGTATCCATCAAGAAATGACCCAATCGAGCTTAAACTTGGCAGGATTGTTCTTTACCTTGTATGCAAGCTACTGTGAAAATTTCGTTGCATTTGGATCGAGGGTTTGTGAGATATGATCGATACGAAATCGCAATTTTCGTGTGTTGCCGAGTTCGAAACCATGATTTCGCAACCATCCCTGTCGCATCGATCAGAAGCACGCGCGCGCAGTGACGTGGCGCTAATTTTAGGGATCGACCCGATCTCTGTGGCGTGTTGACTGGGTTGCTTGCGCTTTGCGTGCCGAGTTGAACGCTTCTTTCCTGGAGACGTGGGCGTTCTTCGCTCGTATCCTTATCTCGCGCTCGTCCATATCCATCACCTTACAACGATACGCTCGCATTCACCAACTCGTGTCCTTTGCATCGATTCCAGGGGTACACTTCGCATCGATTGCTTATGAATCGATTGATACGAAATGACTATGGGGGTCATCGATACGAAGTGGTCGCGACGAACTGGACACGAATCTCATCCTTGGGATGGATACGAGTGAGACCTTACCTAAAGGATATGAACAAGGCTTTGCCTGGTGGATACGAACAAAGTTTTACCTGCCCACTTACCTTATCGATGCGAAACCATTGAGTCAAGCCCATACTGATCGATGCGAAAGCTGCTGCTCCATGGATACGAACTACCGGGCATGCGTGAACCTGATCGATACAGGCCTGATGGAGCCGAACCATACAAGACAACTCGATGGATTCGAACATACTGAGGCGATGCCATTTTGATGGATACAAACCTGATGGATTCGAATAGGGCATCACTTCAACTCTATGATGGATACGAACGACATACTTTCTTTAATTCGAATCGATCATATCTCGTCCATTCGAACTCCAATTAACCTGAAATTTGGAACACTGGCTTTTATGGCTTTGCTTGCCATGTCTTGTCAGTTGCAGCCCGATCCAGACTCGGACAAAATTCATCGATATTCATGGTTATCCTGCAATGCATAGTTGACTTTCATGGCTAGTTATTATTGATTTTCAGTCAGTTTTGTTAGAACCTCAATTGTTGGATTTTAATGACAACAACTATACAATTATGTCAAAGAATCTCTAAGCTATTTTGCAGGTACATGAGCATCAAAAAGAGATAATCAAATACGTTCAAAATGAAGATACACAGTACAAAAGGATGAAAGAATGTATATGGAGATACAAGAAGAGATATATACGATAGAGACAAGACGAAGGTGACAAACAAAGTATTATTAGTCATAGAGTGTCTTGTCTAGAGTTTACAAATGTTAAAATCTTCTCAAAATGATATACACACATATACATTCATATTTTAAATGAAAAATCAAATTTTCAAAAATTGCATGGAGCGGGACTCGAACCCGGGTCACTAGTTCAGAAGGCAAATGCTCTAACCATTTGAGCTATGGTAATTTTTAGTTACAGGCTAAATTCAGACGTCTGAATGAAAATATTCAGACGTCTGAATCAGGTCAAAAATAGCCTATTTACTCTCTGTTTTGCACGCTTCAAATTTCAGAAGTCTGAAATTTATTTTCAGACGGCTGAATTTATACAACTGCTATTTTTCTGAAAAGACACTTCTCTTCACCAAAGAGAAACTCTTTCAAAATCAATGGTTGCAACTGTTCTTTTCAATATAGCTTTTCATCTATAGTTGCAACTCCTTATTCACTATAAATAGATTACAGAATTCAAAAAACAATTAACCAAATCTAATTCTAATATTCTTGAATTCTTATCTATTCTCTATTTTCAAACTGCACTCAAACTGCTTACATTCTCTGATCGTTGATCACTCTATCTTCCACTATTCTCAAAGCACATCACACTATATATCATAAAGGAGAAGATTATAGGAAGGTTGTACTATCAAGAGACAAATTCGTGTTATCAAGAACACACTGTGTCAAATACTCTTTGTATAAGTTGAAGTCCTGTTCTGCTGCTCAGGCGTGTGAAGTCCTCTTCGGCTGTTGAGGCAAAATCCTGTTCTGTTGCTCAGGTCCCTTGTTCGGCTGTTCAAGGGTTGTTGTAAACCTGTTCCTCCGGGTTAAGTGAGGATTGTTGTTAGTGAAATTCCAGAAGGAATCTGGGACTGGACGTAGAACGGGAAGTTCGAACCAGTATAAAAATTCCTGGTGTGCTCGTTTATTATTTACTATTATCTGCTAATTGTTCTTTTATTCTGCACTGCTTTTATACTATTCCATATTGCACGATCCCTACCGTACTTTCAGTTGGTATCAGAGCAAGGTCATCATATAACCGTAACACAGTTATCTGATAATCTAATAACCTGGTATTCTAGAGATCGTAACAACATCCTAGAATAAATGGCTACAAAGAGATCTAGTCAAGGCAATAAGAAGAGGAAGAGCAATAAAGAAAAATCAAAGGAGCAAACAATCAAATGCTTCATGGCAAAAAATAATGAGGTTAGTGATCTAACTTTTGATGATATGATAGAAATAAATTCAGAACTTCTAGACACTTTAAAAAGTCTCAAAAGAAAATATAAGGAAGCTCTGGAAAATCAGAAGAAAGCAGAATTCGACAGAGATATGCTTAAAGACGAGAAGAAAATATTAGAAGAAGAACTTGAGAAAATTCAAGATTCACTCTCTGACAATTCTCAACTCGTTCTATTAAGTCAAGAAATAGAAGCTCAAAAAGAAAAGAATAATGCTCTAGCTTCTGAGAATCATGAGTTAAAAACAAAAATTAAAATTGTTGAGTTAGATAACACTAGTCTCAAAACTAAGCTTGATGACATTACTAAAAATATTTCCAATTTTAATAAAGGGAGAGAAAATTTATCCAGGATTATTGAAAATTCTCGACCTACTTCAAATAAGAAGGGATTAGGTTATGTTAAGAATTCAAAAGCTCACAATGATAAAAGTGGTTTAGGATATAATAAAGTTGATCATAGAAATAGCACTAGATATGCTTTCATGTATAGTAAAAATGTTAGTGCTAGTACTAAATTTCGAGTAAAGTCTAAATCCAATTTTTATAGAAATTCAAATACTGCTATGACCAATAATGTTTATAATTCTAGAAGTACAAAACCATTGACTGGAAATATGAATAAAAATTATCTAAGTATTTGGGTTCCTATTAATTGGAAAAATAGAGAAAAATATATTGATGATTATTTTGATATGGTAGTTAATAATGAAAATTATATTTATAAAGGATCAACCACACCCAAATGGGTATGGTTTCCCAAGACCTAACCCCCCGGACCCTAACATGATAAGAGGGTACCGAAAATGATTATTATTTTTTGCAGGTACTCGGAGAAACAAAAGGAAAAGAATAGATTTTGGAATTTTAAAGAATGTTCCATACGTTTAATAGAATTATGTGTTTACAATGAAATATGGACTTCGGCAAATATGGTAAAATCTATTTTATTTTTCCTTCATAATTAATAATAAGTTTATCTCGTTATTTACAAGATATTTTATATAATTTATTATATTCCCTCATTCTTTTTTATAATGACAAAGGGGGAGAAATTCATATGCATATTAATAGAGGGAGATATTATACTTAGGGGGAGATGTTATACTTAGGGGGTGCTTTAAACATATTAATATTTTTTTTATATAGAATGAATATTTTTTAAAATTGTATAGTTGTCATCATCAAAAAGGGGGAGAATGTTAGAACCTCAATTGTTGGATTTTAATGACAACAACTATACAATTATGTCAAAGAATCTCTAAGCTATTTTGCAGGTACATGAGCATCAAAAAGAGATAATCAAATACGTTCAAAATGAAGATACACAGTACAAAAGGATGAAAGAATGTATATGGAGATACAAGAAGAGATATATACGATAGAGACAAGACGAAGGTGACAAACAAAGTATTATTAGTCATAGAGTGTCTTGTCTAGAGTTTACAAATGTTAAAATCTTCTCAAAATGATATACACACATATACATTCATATTTTAAATGAAAAATCAAATTTTCAAAAATTGCATGGAGCAGGACTCGAACCCGGGTCACTAGTTCAGAAGGCAAATGCTCTAAC
This sequence comes from Allium fistulosum, assembly GCA_030737815.1. Lineage (NCBI taxonomy): Eukaryota > Viridiplantae > Streptophyta > Magnoliopsida > Asparagales > Amaryllidaceae > Allium > Allium fistulosum. The sequence continues at coordinate 1,513,266,068 of CM060901.1, forward strand.
CATTTGAGCTATGGTAATTTTTAGTTACAGGCTAAATTCAGACGTCTGAATGAAAATATTCAGACGTCTGAATCAGGTCAAAAATAGCCTATTTACTCTCTGTTTTGCACGCTTCAAATTTCAGAAGTCTGAAATTTATTTTCAGACGGCTGAATTTATACAACTGCTATTTTTCTGAAAAGACACTTCTCTTCACCAAAGAGAAACTCTTTCAAAATCAATGGTTGCAACTGTTCTTTTCAATATAGCTTTTCATCTATAGTTGCAACTCCTTATTCACTATAAATAGATTACAGAATTCAAAAAACAATTAACCAAATCTAATTCTAATATTCTTGAATTCTTATCTATTCTCTATTTTCAAACTGCACTCAAACTGCTTACATTCTCTGATCGTTGATCACTCTATCTTCCACTATTCTCAAAGCACATCACACTATATATCATAAAGGAGAAGATTATAGGAAGGTTGTACTATCAAGAGACAAATTCGTGTTATCAAGAACACACTGTGTCAAATACTCTTTGTATAAGTTGAAGTCCTGTTCTGCTGCTCAGGCGTGTGAAGTCCTCTTCGGCTGTTGAGGCAAAATCCTGTTCTGTTGCTCAGGTCCCTTGTTCGGCTGTTCAAGGGTTGTTGTAAACCTGTTCCTCCGGGTTAAGTGAGGATTGTTGTTAGTGAAATTCCAGAAGGAATCTGGGACTGGACGTAGAACGGGAAGTTCGAACCAGTATAAAAATTCCTGGTGTGCTCGTTTATTATTTACTATTATCTGCTAATTGTTCTTTTATTCCGCACTGCTTTTATACTATTCCATATTGCACGATCCCTACCGTACTTTCAAGTTTTGGGTATCTCAGCTTTGCTAAAAGTTGGGATAACACTTTGCCCCCCAAAACATGCCTTTTGGTAAAAGGTGTGTTTTGATCGGTCTCAAATCGAATGCATTGAGTTCAGGTTTTATTCAGAGCTTATAGAATTTTTAATCAAGTCCATGGCTGTTCGAAGCCGAATCGTTATCAATTTCTTCCAGTGGAAGTTAAGAATGAAATTCTATAGTCTCTCCGGACTGTTGATGGTCGCTCCGGACCCTTGCCAAGCCCATTCCAGACTTAGCGATCGAATAGAAAGATCCTATTGCACTTCGGCGTTGCTTTCTACCCCTTGTACTCTGGCCCCAGTTAGGGCGTAAAGCGATGTCTTGGTCGTTCTGGACCGATCGTAGCCTCTCTGGGCTCCTGCTGGATCCCATCCTGTCACTCTCCGGTGAAGGGGAAACAACGTTAAGTGGGTCGATCTTGTCGCTCTTCGGCGAAGCGATCCACTTCTTGCACTCCGGACCCCGCCTCTCCGGGTAGGGTCATAAAGCGATCATATTTATATTGATGTTTAATGTTCATCCTTTAACTCTCCGGTCTAAGGTTTATTTCAATAAATGTTTCTTTATTAAATTCAAATCCTAGATGTTCAATCTCAAACACCAAGAATAACAAGACAATGCCTCTCCGGGCGGAGCGGTCTATTTCCATCTTAGAGCATGCTTAGGGATCTCTCCGGTTCCCGTACATGAGTAAGTGTGATAGCCGTTTTATTTTGGAAATCATATCTAAGAAAACTAATTGACCAAAGTCCAAATCTTGAACTTGGCCCTTGCCATCATAATCAGTTGATGACGAGTCGTGATCCCGATCCAGGATCATTCCTGTTAGGTGGAGGCGGTGGTTGTTCAGGTCTTACTGTCGCTGCCCGTTCTCTGGTGTATTGTGGCAATCTACTACTCCCGGCATGTTCTTCCACCTCATCCCTTAGGTGGCGGCATTCATCGGTAGTGTGTCCATCCAGCTAATGGAATAGGCAGTATTTTTCATTCCTGCGTTCCCGCTCCGTGGGATCCCTCCTGGGTGGTTTTCGATACGGGAGTTGCCCCCGAGTTTCGGTGTAAATCCTTTCTAGGCTTGCCGTCAAATCTGTGTATTGCCTGAATCTAGGCTCTCGGAATTTCTTCCGTTTATCAGGACCATCATGCACGTCATCCTGCTTTCTCTTTCCTTTGTCTGCCCTGGACTGTTCCCTGGCGGTTCCTTCGCCTTGTGCAGTATTTACTTCCTGCCTCTCGGCTCGTGATTCTTCTAATCGAAAGAATTTCTCAGCTTCATGGTAAAACTCTCCAAGATCTTGTGATGGATCTCTTGTCAATGAATCTTTAAATTCGGTGCCTTCTCCAACTCCTGCCACTGCCGCCATCAAAATCATCGATGGATCCGAGTGATCTACAGAAGCCACCATTGCATTGAATCGCAGCAGAAAACCTTTTATGGACTCTCCGGTCCTTTGCTTTATCGAAGCTAAAGTCATCACACTCTTGGGTCTTGTCACATGGACCCTAAATTGTTCCATGAAGCAATCTACAAGCTCGCCCCATGTCCTGATCGATCCAGTCTTCAATTGCCTGAACCAAAGTGCAGCCAAGTCTGACAAAAATAAAGGGAAACATCATGCCATCACTTCCTCAGATGCTCCCAGTACTTCCATGTGTCTAATGTATCGGGTAATATGCATGGTCGGATCCGACTTCCCGTCATACGGATCCAGCGTTGGTAGTTTGAACTTTGGAGGGTTCCTTGCATTCCTGATATTCGGAGTGAACGGACTCCGACTGACTTCTTCCAATCCTCCTCTCATGAGTCGTCGCACTAATCCAGCCATCTTTTCATCTCCATCCTGGGGTTGCCCTCTTGGTCTTGAAGGGTATTCTGGTACGTACTCTTTGTGTGGCCCGTTAGCATTAGCGTTGGCTCCAGCTTGTTGAGCTCCATCTGTCGGCCTTCCAGCATCAGATCCTGAGGGTCTTCCCCCAAGTCCTTGTTGATTGTCTTCTGGATCTGCATTTTGACCTTCATTGGGTCCCGCAATCCTAGCTCCTTGTTCCACATTCATAGCCGCTGTAGCTGGTCCTAGGCTCTGCACCCCTGCAGCTCTCATCTGTTCAAAGAAATTCTGCAGCATCTCTTGTTGGCTTTTCATTATTCTTTCGTGCATCAGATTGGTCATGGTCTCCATTTCGTATCTGGTGATGTAGATCGAAGCTGGTTCTTCTCCAGCACCAGAGGATGCCTCTTGACTTCCTCCTTGTTGGCTTCTCTCAGCTCTTTGTCTCGTTTGTTGAGTCATTGTCTTTCAAATCTTCAAGCTTTCAAATCTGAACTTCAAATCTTGCGTAGCGGGTGCCAGTTGTTCTCAGTGAAAGCACCAAAGTGTTTGTGCCAAAAATGGTCACAAACCCCAAGTATCGCGAAAGCACCAGTGTATGAACACAAATCAGCAATATTCAGACACAAATCTCAGATCTAAGCTAGCAATAAACAGCAATCCAGAAATAAATCACAAGAACAGGAAATTTATAGTGGTTCGGCTATCTCCGGCCTACGTCCACTTCAATGATTTTTATCTTTTATTGATGTTCTCTGATGATTACAGATGAATACAGTAGATACAATGAGTGAATTCGAGTATAACAACAATGGAAAGAAGTAGAATTGAATCCGGCAGAGTCTGGACGTCGAATGGCCAAAAGATCCCCCTTTTCTGCAGGCTTCAGGGGGCTATTTATAGGTGTAGGAAGCTGAGATCACGCTCAAACTTCAGGAGACTTCTTCTGGCACGTGAGGGGGCCCACGCGACCGACCCCACCAAGTTTCGACTCGATCTGCGATCGATACGAAGCAATTTCGTATCCATCAAGAAATGACCCAATCGAGCTGAAACTTGGCAGGATTGTTCTTTACCTTGTATGCAAGCTACTGTGAAAATTTCGTTGCATTTGGATCGAGGGTTTGTGAGATATGATCGATACGAAATCGCAATTTTCGTGTGTTGCCGAGTTCGAAACCATGATTTCGCATCCATCCCTGTCGCATCGATCGGAAGCACGCGCACGTAGTGACGTGGCCCTAATTTTAGGGATCGACCCGATCTCTGTGGCGTGTTGACTGGGTTGCTTGCGCTTTGCGTGCCGAGTTGAACGCTTCTTTCCTGGAGACGTGGGCGTTCTTCGCTCGTATCCTTATCTCGCGCTCGTCCATATCCATCACCTTGCAACGATACGCTCGCATTCACCAACTCGTGTCCTTTGCATCGATTCCAGGGGTACACTTCGCATCGATTGCTTATGAATCGATCGATACGAAATGACTATGGGGGTCATCGATACGAAGTGGTCGTGACGAACTGGACACGAATCTCATCCTTGGGATGGATACGAGTGAGACCTTACCTAAAGGATATGAACAAGGCTTTGCCTGGTGGATACGAACAAAGTTTTACCTGCCCACTTACCTTATCGATGCGAAACCATTGAGTCAAGCCCATACTGATCAATGCGAAAGCTGCTGCTCCATGGATACGAACTACCGGGCATGCGTGAACCTGATCGATACGGACCTGATGGAGCCGAACCATACAAGACAACTCGATGGATTCGAACATACTGAGGCGATGCCATTCTGATGGATACGAACCTGATGGATTCGAATAGGGCATCACTTCAACTCTACGATGGATATGAACTACATACTTTCTTTAATTCGAATCGACAATATCTCGTCCATTCGAACTCCAATTAACCTGAAATTTGGAACGCTAGCTTTTATGGCTTTGCTTGCCATGTCTTGTTAGTTGCAGCCCGATCCGAACTCGGACAAAATTCATCGATATTCATGGTTATCCTGCAATGCATAGTTGACTTTCATGGCTAGTTATTATTGATTTTCAGTCAGTTTTGGGTATCTCAGCTTTGCTAAAAGTTGGGATAACAGTCAGGCTTATGTATGGCATGCACCGTTTCACTTGGGATTTTTATGTTCTTGGATTTGAGGCATTCGATATCCTATTAGGTGTTGACTGGCTACAAAAATTTGAAGTTGTTATCTCTTGCAAAGCTCGAACCGTCTCTCTAATTGATGACAAGAGTATACCTTTAGTTATTAAAGGTAAATCACCTCAAGATTGTGCTGGGAGTTTTATATTCTCTCTTGACTCTCATCCAAATGAACTAAGCTCTACTCCAGTTGTTCAATTCTTTTTTGATGTGTTTGGAGAAGTAAATTCTCTACCACCTCCGTGGGAAATCGAATTCCGCATTGATCTTATTCCTGGTGCCCGACCAGTAGTTCTCCCTCCCAGGAGAATGGCTCCTAAAGAGAAGGCAGAACTTAATGCTCAGATTGAAGATTTATTTGCTAAAGGCTTGATTCGGTGAAGTCATTCGGAATGGGGAGCTGTAGTTGTATTCGTCACAAAGTCAGATGGTTCTTTTAGGATGTGTGTGGACTATAGAGATCTAAACAAGCTCACATACAAGAACAGATATCCGATGCCCCGCATTAATGATCTATTCGACCAGCTCCATGGAGCTAAAGTTTTCTCTCAACTCGATCTGGCTACCGGCTTCCACCAACTCAGAATTGCTGAGGAGAGCATTCCTAAAACAGCATTCCGCACTGAAAATGGTTTCTTTGAATGGCTGGTTATGCCGTTCGGTCTTACTAATGCTCCAGCTTATTTCGTCGACTTAATGAATATAGTTTTCCGAGATGTTCTTAACAAGTTCGTTCTTGTTTTCATCGATGATATTCTCGTCTTCTATAAGGATGAGAAAGAGCATAGGTCACATTTGGCTTTTGTTCTTGAAACTCTTCGTAGTCATCAGCTTAAAGCCAAGTTTTCAAAATGCCACTTTTGGAAAGATGAAGTTCGGTTTCTTGGCCATATTGTCTCGTAGAATGGAATTTCGGTCAATCTAGCTAAGATCGCCGTAATCAATGTAAGTTCTATCCTTACTTGTCATTTCTATCCGAACATCTTATCTCTATCTAAATTCGAATCCTTTGCATTCGCAGGATTGGGAGACTCCCAAAACTCCTACAGATATTCGCAGTTTCTTGGGCTTGGCTGGCTATTATCGCAGATTTATAGAAAACTTTGCTCGTATTGCCGCACCACTTATCGCATTGACTAGAAAGAATGTAAAATTTATTTGGAGTGAAAAGTGCGAAACAACTTTCAATGAGATGAAGCGAAAGTTGACCTCTGCCCCAGTTCTTACAGTTATTGACGGTAGCGAAGGATTGACTGTCTATACAGATGCCTGCCGGGATGGGTTAGGAGCAGTTTTAATGCAAAGGGGAAAGGTCATTGCTTATGTTGGTCGCCAGTTAAAGACCCATGAAGCAAATTATGCAACGCGCGATTTAGAGCTTCTTGCGGTTGTATTTGCTCTTAAGCTATGGAGGCACTATTTATTAGGAACAAAATTCGAGTTATTCACTGACCATAAGTCATTGAGATATATCTTCTCGCAAAATGATTTGAATCAGAAACAAGTCTGATGGCTCGAATTTATAGCTGCATATGATCTTGATATTAACTACACTCCGGGGAAAGCAAATGCCGTAGCCGATGCTTTGAGCAGAAACCAAGCAATGGCATGTTGTAATCTTGTTAATGGAATTTTATTCCAGCTTTCCATCTCCCCGGCTCTTATGGATCATATTATAGCCAAGCAATACGAGGACACTTTGCTTTATCGCATCAAAGAAATAGTTCTCGGAAGAGTTGGAAATGCTGATAATAAATTGGGTGCACAAGTCGATAGTAATGGAGTGTTGAGGATTGATAATCGTATTTGTGTTCCTAATGTTGATGGTCTAAGACAGGAAGTGCTGAGAGAAAACCATAAATCTTCGCTTTCATTTCATCCCGGTGTTACAAAGATGTATCAAAATATGAAGAAGCTATATTGGTGGAGTGGGATGAAGCACGATATTTCTACCTATGTTAGCAGGTGCACAACTTGCCAACAAGTTAAAGCTGATCACAGAAAGACAGCAGGTTTGCTCCAACCACTAGAGATTCCTGGTTGGAAGTGGGAGCAGATTTCTATGGACTTTATTGATGGGCTACCAAGGACTAGGAGGGGCAATGAGAGCATTTGGGTGATTGTCGATAGATTGACGAAATCCGCTCATTTTATTCCAGTCAAGACCACTCGTACCGCTTCGAGTTTGGCCGAGATATATATGATGGAAGTTGTTAAACTTCATGGTGTACCATCCAGTATTGTATGCGATAGAGATCCTATTTTCACTAGTAAATTCTGGAAAGCATTTCAGGATACTTTGGGCACCAAACTGAATCTGAGCACAGCTTATCATCCTCAGACAGATGGCCAAACTGAGAGAGTAAATCAGATTTTGGAAGACCTGCTCCGAGCTTGTATTATAGACTTTGGTGGATCTTGGGAAGACCATCTCCATTGGGTTAAATTCACTTATAACAATAGTTATCAGGTAAAGAAATCGAATTTCAAAATTTGAATAAGTATATTAGAACTGGAATTAATTATCTTAAATTAATCAGGCAAGCATTAGTATAGCACCGTTCGAAGCCTTATATGGACGGCCGTGCAAATCGCCAGCTTGTTGGATTGAGTCTGGAGACCGATTGGTGCTGGTCCAGAAATGATTATGGAAGCTTCCGAGAAAGTTGAAGAAATCAGGAAGAAGATTAAGACGGCACAAGATAGACAGAAGTGCTACGCTAACCGAAGGAGGAGAGATCTCGAATTCAGTATAGGAGACGAAGTATTTCTGAAAGTGTCGCCTTTGAAGAATGTTATTCGATTTGGAAGGAAGGGAAAGCTTGCTCCCAGATTTGTTGGCCCGTTTGAGATTACGGAAAGGGTTGGAACTTTGGCCTATAGGATTGCATTGCCAAAAAAGTTTGCCGGTGTGCACAATGTGTTCCACGTCTCACATCTCTACAAAGTTGTGCGCGATCCATCCATGACCATTCCCACCACACAGTTGGAAGAGATAGTTATTGAGCCTGACTTGAATATTGAGCGAAAGCCACTTCGGATAGTCGATCGAGAGACAAAGCAACTTAGAAGGAAGTTGGTCAATCTGGTCAAAGTCCAGTGGAGTGCAGATGACCGAGATTGCACATGGGAAAATGAGGATAGTATTCGGGATTCAAACCCCGAATTACTGATTTCAGGTATAATTCAATTTTCTTAAAATCTATCTTGACTTTTCTTCTTACTTCGTTCTTACTTCACCCGTCTCGTTCCTTTTCGAGGACGAAAAGTTTTGAGTGGGGGAGAGTGTAACGACCCTGAATTTACGACCCAATTTAAAAATTTTTAATCCATTATTTTAATATAAAATGTGAAATTTACATACGATCTCAATTAACATCCAAACTTTGTTTATAAAATGCGCTTAGTTAGTTATAGATATGGGTAAAGTTTCGTCGTAAAATATCGCAGTAAATTTCGTTCGCGTTTTATTGTATATCAGTTCATTTTAAAGTGCGAAAAATTTTATCTTCCGAACCTGAATATTTTTACATAGAAAAATTCTAAATCATCTTCTGAGCAAGTCGCCATGTTTCGTTTTTCAAAATTCGTACTTCTTTAGCTCCGTCGATCTTATTTTTCTACGTTTTTCCTGCATTTTTCCGCTAGTATAAAATTCCAATTTGTATAAAACTATCGAATCGCAATTATCTGTGTACCGTTGGAAGCGTCTCGTCGCGCTGATCAAAACGGTATATTTATTCTTACAAACCGGAGTCCAACGGGAATCGTCGGGTTAATTTAACCGTTCCGGACGGACCGGTTAAACTACAATCAGCCCTAAAACGAAAAATTCATAGCCGAACCATTTAAATTTGAAAAAAGTTTTAATTGGTGGGTGGATTAAAGTGTGTGGTTGGCAGGTAACTTAATTGTGTGGGAAGTTGTGAGAGAATTGGGAAAATAAGGAAACACATCGTTTTACAAAAAGCAATTACTGCTCATTACTGTTTGGCTAAAATATAAAACTTAGTTCACTTTTCATTCTCATTGACTGTTCCATTTCATCCATTCGTAAGCTTCAGGTACTTTTCTTCTTCCTTCTTCCTCATGTTTTCTTTCTTCTGCGGGAAAAAAAAGAAAAAAAATACAAACGGAATTTATGGCCGAGCAAAAGCAAGCACCCACCTCCCCTCTCCGTTCACTAAGGCCGAAACACCCATTCACCAAAACACGCACGCACCCCAGTTCGCCCTACCTATTCAACACCCAGACTACGACCACCATCTCGAAGCCTCCGCCTCGCCAGTCACCACCAAGCTCCGGCCGTGTAAAAACCTCCAGCCACCGGAACCCTATCCAGACCCCTCGCACCACCACCTTGCTCCATGCCGTGTACGTGCTGTATGAAACGCGTGCATATATATATATGCATGAGAAATGTGTGTGTGCACGTTTATGACTGCGTGCGTGGGTAGCGTGTGTATGCGTGAGTGATATAGGTCGGTTTTGAAAGTGATTTGCGAGTAAAAAAAGAAAAGAAAATGGATGAAGAGACAATGTACTGTTGCTTTGGGAAATAGTAGCAGTGCACTATCGCTTCCAATGGTTGCTAAAAAGAACATTTACGCACCATCTATTTTGTTACTAAAATATAGTAACCGCTTCTTTTCCTTTGTTTGTTGTGTGCAGAAGCAACCGGTTAAGCCTTTTGCAGCAGCATCGATTTTCAGCTTTCGTTCTTTCTCCGTCATTGTGTCCGTTTGTTTGCGTTGTATCGACTTCATTTGTGCTTCTTCGTGCTGTGCCGTCAATTTCTTTATCCACGAAAGGTGAATTTATTTTCACGACTATATTTTTATACAAGTTTGGTTGATGAATGATTGCAATGTGATGTTAAATTGGATGTTAATTGTTATGGTTAAGTGATAAATAATATGCAAGTTGAGGTTGATATAGGATAGTCAACAAATTAAAATGGATTATATATGTGAATATTGATTAGTTAAACTTGACCACTTCATATGTTAAATTTGATTTGTTAAATATGACCTCTTTTAATTGTTAAGTTGATTGACACGTAGGAAGTGATAATTACACTTTGTACCATTGATCGTATATTGGATAAATTGTTGTAGTATAAAATTTTTGGAATTAAACGACAAGTGAAAAACCGTAATATAATAATCTTTAATCTACATGAAATGATAGTATGGATTCTAGAAATAATTGTATTAATTTGCATAAATAACAAATGTAAAGGGATTATTTGAATAATTGTTGAATTATTATGTATGAATGCTATTGCTTGTTTATTTACTTTGACACCATCCCAGTTATCACACTGTAAGTTCCCTTTGTTATGCTTTGATTTTTTGAATTGAAATGGAATCGGGTTGAAATGATAAATACCCAAATAAACTTTGACTTAGGATAGAAAATTGAATTAAAACCCGATTGGTCAATGTTTGATTTAAAATAAAATAAAGATTTTATTTGAATAATAATAAGGTTTTGAATTAAAATTGGAATTTAAATTTAAAATGAATGGAAATTGTGAATATTTGAAATTTGAAACAAATATTAATTCAGTAATTGACGAAAGAGCATTGTTTAAAATTTAATTGATTAATAATTAAGTTTTGAAATTATTAATAATTAGGTTTTGGAATTAGTTAATGATTAAGATTTGAAATTATTGATAAATTGATGAGATTGAATTATTTAATAATTAAATTGAATTGAATTGAATTTTCTTATATAAATTTTTTTTGATTTAAATTGAATTTTCTTTTAAGTGAAATTGAACGTTTTGAATAAGTGGAACTAAGTTTCCTTATTGAGTTTGAAATTGTAAATAAAGTAATAAATGTATGAAATTGAATTTCTTTAACAAGAAATAAAAATGTGTTTTATCAAAACAAATGAAAGACTTGAAATTTAAAGAATTGGATTTGACAAATTGAAGTTGAATTAAATTTGTAAGTTTTGATAATGAAGTTGAACTTGAGAAGTAAATTTAATGAATTAGAAATTAATGGAAATTGTTTAAATGATAAATAAATTTAACTAATATCGAATGAAATCGATAAATGAGTTTAAATCGATTTGAACGTTGAATTTATGTTAAATGATTATGGAATGAAACTTGTATTCGAATTCAAATGAATATTTGAATTGTTTTAAAACAAAATTTGAAATTGAATTATAGAGTTTTCAAATGGAAATTTTGAAGTTATGAAATGTTAAATTTTAGAAATTGTTTGGAAAGACAAATGAAATGTTGATTTACAAATTCTGATTGAAATTGAATTTGACTGGGTTTTGAAATTTATTAAACGACCAATCGGTGAAATAATTACGAAGGTTATTAAAGAGACCGAAATCGGTTAGGGACATACTCACTGTCTAAGCTGGATACCACTTTAATAACTATACGCGGAGAGTGATCCAGAATGAAGTGGTTGGATTGACGTACGTTGATGATTGAAGAAAGTGAGCGATAATGGATAGCCTTGACACTTGTGTCAAATTGGAAATGACTGAAACAGGAGCCGTGCCGGGCCAAATGGGGTTAGCTACCTCGAGCGAACACACTTCTTCGTAAACTACTCATTACTTTGTGATTGATTGGTGCGCACCCTTGATTTGGGAGTGTTGTTTCGTGGTGTTGCGATCGTTGCGACGATGCGTTCTCACCAGTCCGGATCAGGCAAACGGTAGTTTCACTACCTTGGGTATTGCCTCATGTGCCTTGTCATACTTGTATTCCCATATACACGACCACTACGAAATTGTTTTGTATTATACCTATGGAGTACTCCCTGATAGCCCACTAGTTTACGGTGGAGTTTACAGTGCTGTATAGACTATGATGCTCATATAAAATGTGTTAAGAGGAAAATGGTGACGCCTTAACACTACCTTGATATTTTACCTTACTGTTAGACATTATATATTTATCGTACACTACTATGCATAAATAGTTTAACGGATCCTGAAAGATGTTTATTCCATTCATCTTTGAGTTATTGTTATTTCAAATTCTGAATCATATTATATGTATAAGAATATATGTCCTGATTCGAGTGTTTGTTTGTGCTTATGCTCGGATCAGACTGAGGATTGCTGTTGCTGTTCTATTTGGAGCTGAAGACCGAAGACTATCATCATATTTATCTTACCAATATTTATCTTTCTATTTGGACACTATTGGACATCTATGTTGTTCTATTTCATTTTATTTGAGACATTGTTGTATTTATGGGTAGCTTCATGAACTACTCTATGACTATGTTGTAATTCCGCTGCACTATTCTGTTATGTTATATTTTCTGTGATTCTGTGAAAATTCTCATTTATATACATATACTCCATTAATGATTTGTGTTTTGTACTATTTAAGTTGACATGTGTGGATTATGGTCAATTTAAATGGTACAAATATACGGGTTGTTACATTTACAGAAAAGGAAAACAAATATTTTAATAAATATATGTACAAGAAATTTTTATAAGATTTTGGAAGAAAATATATAAAGGTTTATATAAAAGTTAGTTAAGTAAATCTATTAAATGGAATTATTTTTGTAACTAAAAAAATATTTTCTTTAAAAAGGAAATTTGTTTAAAATTTAATCCTTTGATTAAAATTAAATCATTAAGTTAAATTAAATCAATAGCTTATTAAATTTGTTAAAATGGAAATTTATTGTTCGATTAGTTCGAATATTAATAAATTATATAAATTGTTATACAAGGTCTAACATCGTGAAGAAATAAGCCGGTTTGAATTGGAAAGCAAATTAAAAGCAAAGGTGAGATCTTCTCACTCAAACAAAGGGTTTTGTTTAATTTTAAATAGTTATATTTAAAATTATTGATTGTGTTGATTGTGTGCTTGAATGATAGTATATATGGTAGTAGGATATAGCAATATATATATTGGAATATATATATATTGGAGTTGTGATTTCCCGCATTATATAGCGGATGAGACCCTATGCGCCGCATAATAGCGGATGATATTTTATAAATCCCATATACCGTGATATTCCACCTCGAAGTGGAATTGGTATTGTTCTAACATATGTGGATGCAGGGAAACAGGTTGGAGGGATCGAACTGGATTCCTCAAATTATATGAATTTGTTTCATATGTTGTATGAATTTGTTTCATATGCTGTGTGATTATTTATTTATAATCTGTGAATGATTATATTTGTGATTGAATTTGTTAAAGGCTATAAGTTAGCCGAATGTATTTTTGGTATCATTGGATACCAGAAATAAAGAAAAAATGGATTTTTGAAATTAAAGTTGGAAATTTTAAGTAAATTTCTTTTGAAAGAATTGGGTGAATTTAAAGGAAGGAATTTAAAAGTATAAAGTTGATTTTTGAAATCTTATCGAATTATTTCCAAAATATGGGAAAGGATATTAATAAATGGGTTTTGAGTAATATTATTTAAAAGTTGAAGAATTTATTAAAAATGGAATTTTAAATGGTTTGGAAGAGATAAAGGAATTTATTTTAAAAAAAGTGATAAATTTGTTTGAATTTCAATTGATAATTGATTTGGTATTTGGAAATAAATTTTTGGGAAATCGATATGAAAATTTATTTGATGTTGAATGAAAAATTGATTTGTGTTGAAATAAATTTTGAAATCGATTTGCAAATGATTTGGTGTTGAAATAAATTTAGAAATAAATTTGGAATTTGATTAGGTGTTTGAAAGTGAATATTTGGAAATTTACATTCACAATGGAATTTGTAAAGGAAAAGTGAAAATAAATAACATTCGGAAATTTTATTTCGCGAGTGAAAATATGATTTGAAATTGGTTTTCAAAGTGATGAAGTGTGGAAAAATATATATCTTGTAAAGATATTTTGAAATTTAATAATTTGGGAAAATTATTTAAATTGGTTGATTGTTGTGAATATTGTTGATAGTTAAATAATCGACTATCAATATTTGCCTTTGAAATGGCACTTGAATTTGTTTTTAAAACAAACGCTCATTATTCGGTTTAGCCGGGAGAGAACTTTGTGTCATATAACCCATTCCGAATAATGGTACGCCGTTATGAATTGCAATTGAAGACCGGCGTGAAGATCGGGTATTTTCGAAAGCGAAAGGATTACCTATCGATTGTCTCTGCACCAAGTTGCTCCGGTATAGATATTTATATCACTCTTCTTGTGATGGGAAGTCCGGACGTGATTAGTGAATATCCGGATTGCAAGGGCTTCTTCGGAAGTGCCTTCGGTTCTGTTCGAACCCGGAACGGACTTGTATGGATGTGTGTCTGACGTTACACTTTGAGATGTAAAGCTGGTTTCTATCAAATACATTTCTGTTGGTGGCTGAGAATTTATTCTCTTAGCTTAACACCCTTCTCTGAGACGTACGAGCTCAGAGGTTATGTAGTTGATGGTTACTAGTGATACATTCCCAATTTGGTAATGTGGCATACGAAGTGCTGTTGATCATTTGTTGATCAAAGCATGGCTTTGTGAAAAAGCGTAGCTTTGTGGATGAGACTTCGTCGAGCCTCACAACCCGGTAATGGTCGAAACAGGAATGTTGCGGCAAGGTTTTTAGGGGTCGCGCCCCTAGGGTATGTCCATTTCCTTCTGGATAATAGGTGATATCAAGGTATGGAACCCAGATATTTTACTCATGTTGATGCTGCAAATTTATTATACTTTGTGGTTGTTGCTTTGTGGTTGAGGATCCTCGGATAAAGGTCGGTACGACCGGGGGATGGCATACTTGTGTGTTAGTTACCTAGTTACAGCTGTACAGCGTGAGGTAGCGTCAGTGTGTTGGTTACCTAGTTACAGTTGTACAACGTGAGGTAGCGTCGGCCTTGTGTTTGCAGAGATCCGGTTAGGTTCTCGGGGCGTCTTTCCAGAGGCGTTTCCATTTCGGTGTAAGGAAGTTCCTTTGCCTGACCATTTGTTGGAAATCCAAAGAAACAATACGCGCCTTGTACGGTTTTAGTTGTATAACCTGCTATGGAATGTGGCGGTAACCTGCTATTGAACATAGCAGCTATAGTAGACATAAGTGCGAAATTCATATGCTGGCTAAGATTAATATTATACTTTCGAAATGTTTTCCACACTAGACATTAATAGTAATATCAACTGCTTTCGTAGTAAGCATCTTTGACTATCATAAGGAGAAATCTCCTCCAATTCTGCATTTGCATTGTGTGTGTGGCGGGAGGCCTTATGGTAGTTTCATTTTCCAAAAGCATTGCGAATTAATTTTATTTTCTTTGTGAAAATAACTGTTTTACGATCTCACACCAGTCACCATGACTGACCTGGAGTTTATTGTTCCCTTTCTAAACTCTAGGTGCCCATAATTTTCCACACGGGCAGCTTAGAGTTATGTTATCAGGATATTCTGGATATTCTGGAGCTTTGGAGGCGAGCTAGATGGCGAGACGTACTCCCGTACTTGTTTATTTATTCCGCTGTGTATTCTGTATATGGACAAGTTTATATATAACTGTCCATTGTTGTATTGAGTTTTATATTGACTCTGATTGATGTATGTATAAACTGATATAGTCTTTTGTTTTGAAGATTAGTCATTCATCTATTGTATATTGTTCCGCTGCGAATGTGAGATTCTGTTGTTGTTTCTGTTTCTTCTTCTTTATTTTTCTTCTGTCTTCTTCTACCTCTTCTTTTTAACCCTAATGATTCGGTTTTCCGGCATTCGATTGCGCGGCATTTGATACAGTGGACGTATTAATGTCGACTTTCGAGCGTTGAAAAATCGCAACCGTTACAAGATGTTTTTAAAATCTTTGATTTTGTTTCATATTCAAATGCTTCTGATATTATGGATACCATTAACATAGCCGTATTTAGTCATCGGAAGTTAATACTATGGATGACTGCAGCATTTGTTGCGCCTAGCTTTAGGCCTTTAGATAGGGGATGTTACAACTTGCTATCAGAGCATAGGTTTATGAAAAACTTTAAACTAAAATGATTTTTTGAAAAACATAATCCTTAGGGATTAGAGTTAAGACCGGGGTATGAGATAACGCTATAGTAACGTACTTGTATTTGCCATATATAAGTATACGCTATATCTTTAGTTTTCTATCTCTCTTAGGTTATTCTTTTGTATCTCACGAGGCTTGAATATAGATATGGACACTAGAATTGGAAGAGTGAATCTTGGAGGAACCACTGCCACAAATGGAAATGCCAGACTGAATACTAAGAGAAACCAAGGTTAGGCACTGTTAACCCGCCTTTTGGCAAGGCCGTGGACAGGCGGATTTAAACTAAATTGACTGCTCGTTTGTCGAGGCTGGAATACGATGGGTTTGAGCCAGCTGGATGGAAAGATGATCAGTCATGGATGATTCGGTGTTGGTCGTTCGGTCTAGGAGGCATGGTTCGGTCAGGATGGTGTGGTTCGGTGTGGGAGGCATGGTTCGGTTAGGATGGTGTGGACTGGCAACAGAGTGGATCGGTCATAACAGATCGGTTAGAGTAGATAAATCAGAGTGGATCGGTCAAGGGGGGTTTGATCGGACAAAGGAAGGAAGGACCTGTTGTTCGGTCGTGAGTGGCTCGGTGTTGGAGTATGAATATGGTAGTGTCAAGGTGGGTCGGCATAAGTCGGTCGGCATTGGTGGTTCGGCCTCGATGGGATCGGCTGTGGTGGGATTGGCTTCAGAGGGATCAGGTCATGTGGTTCGGCCTGTGGTGGTTTGGTAAGTATGGGGTCGATATTTACATTTCCCTGGGTCGGTCGGGTGGATAGGATCGGCATTGAGGAAAAGGGGATCGGATCGGCATATGGAGCTTTGGTTCGGCATTATCTTTGCTATGGGTTCTGGCCTAGTTTACTTCGAGTCTTGGATAGATCTGCTTCGAGTCAGTACCCTGGCTTCCTCTAGAGCTAATCAAGCCTCGATCTATATCACTAGGGACGAGATGCAGGTTATGATGAATTCCATGCACGAGCAGTTGATGAAAAGGCAAGAGGAAATGATACAGAAACTTTTTAGACAATTTGGACAAGCAGGAACTGCAGGAGCTTAGATCCATGGAGCTGGATCAGAAGGACTTAACAGGCAAGCAGATGCAGTGGTTCAGCAGGGGGCAGCCCGCAATCAGAAAACAATTGTAAATCTGGATGGACCTAGACTTGGGGGCACACCACCAGGTACTGCTGGACTGATCCATAGAGGGATGCCAGATGACACTGCACAGCCCAGCACCAACAGGAATACATGAATGCGTGATGAGGAGTATGTACCGGAATTCACTCGAGGACTTGGAGGGCAGTTAGGAAATGGAGATGAAGGGCAACCCTTGGTAGGTAACACTGAATTAGTTGACATTATCAGGCGAACTATTCGCGGAGGAGTGACAAACAAGGATTTGGAGGGAGTAAACAAAAGTCTGTTTACCCGTAACATCAGGATGGCTAAGATCCACCCGATTTCAATCTGCCCACTTTAGAAGTATACAACGGTAAGACGGATCCCACTGACCACTTGATGAGGTACACAAAGTATCTGGAAGTGCTGGGGGCTTCAAAGGAGGTTATGGCCCAATGTTTCCCCCTGTACTTGACCGATATAGCTGTTATGTGGTTCAGACAGCTGGAGGATGGATCTATTGGCACAAGGACAGAACTGGTGGATAGGTTCTTGAAACAGTTTCGAGTTCACATAAAAAGGCCGAAGAATGTGATGACACTGACGTAAGTTGAACAGAGGGCGGATGAATCGCTTGGGACTTTCTTAACTCGGTTTAATGCAGCAGTTGCTTCGGTGGATCGGCCAGATCCATCAATGGTTCTGATGGCTGCAGTATTAGGAGTTAGTGATAATTCGAATTTCAAAGTATCGTTGATACGGGACCCACCAAGGGATCTCGGGGAATTCTTTCATGAAGCCAAGAGATTTCTTCGATAATAGGATGCATGTTTGGATATGAAGTCAAAGGAAGTAAACATGGTTAAGGATGGAGGACCCCCTGGTGAAAGCTTGGGTAAAGACAAGGATAAAGGGAAGAGGAAGCGTTGGGAAGAACCAAAATTCTCCACTTACACAGGATTGAATGCAACATTGGAGCGGATATTTTTGGATACTCGGGATCGCCTTCCTTATCGAAGGTCGGCAAGGAGGGAACCCTCAGAACGCGAAAGGGCAAGAAGAAGGCACTGTCTCTTTCATGACCTGGACGGGCATGATACTAACAACTGTCGGCATCTAAAGGATATAATCGAGGAGCATGTAAGGAATGGTCAGTTGCGACAATATGTCGAAACTCGGACTGCGGCGGTGGAACAGGAGCAGCCACCGTCAACCTCAAACAACGATAGTGCGAGGCCCAGGAATGATGGTTGGTTGGTCATCAACTGATCAGGGTGGTATGGAATAAGTAGCAAACTCTGGGAAGATGGCTAAGCCACTTACTCATGTACGAGGACGGAGACAACCCCTAGGCATCCTCTAAGATGATGATAAATCGTGATGCTCTGGTTTGTGAAATCTGTTTTTTCTTTTTGGCTTGGACGCTTGCTTTTTCTGGTTTGGTTTTGGAGTTTGGTTTGAACTCCCGGTTTTGCTTGTTTTCTATTTTGGATTCTGGTTTGGACATTTGCCTTTTGGTTTGGGTTTTCGATATGGATTTTTGGTTTTCTGGTTTGATTTGGATTTCGGATTGGATTTTCCTCTGGTTTTTGGCTAAAAGGTCATTGAGCATGGACTATTCGGCAAGGGTCCAAAGAGACCAGGATTAGGCCTAGGACTTAGGCCCCGTACTATCTATCGGTTGTTAGTCCTTGAGATGATGGTTTTGATGACAACAACCTTAGAATAAGATTATAAAATATAAATACTAACATTATAGTTTAGATATATATGTATATGCAGGATTTAACCATGCAGGTACCAAGAATGAAGACTGTACAGTATAGAGATTCAAGATATCAAGATTGAAGACTCATGAGTATCAAGATTATCAAGAGTTCAAGAGTTCAAGATAAGTATTGAGACTAGAATTATGTTAAAACTTCACCATAGAACTGAAATCTTCACTCTATTTTTCTTTTGGGATGGAACCCATTTCTACCTTTTAGTGGCTTATAAACCCACGACAAGTAGCTTACAAACCTACGACAAGTGGCTTACAAACCCACGAACATCCTGGTTTTGTACAAGTTCTCGAGTCCTGACATGATGAGATATTCTGCAGAAAGAAGCTTGCAAAACTACTTCAAAAGGTTTTTCAAAAACAACTTCGGAATGATTTTCAAAATTATTTTTCAAAATGTTTTAGCCTTAAAAATTATCTTTTCAAATGATTTTCAAAAGGATGTTTTAGCCTTAAATATTCTTGTTTTTAAACTTTGTCTGTTTTAAACTATCTTTTAATTATAATATATTTATACTTAGATTTAAATATAAAATTATAGTAAAATTATATATATTGTTCTCTATATTTATCTAAGTATTTTATCTATAGTCAAGTATATTTATAAAGTTTAAAATAGTTTTAATATAAGATAAAGGTTATTTTCAAAGAAAATTAAATCATCAAAAATTGCTTTGGGATGTCGACATGCCTATGGTGACCATGTCGACATGGTGTCAGTTGAGTTCAAAATTTAAATTTCAAAAGAAGTGTCTATTCGCCATAACCTTTCACGAATGGACATGACTGTTGTTCTTCTATAAATAGGGGTTAGTTTCAACGAATTTAATATCAGATTTTCTGGTTTTTCACTTCTCTTCTTCTTCCACATTTTCTTATTCAAAATTCTATCATCACTCTGCCGAAATCAACATTGAATCTAACTAGATTATCTCTGATTTGATTCACTATCACTATCTCAACAAGATCCAAGTGCTATTCAGAGTTATAGGCTTCTATGTAATCTATCTAGCGAGAAAAGGTGTGATTGTAGCCTTGGAAATCAATCAAGCGAGAAAAGGCGTGATTGTAGCCTTGGAAATCAATTGGGTGAACTTGTTGCCCCGGAAATCAAGTATCTCTACCCAGAGGATTGTGATTCTGGAGGGTGTACCTCGTAGCCTTGAAACCAAGGGTTGTAATTGTTGAATTGCTTTTGATAGGAAATCCGTACTTAGTTGTGCGGGACTGGATGTAGGGTAACCCCGAACAAGTATAAAATCCGGTGTGTTCTTTCCTTTACTGCATTTACTTTATTTCTGCATCTGTGTTTGTTTCTGTGATTATTTCTGTGTCTGAATTTTACATACATCTCTGTACAAATTACATAAACTCAAAAAGATTTAGTAATTTCTTATAAACACTATTCACCCCCCCTCTAGTGTTATTCCTAGCCTTAAGATCCGTAATCCGCATTCCTCACATTTGGTATCAGAGCAAGGTTTTCAAAAGATTCATAATCTGATTTTTGAAAAAGTTTTTTTTTAAAATGGCTATGTTTAAAAAATTTGTTAATGCATGTTTAGAAATATTCAGATCATCAATGTCTCTTGAGTCTGCATATAATCAATATTCAAATACAAGTTGTCTACTAAGATTGTTTGATGTACCGGAATCATGCTTTATGGGAGTTGAGGAATCAATCCAGAACAAACAAACTGTGGGGATCAAAAAGGACAAATGGATACTCGATAGTGGATGTTCTAGACACATGACTAGGAATCCAGATATGCTAAATGATATAATATACAAAGACGGAGGACTGGTTAACTTTGGAGACAATTCAAAAGGTTATGTGATCGGCATCGGCAAAGTCGGTAACTCTGAAACTCCTATTATTACTAATGTTTTGCTAGTTAAGAATCTGAAACACAACCTGCTAAGTATAAGTCAACTATGCGATAAAGGATATAAAATTAAATTTGAAAAAGATAAGTGTCACATTGAAGATAATAATTCTACCATAATATTTGAGGGAATTAGGAAAAAGAATATTTATATTCTTAGTATGAAAATTTCAAATGATAACTTGTGTCTTTTGGCAAATGCAAGTGACCCTTGGATTTGGCATAAGAGATTGGGCATTTGAATTTCAAACTCTTTTTAGACTATCAAAACATGATCTAGTAAGAGGTCTCCCTAAAATGGGTTTTAAAGTAGATAGTATATGTGATGCGTGTCAACTAGGAAAACTTAGAAAAGGTTCTTTTAAATTAAAAGATTTGATTTCAACTTCAAAACCTCTTGAATTACTTAATCTTGATTTATTTGGTCCATCTCAAATTCAGTCATTAAATCACAGTAAATATGTTTTTGTAATTGTAGATGATTATTCTAGATTTACATGGAAAATATTTTTAAAACATAAAAGTGATACTTTTGAATATTTTAAGAATTTTTCAAAAAGGGTTCAAAATCAATTTTCTCAAAAAATTATAACCATTCGTAGTGATCACGGTGGTGAATTTGAAAATGAAAAGTTTGAAGAATTTTGCAATAAAAAGGGAATAATTCACAATTTTTCATTTCCAAGAACTCCACAACAAAACGGAGTAGTAGAACGTAAAAATAGGACGATTCAAGAGTGTGCGAGAACTATGCTTTCCGATAGTAATTTACCAAAGTATTTTTGGGCAGAAGCAGTTGCTACCGCCCGTTATATTTTAAATAGAATTTGAATTAGACCTTTAACTGATAAGACATCTTATGAACTTATTTACTCAAAGAAACCTAAGGTATCTTATTTTAGAATTTTTGGAAGTAAATGTTTTATTTTAAATACAAAAGATAACTTAGATAAATTTGATCCTAAATCCGACAAAGGTATCTTTATCGGATATTCTAATAGAAGTAAAGCATACAGAGTATTTAATTTAAGAACTAATACCATCGAAGAAACAATGCATGTTTCATTTGATGAAAATTTCAAAAATTTTGAAGAAATAAATGATGAAGAGGATTTAATCACTCAAAACCAAGAGTCAACTGAAACTAATAATGAATTAAATCATCCTAATAAAAGGATTAAACTCTTAAAAGATCACCCTATAGAAAATATACTTGGAGATATGCAATCTGTTGTTAAAACTAGAAACCAACTAAGTCAAATGAGTAATGTAGCTTTTATATCAACTATTGAACCTAAAAATCCAAAAGAAGCATCAACTGATGATTCATGGATTTTGGCTATGCAAGAAGAATTAAATCAATTCACTAGAAATGATGTTTGGGAACTTGTTCCTAGACCTGAAAATAAAACAATAATTGGAACAAAATGGGTTTATAAAAATAAAATGAATGAACAAGGAGAGGTTGTTAGAAATAAAGCCCGGTTAGTCGCTCAAGGTTATTGTCAAGAAGAAGGAATAGATTTTGATGAAACCTTTGCCCCCGTAGCAAGATTAGAAGCCATTTGGATTCTACTTGCCTTCGCAAATCATAATAATTTCAAATTATTTCAAATGGATGTTAAAAGTGCATTTAAATGGTTTTGTAAAAGAAGAAGTATTTGTTAAACAACCACCACTTTTTGAAAATGATAAATTTCCAAATCAAGTTTACAAACTTAAGAAAGCTCTATATGGTCTAAAGCAAGCTCCTAGAGCTTGGTATGATAGACTAAGATCTTACTTGTTACAATCAAATTTGAAATAGGTAAAGTAGATAATACTCTTTTTATTAAAAGAAATAAAAATGATATTCAACTAGTACAAGTCTACGTAGATGATATCATTTTTGGTTCAACTAATTTTGAAATGAATAAAGAATTTTCTGAAATAATGACAAAAGAGTTTGAGATGAGTCATATGGGTGAATTAAACTTCTTTTTAGGATTACAAATAAAACAATTAGATAATGGTATCTTTATTAGTCAAGAAAAATATGCTAAAGACCTAGTTAGTAAATTTGGTTTGACTATTGCGAGTGGAAAACTCACTCCCATGGCAACCAATGAGTACCTTAGTAAAGAAGATCTCTCGAAAGATGTAGATCAAAAATTATATAGAGGACTGATTGGATCACTACTCTATATCACTGCGAGTAGACCTGATATCATGCATAGTGTCTGTCTCTATGCAATGTATCAATCTCAACCTAAAGAAACTCACTTAAAAGCTGTAAAACGTATTATTAGATATGTTAAACACACCTTTGATTATGGCTTATTTTATCCTAAAAATGATTTGTTTGACTTGATATCTTACTGTGATGCTGATTATGCTGGTTGTAAATCAGACCGAAAAAGTACAAGTGGAACTTGTCACTTTTTAGTGCATTCTCTGATTTCCTGGTTTAGTAAAAAGCAAAACACAGTTTCTCTATCAACAACTGAAGTAGTATATTTCTGCTGCTTTGGCTTGTTCTCAAGTAATATATATGCAACAAACTTTAAAAGATTTCGGTTTAAATATTTCAAAATCACCAATCAATTGTGAGATTGTTAGTCCTTGAGATGATGGTTTTGATGACAACAACCTTAGAATAAGATTATAAAATATAAATACTACATTATAGTTTAGATATATATGTATATGCAGGATTTAACCATGCAGGTACCAAGAATGAAGACTGTACAGTATAGAGATTCAAGATATCAAGATTGAAGACTCATGAGTATCAAGATTATCAAGAGTTCAAGAGTTCAAGATAAGTATTGAGACTAGAATTATGTTAAAACTTCACCATAGAACTGAAATCTTCACTCTATTTTTCTTTTGGGATGGAACCCATTTCTACCTTTTAGTGGCTTATAAACCCACGACAAGTAGCTTACAAACCTACGACAAGTGGCTTACAAACCCACGAACATCCTGGTTTTGTACAAGTTCTCGAGTCCTGACATGATGAGATATTCTGCAGGAAGAAGCTTGCAAAACTACTTCAAAATGTTTTTCAAAAACAACTTCGGAATGATTTTCAAAATTATTTTTCAAAATGTTTTAGCCTTAAAAATTATCTTTTCAAATGATTTTCAAAAGGATGTTTTAGCCTTAAATATTCTTGTTTTTAAACTTTGTCTGTTTTAAACTATCTTTTAATTATAATATATTTATACTTAGATTTAAATATAAAATTATAGTAAAATTATATATATTGTTCTCTATATTTATCTAAGTATTTTATCTATAGTCAAGTATATTTATAAAGTTTAAAATAGTTTTAATATAAGATAAAGGTTATTTTCAAAGAAAATCAAATCATCAAAAATTGCTTTGGGATGTCGACATGCCTATGGTGACCATGTCGACATGGCGTCAGTTGAGTTCAAAATTTAAATTTCAAAAGAAGTGTCTATTCGCCATAACCTTTCACGAATGGACATGACTGTTGTTCTTCTATAAATAGGGGTTAGTTTCAACGAATTTAATATCAGATTTTCTGGTTTTTCACTTCTCTTCTTCTTCCACATTTTCTTATTCAAAATTCTATCATCACTCTGCCGAAATCAACATTGAATCTAACTAGATTATCTCTGATTTGATTCACTATCACTATCTCAACAAGATCCAAGTGCTATTCAGAGTTATAGGCTTCTATGTAATCTATCTAGCGAGAAAAGGTGTGATTGTAGCCTTGGAAATCAATCAAGCGAGAAAAGGTGTGATTGTAGCCTTTGAAATCAATTGGGTGAACTTGTTGCCCCGGAAATCAAGTATCTCTACCCAGAGGATTGTGATTCTGGAGGGTGTACCTCGTAGCCTTGAAACCGAGGGTTGTAATTGTTGAATTGCTTTTGATAGGAAATCCGTACTTAGTTGTGCGGGACTGGATGTAGGGTAACCCCGAACAAGTATAAAATCCGGTGTGTTCTTTCCTTTACTGCATTTACTTTATTTCTGCATCTGTGTTTGTTTCTGTGATTATTTCTGTGTCTGAATTTTACATACATCTCTGTACAAATTACATAAACTCAAAAAGATTTAGTAATTTCTTATAAACACTATTCACCCCCCTCTAGTGTTATTCCTAGCCTTAAGATCCGTAATCCGCATTCCTCACATCGGTTACTATTCTAGGTCATCGAGTATGGACTATGCTCGGCAAAGGTCCGAAGCGACCAGGATTCGGCTTAGGACTTAAGCCACGGCATTACTTAGCATTCAGGGACACTGAACCAGGAACACTATGCCATTACTTAACACAGGTCGTCGAGTGTGAATTACGCTTAACAAGGACCCGGAGAGGTTATGGATTTGGATATTGGCTATGAACAGCTAAGGATTTGGGCATGGACCCGGAGCGGTCCCGGACTTAGATATCGACCCGAAGAGGTCATGGATTCGGTTATTGGTTATTGGATATGGATGGATTAGAACTCGGTTGTCGGGTTCGGATGGATGTGGAATTGGGTAAGGATTTGGTTACTGGATAGGAATTGGATATCGACTCAGAGCAGTCATAGATTTGGATAAGGATATGGCAATGGCACTTGGATAAAATGGATTGGATTATGAATCGGAAGGTATGGCTATGGATAACATATGGACTTCGAACATCGGATTTGAGGCTATTCAAAACACACCTTCCAATAGCAAGGCATGTTTTGGGGGGCAAATGTTAACCCGCCTTTTGGTAAGGCCGTGGACAGGCGGATTTAAACTAAATCGACTAATTGTTTGTCGAGGCTGGAATACGATGGGTTTGCGCCAGCTGGATGGAAAGATGACCAGTCATGGATGGTTCGGTGTTGGTCGTTCGGTCTGGGAGGCATGGTTCGGTCATGATGGTGTGGTTCGGTCTGGGAGGCATGGTTCAGTCAGGATGGTGTGGACCGGCAACAGAGTGGTCGGTCATGTAGGATCGGTTAGAGTAGATAAGTCAGAGTGGATCGGTCAAGGGGGGTTTGATCGGACAAAGGAAGGAAGGACGTGTTGTTCGGTCGTGAGTGGCTCGGCGTTGGAGTATGAATATGGTAGTGTCAAGGTGGGTCGGCATAAATCGGTCGGCATTGGTGGTTCGGCCTCGATGGGATCGGCTGTGGTGGTTCGGTTTGGATGGGATTGGCTTCGGAGGGATCAGGTCATGTGGTTCGGCCTATGGTGGTTCGGCAAGTATGGGGTCGGTATTTACATATCCCTGGGTCGGTCGAGTGGATAGGATCGGCATTGATGAAAAGGGGATCGGATTGGCATATGGAGCTTTGGTTCGGCATTAACTTTGCTTCGGGTTCTGGCCTAGTTTACTTCGAGTCTTGGATAGGTCTGCTTCGAGTCAGTACCCTGGCTACTTCGGGTCGGCTTATTGAGGACTTGGGTTCAGTCGTGATAAAGGATGTTGGCTCGGCTATGGTCTTAGTGGGCCCGTATCACTCAGGAATCCCAGTAACTCAGGTTTTGCCTATAAATACAGCAGGCGGAGCTTCAGAAAAAGGGGCTCTTTATTCTGTTTTCCCTTCTTCTTCTATACTAAGGCTGCTCTGCCATTGTTGTTCTAAAAACTCTGGATTGTAACTTTAATTGATTCTGACATCAATAAAAAGGAAATTTCTGGAGCGGACATAGGCCGGAGTCAGCCAAACCACTATAAATCCTCTATTATTATTACTTTCCTTTTAATTTTTTACTGTTCTTCATATTTATACTCTCTACATACATTCTATCTGTTATCTGTGACTGTTGGTTGGTGCTTTCATCTGGATTTGGGTGTTAGTGACCAATTTTGCCCCTAACAGGCACAAGCAGGGAATGTTGGTGCTGAAGTTCCAAAGTGGATATAGGAGCTATATATTAGTTTTTCGTGAACATGATGCAAGCTAGAATTGCTGCTGGAGTGGTTAGAGGAAATGCTGCAGGAGGAGTTCAGGAAGCTCCGGTTGTCAACCATTATGCTAATTTGAGTAGTGATTATGCCAGACTTGGAGGGAAGCCATTTATTGGAACTGAAGATGCTATAGAAGTGGAGAACTGGTTGCTACATAGTGAAAGGATATTTGCTGACTTAGGGCTCAATGATGAGCAGAATAGGAGACTTGCTTCAAGACAGATTCAGGGAGCAGCTCTATTTTGGTGGAATAGTGTGACGACTGAAGTAAATGAAGAGGAGACAACATGGATGGAGTTTAGGAGAAGGTTTTGGAGAGGTTCATGTTGGTGATGGCGCAGTCTATTTTGATCAGAAAGTTTGCTGAGTTAGAGCATGGAGAAATGTCTGTTTTGGAGTATGCTAGCAGGTTTGAAGAGTTGGCTAGATATTGTTATGCCACTATTGATACAGTAATGAAAAGGAATGATAATTTTATCAGGGGGTTGAAGCTTGAGTTGGCCAAGGCTACCTTACTGCATATCAGAGATCCTTGTGATGTGGTTGTAGAGATGGCTTTAAGACAAGAGGAGATGCTTGCTCTTATAGAAAAGAAAAAGGAGTATGAGGTCCCGGTGGGGCAGAGTCAGAAAAGAGAGTTCTTTCATAAGAGGGGGGCTCAAAAAGGTGGAGCCGCGAAGAAAGGAAAGTCTGAAGGGGTTTGTTATAAGTGCGACAAGAAGGGGCACTTTGCTAATGAATGCCGCACAGAAAAGGCGAAGGAAGTGATCGGGAAGAAGAACATCAAGTGCTTCAATTGCGATCAGATTGGTCACTATAAGAACCAATGCAAGGAACCGACAAAGGAAGGGAGAGGAAAGTATTTTCATTAGAACCTGCTACCTCGAGGCCAACAGCACAGGAGAAAGGGAAATCAGTATTGGGAGGTACGCTTCAGATCCATGATATGTCTGTTAGCGTTTTGTTTGATACCGGTGCATCGCATTCCTTTAGATCTCATTGTTTGGTAGATAAGCTTAACCTAGAACCCACATATTTAGTTACTTCCTTAAGAGTTGCAAATCCAATAGGATGGTATGCGACACTTAGGATGAAGTGTGACCACTTAGAGTTGACTTGCTAGGTTACACCTTCGTTTGCAGTTTGCATATATTTGACTTTGTAGGGTTTGGAACTATATATTGGGCATGGATTGGTTAAGTAAGTACGATGCTAAAATATTTTGCTACGATGACAAAATATCACTTAGACACCCTGATTGTAGTGATCGGATTGTATATACCGTAGAAAGCCCTAGCTGTGAGGTGAATGCTTTATTGGGAGTTATAGAGTTAGAAGATGAGTTGAATCGCGTTTTCATGGTTGGAGAATTCACGAATGTCTTCGAGCCGGTAGTAGGATTACCACCGAAATAATCCATTGAGTTTCGGATAGATTTGGTGCCTGGGGCAGAACCGGTGAGTAGGCCGCCAAGCAGGATGACACCTACGGAAATGAGGGAGTGGAAGGTGCAGTTGGTAGAATTGGAAAGCAAGAATTCTATCAGACCTAGCAGTTCACCTTGGGAAGCAACCGTGGTGTTTGCTAAGAAGCCTGATGGGTCATTAAGGTTATGTATCGATTATCGTAAGTTGAATAAGAAGACGATAAAGAATCGATATCCGTTGCCTAGAATTGACGATTTGTTCGATCAGTTGAGTGGAGCTAAAATATTTTCTCAATTGGATTTGGCTACAGGTTTCCATCGGCTTAGAGTAGTAGAAGATAGTATACCTTTGACGACGTTTAGGACCAGATATGGATCGTACGAATGGTTAGTTATGTCGTTCGGACTAACTCATGCGCCGACATTCTTTGTAGACTTGATGAACTGAATTTTCAAAGAGCACTTGGATAAATTCATGTTGGTGTTCATAGATGATATTTTGATATACTATAAGGATGAGAAAGAGCATGAAAATCATCTTAGAGTGGTTCTTAAGAATGAGAGAACATTATATGAAGGCAAAGTTTTCAATAGTCGAAAAAGGAGGTGAAGTTTCTTGGTTATGTAGTTTCAGAAAGAGGATTGGCAGTAGATCCAACTAAGATCGAAGCAGTGAATAGTCGGAAGAGATCAGAAACAGTGACTGAGATAAGAAGTTTTCTTTGATTGGCTTGATATTACCGGAGGTTTATAAAATATTTTTCACAGATAGCAGCGCCGATGACCAAGCTAACGCGAAAAGATGTGAAGTTTGTTTGGAACGATAAGTATGAGGAAGCATTCCTGAGCTTGGAACACTTATTGACCCATGCATCTGTATTAGTTATTTCGGAGGGGAATCAAGATTTGGTAGTTTATACAAATGCGTGTGGTACTGGATTTGGAGATGTAGTAATGCAGAGAGGTAAAGTGATTGCCTATGCTTCTAGACAGCTTAGACCGCATGAGGTTAGGTACCCGACACATGACTTGAAATTAGCTGCGGTTATTTTTGCTTTGAAGGTGTGGAGACATTACCTTTTGGGAGAGAGGTTTGAGTTTTATACGGATCATAAGTCGTTGAGGTACTTGTTCTCTCGGAGGGAGCTGAACATGAGACAGTAGAGGTGGTTAGAGTTCTTAGCCGCTTATGACTTTGGAATTGAGTACACACCAGGGAAAGGCAACAAGGTTGCAGATGCACTTAGTAGAAAGCATCAAAATGCGGTGTTGGCTACGATAGCAGAATGGAAAGACTTGGAAGCGTTGTCGACTTGCAGAGTGCAGTGGAGATCCGAGGCTGGGTATAGTGGAGAATTTGCAATGTTGTCTTGTTTAGAGGTCCGACCGGTATTGATTGAGAAGATTGCTTCTAAACAGGAAGAGGATCCAGTGTTGGCTAAAAAGGTCAGGAAGTTAAGGAATGGAACGGAGACCGACGACTTGAAAGATTTCAGTCTTGACCAAAGTGGGTTGTTGAGAAAGAAGGGTAGATTATGTGTTCCACATGTGGGAGACATAAGGAAGGAAGTTTTGGAGGAATGACATCATTCGAAGTTCACCATTCATCCAGGAGGAACGAAGATGTATCAAGATATGAAGAGAAGTTTCTTCTGAGATGGAATGACGATGGATGTAGGCTTATGGGTGAAAAAGTGTTTGAACTGTCAACAGGTAAAAGCCGAGCATCAGAAGCCAAGTGGGTTGCTTTAGCTATTGGATATTCCGGTATGGAAGTGGGATTCTATTTTTACGGATTTCATAAATTGGTTGCCGAGATCTAATAGAGGAAATGAAAGTATATGGGTCATAGTGGACAGATTGACCAAGAGTTCCTATTTCATTCTCGTTAATTCAAATAGGACGACACCTGTATTGGCTAAGTTATTTATGAAGAATGTAGTAAGACTGCATGGAATTCCTAGTAGTATTGTTAGTGATAGAGATTCCTTATTCACTAGCGAGTTCTGGAAGAGTCTACAGGAAATTTTAGGAACCAAGCTCAAGATGAGTATTGCTTACCATCCACAGACCGATGGGCAAACAGAAAGAGTTAACAAGATCTTGGAAGACTTGTTAAGAGCTTGTGTATTAGACTTCAGGGGATCATGGAAAGACCATCTACACCTAGTCGAATTTTCATATAACAATAGTTATCAGACTACTATAGGGATGGCACCGTTTGAAGCTTGGTATGGAAGACCATGCAAATCTCCCGCATGTTGGTTAGAGACCGGAGATAGATTAGTCCTTGGTCCTGATTTGGTTAAAGAAGCTGCAGAGAAGATTGAGCTGATAAGGGCGATAATGAAGGAAGCTCAGTTTAGGCAGAAGAGCTATGAAGATAGAAGACGGAAAGATTTAGAGTTCTCTGTTGGAGATTATGTTTTCGTCAAAGTATCGCCGATGAAAGGTGTTATCAGGTTTAGGAAGACAGGGAAGTTAGCACCGAGGTTCGTAGGACCGTTTCCTATTTTAGAAAGCATGGGGAAACTCACGTACAGAGTAGAGTTACCAAGTGGTTTGGCAGGAGTCCACAATTTTTTCCATGTATCTCATATGAGGAAGTGTGTTAGGGATCCAGAAACTATTATAGCATCGATTGTGTTAGATGATTTTGTAGTGGAACCAGACTTGACTATAGTTAGGAAACCTGTCCGGATGAAGAAGCTGAGGAATAAGACGGTCAGATTAGTGAAGGTCCAGTGGAGTGACGATGACAAAGACTGAGAGCAGGATTAGAGATGCTTATCCTGATTTGTTGGATGGTATGTTTTACCTTTGATTGATTTGATGTGTACCTTATCGTAATTTCGATGACGAAATTCTTTAAGGAGGGGAGATTGTAACATCCCATATTTTTAGTAGCATTATTAGGATATTTAATTAGCAAAATTAAATTAAATAATGTAGGTTGATTTATGGATTGAGATTTGTGATTAATAGGGGTACCCATGCCATGTTAATGTGTAAATCAAAATGAGATAACATGAAATAAAATAGACAAATGAAATAAGTAAGGGAAAAATAGGGAGGAGGATATTTTTATACCCTAAACCCTTAGGAATTTACTTCCACACGTTCAATTTATTTACTAAAAATTATCAAGTAGAGGCCGACCGCAATTTTAAAGAACGAGAGGAAGAAAGCTAAAGGAAGAAGCTAAATCAAAGTCAAATTCACTCAAATCTCAAATCCTTAATCTCAAAAGCTAAGTTGAATAATGACCGCATCTCATTTTCTTTACTGATTTCGGTTTTAAGTCGAATCCGAAGTGTTTTGCATGATTATGCCATGTTTTTGATGGATTAAATGTTTATTTATACTTGTTGATGATTTATGCATGTTTATATAGATTTTATGATATGTTTTGATATGAAAACCATATTAAATGACATCCAAATGCCTTGCGATTATAGATTTATATTAGAAATGATATTTTAGAGATGGGTTTCAATTTTCATAATTTTCTGAATTAATGGAGATTTTATATTAATTTTCTCGTGAAGAAAATGATTTATTGGGTTAAAAATAATTTACGGTTAAATTATAAATAATTTGGATCTGAAATTTATATGTGTTAGAAAACATATTAAAAAGGATTTTTTGAAATTTTTGTAGAAATTTCTGAAGTGTTTTTATGAATATATAAAATTATTTAAGGTATGGGACTTAAATGTTTTATATATTTATAAAAGGAGAGGGGGTATTTTGTAAATAAAATTATTGTTTATTTCTGAAATCTTGGCAGCACTTTTGGAAAAGAAATTTAACAACCAATGAAAATTTGATAAACAGAGCAAGTTAGTTGAAAAGTGTTTCTCATTTAAGTTAAAAACAAAATTTACATGTTTTTAGCATGTTCCGCCACTTTCGGTACTAGGGGTTCCGACCTAGACGTTTCGCCACTATTGCTTTCGAAACCAATGCGCAAGGTATCTGTAACATCCCCTTATTTGGAGGCCTAAAACTAACAGCTACGGATGCTGCAGTCATCCATAGTTATTAATCCTCGACGACCAAACATGGCGATATTAGATACATTGATACATAGAAACACAAGAATATGGAAAAAAATTAACAACAAACAAATTCCACATTCCATTTCAAAATATTCCAAATTAATTACATAATCCTAGTTCGCAGACCACGTTCATATAACATATAATTATTACAAAATATGCCAAGAGCGACATATGAAGATGCCCCCTTGGATGATCAGAGTATATAGATAGGCAAGAAAACAATTTGCCTTTACAAACAAAACACACATCAGAAATAAAAGAACTCTAATAACACACTTGCATCATGCACGTCCTCGGAAGCTTTATTCATCTAAAAGAACACCTAGAAACCTTAAATCTCAACCTATTCAAAATCAATTGAGTACCCGAGAGGTTAAGGGGAAAACAAAAACTTCGAGTCAGACATAAAGCCTGGTATGAATAATAATTTACCATCTCAAACCATTTAGATATCTAGTTAGACCACGCCGCTTAATGGAATGGGTTTTCTCTTCACTAATATCCTAAAACATTTATAAAACCATATATTGTGCTCCTGCATCCATAATGCTTAAAACGTAGTATTTCAAAACATTACGATGATATGCAAAACAAGTAAATCAAATCTTGATTACCCATCCCCATTCATTCTGACTATCTGTCTCAATTATAGTTTTTAGGATTACTATTAACTTGTTAATTATTTATGGACTATCTGTCCAATATCATAGTTTTCATGGGATCACTAAGAACCTATTTGTAACTCCAACATCTTATCTCTTATCCTAGTTTTCATGGGCTAACTAGGAACATATTGACTGACTGTCAATATCTTAATATGGATATAGTTTTAATGGGCTAACTACAAACCTACTGGCCCCTGCCAGTATCAAATCATAGTTTTCATGGGCTGACTATAAACCTATTCGCCCCTGCCAATAACATACAGTTTTCATAGGCTTACTGTAAACCTATTGGCCTATGCCAATATCTTTAATTAAGATTTTAGCATCTGTTAAGTTATATTCACTACTGGGTTAACCTAGCTGGCTATTCTGCCCTTTTCCCAAAATACAGTTATAGGTTAAAACAATGTGAATAACATTTCCAAAATCTTTATTTATGCCATGGTTTTTCCTTTAAAAATGAGAATGGGTTATTTGTTTTGAAGCTTTAAAACATCACTTTCGAAACCATTGGATGACATTCTTCAAAAGCATAGAAAACCTCTTTTCAAAACTCTAAGTATATACTTTTCGAAACTAACGATACCTTTCGATGGTATCAAGAAACATTCCTAAAAACATAGCTTCGAAACAAATGAAGTACCCTTTCGAAAGCATTGGGTTTACTCTTTAAAAACATCATTTTGGTCAAAATGGTTATATATGAAAGTATCTCTTTCGAAACGAACAATAATAAATATGGGGAAAAGTTGATGGTATCGGAACCATCTAGTTCGAAAGCAAAGACCTTAAAAATCAAAACTTCGAAGGACAGAGTCGAAACCCCCTTTCGACTCCATCACCTTCGAAACCCTCAACCCCTTTGAAAGAAATTAGGAAGTGGCTAACTTTGGTTAAAACAGAGATAACCTTTCGAAAGCATCACAGTCAAAAGGTAGCATAGCGGCCAGGTTTCGATTAGGTCGGAACCTACCCCTTTCGAAAGCTCTTGTTTAAGGAAAAAGGTACCCCTTCGAAAGCTAATACTTTAAAATAATATGACAATCTTCTTCGAAAGCTAATTATAAAACCCTTTCGAAAGCATATGTTTCGACTATGTTGAAAGCTTTAAGTAAAACATGGCAAGAATTTTAACTTATGAAAACAAAGTAGGGTTTCGACTCCATCGAAAGCTTACCTTTCGACACCAAGACTTTCGCCTTCCTTACAATCCACTACGTACCATCTAGGTGATACCTTGTGTATTGGTTTCAACTATATGTATTTCGAATAAGTAGGTTTCGACTGGGATGAGGCGGGGTCAACGGAGTCGAAAGGTACTTACTAATAGAGGCGGAACACCTTTTTCTGATTTAAAGGCTGAAATATAGCAACTTTTAGTAATTACTTTCTAACAACGTGCCTATTTGTAAACCATTGATTGGCTGCCATAAAAACTTTTCAAATACTTTACATTTAAAACTACCGCATTTATATCAGGTTAAAACCATAAATGTAACGTTTAAGCCCTTCCATATATTGAAACCAATTATTTCTGAAAAGTCCTTCTTTTAAAATAATTTATTTTTCCTAGTAAATCAATTAGGAAAAATCCCCAAAAATTCACAGAAATGCAATTTCATCATGTAATCAAGCATTTAAAATTTTAGACCCAATTTCTTCCTGAAATCCTCGAAAAAATATTAAACCCAAATATATCATATTTTTAATCAAAAATTCATAATAAAATTTCCATAGCTTGGAAAATTCTGAAAATTAAAACCCATCTCCAAAATCATGTTTTTACTTAACATAAAATTTTCCATGGCAATCTAAAATGATAGATTCTCGATTTTACATCAAAACCGTCCAAATTCATATGTGTATGAATTAAAATAAATCAACATAATATAGCTCAAGCATATCATCATCCATTTTATCACAAAATCGAATTTAAATCATAAATCTTAAACCATATAATCATAAAATAAAAAATAGAGATGGTATGAGATTACTATTCACCTTAAACTTGATAAGGAATTTGAGATTTATTGTTGATTAATCCTTCCCAACTTTAATCCTTAGCTTTAGATAAATTTCTTCCTTTCTTCGTTGGTAATGGTCGGCTTTGGTTTAGGTTTTAGATTTTTCGTTTTTGAAAGTGGAAAATGAAACGTGAATGGACAATTACAAAATTATATAACCGTGTATAATAAATTGACTAATTTACTAATATGCCCATGTGTAGGTTAATTGACCTTTAAATCAATTTAAAGCCCATTTATATTATGGTTAAGCACGGCCCTATGTAATTTATTCAAATCCCAATCCCCTTATCATCATTATTCTATTTAATTTATCTAATTAAATCTTATAAATAATGTTATCTAAAATTAGGGATGTTACAGGCTCCCCCCTTGAAGAATTTTGTCCTCGAAATTCAGTAAGGACTAAATACTAACCATAACAATCATCCGTAATAACTCCTAATAGCCATACTAGTCTAACTGACTAGCAACTATCTATATAAACCTAATATAGACATACCCTCAAAGCAGATCCTGATAAGTATCTCTAATCCTATCCTTAGTCTCCCAAGTACAGTCCTTCTCGTTATCGCTTACTTTACATTTAAAACTGCCGCATTTATATCAGGTTAAAACCATAAAAATGTAATGTTTAAGCCCTTTCATATATTGGAACCAATTATTTCAGAAAATTCCTTCTTTTAAAATAATTTATTTTCCCTAGTAATCAATTAGGGAAAATCCCAAAAAATTCACAGAAATGCAATTTCATCATGTAATCAAACATTTAAAATTTTAGACCCAATTTCTTCCTGAAATTCTTGAAATAAATTTTAAACCCAATTATATCATATTTTTCATTAGAAATTCATAATAAAATTTCCATAGCTTGGAAAATTCTGAAAATTAAAACCCATCTCCAAAATCATGTTTTTACTTAACATAAAATTTTCCATGGCAATCTGAAATCATAGATTCTCGGTTTTACATCAAAACCGTCCAAATTCATATGCGTATGAATTAAAATAAATCAACACAATATAGCTCAAGCTAATCATCATCCATTTTATCACAAAAACGAATTTAAATCATAAGTCTAAAACCATATAATAATAAAATAAAAAATATAGATGGTATGAGATTATTATTCACCTTAAAATTGATAAGGAATTTGAGATTTGTTGTTGATTAATCCTTTCTAGCTTTGATCCTTAGTTTAGATAAATTTCTTCCTTTCTTTCTTGGTAATGGCCGGCTTTGGTTTAGGTTTTAGATTTTCCGTTTTTGAAAGTGGAAAATGAAACATGAATGGACAATTACAAAAGGATATAGCCATGTATAATAAATTGGCTAATTTACTAATATGCCCATGTGTAGAAAAATTAACCTTTAAATCAATTTAAAGCCCATTTATCTTATGGTTAAGCATGGCCCTATGTAATTTATTCAAATCTCAATCCCTTTATTATCATTATTCTATTTAATTTATCTAATTAAATCTTCTGGATAATGTTATCAAAAATTAGGGATGTTACAGTATCATTACGTTTGGTACGTAGCGAATTGGATAGAGGTGGAAGGTATAGGATCGAAATGTAGGATTTCGAAGGGGTCAAAACATGCCTTTGTTTTAAAATGAAGTAGCGTCTGCTTTGCTTTCGAAGAGATGGCTTTCGATTGGGTTGGCTTCCGACCTGGTCAAATAATTTCAAAGGAATGGTTTCGATTAGGTTGCGTTCTTTTGTTTTAAGAAATGCTTTTGAAGGGGTCGAAACCCCTAGCTGCCGCTTTTCCTACATTTCGAAGTCAATGGTTTTGGAATGTATACTTTGTTTTTAAACTTGGCCACTTCTCCACTGCTTTCGGAAGGGTGGTTTCAAAACTATCACTTCTTTGCTTAGAAATGCTTTCGAAAGATAGGCATTCGACTTAAATGGTTTTAATGACCCTTTTGCTATGTTGAAGTATAACCCATATGGTTTCGAAAGAGATGGTTTAAAGGGTTTTGAAAGGAGTTTTCCACATGTTTTAAATTGAACCCAAGTGCTTCCAAAAGGTTGTTGTTTATGAAGGTTTTAATGATTTTGAAAGGTTTTAAAGAAAGGTTTCTAAGGGGTGGTTCCCCAATGGTTTCAAAAGTTTCGAAAGGGCTAAAAGGAAGGTTTTTCCAATGGTTTCGAAAGGCAGTTTTAAAGCGTTTTGAGATAACAAGTCTAAGGTTTTATAGCTTTCGAAGGAAAGGTTTTTCAAGGGTTTTGAAAGGTTTTGAGAATGATTTCAAAAGGAAAGTTTTGGCCTTTCGGTCTAGGTGAAATAAAGGGTTTTACTTGGTTTCGAAAGGGGTACTTTCAATGGATTTGAAAGGGGTACTTTCAAAGGTTTAAATGTTTTCATCAACTAAGGTTTGAGTAAAGTGTGTATATATATATATATAACATGGCAAGGTGATTTTGAGTAAAGCATTGAGTATATGTATTTTCCTTGTGTGAGTAAGATTTAAAGGTTTTTAATCAGTTTGAAAAGGTTTTCGAGGAAAATTTATGGGAAGGTTTCCCTAAGAAAAATGACCCAGATATTAGAAACCAGATGGGACTGGTGTAACAACCCTAATTTTTGATAGCATTATTCAGGAGATTTAATTAGATAAACCACATAGAATAATGTAAATGATAAGTGATAAGGGGATTGAGACTTGAATTAATTTAACTAAGGTCGAGCCTAATATAATAATTAATGGGCTTAAGAATGGTTTTGGGTTAATTAAACTACATAAGGGTATATTAGGAATTGCCTCCCATAACCCCTACTCTTATATATTTTCGTTCCTACCTTTTTCTCTCCATTTAAGTCATTTTGAAAACTAAACGCAAGAAGGAGAGGCCGGCCATTAAAAGAACAAGAGGAATAAAAATTAAAAGCTAGAGAATCAAGCTTAGGGGAAATCAATCTTAATCCAATCTCCTTATCTTAATCAAGGTGAATAATAATTCCATCTCTATTTTGGTTTTTATAATCGTATGATTTCGGATTTAAGGGTAAATTCATTTTAATGATATATTGGATGATGATATGCTTGAGTCATAATTTATATGGTTTAAACAAGATTGTTTAAAAGAGGTTATGCACGGTTTTAGGGAAAACCTAGATTTAATGATGTTTAAATGCCATGGGAAAAATTTATGTTTTGAGAAACATGATTTTGAAGTTGGGTTCAATTTTGATAATTTTCCAAGCTATGGAAAGATTATTATGAATTTTCAAAGGAAAATATGGTTATTTGGGTTTATAAATTTATTTTGGAAATAAATTTAGATTTTGGGTCTGGAATTTTGATATGTTAGTTAACATGATTAAAGTGAATTTCTGGAATTTTTGGGGATTTTTCCAAAGTTATTTGCTATGCAAATTAAATTATTTTAGAAGAGGGACTTCTTTGCAAATTGGTTTTGCTTAATGGAAGGGCTTATTTAATTAACTTAACCATGGTTTAGATCTGAAAATTAGCGGCAATTACTTTGGTAAAGAATTTGAAAAAGTTAAGGCAACAAATCTGGTGTTGACACGTAGTAGGTTAGTTAGAGAAATTTTTTTTTTAAGTGGTATTAAACCTAGTTTACTCTGAAAAGAGGGTTCCGCCTACTTTGGGAAGTACCTTTCAACACAGAAGCTTTCGCCTTCAACCTACTGAGCCGAAACCAATACACAAGGTATCACAAAGAAGGTACGTAGTGGATTGGAGGAAGGCGAAAGGTAAGGTGTCGAAAGCATTGCTTCCGAAGGAGTCGCTACCTTGGTTTGTTTTAAAAAAAAGCGCCTGCTTTTGTTTTGTTTTTGCCTACAAAGGAGTCGAAGCATATGGTTTCAAAAGAGGTCCTACAAGGGTTTCGAAAGGGTTGTCATAACTTAAGTTTGATTTTGAATGGATTCCTTTACTTATGAAAGAATGTTTTGAAAGAAGGGGTTCCGACCTAGTCGAAACCCTGCTGCCGTTCTGTAGCCTTTCGATGGTGTTGAAGATATCAATGTTGTCGAAAGGTACTTTGTTTTATAAGTTTAAGCCACTTCCTGTATCTTTCGAAAGGGGTTAGGGGTTTCAAAGGCAATGGTTTCGAAAGGGGTTTCGACGCCAACCTTCTAATATTTTACCTAGATGTTTAATGCTTTCGAAAGGATGATGCCAACGCCATCATGTTTCCCCAATATTTTTATGTATGAAAATGGATGGTTTCGAAAGAGTTGCTTTCGCCTATATTCACTTTAACCCAAATAATGTTTTAAGTATAAAGCCAATACTTTCGAAAGAGGGACTTTCAATGATTTCGGAAGGGTTACTTCCATTGGTGTCAAAAGGGGTACTTTCAACTGGTTTCGAAGCTATGCTTCTAAAGTTAAATATTAATACTTTAACTCAATCGAAAGATTTCGAAAGGAAGGTTTAAAGTATTATAAAGGAAAGAGCCTAATGTTTTGAAGATAGTTTTTAATGCTTTCGAAGGAGGTTATCCTATGAAGTCGAAAGAAAGGTTTCGAAGGTGTTGAAAGGTTTTATAACCCAAACTCATTTTTAAAAGGTAAACCCATGGCAAAATAAAAGGAGTTTTATAATGGTTTTTGAGAAGAAGCTTTCCTCGATAAAATAGCAGGTTAAAGGGATTAACCATGTTTTATATTAAACCCACAGGAGTGGTATAGCTATGTTATTATGTTTGTTTCTTCAAATATAAATATATTCACATTGTTTTAAATTCCATAACTGTATTTTGGGGGAAGGGCGGAATAACTAGTTAGGTTGACCCAGTAGTGAATATAATTTAAGTTAACTCCTGAATGGGTAGAATTGCATCCATGAGGTCAGGAAGACCAGAATATAGAATGCTAAAATATAAAAGAAAGATATTGGTAGGGGCCAATAGGTTCTCAGTAAGCCTATGAAAAGTGTGTATAGGAAAAGATATTGGCAGGGACCAATGGGTTCATAGTTAGCCCATGAATACTATGTATAAAGGAAGATGTCAGAAAGATAGGTTCATAGTAAGCCCATGAAAACTATGATTTGATACTAGCAGGGGCCAGTAGGTTTGTAGTTAGCCCATGAAAACTATATCCAGATTAAGATATTGGCAGATGTCTATAGGTTTCTAGTCATCTCAATGAAAACTAGGGTAAGAAGAAATGATATTGAGGTCACCAATAGGTTCCTATTCAACCTATGAAAACTAGGATAAGAGTAAAGATATTGGAGTTACCAATATGTTCTTAGTGATCCCATGAAATCAATGTAATTGGACATGGAGTTCTTAAATATTTTACCAATTATTAGTCAGCCCATGAAAACTAGCAGGTTAATAGTAATCCTAGAAACTGTAATTGAGATAGATAGTCAAAAATGAATAGGGATGGTAATCCAGAATTGATTCATTTGTTTTGCATATCATCATATTATACTGTTTTGAATTGTTTTAACCATCGTGGATGCAGGAGCACAGTATATGGTTTTATAAAGATTTTAAGATACTAGTGAGGGGAAAACCCATTACGCTAAGCAGCATGGTCTCACTAGATATCTAAATGATTTGAGATGGTAGATTATTATTCATACCAGGCTTTATGTCTGACTCGAAGTTTATGTTTTCCCCTTAAACTCTTGGGTAATCAATTGATTTTGAGTAGTTTAAGGGTTGAGGTTTTCAGGTACCTTTTAAGACGAATAAGCTTTCGGAGACGTGCAGGAGGCATAATGGCTATTTAGAGTTCTCTTTTCTTTTGATTCCGCTGTGTTGTTTGTAATGGCAAAGTTATTATATTGCCTAAATATACTCTGATCACCCAAGGGGACATCTTCATATGTCGCTCTTGCGTATGTTGTAATAAATATATTTTCTCTAAACGTGGCTTCCAATTGTGGGATTATGTAATGAATTGGAAATGTTTTGAAATGAAATATGAATTTCTTGATATTTTAAAATTTTTCCATATTCATGTGTTTCTGTGTATCAATATATCTAACACCGTCGTATTTGGTCGCCGAGGGTTAATAACTATGGATGACTGCAACATCCGTAGCCGTTAGTTTTGGGCCTCCAAGTAGGGGGATGTTACAAGTTAGTATCAGAGCATCGGTTTATGAAACTTTAAAAGAAAGTTAAACCTAAAAGTTTTTGAAACATAATCCAATGAATTTGAAAATATGATTGGGGTTTGGGTTAACGTTATAGTAACGTACTTGTATTTGATATATATAAATATATATATAAGTATGTATTCCCCTCTCTCTTAGACCGTTCTTCTATATCTTACTAAGGCTCATATGCAGATTTACGAGAAAGAAGATATGGAAGTAGGAAACGGAAGAGGAAATCTAGGTGGAGGAAGCACCACAACCAATGAAAATATTTGACCTAATACCAGGAGGAACCAAGGTCGATCGACAAATGCTAAAGCCGATGTAGGTGCTGAAAATCCGCTAGTAGATGTGGGGATGGTGTATCAGTTGTTAGCTAATCTTTTGCAAGTTGGAGTTGCTGGTAACATTGGAGGAGCTAATCCTGTGGCTCTAGTTGGGAATAACTATGCTAAGTTGAGCAGAAATTACAGCGGTCATGGTGGAAAGCTGTTTGTTGAAACGGAGGATGCTGTTGAGGTTGAGAATGGGCTATTGCATTGTGAGAGGATCTTTATTGATATAGGTTTGGATGATGGTAAAAAGAGGAGGCTGGCCTCCAGGCAGTTGCAATGGGCAGCGCTTCACTGGTGGAATAGTGCGACTGCCGGGGTTCTGGAGGAAGAGCCGACTTAGGCTGATTTCAAAAGGAGGTTTGAGTAGAGGTTTCTGTTTAAGGTTGCTAAGTCGGTGTTGATGAGGAAGTTCATAGATCTAGTTAAAGGAGAAATGTCAGTAATCGAGTACGCTGCTAAGTTTGATAAGCTGTCTCGATATGGTTATGCTACTGTTGACACTATTGTTAGAAGGAATGAAAGGTTCATTCGAGAACTGAGACCTGAGCTTGCTAGAATGACCATGACCCATATTCATGAACCTTGTAATGTGGTGGTGGATATGGCCATTCACCATGAACAGATGCTTGCTATTTCTGCTAGAGAGAAGACAGTTGAATCCCTAGGTCCTCATGGAAAGAAGAGGAAATTCTTTAAGAAGAAGGGAGCCCAGAAAGGGGATGCTGCCAAGAAGGCAAATTCTGATTTGGTATGCTACAAATGTGACAAGAAGGATCATTATGCAAGTGAGTGTCGGTCAGGCAAGTGGAAGAAGGCAGCATATAAGAAGAACGTGAAATGCTTTAACTGTGATCAAGTGGGGCATTACAAGAACCAGTGTCCAGAGCCAGTCAGGGCAGACAAGGGGAAGTTTTTACTGTTGGATCATAAGCTAAGACTACTGCAGCTGATAAGGGAAAGACCGTGATGGAAGGTACGTTTTTGATTCAAAGTATACCTGTTAGGATTCTTTTTGATACTGATGCATCGCATTCATTTATGTCCCAATGTTTGGTTGATAGGTTATGCTTAGAACTCACATACCTTGTTACTTCCTTAGGGTTGCGAATCCAATAGGAGGGTATGCAACTATGGGGATGAGATGTGACCAGTTAGAACTTGATTTGTTAGGTCATAAGTTTGCATGCAGTTTGTATATTTATGATTTCGTAGATTTCAAAATCATTTTGGGTATGGATTGGTTGAGAAGGTATGAGGCCAGGATATTCTGCCAGGATCGGGAGATATCTTTGAGACACCCTGATAGTCATAACGGAATTATATTTTCAGTAGAGAATTCTGACCGAAGTAGTTGTACTTTGTTAAGTGCAATAGAAGTGGGAGAAGAGCTAAGTCAGGTTCGAGTAGCAAGAGAGTTTGCAAATGTCTTTGAGCCTGTCACAAGACTACCATCGAAATGAGCTGTTGAGTTTTAGATAGATCTTGTGCTAGGAGTTGAACCTGTAAGTAGACCACCTAGCAGGATGACACCGACTGAGATGAAGGAATTGAAGGTGCGGCTAGTGGATCTAGAAGGAAGGAATTTTATTAAACCAAGCATTTCGCCTTGGGGAGCGGCCACGGTATTCGTGAAGAAACCAAATGGGTCATTAAGGATGTGTATTGACTATCGTAAACTGAACGAAAGGACGATAAAGAATAAGTTCCCACTGCCGAGGATAGATGATCTGTTTGATCAGTTGAGTGGAGCCAGAGTGTTTTCCCAGTTGGATTTGGCGACAGGGTTCCATCAGTTGAGAGTAGCGAAGGACAGTATTCCTTTGACAGCATTTCGAACTAGATATGGTTCTTATGAGTGGTTAGTAATGCCAATTGGATTGACGAATGCACCTGCTTTCTTCATGGATTTAATGAATCGAGTCTTCTGAGAGTATTTGGACAGATTCATGTTGGTGTTTATAGATGACATTTTGGTATACTCTAAGTATGAGAGAGAGCATGAAGATCATCTTAGAGTTGTGCTAGAGACACTGAGGTAGAATCAGCTAATGGCGAAGTTTATCAAGTGTCATTTTTGGAAGAAAGAGGATAAGTTTCTTGGTCATGTGGTTTCAGAGAAAGGATTGTCAGTCGATCCAGATAAGATTGAAGCAGTGGATTGGAAGAGACGAAAGATGGTGACCGAGATCAGAAGTTTTCTTGGACTTGCTGGCTATTACTGGAGATTTATTAACGATTTCTCGCGGATAACAACTCCTTTGACTAAGCTTACCAGGAAGGAAGTGAAGTTTGTTTGGTCCGACAAATGTGAGG
The DNA here is from genome assembly GCA_030737815.1 of Allium fistulosum. Taxonomy (NCBI): domain Eukaryota; kingdom Viridiplantae; phylum Streptophyta; class Magnoliopsida; order Asparagales; family Amaryllidaceae; genus Allium; species Allium fistulosum. The sequence continues at coordinate 1,513,309,586 of CM060901.1, forward strand.
AAGCATTCCTTAAGTTAAAGCATTTGTTGACCAATGCTCCAGTGTTAGTAGTTCTGGATGGAAACCAAGGGTTGGTGGTATATACTAATGCATGTGGGACTGGATTAGGAGTAGTGTTGATGCAGAGGGGAAAAGTGATTGCATATGCATCTAGACAGCTTAGGCCGCATGATGTAAGATATCCTACTCATGACTTGGAGTTGGCTGTGGTAATATTTGCCTTGAAGATTTGGACGCATTATCTCTTAGGGAAGAGATTTGAGTTGCATACCGATCATAAGTCTTTAAGATATTTATTCTCTCAGAAGGAGTTGAATATGCGACAACAGAGGATGTTGGAGTTTTTGGTTGCTTATGATTTTGGTATAGAGGATACACCAGGGAAAGGTAATAAAGTGGCTGATGCTCTTAGCAGAAGACATCAGAATATGGTGTCGGCTATGTTGGCAGAATGGAAGGACCTAGAAGCTTTGACCAGTTGCGGTGTGCAGTTAAGATCGACTTCTAGTTCTAGTCAGAGTACTGCCATGTTGACCTATTTAGAAGTTCAACCGGCGTTGATCGAAAGAATTGCTTCAAGTAGAAGGAGGATCCATTATTAGCCGAGAGGATTAGAAGGCTTGAAGTTGGAACTGAGGTCGATGATTTGAAAGATTTTTATCTTGACCAGAGAGGATGGTTGAGAAAGAAGGGACGGCTATGTGTTCCATAGGTTGAGAACTAGAGGAAAAAAGTTCTTAAGGAATGTCATCGATCCAAGTTTATGATTCATCTTGGAGGGACCAAGATGTATCAAGACATGAAGAGGAGCTTCTATTGGGAAGGCATGAAGAGGGATGTTGGCTTGTGGGTTAGGCAGTGTGTAAACTGTCAACAAGTGAAGGTCGAACATCAGAAGCTGAGTAGGTTACTTCAGCCTCTAGAGATTCTAGTTTGGAAATGAGATTCGATATCCATGGATTTTATAGATGGGCTGCCAAGGTCAAGGAGAGGAAATGAGAGTATATGGGTTATTGTGGGTAGGTTGACCAAAAGTGCCCATTTCATTCCAGTAAAGTCGACCAGGACGGCACCTGTTTTAGCAAAGTTTTTCATGAAGAACATAGTTAGACTTCATGGAGTTCCTAGTAGCATAGTCAACGACAGAGATGCTTTATTCACTAGCGAATTCTGGAAGAGTCAACAGGATGTGTTAGGCACTAAGCTTAAGATGAGTATCGCATATCACCCACTGACGGATGGGCAAATAGAGAGAGTCAATAAGGTACTTGAGGATTTGTTGAGAGCTTGTGTGTTGGATTTTGGTGGATCTTGGGAGGATCGCCTGCATTTGGTTGAGTTTTCCTATAATAATAGTTATCAGACTAGTATAGGAATGGCGCCTTTTGAAGCTTTGTATGTAAGACCATGCATATCCCTTGTATGTTGGTGGGAGACTGGAGACAGATTGGTCTTAGGTCAATATTTGGTTAGGGAGACGTCAGAGAAGATTGAGTTGATTCGAGAACGGATAAAGTAAGCTCAATCCAGACAGAAGAGTTACGCAGATAAAAGGCGTAAGGATCTAGAGTTCTCAGTTGGAGACAGGGTTTTCATAAAGGCATCACCGATGAAGGGTGTGGTACGGTTTGGGAAGTCAAAGAAACGGGCACTGAGATATGTTGGTCCATTCTAGATTATAGAGAGGATTGGAAAGCTTGCATATAGAGTTGAGTTGTCGAGCAGTATGGCAGGTGTCCATAATGTATTTCATGTGTCTCATCTTCGCAAGTATGTGCATGATCCAGAGGCTACTATTCCTTCGACAGGGTTGGAAGATCTAGTAGTAGAGCCTAATTTGACATTTGTTAACAACCAGTTCAGGTTGTAGCGAAAGATGAGAAAAGATTGAGGAACAAGATAGTCAAGTTGGTGAAAGTTCAGTGGAGCGGCAACGAGAAGGACTGTACTTGTGAAACAGAGGACATGATTCGAGATACTTATCATGATCGCCTTTGAGGGTATGTCTATATTAGATTTATATAGATAATTCCTGGTCAGGTAGACTAATATGGTTGTTAGGAGTCGTTACAGATAATTACTATGTTTAGTATTTAGTCCTTACTAAATTTCGAGGACGAAATTCTTTAAGGAAGGGAGCATGTAACACCCCTAATTTTGATAGCATTATTCAGGGGATTGAGACTTGAATTAATTTAATTAAGGCTGAGCTTAATATAATAATTAATGAGCTTAAGAATGGTTTTGGGTTAATCAAATTACGTAAGGGTATATTAGGAATTGCCACCCATAACCCCTACCTTTATATATTTTCGTTCCTACCTTTTTCTCTCCATTCACGTCATTTTTAAAACTAAACGCAAGGAGGAGAGGCCGACCATTAAGAGAACAAAAGGAATACAAATTAAAAGCTAGAGAATCAAGCTTAGGGGAAATCAATCTCAATCCAAACTCCTTATCTTAATCAAGGTGAATAATAATTCCATCTCTATTTTGATTTTTATAATCATATGATTTCGGATTTAAGGGTAAATTCGTTTTCATGATATATTGGATGATGATATGCTTGAGTCATAATTTATATGATTTAAACAAGATTGTTTAAAAGAGGTTATACACGATTTTAGGGCAAAACCGAGATTTAATGATGTTTAAATGCCATGGGAAAGTTTTATGTCATGAGAAATATGATTTTGGAGTTAGGTTTCTATTTTGATAATTTTCCAAAATATGGAAAGATTATTATGATTTTCAAAGGAAAATATGGTTATTTGGGTTTATAAGTTTATTTTGGAAAATAAACTTATAATTTTGGGTCTGGAATTTTGATATGTTAGTTAGCATGATTAAAGTGAATTTCTGGAATTTTTGAGGATTTTTTCAAAGTGATTTGCTATGCAAATTAAATTATTTTAGAAGAGGGACTTCTTTGCAAAATTGGTTTTACTTAATGGAAGGGCTTATTTGATTAACTTAACCATTGTTTAGATCTGAAATTAGCAGCAGTTACTTTGGTAAAGAATTTGAAAAGGTTAAGGCAACCAATCTGGTGTTGACACGTGGCAGGTTAGTTAGAGAAAATTTTCTTTAGGTGGTATTAAACCTGGTTTACTCAGAAAAGAGGGTTCCGCCTACTTTGGGAAGTACCTTTCGACACAGAAGCTTTCACCTTCAACCTACTCAGCCGAAACCAATACACAAGGTATCACAAAGATGGTACGTAGTAGATTGGAGGAAGGCGAAAGGTAAGGTGTCGAAAGCATTGCTTTCGAAGGAGTCGCTACCTTGGTTTGTTTAAAAAAAAGCGCCTACCTTTGTTTTGTTTTAGCCTTCGAAGGAGTCGAAGCATATGGTTTCAAAAGAGGTCTTACAAGGGTTTCGAAAGGGTTTCCATAACTTAAGTTTGCTTTCGAATGGATTCCTTTACTTATGAAAGCATGTTTTGAAAGAAGGGGTTCCGACCTAGTCGAAACCCTACTACCGTTCTATAGCCTTTCGATGGTGTTGAAGATATCAATGTTGTCGAAAGGTACTTTGTTTTATAAGTTTAAGCCACTTCATGTAGCTTTCGAAAGGGGTTAGGGGTTTCGAAGACAATGGTTTCAAAAGGGGTTACAACGCCAACCTTCTAATATTTTACCCAAATGTTTAATGCTTTCGAAAGGGTGATGCCGACGCCATCATGTTTCCCAGTTATTAGTCAGCCCATGAAAACTAGCAGGTTAATAGTAATCCTAGAAACTGTAATTAAGACAGATAGTCAAAAATGAATGGGGATGGGTAATCTAGAATTGATTCATTTGTTTTGCATACCATCATATTATACTGTTTTGAATTGTTTTAACCATTGTGGATGTAGGAGCATAGTATATGGTTTTATAAAGGTTTTAAGATACTAGTGAGGGGAAACCCGTTCCGCTTAGCAGTGTGCTCTCACTAGATATCTAAATGATTTGAGATGGTAGATTATTATTCATATCAGGCTTTATTTCTGACTCGAAGTTTATGTTTTCCCCTTAAACTCTCGGGTACTCAATTGATTTTGAGTAGTTTGAGAGTTAAGGTTTTAAGGTACCTCTTAAGACGAATAAGGTTCCGGAGACGTGCAGGAGGCATGATAGCTATTTAGAATTCTCTTTTCTTTTGATTCCATTGTGTTGTTTGTAATGGCAAAGTTGTTATATTGCCTAAGGGTGGGCACGGTCGGTTGACCGAACTGATCGGTTAATTAACCGGCCAAATTATACGGTTCGGTTAACCGAACCAAAAATTAAATTGGGTGGTTTATACCGACCGAACCGCTCATTTTTAACCGTGATTAATCGCCTATACCAATCGATTAACCGGTTAAGCTTCACCAGTTAACCAAAAATTGGTTACTTGTAGTTAATCGAATAATTAACCACAATTAGCGGTTTAAAATTGACTGAAACTGTTACAAACAAGTACAACCAGTAATGTGGTAATATTACAACTCAGCATGTTACATGTTACTCACTAACTATTCATAACAGCATATTACATACTACCCAGTAAGGCAGTAACCACTAACCAAGTAGAAACTCAATCTCGACATATTTCATAGATATACGGTACATAATAATTAGACTGTCTAGACCAGAGCATTTGCAAAAACTCAGCAAGCATATTACATAATATATATTAACCAAGACCACAGAGTACACATCAGCAATTACATAGACTACCTACATCATCAAAGACCAAAGTTACTACTACAAAGTTGCAACTCAGCACCTCAGCAACTCGCCAAGAAAACTGATGATGAAACCCAACAAGAAAGCCAACAACTCAACAACCAAGAAAACTCCAAGCTCCAAAGTCCAAAATGATGACGAAACTGAATCACCGATGACAAAAAAACCGATGATAATCATAAAAGTGAAGATAAAACTGAAGAGATTATATGAAACTTAGTAAAGGCTTAAATTGAGTAAACTGTAAATGTAAACTAATGAGATTAAATGATTATGAAACTCAGCAAACAAGATTATATACGATGAACAGGCTTAGATTTTAAACTTTAATATATGTAAATGAAAATAATGACAAACTGAATCAGTAATGACTTAGGAACATTTATTTACTCATAGCCGATAACTGATAATTATATCATATATGGTTATATATGAAACTAATGTTCAACTTAAAAGTTTATATATGATTAACAATATCATCATCATTAGGTAGTAAATAGGCATCACAAGAAGATATGTTTGAAAATGTTACATATAAACTAATAGTCAAAGATGACAGGCAGAGTATGCATAGTATACATTTAACAAAATACTTAACATAGTATCAAAGTCTCAATATCAACAAATTCAAACTGTTTCTCTTACTCCTGCTAAAATTCAATTTATTTATTTTTTCAGTTTATTTATTTTTCACTTATTGAAACTGCTATCATGGGTCTGTTTCACTTACTCCTGTTAAAAATTCAGTTTATTTATTTTTTTCTTCATGCATCCACAATAAAACATTAAATCATTATAGTACTATCAAAATGAAAGTTGTAATCAAATACCCTATAGTTCGATAAATTAAGGTTGTGTTTCTTTTTGACTCATATTCGAAGCATACTAAACAATTCGAAAATGAAAATAGAAATGTTTTGAAGGTCCATAATGCCAACAACAAAGCCATACATAAAAAACTATTTATTATGTAATATAGTTACATATTTTTGTTATCACTATAACTAATTAGAGGCAATTGACAATTTGATTGTGCATATTACTCATAAAAGCTTACCAACATATTATCTTAACCAGAATAGATCAAATTAGTTTTCATCCTTGTATATCTTCTGTAAAAACATTGATCTTGGTAACATCCAATGTTAGTACAAAAGCACCATAGCATTCAATGTATTTATTTGTTTGAAATTAAATTAGATGGTTCTCCAACACATTATTTTAAGAAAAAAAACATTTTATCACACATTAATTTTCTAAGGTGTAATCAACATGATACTCACTAATATCCATAAAAAAATAACTACTAGTCCTAACCAAATCATGTTACCGAATACTAATTGAGTGGATATGGCTTAATATAATTCTCTTATGAACATAATATGTTGGGATACATATACTAATCAACGTTTTCTCACATGAACATAAATATACATATAATTTTTCTTGATTAACAAAGTAAAAATTTACCATTCATGTTATAACTTTTAATCGACGTTTATGAAATTTGGAGTTTCGAACTAAGAACTTAGGTAGTAAAAAAAATCAAAACATGCAATATTAATTCCATTGATTGTAAAGCATAAATGATTAAAATGAGGCAGCAAAAATACAATTTCAGTACCCATTATATCATCCAAAGACCCATGATAATATTGGTTATTTGCATTTTAAATATGTTGGATAAAAGCTTTAGTTACAAAACAACCTAGAAGAAACAGTTTTTGCATGAATAATGACTTAAAAATCGAGATAAGCATGTAGCTCTTTGATAGCTGAGTGAGATAATATGATAGAGGAAACTGAGAGCTGAGTAAAATTATTAGGGTTAAGATGATGCATAAATTAAAAAAAACAAAAGATATATCAGTAAAATTATTTTGAAAGTTCACCGGGGGCAATTGCCCCTGCTGGCTTCACTTGTATCTGCCTTTGAATTGAGATTCATACTACAAAAACTCATGGTCACATGGGTATTTCAATGAAGTCAAGTGGACTCTTATGGTGGTTTAAATTTTAAAAAATGAGGCAGGTTAATGGTGGTTTTCTGAAGTCACATAAGCGTGAAGGCCTATCACTTCTTGCTATATTATATTGTCACTTGCATCTAAATTGAAAAAAATGTTTACTAAAATACAAAAATAATCAAAGTTTTCTCCTGTCTTAACATTGCAAAACAAATCATTAATAACTAATCTTGTTTATCCTTGGCCTTTTTATCTTCTACATCGTGGCTCTATCAAATTTGGAGCTTTTACTGACTAGCTCATGGACGGATAAAGCAGATCAACATGTGATGCAAGAATCAAATTTCAGCTCTCAGCATTGCCAGACGATGATAATGGAAACTAACATCGACATTTGTAGTTGTAGCACTGATGGTATTTTCAGTTCATCGGTAACTCAATTGAAAATATCCATCATTAATAGAAACTATTAAACTAGCATCGAGATTTAAACCATTCGCTTCAGAAGAAAATATGTAAAAAAACTTCACTACAAAAATCTTATGAGACAAAAATTATAAATATCAATATTGCTCAAATCCAAATTAACATTTCCATATGACGAACAAAACCACAGAAGAACAATAGCACATATAAAGAACAAAATCAACAATTACTCACATGCTTTCTCTTCCTCCTCGACATCGTGTTTTCTGCAATAGTCGAAGGCCAGCACTCAATAGCATTGCCAGCACTTAGCAGCATCATGACTAGACTACCGCGGATGTACCGATCGAGGAATTTGATGAAGTCTGAAGATGATTTCATTATTAACAAGATCTAGGGTTTTGATTCTTTCATGGTTTTCTCTCTCGAATAGTTGAGAGAGCATTTATATGATACTACCAGGCATGAGAATCTAGGTTATTAGTTTGGTAACGGGTATGGGTATGGTCGGTTATGGTTGGTCGGTTAACCATTGACGTCAGTTAAACGTGTTTATCGGTTAAGCCAGTTCGGTATACGTCGGTTTAATCAATTAAGTCGGTTAAATGCCCACCCCTAATATTACCTGTATATACTCTGATCACATAAGGGGGCACATCTTCATATGTCGCTCTTGGCGTATGTTGTAATAAATATATTTTCTCTGAATGTGGCTTGCGATTGTGGGATAATGTAATGAATTGGAAATGTTTTGAAATGAAATGTGAGTTGCTTGATATTTTAAATTTTTTCCATATTCATGTGTTTCTATGTATCAATATATCTAACACCGCCGTATTTGGTCTCCGAGAATTAATAACTATGGATGACTGCAGCATCCGTAACCATTGGTTTTGGGCCTCCAAGTATGGGGATGTTATAACTGGTATAGGGTCGCGCCCTATGCATTAGATATTAGCCCCAGCTAATTTAGTCCAAAATTCTAATATGTAGGGCTTTGTCATAGGTAAGACTAAAATTATGATTACACACAGAAGGGAATATATGTTGTATATAGATATGTTATTGGTGAGCCCGTAAAACCATTAGGATCAGGTGGCCCTGGGAGATGTTAAGTTAGGGACAGACCCTCCAGAAGAGGAGTATTTAATAGATAGTTAAAGACAGACCGTCCAGAAGAGGACTATCTAATAGGTGTTAGATTATTTTGATTATATTGTCTGGTAGGCCCGAGTCAGCCAAAGGTTAGTGGTTAGCCAAACAAAACTATAGAGTTTGGATAGATAGTCTATTTGTTACCTGATATGCATGTTTACATAATAATGCTTTACAGTTTTAACCAGTTTTGGTTATAGGATAAACGTTTGCAAAAGATATGTTTTAAAAGGATATTAGCAAGGGAAACCCGTTCCGCTAAGCAGTATGGTCTCACTTAATATCAAATAACCGAGTTGTATAGTATAATTCACATCAGGCTTTATGTCTGACTCGAAGTTTATGTCTTTCCCCTTAAACTCTCGGGTGCTCAAAAATTGATTTGAGTAGGCTGAGGGTTGAGGTTTTATAGGTTTTAGTAGAGTGACGAATAAAGCTTTCGGAGACGAGTAGGTGGCTGACAGATAGCTATTTAGGAGTTACTGTTTTATTTTGTTTTATTCCGCTGTGTTGTATATAAGACAATTATGTCTATATAGTACTCTGGTCAACCAAAGGGGCATCATCATATGTCGCTCTTGGCGTATTTATGTAATACTTATATTTTATTTGAACCTGGAAAACGATTATGGGATCATGTAATTTGAATATGAAACATGTTTTGGAAATGTAATGTGAAAATGATGTTTTTGAAATCTATGATATTTTTTCATATTCAAATGCTTCTTATATTATGGATACTATTAACATGGCTGTATTTAGTCGTTGGAAGATAATACTATGGATGACTGCAACATCTATAGCGCTTAGCTTTAGGCCTCTAGATAGGGGATGTTACATTGATACACCACCAATTGCGAATCACAAATGATTCCGAGAAATTTAACTCCAAGTTCTTTGGCGAGTTTAAGTCCAGCAAACAGGGCTTCATAATCAGCTTCGTTGTTTGTCACTGGGAAATCAAGCTATAGAGCATAACAAATCGACTGATTCTCAGGAGTCACAAGTACAATCCCAGCTCTAGAGCAATGATCATTAGATGCTCCATCAGTATATAACTTCCATCATACAATGAGGATTTCACTTCCTTCTAGAAGATCATCCTGCCCAGTAAACTCTACTATGAAGTCCTCCAAAGCCTGTTCGTGGATGGCCCTCCGAGGGAGATAAGTAATGTCGAATTCGCTGAGCTCAATGTTCCACTTGAGTAACCTCCCAGATGTCTTAGTTTGCTGTTGGACCTATCGCAATGGTTGGTCGGTGTAAATATTGATCGGATGTGCCTGAAAGTACGGGCGAAGCTTTCGTGATGCTATCAGCAAGCAGTACGCCAGTTCATCTATTTTCGAATAATTCCTTTCTGCTTCTGTCAATCGTTTACTGATGTAATACACCGGCCTCTGGATCCGATTCTCCTCACGAACCAAGGCGACACTTATAACCTATGCTGATACAGCCAAATAAATGAACAACTCCTTATAATCTACCGGCTTTGATAGAATAGGGGGTCTCTCCAAATGATTCACTAGAGCTTGGAACGTGTCTTTACAATCTGCGTCCGTTCGAGGTTTCTTTTTTCCTTTTTAATCAGATCGAAGAAAGGAATGCATTTGTCAGTAGCTCTGAAGGTAAATCAACTCAAAGCGGCAACCTTGCCATTCAAACTTTGCACTTGTTTAATGGTTCCTGGTGCCTGGATATCGCAGATAGCCTGAATCTTCTCTGGATTAGCTTCTATTCCACGAGTGTTGACAATAAAGCCCAAAAACTTTTCTGATGTCACACCAAACAAACATTTCAAAGGATTGATTTTCATCCTGTAATATCGGAGGATGTTGAACATTTCTACCAAGTCTTTGATGTGGTCGCTTGATCATCGGGACTTCACGAGCATATCATCCACATACACTTCAATTGTCTTTCCAATCTGATCCCTAAACATCCTGTTAACTAAACAATGATAAGTTGCTCCGGCATTCTTCAATCCAAATGACATTACTACGTAACAATACAGCCCAACATCTGTAACAAAACTAGTCTGCTCCTGATCGGGGATATGCATCGGGATTTGGTTATATCCCGAATACGCGTCCATAAACGATAACAAATTATGTCCTGCAGTTGAATCAACTAGCTGATCAATCCTAGGAAGGGAAAAACTGCCTTTTTGACATGCTTTGTTCAGATCTGAATAATCAATGCACGTTCTCCATTTTCCATTTGCCTTCTTCACAAGCACGGGATTAAATACCCACTCATGAAAGAGGGCATCGTGGATAAACTCATTGACTTTTAGTTTATCCACCTCCACTTTAAGAGCAGCAGATCCCTCCGGATCCATGCCTCGTCTTTTATGTTTCACCGAAACATACTTTGGATCAATATTCAATGCATGGCTCGCAATAGCAGGCGAGATCTCACACCTGTCGGAATGAGTCCAAGTGAATACATCTAGATTCGCTCGAAGAAAACCAGCAAGTTCTTTCATCATTGAGGAGCTGAGTTGTGACCCAATCTTCAAGACTCATGATGGGTCATCGTGGCTGACCGTGATATCGATCGTCAACTCAACCAGCGCAGCCTTGGTCTCTTTGGGCTCCTCCTCGTCATCCCTTGGATCTATATCTCTATAGAATCGACTGTGGCGCCCAAGCCAAGGATCAGGCACCAATTGTCAATCTTCAGTAACTTGGATGCGAACAGATTTGTCCACACCATTCCCCTTCTCCTTGCGTTGAGCTTCCCTCGGCTCAGCTACATAACAGGCATATCCAATCGCCTGATCACCATAAACAACTCCTACACAATTATCCATTGGAAACTTTAAAGTTAAACACTACGGGTTAAAAGCTTCCCAAAATTCAGCCAGGGCCGGTCGGCCCAGAAAAACATTATACGGCGAGTCAACATCCAAAACAATAAATGGTAGGATCTACACTCTCCTATGTTCACCTTCTCCTAATTCGACGGGAAATTCCACATAACCAACGGCTTCAGTCGCCATGCTATTAAAACCATGTATGCGAGCTTTAGATGGTTTTGAATCTTTGGCCTCCATCCTCATCTGATCATACACCTTGAAAATTATATTCACTGAACTTCCACAATCAATCAAGATCCTTCTCACCAACGCAGGGCCAATCATAGCTGAAATGACCATCGGGTCAATTGTTGGAGCCTCTACTGTCTGCATCCCAGCTTCTAAACACAATATCATCTGCCATGGTACGCTGCGGTTTTTCCGGCGTTCCATCTTCCGTATTTGAATAGCGTTCAAAATCTACATGCCTTATCGTGCTAGCATAACGCTCCATTTCTTGTCAACTCCTGTCTACCGGGTGCGGTCCCCCAACTATCGTATTAATCACCAATCTTCCACCGGTCCATGCAGGCTCCTCAGCCCTACGCGGAGCTTGTCCTCGATTGGGGTCGAATGTCCCCTATCCACCATCCTACGGAGTTTTCACAAATTGTTGCAACTTCTTTTCCCGAATCAATTTTTCTATGACATCTTGAAGGTGCCTACATTCATTTGTATTGTGCCCATAACATTCGTGAAACCAACAATACTTTCCAGTCTGCTTTTGTCTCTCTGTCGACGCTTTTGGTTGTAGCTTCCTGTACTGCATGGTATTGCAAGTGGATAGATATATGTTCTCCAGGGACGTGTTTAGCGGTGTGTAATTTTCATAGATTGGAATCCTGGGCTTTAGTCTTCCAAAATCCCTCTTTCGCTCTCGATTCCAATCTCCGTCTTTCTTTTGTTTGTTCGACTTATTCTGCACATTCACCTGAACTTTTCCAGAATTGTCATAAGACTGCTTTATTGCAATATTACTCTGTACTGCTTCTCCACTCGGTCCCACGATGTTCTTTTTCCTAGAGGACCTAGCCTCCTCCTTCCTCAAGAACCGAGTTGCCTTTGCGTAGAAGCGCTCCAGCGTGGCAGGCGGTCTTTTGGCAAGCCAATCACCGAATTCAGATTCCAGATCAATCCCTCTCGTCACGGACATAAGTATAGCATGATCATTTGGGTTACTGACTTCTGTAGTGGCGATATGAAATCTTTTCAAATAGACTTTCAACAATTATTTGGGGCCTGGATCACACTAGAAAGGGACATGACGTCTTTAAGACGAACTACGTGCATTCGGAATTGTTCTTCAAACTTGGTTGCCAGCTCATCGAATCTCAAAATTAACAGCGGAGGTAATCTCGTGAACCACATCGTTTCTATCCCGAAAAGGATTATAGGAAAACATCTGCACTTGGTTGCGTCATTGGCTCTTGTAGAATCCATCAGCCATTCATATCTCATAATATGATGACTGGGATCGGTCTTTCCCTCATAGGCAAGCATTGATGGCATGTTGGACCTTCTCAGATATTCCGCATGCAAACATTATCAGTAAACGAGGTATGGCTCCTCAAAATTCCCCAGTCATCATTAGTCAAACCTTGGTTCTCTCTCACCAACTGTTTGACCATTGCCGACAAATCCGGTGTCTAGATGGGTGGTGTCAAGCGGTGGTCGTGCACCACCTCGCATGAATGGTTCGGTCGATGTTTATGGGCCGTTTCACACCTTCTTAGTCCATCATTCTCTTGGTGTGCACCTTGGACATCCATCTCGTCATCATTCCGGTGAGGTTCCTGCTCAGCATTCAATCGAACTCCAGCATCCAAACTTTCAGGAATAGCTCTTGTGTGATTCCCCAAGTGTAGTGGGGGAATCCCTTCTCTGGAGGAGGGATCAGTACCGATCCCTAAGGAGGGATCAGCACCGATCCGTCTTGGTAGACCATATTAGTCTGCCAAGCGACACTCCAATGTTTCTACGGGATCTCCTTCAAACCTCCGACGACTAAGCCTCCGGTGTTCATCCGACGAGCTTGAACTTTTCGATGCTGAGTAAAGAGTGGGGCCCCTTCTGGCGTTCCCACGTTGTTGTTGAGTTATCTGGTTCATCAGGTTAATATTAGTCTGAATCTACCCATTCAGCTATCTACGGCTTTCCATCAACTCCCTCTTTAAGTTATTAAATTCAGCTCTGGTTATAGAATCAGCAGGATTTTGGACTTCAGCAGGATCAACATTTAAATTTACAGGCCAGTTGCTTGGACCTCCTTGTTGAATACTAGCAGTCTCATTCCCATCAACATTCTGAGAAGTGGATCTGGTATGTCTCACCATTGTCAAACTCCTTGTTTAGATTTTTGAAAATCCGAGTAGTGGAAGCAGGTTTATGAAGAAAACTATGGATCTTCATTGGGGGATTTATCCAATCCAATAGCAGCAAAGTGGATCCTAACAAGCTGAGAATCATATTTTTTCAGTGAAAGCACCAAAATGTTTGCAACTAAATTGGTCACAAACACCCAAGAATAGGTTTGTGTAGAGAAGTAAATGAAGAAAACTAAATTAAAATAGAGGAATAGAGTAAACTAATAAGCAAATTAAAAAAATAAACAAGAACACCAGGATTTATAGTGGTTCGGCATCGTATGCCTACGTCCACTTTGAATATACTCTTTATTGATTCACTATTAACTTGACTACAATAGCAAACAGCAGGTGTAAGGAAGAAAGTTGATTACAATAAAGAACTATGTAACCGGCAGCGTAAAGATCCTCAGAATGACCCCCCCTAGGGCAGTATTTATAAATGAAGGCGACCACCAATCTCTCTGAAACTTCAACTATAGGACCTTCTTATCCATATGGGCCCACCAAAGGGGTCGCTAAGCCCAAATCCCAATGAAGATGGATCGGTACCGATCATTCCATTGGTCAATTCTGGAGTAGCGATCCTTATTGTGGCTTCTTCATGTTTAGACATGTTGGTACTTCAAATATCATGCTGATTGAGCAGGTAGAACTCATGTTTTGTTTAATCTTTTGTTCAGATCCACTTGGAGGCATTTTCTGCCGAACCGTCCCAAATGGACCATGCCGATCCAAGCCTTTCTGCTTACGCCGATCCATGCACACTTATTCATGCTGATCTCTCCATTGCTTCAACTATGTCGATCCACCATACAAACATCTATTCCATGCCGATCCATATACTTCCATCATACCATGCTGATCCATCATATGACCAATCATGCCATGCCAATCCATATACTTCCATCATGCCATGTCAATCCATCACATGACCAATCATGCTGATTCATATATTTCCATCTATACTGATCCATCATACAACCAACCATATCGATCAATCTGACTCCATTAAGCAATGCCGATCCATGGCTTGCCCAAGCTAATTTTCATATTTCTAGCATCCTATATCATCTATCTACCAACTCCGTTCAACCCTGGCTTCATATAACCATCTGAACTCTACTTCCAGGTTCTACAGCCACTACTCTGAGATCATTCTTCTTGAAAACAGTCGAATCTATCTTGCACAATCAGTCCAATATAGCCGGGTCAGGATACCGGGTAACAGTAATCACCTTAGCTGATCAGCTTTGTTTGGAATCCATCTCTGGAGTCTTTGGTCATCATATCTGGCTTAATATTTTCTTAGTTCATTTACTTAGAATTTTTATTTAGTCATTTCTTTGTTCATTTTAGCCTTCAGTTTCAGTTCAGTTTCTCGACAAATAGTCTCACGTAGTAAGGAATGCCATCTATACCCATCGGCCACTGTTTTTACACGTGTCGTCGCCACATTCGTTCCACCTTCACTTTTAGTTAGTAACAATACTTTACCTAGTATTTTTATAGTACTTTAATAGACCTTGTACCTTAAATTTTTAACACATTTTTATATTTATAAAATGGTGTTGGTGGATATATTTTAAGCCTTCGGCACTACTTTCAGTTCCGACAAGGTATATTTTAAATTGGGGAACTGCTCATAAAATCCTAGAAAATTTCCAAATATTTTCCAAGTGCATTTTTAGTATAAATCACCATTTTAATTATTTTATCTTAAATTCCAAAAATATGCAGATTCTTTTAAATTCATAACTAATTATTCAAACATGGGAAAATTCTCGAACCAATCCATCTTTGAAAAATTCTCAAACCAATCCTTCTCTGAAAATTTATTTAGAACATCATATTAAAATTTTCATGTCATTTAGGAATCATTAATATGGGGAACCATAGCTAAACATCCTCTAGTAAAGCTATTTCAACCCAAACCATTCATTAAAACATTATCTATCATTTATAAGCATTTAACACATATGATCTCTATCATACTAACAAAAAGTGCATTCAACATAAATAAAAACGATAAAAGGAGAGTGATATTACTCAGCTAGATCTTTTCATTAGCTTGTTCTTTAATCTCTCTAAGTTTCCTTATCTTTTTCTCTTCTTCTTCTTTTTTCCTCTTAGGTCGCCGCTATTAACGTTCTCTAAGGCTTATATTTTTGTTTTTGAAAATGAATGAATGAATGAATATGATGAGAAAGTAGCTATTTCATTATCCAAACGAGTTGGGCCGTCTCCCCTTCTAGCCTTTTTCGCATTTTATTTAGTCTCTTAAGTTAAATATTAGTTGCAACATAATAAGTAAATGTACACCCAAATATTTATCATGATAAATCATTATTAATTATAATCAAAATGACAACAAGTAAATAAATATCCCCTAAATATTTACTTTGTTTGCTCCATACATTTTCACATTTAATTTCATAATTGAATGAGTAAATATTTGATCTCATAATTAATTTCTCAATTAATAATTTATTAAAATATGGTGTGTTATAGGCTTCCCCCTCATGAGAATTCGTCCTCGAAATTCGAATAAGGTACGGTAGTGATATTGGTCTTTCTCTTGCCTACTCTAGCTTAAACACATAAGTTCTCCATAAATGTGTAACAAACAAAATGTACTGGTGCATCTACTAATACATATTAAAATCAACCATACATGCTAGGTTTAAGAAAATAACTCGGGGTAAGTCTTCTTGACTTTATATTATGTTTCCATATTACAATTATCTCGGTCATCACTCCACTAGACTCGAACAAGCTTCACAACCTTATTATGAAGCTCCTTCATGTCTCGGTGTACTATCCAAAATGGCTTCCTTACATAAGTATGTTTGGTTCAACAACCAAGTCTTCCATAGTTCTCGGACTTACAACAACATTAGGGTCATGGACACACTTCCTTAAATGTGATAAATGAAACACATTGTGGACCCTAGCAAAAGCTCTCGATCAATCAACCCTCTATGCTACTTTTATCGATCCTCTCAAGTATTGGAAATAGCCAACATATCTTGGCACTAACTTTTTGGCTTTTCCGAACCTCATCGTGCTCGCATTGGAGAAATTTTAACAAATAAATGATCTCTGATCTCAAACACTAACTCTCTCACAGCCTCTTTTCCGTGTAACACTTTTGTCTCGATCGATCATCTTTCATCCTTTGCCGAATCAACTCAATCTTTTCTGAATCTTCTTTTACAAGATTCAACCCCTACAAGAGCCTATCTCCCATCTCACACCAAAATACAGGTGACCTACAAGGTCTTCTATACAATGCCTCAAATGTGTCATTCTAATACTAAAATGGTAACTATTATTGTATAAAAACTCCAATAGGTGTAAGTGATCTTCCAAAAATCCATCGAAATGTAATACATAGGCTCGCAATAAATTCTCAAGTACTTTGTCGAGTCTCTCGGTTTGTCCATTTATCTAAGGATGATAAGCTGTGCTCATACACAACTCCAAACCCAAAGTACTTTACAAGCTCTGGAAAACATCGGTCACTAACTCAAGTACTTGGAACTATATGTAGTCTCATTATAGTGTTCACATATACTTGCAGATTCCACTGGGATAAAATGGGCACTCTTAGTCATCTATCTACTATGACCCATATACTCTTATTTCTAGTTCTTAACCTTTGCAAGCCATCTATGAAATCCATAGGAATGAGTCTCACTTCCATAGTAAAACCTACAACCATTGTAAAAGTATATTTGGCTTTTGATGTTCAACCTTAACTTGTTGGCTTATGATAATCTTTTCACACATTCCCCAACCTCTCTTTTCATTTCCTTCCAATATATTCAAATTATAATCAATTGTGTTTAAATAATCGATTAATAAGGAGAGGAGAAGGTGAAGGAATTATCGTTTTTCATTTTTTCATCATCTAATGCCATTTTAAAACAATTTTGAACACTCAAACACATCCTAATTTTTAATAATATGTTTTGAAATCTGAAACTAACAACTTTAAGTCTAATTTTAACTTATGATGGATTTAAATTAAATTTGCAATTTTACACAAAGGTTTATTTCATAAACTTTGAGTTGAAGCAACGTATGTATATGCATATATGTATACGTACATGAATAACTACAAACAATGTTTTAAATTAAAATAACATATATATATACATACACATACATACATATAAACTTTGTAATGTATTATTAACAAATTGAAATCTATCTTTAACTTAAGATTGATTCAAAGGGTTTATGATGTTTTGCATAAAAGTCCACTTATGTTTTTTAGTTAAAACAACTTTAAGCAAATGTAAACAACAATTAAAAGAATTATATTCAAAATAACAAATTTGTGAAACACGTATTCAATCTCCAAAGTAATTTCAAATATTTAATATATATAGTTAATTTATGTTTGTGTATATAATGAGTTAGAAAATACATTAATTAATATTAATTTCCAATCCAAAATTGTTTGTTTGTTTTTCTTTTAAAACAGTAACTTTTAAAACAACGACAAAATTAGGTTGGACAACTTTGACACATATAAATTCAGTGTAAAAGGAATTGGATCTAAACTATACAAACAATATGAACATAAGATAAGGTTTAGCAAGTGTAGGATCTAATTATATTACCATGATGAACATACAATCGATTAAAGTATAACAAGTATTAGATCTAAATTACGTGTTAACATAATGAACAAATAATGAGATTAGACTAGCATGTATAGGATCTAGATTTTATTAATATAGTGAATATATAATCAAATAAAATTAGAATTACCTAATGACAACGCTAAAGATTTTCACCTTGATTGAAGATTAAAACTCGGATTCGATTGAATCAACCTCTAGATTTTGCAAGGATTTAGAGGCGAACACCATCATGAATGAATTGATTTTATTTTAATTTGTTTTAGGGAATTTTGTTCCATGTGAGCTTGAAACTTTCCGCTATGATAGGAGAGGGAGAGTAGACGAAAAAGATTAATTGTTTGTAGAATGGTTGAATGAATTAAAGAAAATTTTGTTCTAAGGAAAATATTGAAAACTTTTGATTCCCTCCCATAAAAACTACCCTATTTAATTCATCATTAAATCTCATTAAATCTCCCCCCCATCATGCGTGGCTAGACACAAAAGAGGCAATGTGGGCCATAAAAATTCCTAAAACCACTTAGCAATTAATCGATTTAAATCCGGTTTAAATATTCCATTAATATCATATATCGATACGTGTATATATAACTTTTACATACTCACTTTATTAAATACTAATAATATTCAAACATATCAAATAAAATCTAGCAATTACTATTTCATAAATATTAAATAATTTATTTCATTACAATGATTATGAATTAATTAAATTGTATGGTTTTTTTGGAGTATTCATCATTATGGTTATGTGACTCAAAGGTGCAAATTCAGTCAATGATTAATATTGAACAATTCAAACATTAATTTTCGTATAGCACCCTAGCTAGTGGTGTGATATTTGGAGTAAATTTATTGCTTACACATCTTTTTGGGAAAATCTATTTTTTACTATTATAAGCGGTACTCGGTAGTAATGATTATTTACACCAATTCTCTTCATCAATACTACATCACATTAAGACTTATCGAATTTTGTTTTAGTCAAAATTCCAACATCGTCCACATTCCACTTGATTAGTCCAAACATAAAATCCTTGGTTACACAATAACAATTATTATTAACCATAATGCTTTGGTTAGAGACTTTGACTTCGAGTTGACTGTGATACTAACCACACATAACCGAGGAGACTAATTATCTATTGAATAGTGTTTCACTTCCAATGCTTCAACTCAAAACCAACTATAGTCATTCAATGGATGTCATGCCATGATTTAACTATATCAAAGTAAAGTGTCCACACTATAGTTCCAGGGTATTCTCAAGTCAAGGGAACCGTGTAACTTCGTCACTTTGAGATTCTCTATTTGACCTTAGTTATATTGACCGATAGAAATCTCTCTCTCGAGTCAATCCATAACTATCCAATAAATATTAGTACATAACCCCTTGGTTCCACCAACAGCATAACTAATGCACTGCCTAACATTTAGAGAGCGCTACGTACTTGGTCTCAATGGATGAATTAATATCCTTTCTCAAAAAAATTTGACTAAGAATATTTAAAACAATATGTTATTTATCAATGTGATAAAATTCTCATGATTACAACACATTGTATTTACTATTACATAACATATCATTTAAGGATTTTTCATTTAATATACTTTAAATTAATTACTTAATTAATTATATCTCAATATAACAAAGTGTAATAAAAATCGAACACTTTTGTTATGAACAAGATTAGTTATCAAGTTAGATATGTGTAACAAATTACATAATTTCCCCTTAGGCATACCCCTAACCCTTTCAAGAATAACGTCGTAAATTTCAGTTGTTGAAATTAACCTAACAGATTCAACAATCAATGTGCTTGAATTAATCCAGATTCCACTTGAAAGGTTATCGCTTAATATGACTTTGATTTTGGTATATCGATGTTGAATCAGAAATTCTAAATAATGATTAGAATAGGTTATTTGCACATGATAATCAATATGTTATGAAATCGGTAGGAGCGATAAATGGGTTTTGGGATTTCAGATATGATCCAAGAACTAATACGATAGTATCACTCAACAAACTTTGGAGTTGAGCAAATATTTTGACAAAGAAATCAAATAGTTTGATACTCAATCAAAATGCATAGGAAGCATGTGTTTGTAAGAAAGAATATTAAGGTTATTAAGATATTTCTAAACTATAAGTAAGACAATATAGTACTAATTGTTAATGTTGTACTCATGTTAAAATCAGTTTCAATTTGGATGTCGATGTAGGATTTGAAAATGACATCTTTTATGGCCAGTATAAAAGGGTGTTGGGACTGTCCCAAAATAATGTACATAGACACCATACTAAAACGTTTAATATGGAGCGTATTAGATGTATTCTTTATGCATTAACAATAGGAGTTATCATATATGTTATGTCGTCTGCTATGTCGCAATTTGCTTATGTAATTGGTAAATTAAGCGGGCATCAAATCCGAATTAATATTGTTAAATGGTAGTTACGATTGTTCTTGTAACATCCCCCACTTGGAGGCCCAAAACTAATGGCTATGGATGTTGTAGTCATCCATAGTTATTAATCCTTGGCAACCAAATATGGTAATGTTAGATTCATTGATATAACAGAAACACATGGATATGGAAAATTTTAAAAATTAGTAGACAACTTTCACATTCCAATTCAAATCATTTCTAATTCATTACATAATCCCAGATTCAAGAACCACGTTGAGAGAAAATATAATTGTTACAACATACGCCAAGAGTGACATAAAGATGCCCCCTTGGATGATCAGAGTATATTTGCCTTTACAACACAAATAACACATCGGAATCAAAATAGAAAAGAACTCTAAATAACTAGCATGCCTCCTACATGCCTCCGGAAGCTTATTCATCTAAAGAGGTACCTAAAAACCTCAACTCTCAAACTACTCAAAGTTAATTGAGAACCCGAGAGCTTAAAGGGAAAACTTAAACTTTGAGTCAGACATAAAACCTGGTATGAATAACAATCTACCATCTCAAACCATTTAGATATCTAGTGAGACCACGCCGCTTGGCGAAATGGGTTTTCCCCTCACTGGTATCTTATCCAAAACTTTATAAGAACCATATATTGTGCTCTTGCATCCACAATGGTTAAAACATAGCATTCCAAAATATTATGATGATATGAAAACAAGTAAATCAATTATGGGTTAGCCATCCCCATTTATTTTTGATTATCTGTCTCAGTTACAGTTTCTAAGGTCACTATTAACCTAATAATTTTCATGGGCCGACTAATAATCTGTTTAAAGCTTATGGACTCCCTGTACGGTTTCATAGTTTTAATGGGATCACTAAGAACCTATTGGCCCTTGCCAATAACTTCATCATTCATGGATCCTCCCTGAACCTATTGGTATCACCAATAACTTCGCTCCAATAACTTCTCTCTTATCCTCGTTTTTATGAGTTGACTAGGAACCTATTGACTTCTTTCAATAACTTAATCCGGACATAGTTTTCATGGGTTCACTACAAACCTATTGGCCTCTGCCAATAACTCTTTCTGATAATAGTTTTCATGGGTTTACTATGAAACTATTGGCCCCTGCCAATAACTTTTCCTATACATAGTTTTCATGGATTTACTATGAACCTGTCTATCTGACAACTTCTTTAACTAGTATTTAGGCATCCTATATTCTGGTCTACCTGACCTCCTAGATGAAATTCTACTAATTCAGGGGTTAACTTAATTTATATTCACAATGGGTCAACCTAACTGGTTATTCTGCCATTTCTCCCCAAAATACAGTTA
The DNA here is from genome assembly GCA_030737815.1 of Allium fistulosum. Classification (NCBI taxonomy): domain Eukaryota; kingdom Viridiplantae; phylum Streptophyta; class Magnoliopsida; order Asparagales; family Amaryllidaceae; genus Allium; species Allium fistulosum. The sequence continues at coordinate 1,513,331,496 of CM060901.1, forward strand.
TGGGTCCATTTCAATATGAATATATATATATATATATATATATATATATATATATATATATATGAAGAAGAAAACAAAATAACATAATAATACCAACACCTATGGTTTAATATCCTTGAAATCATTTTATATAAAAATTGGTTAATCCCCTTAACCTAATAATCAAGGAAAACTTCTTCAAAAACTCTATACTTAAAATCATTTCAAAACTCTTTTATTATGCCATGGTTTTCCTTTAAAATGAGATTGGGTTATTTGCTTTGAAAACTAAGGCTTTCAAAACCTTTAAACTTTACTTTCGAAACCATTGTGTTTTTCCTTAAAAATATCTTCTGGGTCAAAGTGAATACATACGAAAGTAACCCTTTCGAAACCATTAATCTTTATATAAAATTATTTGGGGAAAAATCGATGGCATCAGAACCATCCATTCGAAAGCTCAAATCATTTAAGTAAAACATTGAAGGATAGCATCGAACCCCCCTTTCGAAGCCATTGCCTTCGAAACCCTTGAACCCATTTGAAAGCTTTTAGGAAGTGGCATAGTACAACTTTAAAACAAAAGCTACATTTTGAAAGCATTGATGACTTCAATACCATCGAAAGGCTTAAGATTGGTAGCAAGGTTTCGACTAGGTCGAAACTACTCTTTTTGAAAGCATTGATTTTAAACTAAGTAGCTCATTAAAAAGATACTACTTAAACAAGAAGCGGTAACCCATTTTGAAAGCAATTTAAAAAGACCCCTTCGAAAGCATCTATTTTGACTCCTTCGAAAGTCTTTAGTAAAAACAGGCAAGCACGTTTCTTGGAAAATAAAACAAAGGTTTCGACCACATCGAAAGCTTTGTTTCGACATCATGCCTTCCGCCCTTCTCCAATCCACTACGTACCAACATTGTGATACCTTGTGTATTGGTTTCAGCTTAGTTAGTTTCGACCAGGTAGGTTTTGACTTGATTGAAGGCAGAAGCATAGGGTCGAAAGGTGGCTTCTAAAAGAGGCGAAACCTACTTTTCTGGGTAAAGGCTGAATTAATGCTATTTAAAGTAATAACTTTATAACTAACTTGCCTATTTATAAACATTTAATTGGTTTCCTTAATCCTTTCAAATTCTTTCTCAAAATAACTACCGTATAATTTCAGATCTAAACAAAGATTAATTTTCACAATTATAATTTGTAAAGTAAACCACTTAGGAAAATATTAATCCCCAAAAATTACCGAAAATCACTTTCAATGTGCTAACTAACATTTAAAAATTTCAAACCCCAATTCTTCATACAATAACCAAAATTAATTTCTAAACTCAATTATTCATATTTTCCTTTGAAAATTCATAATAAATTTTCCCTAGCTTGGAAAATTGTAAAAATTAAAACCCATTTCCAAAATCATGTTTTACATAACATATAATTTCCTCATGGCATTTGGAATTCATTATAATCGGTTTTACCCTTAAAACTGTATAAGACTATATTCAAACAATATTGTTTAAATCAAACATGTTATAAAATCCAAGCATATCATCATCAAAATCATCACTATAATGGATTTAATCTTAAACCCAAAATCAAATGATTATAAAAACAAAATAGAGGTGATTTAGATTATTATTCACCTTGATTAGGATAAGGACTTTGAGACTTGATTGAGATTAATATTCCTTGCTTTAATTCCTTAGCTTTAGATTGATTTTCCCCTTTTTCTTTCTCTAGTAATGGCCGGCTTTGTTTTCCTTTTGATTTACGTTTTTGTGAAATGAAAAACGAACGTGAATGGGAAATGAAACGTGAATATAAGGGTAATAGAAATGTAGACGACAATTACCTTAATAACCTTGTTTTAATTAATTAATATATAAGCCATTTAGGTAATTAAGCATGGCCTTTAATTATTTATTCAAATCTCAATCTCCTTATCACTCTAACGTTTACATTATTCTATTTAATTTATCTAATTAAATCTCCTAAATAATGTTATCAAAATTAGGGGTGTTACAGGCTCCCCTCCTTAAATAATTTCGTCCTCGAAATTCAATAAGGACTAAATACTAATATAGCAATCATCTGTAACAACTCCTAATAACCATAATAGTCTACCTAACTAGCAATTATCTATATGAATCTAATATAGACATACTCTCATAGCAGATCAGGATAAGTATCTCTAATCATGTCTTCTGTCTCCTAAGTATAGTCCTTCTCGTTGTCACTCCACTAAACTTTCACTAACCTGACTATCTTGTTCCTCAACCTTTTCTCATCTCCCGCTATAACCCGAACTGGTTGTCTAACAAACGTCAAATTAGGCTCTACTATCAAATCTTTCAACCTTGTCGTAGGAATAGTAGTCTCTGGATCATGCACATACTTGCGAAGACGAGACACATGAAATACATTATAGACACCTGCCATACTGCTCGGCAACTCTACTCTGTATGAGAGCTTCTCGATCCTCTCTATAACTTGGAACGGGCCAACATATCTCGGTGCTAGTTTCCCTGACTTTTCGAATTGTACCACACCCTTCATTGGTGATACTTTAATGAAAACCGTATCTCCAACTGAGAATTCTAGATCTTTACACCTATTATCTGCGTAACTCTTCTGTCTGGACTGAGCTTCCTTCATCCTTTCTCGGATTAACTTAATCTTCTCTGTCGCCTCTCTAATCAGATCTGGACCTAAGACTAATCTGTCTCCAATATCCAGCCAACATGCTGGTGATTTGCATGGCCTTCCATACAAAGCTTCAAAAGGCGCCATTTCTATACTAGTCTGATAACTATTATTATAGGAAAATTTCAATTAGTGTAGGTGATCTTCCCAAGATCCACCAAAGTCCAATACATAAGCTCTCAATAAATCCTCGAATACCTTATTGATTCTCTTTGTTTGCCCATCCTTTTGAGGGTGATATGCAGTACTCATCTTAAGCTTTGTACCTAATACATCCTGTAGACTCTTCCAGAATTCGCTAGTAAACAAAGCATCTCCATCACTGACTATACTACTAGGAACTCCATGTAGTCTAACTACGTTCTTCATGAACAACTTAGCTAAAACAGGTGCTGTCCTAGTTGACTTAACTGGAATGAAATAGGCACTCTTGCTCAACCTGTCCACTATAACCCATATACTTTCATTTCCCCTATTTGACATTGGCAACCCGTCTATAAAATCCATGGATATCGAATCTCATTTCCAAATTGGAATCTCCAAAGGTTGAAACAACCCACTCAACTTCTGATGTTCGGCCTTCACTTGTTGATAGTTTGCACACTGCCTAACCCACAAGACAACGTCCCTCTTCATACCATCGCAATAGAAGCTCCTCTTCATACCTTGGTACATCTTGGTCCCTCCAGGATGAATCCTAAACTTGGACCGATGACATTCCTCATGAACTTCTCTGCTTAAGTCCTCGACATTCGGAACACATAATCGTCCCTTCTTTCTCAACCATCCTATATGGTCAAGACTAAAATCCTTTAGATCGTCGATCTCTGATCCCACCTCAAACCTTCTAATCCTCTCGGCTAATACTAGATCCTCCTTCTGCTTAGAAGCAATCCTTTCGATCAATACTGGTCGAACTTCTAAACAGGACAACCTGGCGGTACTCTGACTAAAACTAGCAGTCGATCTTAACTGTACACTACAAGTAGTCAAAGCTTCTAAATCCTTCCATTCTGCCAACATTGCTAACACCACATTCTGATGTCTTCTGCTAAGAGCATCCGCTACTTTATTTCCTTTCCCAGGAGTATGCTCTATACCAAAATCTTAAGCAGCTAAAAACTCCAACCACCTCTACTGTCTTTTATTCAACTCCTTCTAAGAGAATAAATACCGTAAGGACTTATGATCTGTGTATAGCACAAATCTCTCCCTTAAGAGATAATGCCTCCATATCTTCAATGCGAAGATCACCGCGGCCAACTCCAAATCAAGAGTAGGATTTCTCACTTCATGCGGTCTAAACTGTCGTGACATGTAGGCAATGACTTTACCCTTCTGTATCAACACACTCCTAATCCAGTCCCACATGCATCGGTATACACCACCAACCATTGGTTTCCGTCTGGAATTACTAACACTAGTGCGTTGGTCAATAAATGATGTAACTTAAGGAATGCTTTCTCATATTTGTCGGACCAGACAAACTTCATGTCCTTCTTGGTTAACTTAGTCAAAGGTGCTGCTATCCGTGAGAAATCCTTGATGAATCTCTGGTAATAGCTAGCAAGTCCAAGAAAACTTCTAATCTCAGTCACCATCTCCGGTCTCTTCCAATTATTAACAGCTTCAATCTTATCTGGATGGACTGTCAAGCCCTTCTCTGAAACCACATGACCAAGAAACTTAACTTCTTTCTTCCAAAAATGACACTAGGAAAATTTTGCTTTTAGCGGATGTTGCCTCAACGTCTCAAGCACTACACTAAGATGATCCTCATGCTCTCTTTCATTCTTAGAGTACACTAAAATTTCATCTATAAACACCAACACAAACCTATCTAAGTACTCTCAGAATACTCGGTTCATCAAATCCACGAAGAAAGCAGGTGCATTCGTTAACCCGAATGACATTACTAACCACTCTTACGAACCATACCTAGTCTGAAATACTTTCAAAGGAATACTGTCCTCTACCACTCTTAACTGATGGAAACCTATCGTCAAATCCAACTGGGAAAACACTCTGGCTCCACACAACTGATCAAATAGATCATCTATTCTCGGCAAATGATACTTATTCTTGATCGTCCTCTCATTCAACTTACGATAGTTGATACACATCCTTAACGAACCATCTGGTTTCTTCACGAACACCATAGCCGCTCTCCAAGGCGAACTGCTTGGTCTAATAAATTTTCTTCCTTCTAGATCCACTAGCTGCACCTTCAATTCCTTCATCTCTATCGGTGTCATCCTGCCAGGTGGTCTACTCACAGGTTCAACTCCTAGCACAAGATCTATTCGAAAGTCAATAGCTCATTTCGGTGGTAGTCTTGTAACCGACTCAAAGACATCTGCAAACTTTCTTGCTACTTGAACCTGACTTAGCTCGTCTCCTACTTCCATAGCACTTAACAAAGCACAACTACTCTGGTCAGAATTCTCCACTGAGAATATAATTCGGTTATGACTATCAGGGTGTCTTAGTGATATCTCCCCATCCTGGCAAAATATCCTAGCCTTATACTTACTCAACCATCCATACCCAAAATGATTCCGAAATCTACGAAATCCAAAACATACAGACTGCATGCAAACTTATGACCTAGTAATTCTAGTTCTAACTGGAAACATGTCATCCCATAGTTGCATATCCTCCTATCGGATTCGCAACCCTTAAGGAAGTAATAAGGTATGTGGGTTCTAAGCATAACCTATCAATCAAACACTGAGATATAAATGAATGTGATGCACCGGTATCAAATAGTACCCTAACTGGTATACTTTGAATCAAAAGCGCACCTTCCATCACAGTCTTCCCTTTTTCAGCTGCAATTGGCCTAGCAGATGATGGTCCAACAACAAAATCTTTCCCTTGTCCACCCTAACTGGTTCTGGACACTGATTCTTATAATGCCGAACTTGGTCATAGTTAAAGCACTTCACATTCTTCTTTTTTGCAGCCTTCTTCCTCTTGCCTGACAGGCACTCATGAGCATAATGACCTTTCTTGTCACACTTGAAACAGACTAAATCAGCCTTTGCCTTCTCGGCAGCCTCCCCCTTCTGGGCACCCTTCTTCTTAAAGAACTTTCTCTTCTTTCCCTAAGGACCCTGGGTTTGAACCGGCTTTTCTCTCGCACAAATAGCAAGCATCTCCTCATGTCAGATTGCCATCTCCATAACTACATAACAAGGATCACAGTTATGTGTAAGAGTCGCCCTAGCAATCTCAGGCCTCAATCCCCGAATGAATTTCTCATTCCTTCTGATGACAGTGTCTATAGTAGCATACCCATATCGAGACAACTCATCAAACTTAGTAGCATACTCAACTACCGACATCTCTCCCTGCTCCAAATCCATAAACTTTCTCATCAATGCCGACTTAACAACTTCAGATAAAAACCTCTGTTCAAATCTCCTTCGGAATTTTGCCTAAGTCAACTCTTCTTCCGGAACTCCGGTAGTAACATTATTCCACCAATGAAGCGCTGCCCCTTGCAACTTCCTAGAGGCCAGCCTCCTCTTCTCCCCATCATCCAAACCCAAATTAGTAAAGATTCTCTCACAGTGCAATAACTCATTCTCAATTTCTATTGCATCCTATGTTCCCATAAACGGTTTCCCACCAAGACTGGTGTAGTCTCTGCTCAACTTAGCATAGTTATTCTTAATTAGAGCCATAGGATTAGCTCCTCCAACATTCCCAGCAACTCCAGCAGTAGCTCCAGCTTGCATCAGATTGACGAAGAACTGATACATCGCTCCCATATCCACTGGTGGATTTTCAGCACCCACATTGGCATCTGCATTTTGGTTAGCATTAGCCTGTCGACCCGAGTTCCTCCTGGTGGGTCGAACATTTTCGTTGGTTGTGGTGCTTCCTCCATCGAGATTTCCTCTTCCATTTCCTACCTCAATATCTTCTTTCTCGTAAATCTGCATACGAGTCTTAGTAAGATACAGAAAAATGGTCTAAGAGAGAGGGGAATACATACTTATATACATATATCTATATCAAATATAAGTACGTTACTGCAGCGTTATCCCAAACCCTGATCTTATTTTATGATTCATTGGATTATGTTTTGAAAAATCTTTTAGGTTTAAATTCCTTTTAAGTCTCATAAACCTATGCTCTGATACAACCTGTAACATCCCCAACTTGAAGGCCCAAAACTAACGGCTACGGATGATGCAGTCATCTATAGTTATTAATCATCGGCGACCAAATATGGTAATGTTAGATTCATTGATATAACAAAAACACATGGATATGGAAAATTTCAAAAATTAATAGAAAACTTTCACATTCCAATTCAAATCATTTCTAATTCATTACATAATCCCAAATTCGAGAACCACGGTCAGAGGAAATATAATTATTACAACATACGCCAAGAGTGACATATGAAGATGCTCTCTTGAATGATCAGAGTATATATATAGGCAATTAAACAACTTTCCCTTTACAACACAAACAATACATCAGAATCAAAATAGAAATAACTTGAAATAGCTATCATGCCTCCTGCACGCCTCCAGAAGCTTATTCGTCTAAAGAGGTACCTAAAAACCTCAACTCTCAAACTACTTAAAGTTAATTGAGCACCCGAGAGTTTAAGGGGAAAACATAAACTTTGAGTCAGACATAAAGCCTAGTATGAATAATAATCTACCATCTCAAACCATTTAGTTATCTAGTGAGACCACGTTGCTCGGCGGAACGGGCTTTTCCCTCACTAGTATCTTATCCAAAACTTTACAAAAACCATATACTATGCTCCTGCATCCACAATGGTTAAAACATAGCATTCCAAATTATTATGATGATATGCAAATAAGTAAATCAATTCTAGGTTACCCATCCCCATTTATTTTTGACTATCTGTCTCAGTTATATTTTCTAGGGTCATTATTAACCTAATAGTTTTCATGGGCTGACTAATAACCTGTTTAAAGCTTATGGCCTCCCTGTACGGTTTCATAGTTTTCATGGGATCAGTAAGAACCTATTGGCCCCTGCCAATAACTTCATCATTCATGGGTCCTCCCTGAACCTATTTGTATCACCAATAACTTCGCTCTTATCCTAGTTTTTATGGGTTGATTAGTAACCTATTGAATTCTTTCAATAACTTAATCTAGATATAGTTTTCATGGGTTCACCACAAACCTATTAACCCCTGCCAACAACTCTTTCTCATCATAGTTTTCATAGGTTTACTATGAACCTATTAGCCCCTGCCAATAACTTTTCCTATACATAGTTTTCATGGGTTTACTATGAACCTGTCTATCTGACAACTTCTTTAACTAGTATTTAGGCATCCTATATTATGGTCTACCTGACCTCCTAGATGAAATTCTACTAATTCAGGGGTTAACTTAATTTATATTCACAATGGGTCAACCTAACTGGTTATTCTGCCCTTTTTCCCCAAAATACAGTTATGGGTCCATTTCAATATAAATAAATATATATATATATATATATATATGTATGTATATATATATGTATGTATGTATATATGAAGAAGCAAACACAATAACATAATAATACCAACATCTGTGGTTTAATATCCTTGAAATCATTATATATAAAAATTGGTTAATCCCCTTAACCTAATACTCAAGGAAAACTTCTTCAAAAACTCCATACTTAAAATCATTTCAAAACTCTTTTATTATGCCATGGTTTTCCTTTAAAATGAGATGGGTTATTTTCTCTTAAAACTAAGGCTTTCGAAACCTTAAAACTTTACTTTCGAAACCATTGGGTTTTTCCTTAAAAATATCTTTTGGGTCAAAGTGAATACATACGAAAGTACCCCTTTCGAAACCATTAATCTTTATATAAAATTATTCGCGGAAAAGTCGATGGCTTCGGAACCATCCATTCGAAAGCTCAAATCATTTAAGTAGACATTGAAGGATAGCAACGAAACCCCCTTTCGAAGTCATTGCCTTCGAAACCCTTGAACCCATTCGAAAGCTTTTAGGAAGTGGTTTAGTACAACTTTAAAACAAAAGCTACCTTTCGAAAGCATTGATGACTTCAATACCTTCAAAATGCATAAGATTGGCAGTAAGGTTTCGACTAGGTCGAAACTACTCTTTTCAAAAGCATTGATTTTAAACTAAATAGCTCATTCGAAAGCTACTATTTAAACAAGAAGCGGCAACCCCTTTAGAAAGTAATTTAAAAAGACACCTTCGAAAGCATCTGTTTCAAATCCTTCGAAAGCCTTTAGTAAAAACAGGCAAGTGCATTTCTTTGGAAAATTAAACAAAGGTTTCCACCCCATCGAAAGCTTTGTTTCAACACCATGCCTTCCGCCCTTCTCCAATCCACTACGTACCAACATTGTGATACCTTGTATAATGGTTTCGGCCTGGTAGGTTTCAACTTGATTGAAGGCGGAAGCATGGGGTCGAAAGGTGGCTTCTAAAAGAGGTGGAACTTACTTTTTTGGGTTAAGGCTAAATTAATGCTATTTGAAGTAATAACTTTATAACCAACCCGCCTATTTGTAAACATTTAATTGGTTGCCTTAATGCTTTCAAATTCTTTCTCAAAATAATTGCCGCATAATTTCAGTTCTAAACAAAGATTAATTTTCACAATTAAGCCCTTCCATTAAGCAAAACAATTAAATTATTTAAGTCCTCCTTCTAAAATAATTTAATTTCTATAGTAAATCACTTAGGACAAATCCCCAAAAATTACCAAAATTCACTTTCAATATGTTATCTAACATATAAAAATTTCAAACCCCAATTCTTCATACAATAACCGAAATTAATTTCTAAACCAAATTATTCATATTTTCCTTTGAAATTCATAATAAATTTTCCCTAGCTTGAAAAATTATAAAAATTAAAACCCATCTCCAAAATCATGTTTTACATAACATATAATTTCCTCATGGCATTTGGAATTCATTATAATCGGTTTTACCCTTAAAACCATATAAGACTATATTCAAACAATCTTGTTTAAATCAAACATGTTATAAAATTCAAGCATATCATCATCAAAATCATCTTTATAATGGATTTAGTCTTAGACCCAAAAATCAAATGATTATAAAAACAAAATAGAGATGATTTAGATTATTATTCACCTTGATTAGGATAAGGACCTTGAGACTTGATTGAGATTGATCTTCCTTGCTTTAATTCCTTAGCTTTAGATTGATTTCCCCATTTTTCTTTCTCTAGTAATGGCCAGCTTTGTTTTCCTTTTGATTTACGTTTTTTGTGAAATGAAAAATGAACGTGAATGGGAAATGAAACATGAATATAAGGATAAAAAAATGTAGGCAGCAATTACCCTAATACTCTTATTTTAATTAATTAATATATAAGTCATTTATAAGCCCATTTAGGTAATTAAGCACGGTCTTTAATTATTTATTCAAATCTCAATCCCCCTATCACTCTAATGTTTACATTATTTTATTTTATTTATCCAATTAAATCTCCTGAATAATATTATCAAAATTAGGGTGTTACAGTTCTTGAGTATTTATGCAATACTAGATAATTGTTTATAGAAACAATGAACTCCCTATGAACGAGAACTAATATTTGAACTTCATAATTGATATTGAATACAGTATGTCTGTCCTTATTCATATTCAACCTCGGTTAAGGAGCTTTAAGTTGGAAATGTTCCAAAAAGTAGATGGTTGCTTTCAATGAAAGGCTAAGTATATCACCTTGAATGGCGCTGCAATAAACACCACTACAAATCTGTAGTTATCTGATGCACATTTGGCATCACTATGGTGTTGCTAAACTTTTTAGTGATGCCGTAGCGACGCTAGAAGCATCGACAGAAAAATGTGCATCACTAAATTATTTGGCGTCGCTAATGCGTCACAAAATTGACGTCGCTATGGCATCGATAAATTTTACGATGTCCTTGCGATGCATGTTTTATAGCAAAAAATAGTGCCATAATGATGTCATTGCATTTTAGCGACACCATTGCGACGATAGTATCCAAAACCAGAAAATTCATTGCAATGTCATCGCTAAAATTTAACAACTCCATTGCAACGCCCATCTGCTATGAGATTCAGCAACAATTCACTACATTCACTTCCTACAATTACAAACAAAATAGAATCATCTTATAAAACCAAACCGGCTATGCCAAACAGGCAACATATTCAACATATATTATCACAAATAATCATATTAAAAGCTTATATATTTAACCAATAAACTATGAAAAATAAAGACAATTTAATTCTAAAAATACACAACATAATCAATAGTAAAACAAAATTATAAAATCACATGGCAACTACAATTCCAACCCAACATGTTCGAATAACACTTAATAACATAAACATATATATAATACTCAAATAATTTCCAAATGCAACTTATATAACATGTGATTGCCCGCTACCGTCCTCACCCTTTTGATGTCTATAATCCTGCATAAACTTCATGACATCTGCATATTTCATCTTTAATCCGCTAGCTTTGGTTTTGAGTGTAGAAAACTCACCATCCTTCGCTTTCAATTAGACTTCATGAACAATATTTCGGAACTACCTTATGATCATCTCCCATTCCCATCTTTCGTTCCACTGTCTCCATTTTCCTTTTTAAGGTAAAACTATAACCGTAATTTTTTAATTAAAATTCAAAATGATAGGAATGGTTACACCCAACTTGTTTCAAATGAATGCCAGGACGACAAGAGAGCTACAATAAAAATTTAAGTCATATGGTTGCTTGGTATGAGGAATGATTTGCCTAATTTTAGAGTATTTATAATTGTACTGACAATAAGGCTAAGCACATCACTAAAGTATGATTTATTATCCCATGTAAGTATTTTGGCTAGAAAATTCATATGATAAAAAAACATATCGTATATGCTATCATATTCAGCAGCATCAAAATTTAAAGCAGAAATAACAAAGACCATTAATATGAAATAACATATATACTGTAATTGGTCTACTTAATGTACAACAATACTCCAACATACCCGATTTGAGAAATTTCCTCGTTACTACAGTAAACTGCTGTTATCCCATCTAGATGTCATGCTTCTTGTAGTAAGATATATGTTAGCCATGTAGTTCGTATATCAAGGGTGGAGTGAAAATAAACTTGCACCCATTGTCAACATCACTATTGATTTAAAGGAATCATGAATCTAGTAAATTGTAGATGTCGTTTACATCTTCAACCAACAAATATGTAAAAACGAAAACATTTCAAGTAACAAAAACAATTCAACAAATCTTAATCTATAAGCATTCTAAGACTTATCAGTACAAGAGTAAAACTAAACAAGTTTTAACAAACAATAGTAACAAAGTCGTCTTAGAACATGAAAATTAGACTTGCAAACATTCCTAACTATATGTAGTTCATAAGAGTTACAGCTAAACAAAACAGAGCAACATGGCTCAGTTGTTAATCCAAATGTTAATATGTTAGCAAAATAAGTTCAGCATCAGGTGATATACAACGAAACTAAATAAGCTTCTTAACGATGCAAAAAAAGTCCTTAACATTTTTATCAACTAAAAATTTGATCTCCATTGTTTTAAGAATTGGTGCATTATCGAGAACAAATTCGATAAACTTGAGCTCATTTTCATTCCTAGTAAAAGAAACCACCTGAACATCTTGAAGATGATCAAATCTGAAACCAAAGTCGTGTTTTTCTTCCCAAAATCCATTAGCTAATATCCTTGACATGTTTTTATCCCCAAAAACCTACACAAAACAAATTTATGGCAATATGCACTCCCATAAGTACTACCAAAGATTATACGATAGATACTAAATAAATATGAATTATTGGATGAAATATTGGTTACATTTTTGAAAGATAATATCGAGTAAGTAAAGTTCTATTTAGCATAAATATGGGCATGCATCCATTTTAGTACAATGTGAACTATTTGACATCAGTACAAAAAGAATATTTTTTCATACACGTCTTACCCGTATATACTTCAGGAAAAAATGCCTTTACTTGGAATACAGATTTAATAACATTATAACACAAAATTGACAAATCCACTGCTAATTTGTGCTATATCGCAATCAAATTTGTGTTATAGAATAGAAACATATAACCTTTTTACACTTTTTGTGATAATTAGATAATCATGGATATGTATTCAACACAAAATACAAGTTTTGTATACATTGCTTTCACATTACATAGCATTATATTAGCAATTAAAAACCACCTAAATATCATTTATTTGGTCCAAGTTTCAACAGTCATTTTGACGAATTTTTATCAATTTTATATGTATTAGTGGGTTAATGTTTATACTTTTTTATTATATACAACAATTATTTTCATAGTTTCTCCTCTAAACATATTTAAAGCATATGTTAACCAAAATAATGCGGATTCAAATACATTAATTGTTATATTTTTCTAGAAGAAGAAAATAGAAATCAAAAGGCCAAAAGCTTGAAAAGCAACAAGTATATTTTGTATGGCCAATAACTTAGTTCATTGGAAAAATCAACATGCACTAGTTTGTCATCTTGCCTTGATATCTGCATAATTCATAAAATTACTCCTCTAAATTGGCCAATAAATATTTATTTACATAGAAAATGGAAAAACACAAGAATCTCAGATAAGCACAAAGAAGAACATATGGTTGTATCAGACACCAAAGAAATTTCAATTTATTAGTCCTATTTCCCAATGCTGGAGATTTAATTTTAACACTCGTCTAATTCTAGAATCAGAAAATTCTCCCTTCCACTCTTCACGGTATTAGTCTTTCTTAAGTAATAGGCAAAACACAATGGAAAATTATACTACTTTCATTATACACATAATCACATATACTTAAAATAAAATAAAAATAAATAAAGATATGACTAATAATGAAATAAAAATAAAACAAAGAAAAATAAATTTGTAAATAATATATTGGTTTCATACTTTGGATGGAAAAAAATGGTACTTCATCTTAAAGAATCAAGAGCAATATGTTAAATTAACATGGTTAGTACAACTGTACAAGAGAGCAGAAAAGGAAACCTCAAACAACTAGTAACAAATAAATAACCGTCATTATCGAGTATAATGTACAGAAAGAGAAGCTTGTACCTTAACGCGACATATATCAATTTGTGGAGGGATTAATTTCTTCAGTTTTTCAGTGAAAACACTATAAATAAAATTATTACTCAAAATATGAAAGGAGATTCACATTACAAAATCCAGTAAGAAATAATCAAATACAATAGGTATTTTATAATCAATATATAATTATGATTGAAACTCTTCATCGGAATAAGCTAAGGAATTTCTAAAATATCGTGGTGGCAATTTACCTCACAAGGTTGACATCCTGGTCATTCAGTAAACTTGGAACTAGTGATGATGCATGAGCAAACAAAGTACCTACATATCATTAAATGAAGATCCAACCGACATTCAAGTTATAGAGATCAACCATTTTTCACTAAGGAGAAGCTTATTTAAGTTTTCACAAATTATTCTGAACTTCTATTCTGCGGTATATGAACAGTATTTACTAGCCTTGGTCGCTTCTATAAAAAAAGGCCAATGGAATTCTTTGAGAAATAAATACCTCTCTTCTACTACTAATTCAAGGGATACTTGGTTAACAATATTGCAAAAATAAATAAGCAGTAATTCTCCCAATGGATAAAATAATAGTAAATTGATAAATATATAAGTTTTATAGTCTAATAAGTAGAAGAAATTGCATGTGTAGTTTAAACACTATACATGAAGCATGCTAATTGATTAGATAACAATTGAGGATACGTGATATTTGTTTGAAAATTACATGGACAAATTTTTGTCCTCATCCAAAAGTGCATTGCACTTGGCAAGTCAGATAATTTCTTAAACAAAATTAGCAAAATATAATTCAATTAAAATAGGTGTTCGTATACAAAGTCTAAAAGCTATTTAGCTCAGAACATGATAATATATTTGTTAGCGCCAAAATTGGTCACTAACACCCAAATCCAGATGAAAGCACCAGATCGCAGTCACAGATCACAGATAGAATGTATGTAGAGAGTATAAATATGAAGAACAGTAAAAATTAAAAAGAAAGTAGTAGAGGATTTATAGTGGTTCGGCTGACTCTGGCCTACGTCCACTCCAGAAATTTCCTTTCTATTGATATCCGAATCAACTACAGTTACAATCCGGAGTTTTTAAAACAATAATGGCAGAGCAACCTTAATGGGGAAGAAGAAGGGAAGCCGATTCAAGATCCACTTTTCTCAAGCCCAGCCTGCTGTATTTATAGGAAAAATCTGAGTTACTGGGCTTCTCGAGTGGTTCAGGCCCATCATGACCATTACCAACCCTAAATGCATCATTGTGACCGACCCTGAGTTCTGATCACGCCGACCCAACATTGCCCTGGGAATGACTCGAAGCAGGTCTATTCATGACTCGAAGTAAACTAAACTAGAACTCGAAGCAAGATGATGTCGATCCCATCCTTTACCATGCTGATCCATAGCTTGTTGCCGACCTACTTCCCTATACCGACTCGAGGATATGCTAGTGCCGACCCGAAGCAAATAAATCACACTCGATCATGCCGACCGACCCCGAAACCAAGTTGACAACCCGAGTATATTTGAGTGCTGACCCGAAGCTTGCCGCTTACCGACCCTAAGCAGAAATGGATGCCGACCCAGAATGCTTTTCCCATGCCGATCCCATGGCATGCCAATCCAGAAATGAAAGGTCGACCCCCTGACTCGAAGTTGTAAGTGTGTCGAGCCACTCCATCATGACCGAACAATATCCATACTCCAACACCGAGCCACTCCCAACTTTGATACCTCTCAAGCATGCCGATCCACTCCAACACGACCGACCCACCTCAACATGCCGGTCCACACTATCCTGCCGATCCACACCATCCTGCCGAGCCATAATCACCGAGCCAGTCATATCGGGCCATCTTGGCTTAAGCACCGTGATCGAACCATGCATTGACACCTCTCCTTGACTGAGCCA
This sequence comes from Allium fistulosum, assembly GCA_030737815.1. NCBI lineage: Eukaryota > Viridiplantae > Streptophyta > Magnoliopsida > Asparagales > Amaryllidaceae > Allium > Allium fistulosum. Next base: position 1,513,347,216 of record CM060901.1, read on the forward strand.
TGTATGATCGAGCCACCTTGATCGAACGACCGACCCACATGGTCGAACTCTAATGACCGAACGCCCATGACCGACCCATGTTATGCCGAACCCCGACTTCATAATCATATTTATCATCTGTGATTGATCGTCTATCCATCCAGTGGACTCAAAACCATCGTATTCCAGTCTCGACAAATGAGTAGTCGATTTAGTAAAATCCGCCTGTCCACGGCCTTGCCAAAAGGCAGGTTAACATTTTCCCCCCAAAACATGCCTTGCTATTGGAAGGTGTGTTTTGAATAGCCTCATATCCGATATCCGTAGTCCATATTTTATCCATAGCCATACCTTCTTATTCATAACCCAATCCATTTTATCCAAGTGCCATTGCCGTATCCTTATCCAAATCTCTGACTGCTCCGAGTCGATATCTGATTCCTATCCAGTAACCAAATCCTTATCCAATTCCACATCCATCTGAACCCGAAAACCGAGTTCTTATCCATCCATATCCAATAACCAATAACCACATCCACGACCTCTCCGAGTCGATATCCAAATCCGGGACCGCTCCGGGTTCTTGCCAAGCGTAATCCACACTCGGCGACCTGTGTTAAGTAATGCCATAGTGTTCCTGGTTCAGTGTCCCTGAATGTTGAGTAATGCCATGGCTGAAGCCCTAAGTCGAATCCTGGTCGCTCTGGACCCTTGCCGAGCATAGTCCATACTCGACGACCTGTAATAGTGACCGATGGATATTATGGGGCCTAAGTCCTAGGCCGAATCCTGGTCACTCCGGACCCTTGCCGAGCATAATCCATAACCGACGACCTTTTAACCAAAAACCAGAGGAAAATCCAATCAAAATCCAATCCAAATCGAATCAGAAAACCAGAAATCCATATCAAAAAACCAAACCAAAAAGCAAACATCCAAACCAGAATCCAAAACAGAAAACAAGCAAAATCGGGAGTTCAAACCAAACCAGAAAAAGCAAGTTTCCAAGCTAAAAAGAAAAAACAGATTTCACAAACCAGAGCATCACGGTTCATCATCGTCTCAGAGCATGCCTAGGAGTTTTCTCCGTCCCCGTACATGAGTAAGCGATTTAGTCGTTAGCCCAAAGTTTGTTACTTATTCCAAATCATCATGATTAGTTGATGACCAACCGACCACCATTCCCGGGTCTCGCGCCATCATCGTCCAAGGTAGGTGGTGGCTGCTCCTGTTCCACCGCCGCATTCCGAGTTTCGACATATTATCGCAACTGACAATTCCTTACATGCTCCTCGATTACATCCTTTAGATGTCGGCAGCTTTTAGTATCATGCCCGTCCAGGTCATGAAAGAGACAGTGCCTTCCTGATGCCCTTTCGCGTTGTAAGGGTTCCTTCCTTGTCGGCCTTCGATAAGGAAGGCGATTTCGAGTGTCCAAGTATATTCGTTCCAATGACTCATTCAATCCTGTGTAAGTGGAGAATTTTGGTTCTCCCCAGCGCTTCCTCATCCCTTTATCCTTATCTTTACCCGAGCTTTCACCGGACAGTTCTCCATCCTTAACCATGTTTACTTCCTTTGACTTCATATCCAAACATGCATCCTCTTGTCGAAGAAATATCTCAGCTTCATGAAAGAATTCCCCGAGATCCATTGGTGGGTCCCGTATCAACGATACTTTGAAATTCGAATCATCCCTGACTCCTGACACCACCGCCATCAGAACCATTGATGGATCTGGCTGATCCACCGAAGCAACTGCTGCATTAAACCGAGTTAAGTAAGTCCCGAGCGATTCATCCATCCTCTTCTTTACCGACGTAAGTGTCATCGCATTCTTCGGCCTCTTGATGTGAACTCGAAACTGTTTCAAAAACCTATCCACCAATTCTGTCCATATTCTAATAGATCCATCCTCCAGCTGTCTGAACCACATAGCAGCTATATCGGTCAAGTACAGGGGGAAACACCGGGCCATAACCTCCTCTGATGCCCTCAGCACTTCCATATGCCTTGTGTACCTCATCAAGTGGTCAGTGGGATCCGTCTTACCGTTGTATACTTCCAGAGTGGGCAGCTTGAAATCGGGTGGATTCCTAGCCATCCTGATGTTACGGGTAAACGGACTTTTGTTTACTCCCTTCAAATCCTTGTTTGTCAGACCTCCGCGAATAGTTCGCCTAATAATCTCAGCTAATCCACTGTTATCCGCCAAGGGTTGCCCCCATCTCCATTTCCTAACTACCCTCCAAGTCATTGAGGGAATTCCGGTACATATTCCTCGCCATGCACTCTTGCATTCTTATTGGCGCCGGGCTGCGCAGCGTTATCTGGTATCCCTCCATGGATTGGCCCAGCATTACCTGGTGGTGTGCCCCCGAGTCTAGGTCCATCTAGATTGACAGTTGTTTGCTGATTGGGGGCTGCCCCTGCTGAACCACTCTATCCGCTTGCATGTTGAGTCCTTCTGATCCAGCTCCATGGATCTGAGCTCCTGCAGCTCTTACTATTTCTACCTGTCTAAATTGCCTAAGAAGGGTCTGCATCATTTCCTCTTGCCTTTTCATCAACTACTCCTGCATGGAATTCATTATGACCTGCATCTCGTCCCTAGTGATATAGATCGAGGCTTGATTAGCTCTAGAGGAAGCCTCCTGACTTTCCTCTTGCTGACTCATTTCCATCCTTTGTCTCATGGTTGATTGCCTTGCCATAGTCTCCAGAATCCAAGTTCCTAGGCCTTTAAATTCAAGATCCGAGCTTCTGAATCCCTGAGTGCTAGCGTTCTTGGTGAAAGCACAAAATTTTAGCGCCAAAACTGGTCACTAACACCCAAATCTAGATGAAAGCACTAGATCACAGTCACAGATCATAGATAAAATGTATGTAGAGAGTATAAATAAGAAGAATAGTAAAAATTAAAAAGAAAGCAGTAATAAAAGAGTATTTATAGTAGTTCGGCTGACTCCGGCCTACGTCCACTCCAGAAATTTCCTTTTTATTGATATTTGAATCAATTACAGTTACAATTCGGAGTTTTTAAAACAATAATGGCAGAGCAACCTTAATGGGGAAGAAGAAGGGAAGCCGAGTCAAGATCCACTTTTCTCAAGCCCCGCCTGTTGTATTTATAGGCAAAATCCGAGTTACTGGGCTTCCCGAGTGGTTCAGGCCCATCAAGACCATTACCAACCCTAAATGCATCATTATGACCGACCCTGAGTTCTGATCACGCCGACCCAACATTGCCTTGGGAATGACTCGCAGCAGGTCTACTCATGACTCGGAGTAAACTAGACCAGAACTCGAAGCAAGATGATGCTGATCCCATCCTTTAACATGCCGATCCATAGCTTATTGCCGACCTACTTCCTTATACCGACCCGGGGATATGCTAGTGCCGACCCGAAGCAAATAAATCACATCAATCATGCCGACCGACCCCGAAACCAAGTTGACGACCCAAGTATATTCGAGTGCTGACCCGAAGCTTGCCGCTTACCGACCCTAAGAAGAAATGGATGCCGACCCAGAGTGCTCTTCCTATGTCGATCCCATGGCTTGCCGATCCCGAAATGAAAGGCCGACTCCCTGGCTCGAAGTTGTAAGTGTGCCGAGCCACTCCATCATGACCGAACCATATCCATACTCCAACACCGAGCCACTCCCAACTTTGATACCTCTCAAGCATGCCGATCCACTTCAACACGACTGACCCACCTCAACATGCCAGTCCACACCATCCTGCCGAGCCATACTCACCGAGCCAGTCATATCGAGCCATCTTGGCTTAAGCACCGTGATCGAGCCACCTTGATCGACCGACCCACAAGGTCGAACTCCAATGACCGAACGCCCATGACTGACCCATGATATGCCGAACCCCAGCTTCGTAATCATATTTATCATCCGTGATTGATCGTCTATCCATCCAGTGGACTCAAAAACCATCATATTCCAGTCTCGACAAACGAGTAGTCGATTTAGTAAAATCCGCATGTCCACGGCCTTGCCAAAAGGCGGGTTAACAATATTGAAAGAGCATGTTACCTTTAAATAAGTTAGGAATAAACCAGTGTAGATTTTGCTATTATTTTAACCAAATTGGATGTTTTCTTTTGTGCATAATTTGAAGACAGCACTAAACCACTTAAATTAAATGACACCTAAAATTGGCTTCATTTAGAGAAGTATCAGATTGTGGAAATGATAATGCCAAGCCCGCAATAATTAATAGGTTGTATTCCAAGTTAAAATCTTCCTCTATAGCGCGGCTATCAGTAGATCACCAACAAGATCAAAATTCCTAATTCAAATCTTAGCTTTAATTCCAAAAGTACCCATTCCCTTAATATTACCTAACCATTTGGTCTTTTTACATTCTCTCCCTCTAATTTATTTTTACTTTTTTCTAAAATTGAAATAAATAACATCTCATGCGTACAATTCGAAATACAGATTAAGGCGAAAACAACAGTAATATTACATCTCATGTGTGTACTTCAAAAAACAATGGAAGTAAATAATATTACTCAAGGTGATTTAGGGTTTTGAGTGGCAGGGAGAGGATGAATAGCGGAGAGGCAGGGCTGAGCTAGAAGATGAGTGACTGTGATTTAGGGTTAGTGACGAGCGACTGAGCTAGAGAGGCGATGCTTGATTCTATTTATTTTTCTATTTGGGAGTATTGAAGTTCGTTTATCTTTGTGATAATGATCTTTTTAATTGAATTTTTACTTTAAAATATTAAATAATTTTTAATTGGTAAATCTTTACGCCTGTTATGACCACATTTAAATAAATTTGAAGGTGGAGTCACGGCGTCGTTAAATTTTATTGACATCGCAAAGGCATAAAAAATTTCAACGTTGTTGAGACGCCAGTTTGAAAACTTCATCATATTCATGGCGTCACTAAGGCGTAGTTGATTAGCGACGCCTTAGTGATGCCTTAGTAATGTTTTTCTAACGAAAGTTGATTTAGCGACGCCGTGTTGTCTCAAGTCACTATGACATTGCTATTCTTTGTCAAAAATCAACCCTCTCTTGTAGTGAAAAGTAATATAAATATAAATACAAAAATTTATAACTGAGCTAGGGGTGATTCCAAATGTTGAGAATCTCATGAAATTGTTTTATGAAAATAATGTCGTGGTACATATCGTAAAGGAACCAGGGCTCAAAGGTGTTTAAACACACACTCCAAAGTTCCATATGATAAAGGTAGTTTATCAAAGATGGGGAGATGTTGGATGACAGAGTAGATAGTAATACAATATAGCATATCTCGCCATTAAGGAAATAGTTCGATTAGTTCTGAACTGATATAGGGAATAGGATTAAGATTCCATAATTGACCTCAAATGCAACTGGGAGTTTGAAATTGTTAATGGTGTGTCCTAAGGGAAAATATGTAATTTGTTACATTTATCTAACTCTATTGTCAATCTTGTTCGAAATAATGATGTTTGCTTTCCTTTATATACTTTATTATATTATGATATAATTAAATAAGTAATTAATTTAAACTAAATAATAAGAATTTCCTTAAATAAAATATTAGGTGATTGTAGTTGCAAATAGTTGCAATTATGAGTAACTAATCACAAAATAAATTGACATTTTATTTTTAATATCCATGGCCAAGTGTTTCGATAAAATGATATTAATTCATCTGTTGAGACTAGAGTGCGGAACACTTTCCAAATGTTGGTCAGTGTATTACTCATGGCTGCTAGAGGCACCAAGAGGTTACATACTTGTAGTTATTTGATAACTACAGAATGACTCATTCAAGAGTTTCCTGTTGGTTGATAACAACTAGGTTAAACAAGAAATCTTAGTGTGACGGTGTTACACAGTTCCCTCAACTTGAGAATACCATGAAACATCAATATGAATACTCTACTTTGATTATAGTTAAATCATGGCATGATGATCCATCGAGCAACCGTAGTTAGATTTGAGTTGAAGCATTGGAAGTGGAGCACTATTCAATGGAGAATTCATCTTTTCGGTTGTATAAGGTTATTGTCGTAATCGACTGTAGTCAACTTAAAGTTAAAATCTCTAGCCATAGTAGGATGATTAATAATAATATTACATTGAACTAAATATTTTTTTTTGGACAAATTAAGTTGAATGTGGATGGTATTTGAATTTTGACTAATACCAAATTCCATATATCCTACCTAAAGTGGTATAATTTTCCAAAAAGAACGTGTGTAAATTATGGTTACTAAAAGGTATCGCTTAAGAAAACATGAAATTGAATTTTACTAAAAAGATCAATAAGCGTTGAATTTGGCCAAACATACACATCGTTAGCTAAGTTGTCATGTGAAGGTTAATATTTGAATTATTTGATATTAACCACCGATTGAATTCACATCTATGAGTTTCACAACCGCATTTTTAGAATTCTCTGAAAAACATACGATTTAATTAGTTTATAAAATGTTATGAATTAATTTAATTAAATAAATTTAAGAAATATTAATTATTAATTTATTTGATGTTTTGGATGTTGTTAGTAATTATTTGAATGTATATATAAAAGTTATTCATGCACGTATAAATATACGATATCCATGTATATTTAAATAGGTTTTAAGTAGAGATTGGTACTTAAACGGGCTATGGATTTTTTTGTCCATTAAATGAGCAAGGTATGGCTGGCCGTAGGAGGTACAAATTAGGGTAAATATTGATTTAAATTTAATTTGGAATTAATGAGGGAAGGTTTTAAGGAGAAGAATGGGAAAGTTTTTTGTTCTCTCCATGAAAACAAATATTCCACATTAATTTCATTTGATTTTTTCCTCTTTCATCTTATTCACTTCAATGGCTAACCACACCTCCAACATCCACTCCCAGTACAAAAAATTTACCCAAAAATAAAATGAAATAAAATAAAAGCAAAGGTGGTTAAATTGATCGTTGTAATATCGAGTGGTGATTAAAACAATCTAGGAGCCAATTCTCAAATCGAAGTGTCGTGATGGGCTAGATTTGAATAGATACTAATCCTATTTTATTTCACGTATTCATACATGCTTATTCTTGACCCAGGTAGATGTATGTAAGGCATTATTATTTCCATTAAACTAGATTTGACGTAAAATTACTATATGTGTTATTTTACAAATGAAATTTGAAGTAAAATAATACATGCAATAAATTTTGTTGTTTAATTTTGTGTTGATTCATTTTAGTCATTACAAATTATTCTTGTTTAATTTTTAATTTTAAATATGTATATATATGATCAAATTTTCATTTCGGTCATGGTTTAAATTGTGCAAGAATTGTACATCTATGATTATTTATACATATGTTTAAAAAAGGTTTTATTGTTTTCTATGTCTATTAACAAAAAAAATTATTTATTTTCATCCTTTTAGTCATGTATACATTCTGTTTGCACAAAAAATGGACAAACACCTCAAAGTTGTATGATTTAGTAGATCTTATGTTGTTCTTAGTGATTTTGGAGATTTATGCAAATATATGAAAAGCAGGGGCTAAACTGTAAAAAGACACGTAGATTTATAGTGGTTCAGCCAGAATGTGCCTACATCCACTTTATATGTTATTTCTCTTCTCTTGTTTTGATTACAAGTACAAAGCTTTGATACAAGTAAAAGAAAGTCGTTTGAAAGTTCTCTCCGTGCTTGAGCTCTCAAAACTTGTCCCCCATTGTTGTACCTCTGCCCCTCTATTTATAGAGTGAGGCTAGGGGTAGGGGTCTTGGAGGTATACAGCAGCTGGCGGGCCTGGGCTGATGTAATCTGGTCTGGTGGAGCGGGTCCGGCTTACTTTGGTTCGGTGGTAGAAGTATGGTGGACCGGCGTACTTGGTTCGGTGGGAAGAGGTGAGTGGACCGGTGTACTTGGTTCGGTGGGAAGCATGTTGAGTGGACCGGTGTACTTGGTTCGGTAGGAAGAGGTGAGTGGACCGGTGTACTTGGTTCGGTAGGAAGAGGTGAGTGGACCGGTGTACTTGGTTCGGTGGGAAGCATGTTGAGTGGACCGGTGTGCTTGGTTCGGTAGTGGGATGGAGAGGCCTTGGTTTGGTGATGGGGGAGATGGTATTTGGTTCGGCAAAGACAGGTCGAAATATATCCAACACTTGCCCCCCAAAGTGGGGTACGTGCTTGTATGTGCCGCGCTTTGTTTTCCTATAGCCGAGGTAGCTTCGTTCGGTCTTGGGTGTGCCGAACCGGTTGGTCCGGTCGACATGTTTTGCTTATAAATAGAGGCTTTAGGTTACTGTCATCCTTTATTGTTTTGAGATAGCCGAACCAACCTGATTACCGAATCAATCTGAAGACCGAACCATCCTGATTACCAAATCAATCTGAGTACCGAACCAGGTATGTTTGAATGCCGAATGGGCCTATTCTGAATTACCGGATGATCTCTTGAGATCCCCAAATACCGAATGAGCCTTCGTATCTGCCCTACCGAATGAACCTTCGCATCTGCCCTACCGAATGAACCTTTGCATCGGCCCTACCGAATGAACCTTTGTATCTGCTTGTTTACATCCTCCGTTATAACAGTACGCTTTTTATGTTGCAGATAAATGTCTCGAAAAGCAGAAACTCGATCAGATAAAAAGAAGTCCCAGGGCGAAGGAGAATCTTCCTCAGTGCCCCCTGTTCAGCCAGGTCCGGAACGTCACGGATCTACCCCGAGATCACTAGTGGACGGGTACGGCCCTCAGGAGCTTCTGAACTCCCCGCCCGATTGCTTTCCCAGCTCCCTTAAGGAAGAGCAGCTTGATGTCATCTCTCGTTCTTTCGTAATTGATAGGGCGCGAATGCTGTTGCCAGGGAGAGAAGTTATGCCATACGACCCTCCCGAAGGGTACTTTGCCTACAGCAGATACCACTGCATGTGTGGTGCCATCCCGCCTCTTAATGCTTGGGTAGCCAGCTTCCTTACATATCTAAAGGTGGCCCCATTCCAGCTTCAACCTAACTCCTATACTATATTGGTGAGCCTCTTCGTCATCTTCCAGAGGAAGTATTGGCGTGCTCCTTCCAACCGGGAGATCCGGTACTTATATAATCTGAGAGGCTATAAGAAGGGGTCTCCATACATCAGCTTGGAGTCAGCTGTAACCTTTAAGCCGGTCTTGGATCTGTATTCTAAGTACAGCATGTTCAAGAAGGAGTGGTTCTTCGTCAGGGACGACTCTGTTTCGATTTGGCGTTTCACCTCTGGATGTAAGTCGATGCTTTATTTATAATTTCCATTCTGGTTGCGATTCTTCTTCTCATACGTTTTCATTTTTGCTAGCGACAGGTGGCTTTGCGGTTATGGAGACTGATCGCCTGGTTCAGACGGCGGCTGAGATAGAAGCTATCCCCGGGAGAGATAGATCAAGCTGCCTACCTGATCAGAAATGCGACCCTTCTGGAGTATAACTTGATCCTTCCACAGCAGTCAGTAGTCAAGCAGAGGGAAACGACGGAGGAGAGGGCGGCTGCTCAAGCTAAGGGAGGTGTCACAGTAGAGAGTTGCAAGAGGAAACCTTTCACAAAACCTCCAGCTGTCGGAGGCAAGAAACTTAAGAAGTCAGACGGTCCTTCCCCCAGCAATTGTCCACTTACCCAGGGGGAGGAAGACGTAGAGGAGGAGAGAGGTGAGGGTGGAGATGACCGGGAAGGTGATGATGGTGGCGATGGCATCGGGGCCTTGCTTCCTGGGCAGGCAGGCGAGATTCAGGAGTGGACGGATGATGCATTCCGTCAAGCTTTCGAGGGGCTGGACGGAGAACCGGCTTTGGTAGAGAAATCCGGGAAAGCTGACAAGGCCGAGACTGGTGCAAGCGTGTCTTCCCAGGCTATTCCAGCCAAGGTAGCTCCGACGACTCAAGGTAAACTTTTGACTTCTGCAGGCTCCATTTATGATAGGGACTTAGGAATATTTTATGATCCGCTCCCGTCCTGGAATGAAATTCAGGACTTATTGCAGTATCCTACTTTTCCCCAGGGTTTGTATAACAAATGTGTTTCCTTTCTTCTTTTAACTTTTAATTTACCGCGTTTCTCGAATTAGGGACTAATGTAAGCTTGTGACACTTGTTCTTCATATCAGGAGCAGGTAAAACGGCCAAGGCTCAGATCTTCGGCACAGGCTTGAACAATACAAGCTCTTCAAAGCTTCCGCCAAGCCGAAGCCTTCGCCCCACCATTCCGGGGATGTAGTCGGCTACCGTCCTCTTCTCGGGGTTATCAAAGAGGGTATGCAAAAGAGAAAGAGGAGTCATCCCTTATCCGAATCTTCATTTGGTCCTCAGCCCCCAATTCAGCCTCTTCATGATATCACGGAGGATGATACTGAGTTCGCACTCTCTCCGCACCCGTCTGAAAATCCTACTGTTACTCAGACTGATCGTCCTGGCTTGGCTCGTAACCCATTTGCGGGTCATCCTGATCTGGATCCAAGTTCCCATGATATCACCTTTGACGAGGTTACCGGTGAGCACCTTCTTCCCCGCAATCCCATGGTACGGGTGCTTGATGAGGCTAAGTCCTTAGATCTCGATTTACTTACTACTCGGATAGTCACCATGGGAGACGAGGCCAAGGCTAATATTGATCGGGTGGCGGAGGAGACTAGGAAGCTGATGGGACATCATGCCCGGTTGGTTAAGGCTGGAGAGGAGATTGGGAGTGCCAACATCCGACTACGATTGATGGTTTCAGATCAGGCCAAACAGATGGCTGATCAGGCCATTCAGATTTCTCAGCATGAGGCTGCCTCCGGGCGGTTGAGGAAGACTATGGAGGAGGCTAGTAAGGCGGAATTGCGGAAGATGGAGGCTGCCTGCAAGGAGCAGATAAATATGGCCATCTCGACAGTGGACGAGGTTCGGAGGGCGGATCTTGAGCAGGTAGAGGAGCTGTCGGGGAAGCTTGAAGCCGCAGAGCTTGCTCGGGTCAGGCTAAAAGAGGAGATGGAGGTGATGGGGAGGACCCTTCAGGCTGACTGCTCGCGATACCGACTGGAGAGGGATGCTGCCATTGCAAGGCTATCGGTTTCTGAGGCTCGTATGAGGGAGTTTGAGGAGAATGAGGGGATGATGGATGATATGCTGCAGGATATGTACTTTCGCATTTGGAAGCAGGGCAGCTTATCTTGGATGGACGACTACCCCCGGGTTATGGCTAGGATTTACCTCAGGGCTCTAGAGGAGGCCAAGGCTGAAGCGGATAAGGAGGGTGGAGCGGCCTTTAGGATGGATGTGGCACCGCTCAGTTTTCCAAGGAGGAGAAGACAGCGGTGAAAGAGGGGATGCGGTTGTTCGCGGCTGAGGAGGCAGGTGTGGAAGTAGGGGATGACGACCAAGACGATCAAGGGGAAATTGCTGGTAACCTCTTCTTCATTAGTTTCTTCTTTTGTTAACTCTGTTGCTTATCACTAATGATTTCTTTTTCTGACCGGACAGGTGGGCAACAGGACAAGGACGAGACTCCAACGCAGCCGGCTCCCTGATTAGACCTGGAAAATTCTTTTTGTGGTCTTGACATGGCTGTATATGTTAGTCTTAAAATAGTAGAGTAACTTTTAGGTTGTAATTCTTGCCACTTGTAATAAATAGCTCTATTTTTTATGTGTAATTCTTTGACTTAATCTGATTTTGTCGTCTTCTGAATGTTTTTGCTATTTTGACTTGTTGCATAAGAAATATAGTTATGCATATTCTTGTAATTAAATCGTGTTTGATGTCAGGTTCTTATTTAAAACATGACCTGCAGTGTTAGCGTGAGGTGCGAACAAATTATAGGCATATATGAAAGAAGGAAATACCGCCCTTTATATTTTGCTTGTAGATGGCAGCTTTGAATATCCTGTGTGACCGAGTAAGGGATGCGGTCCAGTATCTTGCTGTGAGTATCCGCTTCTATTAGTGAGTGTCTCCTGTCTTGTGTCCTGTACTTCAGGAATTGTTACAGAGGATAGGAGAAAAGTTTCTTAAGTAAAATTGAAATATGTGAAAAAGTAAAAACTTCCAATCACGGAAGGCCTTCGATGTGCTTAAGTTCGTGGCAAATGGGTTTTGTAGTCACTTTCCCTAGCTATGGGTCTTGGAGACATTTGTCACCCATCTTACGCCTCCGCGGGGAGTTAATTCTTTTTTACCACAGCCGCACTTAAGACACATCGGAGCCGAGATCGCGCACAGTAACTACCCGGACCATTATGGCCCGTAATCGTGGGTATTATTCGATTTACTGTGGCCGGCTAGCGTGGGTGCCGATCGTCAACCGTGAACTACCCCTGGCTGGCCACACCTTATGTTGGGGCTTATAGTCGGTTCACAGTTGCCGGCGAGCCGAACGCCGTAATGAGCTGCCTCGGCTATAGTCGGCCTTCTCGGTGGCTTATAATCGGCTCATTACAGTTGGCTTTAAGGGCCGTCGCGAGCAATGAGTTAACCCGCAGCAGAGGGATGCCGGAGCAAAAGTGTCTCATTGGCGAGGGCATAGATTCGCGTAGTACCTGTTAGGTCTTGTCCAGGTGAAGTTGCGCTGTGAAGTGCCTGGCATAGGATTTTGTTCAACAGAAAAGGATAAAGTTAACAAGCAGCCAAGATATAAAGGAACAAGTTAAAAAAGAGACAAGGTTTTTTAAAGTGGTTCGGCACGAAAAGGCCTACGTCCACTGATTCTCTTTGTTAATTCACTTCATATGGGCAGTACAAGTTAAGAAAAGTATCGACGGAGGTGTTGGATGTTCCATGCCCTCTGGAACACCTCTCCGTCCACTGTTGACAAAATATAAGCTCCATTGTGGAGATCTTTATGAATTACATATGGTCCATCCCAGATTGGATCTAGTGCTCCGGGGCGGGGGAAGATTCGCTTGAGGACAAGGTCCCCTTCTTGTAAGGTACGATGCTTGACTTTGGAGTTGTATTGTGCTGCCACTTTTTGCTTGTGGGCCGCTGCTTTAAGGACTGCATCATTTCTTCTCTCCTCCACTAGATCCAAAGACATGTGAAGGAGTTCTTCGTTCTCTTATGGGTTATAGTGGATCCTACGGTGGGAAGGTACAATGGTTTCAACTGGGAGCATAGCCTCCGATCCGTATGCCAAAGAGAAAGGAGTATGCCCTGTTGATGTTCTGAAAGATGTGCGATGGGCCCACAGTGCCGTAGGGAGTTCATCCACCCAAGCGCCCTTTGACTTTTCGAGTTTCTTTTATATTAGAGTTTTCAGAATTTTGTTGACGGCTTCGACTTGTCCGTTTGCCTAGGGATATGCTACGGATGAGAAGCTTTTATGAATTCCGTGCTCTCGGCACCAGTTGGCGAATTCCTCGCTGTCAAACTGAAGTCCATTGTCTGATATGATTTTGAGTGGGACTCCGTACCTACACAGAACATTTTTAATCAAGAAGTTAATAACTTTTGCTGAAGATACTTTATTCAGAGGTTCCGCTTCCACCCATTAGGTGAAACAGTCGACTGCCACTATAGCATATTTGGCCCCGCCTCGGCCCATTGGTAGCTCGCCGATTAAGTCAATTCCCCATATTGCGAAGGGCCAAGGGCTGGTCATTTGAGTAATCTCAGTTGTTGATAGCCGCGGAATCTTAGCAAACTTCTGGCATCTGTCACATTTCTTGACGAAATCTAAGGCGTCCTTGCTTAAGGTAGGCCAAAAATATCCATATCGGAGTATCTTCTTTGCCAAAGTTTGCCCTCCGGTGTGATCTCCGCAGCTTCCCTGATGGATGTTAGATAAGACTTCCTTGGCTTCCCTCCCAGCGGGATGCTTTCCTCAAGATTTTCTTTATTTCGTTACGCCCGTTGGGTAGCGTGCCGCTTTGTAGGTAGTCTCGGATGGGAGTCATCCAAGTTGCTTCTTCGGTTGCAGCTATCAGATTCACTTTCTCAAAACTTAGGGCCAATTGCTTCGAGATGGTTACTGCCCCGAAGATGGCGATGTCTCTCATACTTGCTTGCTTCGCCAATTCGTCGGCTTCTTGGTTATCTTCCCGAGGGATGTGTTTGACTAAGTAGTGGTCCAATCGGCTGAGAAGTAACTTGGTCTTCTTTAAATATGCTATGAGTCGTTCTTCTCGAGCTTGGAATTCTCCTAGTATTTGGTTAACAATAAGTTGAGAATCGCTATGAAGACACAAAGAATTGGCTCCGATTTCTATGGCAAGTTCTAATCCAGCTATTACTGCTTCATATTCTGCATCGTTGTTAGTGGTAGCGAACTCCAACCTTATAGCATAGTGTAGCTTATTTCCCCTGGGAGTGATTATTACCACACCTGCCCCCGAGCCTTGTTCGTTCGATGCGCCATCCACAAAGAGATTCCACTTGATGTCTTTTGCTATTTCCAATTGCTCCTTATCTTCGTTGGTAGTGAATTCTGCAATGAAATCAGCCATGGCTTGTCCCTTGATGGCGGTGCGAGGGTGATAGGTGATATCATACTGACTTAGTTCAATGCACCATTTAAGTAGTCGCCCAGAAGTGTCGGGACGATGGAGTACCTGCCTTAGTGGTTTGTCGGTCAGAACTTTGATGGAATGGGACTGGAAGTAGTGACGCAGTTTCCGTGATGTGATTAGTAAACAGTATGCTAGCTTCTCAAGTTTAGGATATCTGACTTCTGCCCCAGTAAACCTCTTGCTGACGAAGTAAACTGGCCGCTGCGTGCGGTTGTCTTCCCTTACCAAGGCATCGCTTAGGGCGTGAGATGACACAGCAAGGTATATGTATAATTCTTCGCCTTCGCTTGGAGTCGAGAGTACCGGTGGTTTCTGGAGGTGTTCGATTAAGTCAAGGAAAGCGGTTAAGCATTCGTCAGTCCATTCGAACTTTCCTTTGTCTTTCTTTAGAGCTTCGAAAAAGGGAACGCACTTGTCTGTTGCCTTGGAGATGAATCGGCTTAGGGCGGCCACTTTTCCATTCAAACTTTGCATTTCCTTCCGAGTGGAAGGTATCTTGATATCCCTTAGCGCTCGGACTTGTTCAGGGTTTGCTTCAATCCCTCTGGCATGGACGATGAATCCTAAGAACATTCCTGATGACACTCCGAAAGAGCACTTTAGTGGATTCAACTTCATTCCATACTGTCGAAGTACCTGGAACATCTCGCCCAGGTGGCTTACGTGATCTTTGGCTTTCCTTGACTTTACCAGCATGTCATCCACATATACTTCCATAGTTTGTCCTATTAGCCCTGCAAACATCTTGTTGACGAGGCGCTGGTAGGTGGCTCCTGCATTTTTAAGTCCGAAAGGCATTACCTTATAGCAGTATAAACCCAGGTCGGTGATGAAACTAGTGTGGTCTTGGTCAGGAGCATGCATAGGAATTTGGTTATATCCTGAGTATGCGTCCATAAAAGATAGGAGCTCGTGCCCGGCTGTGCTGTCTACAAGTTGGTCGATTCGGGGAAGTGGGAAGCAATCCTTTAGGCAGGCGTCGTTTAGGTTGGAAAAGTCAATGCAGGTTCGCCACTTCCCATTAGCCTTCTTTACCAGCACCGGGTTGGCGATCCATTCCGGGTAGATAGCTTCTCGTATGAAGTCATTGGCGAGTAGATTCTTTACTTCTTCATCGAGGGCTGCTGATCGTTCTGCCCCCATACTTCTCTTTCTTTGTTTTACGGGCGCCTTGGTAGGATCAATGTTTAATATGTGGCATGCTATGTCGGGGGAGATTCCGGTCATGTCAGCGTGTGACCATGCGAATACATCCAAGTTGTGGCGGAAAAAATCGATGAGTTGTTCCTTCAATTTGGCTTTTAATTGGGACCCAATTTTCAATAGTCTACTTGAGTCGTGCTTGTCTACAGATATAAACTCCATAGCCTCTGCAGGCTCGGTGGTGGCCTCCTCCTCTTTGTCCCTAGGGTCTAATTCATTGAAAGGTTCGCTGGTATATCGAAGAGGAGGAGCTTTCTTTAGTTGCTATGCTTCTAGACTTTTCGTGCAGAGGGCAATCTCTACACCCTTCCCTTTATCCTTCCTGTGGTTGTTGCGGAGTTCAGTCACATAGCAGTCTCGAGCAACGTCCTGGTCTCCTTCTACTTCCCCTATTCCATTGTCCGTTGGAAACTTCATTTTTAGGCACCATGGGGCTAGGACAATTTGGAAGTCAGAAAAGGCTGGTCTTCCTAAGAAGGCGTTGTAGGCCGAATGGTTTTCTATTAGCACGAACGTCTGCTTCCGTACAATGGAGCGGGGATGGCTTCCAATCTCAACAAAGAGGTCCAGTTGCCCGAGGGGCATCTTTGCATCTCCAGTGAAACCGTGTAGTGGTTTACCGCAGGGAGATACATCCTTCATTGATAGCTTCATTTTGTCGAATGCGTGTTTGAACAGGATGTTTACTGAGCTTCCAGTGTCTACCAGGATTCGGTAAACTTCGGCGGGACCGAGTCGGGCAGAGATAACCATGGGATCCATGTGAGGGTACTGCCTTCCTTCCAGGTCACGCTTACCGAATGTGATGTCATCACTTTCTTTCCGCTTCGGGTGGCGCTCTTCTATAACCGAATTGACACGGTCTTTATTGTCTCTAAGCGACTTACCATATCTTTCCATTTCTTTCCAGCTTCTGTCTGCGATGTGCGGTCCTCCCGAGATGGTATGGACCACTATCTTCTCTTGACTAGAGCTGCTAGTGTTGCGGTTTCCTCTGCCGATCTCTGGTGAGGGTAGCCTTGGGTTCTCATTGGCAGGAGCTGGAGTCCTGTCCTGACCTTTCACATAACGTTCCAGCTTCGTCCTCCTGATGTGTTCCTCAATCAAGTCCCGGAGATGATGGCATTCATTGGTATCATGCCCATGAGATTCGTGGAAGCGGCAGAATTTTCCAGACTTCTGCGCGTTATCTGATTCCTTCTTGTATGGTGGGCGTTTGTATCTAACTTCGTCTTGGGTGGCAAGGAAGATATTTTCGACGGTCTCTTTCAAAGGAGTGTAAGTGTCGAATCTCGGTCCAGGCCGATATAGGCGCTTTTCTCCCTTCTTGCCCCCAGCATTGTCTCTGGAATCATTTCTTCGAACGTCCCTTGCCACAGCAGGGGCGTTGCTGTGAGTTGCCTTATTTTGCTGTCCTGACTGCCCTTCAACAGCAGCATCCTCAAGCCTCATATATTTCCCGGCTTCATGGAAGAAATCGGGTAAAGTGGCTGGTTTTTCTTTTGTCAACCTTCTAGCAAATTTAGTGTCCGGATGCACACCACTACAGAGGGCCATTAGGATAAGCTTCTCATCGGCATCTTGGACTGCGGTTGCTACGGCATTGAATCGGGTTAGGTATTGCTGCAGTTTCTCTCCAGGTTTCTGTTTGACGCTGGATAAGGAATAAGCATCCTTAGGTTGTTCCACATGAATGCGGAACTGACTGATAAACTTTTCTTTCAACATTTCCCACGAGCTGATGGATCCCTGGGGTAGATGACAGAACCAGGAGGTAACGAGATCTGCTAAGAAGAGCGGAAAGCATTTGCACAGTACTCCCTCTATCGCTCCACTCATGAGCATATGTTGTGTGTACCTTTGTAAGTGTACGATGGGGTTGGAGGTTCCCTTGTAAGGTTCCATTGTTGGCATCTTCCATTCTCGGGGGGTGATAGCAATTTCGATATTGCGGGCGAAAGGGCTGGTTACCCTAGCGCCTATTCCTCGATCTCTTTGCTCCCGTTGGACGCACTCTCTGAATAAGCATGCCATCCTTTCATCAGAATTTGCAGCAGATAGAAAGGAATTTGGTTCTGTTCTGTGGGATTGATTCCGTCCAGATGACCTGTAGGGATGGTATCCTCTATCATTCCTCATGTTTTCCAGCGGCTGCCTTTGATCTTCTGGGAGCATGCTAGGGTCAGCTACAGTTGGCCCTTGCCTTGATCTTCCCCTGCTGGGCTCGGATCTAAGCACTTCCTCGGGTCCAACTTCGGGCTGGACTCTAGCTCGGCCCCGTTCACCGGCGTTTCCGTGGTTAGGCAGTATGGCAGGCTCAGCTATAGTTGACCTTCGTCCGGTACCTCCCCCGTTGGGTTCGGTACCAAACGTTTCCTCAGGCCTAACTTCGGGCTGTGCTAGATCTCGGCTTCTACCATGGCTACTTCCGCCGTTAGCTCCTTCGAAGAAGGAAGATCTTTGTTGTCTCTGAGATCCTCCAGACTGGGACTCGCCCCATGATTCAGTGTTGCGGTTGGACTCTTCAGCATCCCTTAAGCGTGACATGAGATGGTCCACCAAGGCTTCCTGTTGGGACGTGAAGCGGTTAGTTACTTCAACCACAACTCCGTCCAAATCTGCCCTAGTAATTGCTGCAGGCTGTTCTGTGGCAGAAGTGGTTGGGTTAGCCTGTCCTTCATTTGTTACTGTTACTGGAGGAGGACGATTTACTTGATTCGTGACAGCTGGATCTGGAAGACTGCTGGATGCGATGTTTTTTCCTTTGTTAACATCTTTTCTCTGTTTGGGAGGCATGTTTTCCAAGTGGCGAACAAAGCTGTTAGGAAAAATGTTAAGTGGATGAAGCTGAAGCTTCGAGCTTCTAGTTCTCAGTGAAAGCACCAAAAATGTTTGCACAAAAAATGGACAAACACCTCAAAGTTGTATGATTTAGTAGATCTTATGTTGTTCTTAGTGATTTTGGAAATTTATGCAAATATATGAAAAGCAGGGGCTAAACTGTAAAAAGACACGCAGATTTATAGTGGTTCAGCCAGAATATGCCTACATCCACTTTATATGTTATTTCTCTTCTCTTGTTTTGATTACAAGTACAAAGCTTTGATACAAGTAAAAGAAAGTCGTTTGAAAGTTCTCTCCGTGCTTGAGCTCTCAAAACTTGTCCCCCATTGTTGTACCCCTGCCCCTCTATTTATAGAGTGAGGCTAGGGGTAGGGGTCTTGGAGGTATACAGCAGCTGGTGGGCCTGGGCTGATGTAATCTGGTCTGGTGGAGCGGGTCCGGCTTACTTTGGTTCGGTGGTAGAAGTATGGTGGACCGACGTACTTGGTTCGGTGGGAAGAGGTGAGTGGACCGGTGTACTTGGTTCGGTGGGAAGCATGTTGAGTGGACCGGTGTACTTGGTTCGGTAGGAAGAGGTGAGTGGACCGGTGTACTTGGTTCGGTGGGAAGCATGTTGAGTGGACCAGTATACTTGGTTCGGTAGGAAGAGGTGAGTGGACCGGTGTACTTGGTTCTGTGGGAAGCATGTTGAGTGGACCGGTGTGCTTGGTTCGGTAGTGGGATGGAAAGGCCTTGGTTTGGTGATGGGGGAGATGGTATTTGGTTCGGCAAAGACCGGTCGAAATATATCCAACACATTCTAATAAGTATGAATATATATATAATGTGTAATTACAATTCAAATGTATGTATCTAGTTTGTTGAATTTTATTTAGCTTATTTTCAAAACAATCCTTTGTTTTGGTTGTGATTTAAATTGTAAATTTTACATATATAGCCTTAGATGAGTTGGTATAAACAATATAATATGGAATATAAATAAATTAGATCTATTGTAAATCTAAATAGGAATTGAAAAGATCTTGATTTGACCACTAAGACAGAGCTGTAGTTTTTAGTGGGCATTTAAAAGACAACTAATGAGAGTTGTCTCTCTAAATAACTTCTTAATATATTTTACATAAAGTTAGTTTCATAATAACATGACAATATATGTACACACACTCTACATACATATATATGTCTAAACTATATATATATAATACTATTAATGAGTGTATACAAACAATATACATATATTATTTTATATATTCAAATATAGCTATACACATGTTCATTCATTATTACGATATCATTTTAGCATGTGAATATATACCTGATATAATCAAAATAAATATTAATGAATTTGATTAACATGATTAAAATATAAAATATTCTAAAATAATATATGATTTTATTTTAATAAAATAGATCGGATCTCATGCTAGTTAATATATTACATAGTCCCGTTAAGATCCAAATAGGAAAAAATAATTGAAATCTACTAATTTAACCTGCTGCGAATCAGACTGGGTTCCTTTAAGTACCTCTTGTGGTAAGTATAAATGAGCTAGAAGAGCATTAGGGATATCATGAACTATTGGATACTTCCAAGAGACCATATAAGGCACCATTAAGGTCATTTGCCCTAAACTCATGGTCATGATATGTACCCTGAGGAGGTTGTGTACCAAGAAGACGTGGGCTCCAATGTAAACATTCATATAAGAACTCTCCCAAATGATATGCGAGGATCAATGTGATTGGAGTTTACCCAATGTGAATCATTTGGTGATATATAGTGAAATGGACCCACTTATTTCTAGTAAGCATCGATATAAAGTTCTCTGCATATATCCATCCATCATGTATGTGTATCATAACATAAGAAGTACTTATACATCTAAATCTCCCAAACATGTCGCAAGGAAGAGGATCAAAAGGGATGTGCACATCACTAGTATATTATAATCATCATCTTTCTCCAAGTATCATATATGAACTAAGGCAAGAATATGCAAAGAAATCATATGTCTAGATATAAACTATAAGCCACTACTAGAGAATAGTTAGGATTCATAACACCTAGTCCGACAAGAGTTATTAGAAATTCTACCAAGGAGTATGTGATATGTTGTCCCACTTTTGCATATTTCGCTACACACTTGACTCCATTAAGTCATGCTTTACCCACTATAGTGTATACTAGACATACTGAGTTGGTTTCCATTGTAACATCCCCCACTCTAAGACTTGAAAATAGACGCTAATGATACTGCGGTTATCACTGAAATCATTTTCCTGCGACAAAGTGAATTCGATATGATTTTGCTTAACATAAGTAAACATAGAAGTGAAATAGTTTTTTCATTACAATAATTTGAATTACATAATTCATCATATCATTTCAACCCAAATCACTGCCCATGTAGGAATAAATACAAATAAAACATTGATAAAGTAGTGTTGTGTTCGACATACGAAGATGCCAAGACAACACATAACCAATTATAGATCCTGGATTTACATAGCGGAATTTTAAAATAACTTTTATTATAAACAACAAGCCTCCTGCTTCGTCTTCGAAATCTTTATTTGTCCTTCAAAAGATACATGTCTAATCCATAAACTCAGCCTACTCGAATGAGTATCCGTGATTTTATGGGAAACAAAAAAAACACGGACATAAAGCCTGGTACGAGTAAAACCTTTACCCTAGTCATCCATAGTGAGACCATGCCGCTAACGCGGAATGGGTTTTCCCCTTACTTTATTATCATAACATAGTATATCACATCATGTAAACAAATATCACCTAAAAACAATCTTGTGCATATCAAATCAAGAAGTGTACCCTACACTTATCATCCAGTTATGCACCATGTCATGTATCAAATCAGGTTAAGTATACCTATCTTATCATTAATTATGAACAATGTCATATAATCATTCATCATCTATTCATCATCACCTAATGTCATGTTTTGGGCTTCATCGTTAAGTTATCATTAACTTATTTAGTGAACAACTCCATAGGCCTATATGTCACTAATTCATTTTTTTCTCAAACAACGTCATCAGGTGAAATGTCAACTCATTTCTCCATGGGAGCCACCCTAACATAGTCCTCTAGACTATCCTAATATACTGAATGTAAGCACCCTAAATATATTCTAGTAAACATCCTTACTAAGCATCAATAACCTCTCTTTATCCCTGAACCGCTATCGTTCATGTAGCGATCTTGAAATTCGAACACTTCGTCTTTGAATATCGAAATGTTTTAAAACATAATTAAGTGTTAAAAATATGATTTTATAATCTTGTTAAACATTATTTAATTAATAAATAATGATAAGAAACTTGTTTTTGAAATTTGTTTACAAAAATACATTCTTCGAAGAGAAATCGATAATGTAACCGAAAATCGGTTTATCGATAATTGATCGATATAAGTTGTTCAAACCCTTTTGCACTTGTATAATGATCGAATGAACGCATTAGAAACTAATTAACATGCACTCGTCTTCAAAAAGCAATGGAAGGTTCTAGAAGCTTCCAAATAGATAAGAGATATTATCATAAGAAGGGTATACGAGTAATTAGCTAAAGGAGAAGTGATGTAAAGGAGAAGTGATGGGAAGTGAGTCTTCCATGGCATGGTGGGGGTGAGAACAAGTCTAAGCAACACCATTCTTAAGCCTATATAACGAGGAGCATACCCATGTTAATAAATCACAAATTTACAAAGCAAAGTGAGCTCTCTTTTCATGTCTTCCTCTTCTTAAAATTCCTAAACAAAATAATTGCAAATATTCTTATCCAAATAAACTCAAATTGGGATGAGAGCCTTACTACTATATTACAACACCTTCTAAAAAGTTAGGTTGTGAAAAAGTGAAGCACATCTCCACCCACATACATAGGCCGTGAGTAATTGGTGAGAGGAGAAGGCAAAAACAAAGTTAAGCAAGGAGAAGGAAGGAAGGAAAGGTAGTTGCGAGGTTGAGTTTGGACTTGTTAAGCTTGGAATTGGTTGTTTGTTGGGTTAAAGGTGAGCTAACTCACCACTTTGACTGAAAATATAACCCATATTTGTTTGTTTTTGGTTGTGTTCAAGTTGTTGGATTTGATACCGACATATGTCAAAAACATTGGTTTTGATTCTTGCTCTAAAAGCAAGTGGCATATGTATGAACTTGAATGGACTTGAACGGACTTGTATAACATGTGGCATAACCTTGGAACAAAGAACAAAGATTGTAGTTGAACTTTGGGTTATATTGAAATTGGATTTGAAAGTGCACTTATAGCGATAGTCACTATGGATGCACTTAGGAATTACCTTGTTTTTGGTGATTTCTATGGAAAATTGTAGGGAGATCCTTTGAGGTTTCTCACCATATTTATACTTTTTTGTATGTATGTTTATTGCCATAAAAAGTTCGAATAGTAAAAGTTAAGTAACATCTCGAAAAGCGACCAAAACTTCACTTGTGCAAAACTGCTCTGTTTAGCTTTGATTTTTGGACTTTAAAGATTTGAAAAGATGTTTAAATTTATGTATTTTATTTCATTATTTTTATAAGTGTTTACTAACTCATAGTAGAGTATTTCAAAAGTGGTTTGAGATATTTATGAATTTTTAAGAATTAATTGTGAATTTTAAAGAAGAGGTTTTCATAATGAAAACTTGTTTTTCCAAGTTTTTAAGTAAATTATAAAGTTGTTATTTTCAAGTAATATTTTGAGAAAATGTTCTAAAATCTACTATAAGTATTATAAAGTATTTTAAAAGCATTTAAAAGTATATATAGATTTTAGAAAATATGTGGACTATTTTATATCTTATGTAATAAATATCTTCTAAAAATGATTTATTTAATATCTAGTTTTATAAATAAATTAATATACATATATATCATTTTAAAAGGGATGTTAAAAGTATAAATAAAAGGTTTAGAAAGTGGTTGGGAATTGCTTAATGGCCAAATAGTTAATTGTTTTATTACTTATTTGAAAGGTAATTAACTATGCTTAACACCAAAAGTCGATTAAGTAGGCTTATCTATTTGTGAGATTTAAGATTGATGTTCGAGTAGGGTATGAGCAATAGAGCTCTAACCTACTGGCTTCCCTCTTGACTGAGGAATATTAAGTCGGGAATTTCGGGAATGTCGGAAACGTGTTAATCGTATTGATTACTTACTTGGTTATGGAAATCATTGATATTATACCTAACACTAAAAGCCGACGAGGTAGACTTATCTATTTGTGAGATTCAAGAATGAAGTGTCTAGGTAAGACTTTGATGTAACCAGTGTTCTAACTTACATAGCTTCAATCTTGGATGAGGAATAGTTATGTTTGAATGTCGGAAATGAGTTAAGGATAGAATATTGATTTGTATAAGCAATTGTTTTTGACTAGATAGTCAATTGGTCGACTATCGAACTTGACCTAATATGACTTAAGAAGTATCGAAAGGCTTCACGATTTCATACCAATGAGAACCCACGGGGAGGAGCATTGGTAGAAAACATATCTAGCTTTTACTTACTTTTGAAAGAACTGGAATTGAGTTAATCGCAAATTTATCGATTGGTTCTGAAAAGTCCAAGATTGGTAAGTGTTTTACTTACCAAATACCACTTCAAAACTAGTATACGGGTTCTATGTTTTGGAAGTGGTTGCAAAGGAGAATATATGTGGAGATTCGAGATCTGTTCGAGATGCTCGAATCCATGTAATGTTTTATGATTTGTTCGAGATACTGGAATCCATTTGGGGATTCGTGTTCTGTTCAAGTAATACAGACTCGTGTGAAAGATGTTGAAAGTAACCTTCGACATTGGAAATGGCTAAAGATAGAGTAGGCTGCACAATGTGGGGTTTGGCTGACCCATAATAGGATATTATCAACTTCATATCTAGAGTATGTTTATCGATATGTTGATACCGGAAGTCGATGATATCCATGTAGTTCATGTTTATGTTCAAGCATGGGCCTTTGTGTTTTCCTTACGGTATATTTTATCTAGAGATATACGATGATCGAAAAGTGACTTCTGATCCTTGTGCATGAAGATTGGATTTTGGCTTGATCAAAGAGATTTCCGTGAAAAATCCATTATGTGAACGTACCTTACCGGTTTTGATTATACTCTAAATATGTTGTGGTGTGATGAGTATAATCACTACAGCTATTTGATATGATTTATATTGTAAACTCTAGACATTATCTATCATATCACTATATTAAACTTAATGAATGGTTGGTTTCTTTTGAAGGGAAAACCATTATGGGAGTCCCTATGACCTCAATAGTTACTATTACATGTATTCATGTATCTCGAGTTCTCTCATACCAGACTTATGTCTGACGCTTGGTTTTTGTTTTCCCTAAATTCCTTACGTAGTCTTTCAAGTAGGCTGAGTATAGCAGGTTTTACCTTGGATGCTTTAGTGTTCAGGAGGTGAGTTGGAGGTTTACATTATCTATCTATTTACGTTGTTCCACATTAGTTATGTTATATTAGCATCGTGAGGACATGCGGTTATATCTATCTAGGCTGATGATAGTACCTAGGTTTTGTAACTCTGAATTCCTATATTAAGAGTAACTCTTTTTACTGTTCTTTTGATATTATATACTATCGTTCCACTGTGAGATTTTGTTGTTGTGTTCGTCCTTTCTTGTTCTATTCTTTTTTTTTACCCTAGCTTTCTATCTTTATGGCACTTGGGTGTTTGGCACACGAATAGCGTGGATGTATTTAGCATCGACATTCGAGGGTCGAAAAGTCGGTCGTTACATTTGGTATCAAAACACAAGGTAGAGTAAACACATTGGCTTTGGTTGGGTATGGCTCATTATAGATAAGGTA
Organism: Allium fistulosum; assembly: GCA_030737815.1. Lineage (NCBI taxonomy): Eukaryota > Viridiplantae > Streptophyta > Magnoliopsida > Asparagales > Amaryllidaceae > Allium > Allium fistulosum. Next base: position 1,513,372,590 of record CM060901.1, read on the forward strand.
AGCGACACCCTAGAATGAGTCGAGTGTACTATATATACGAGAGTGTATTTGTATTTTCTATGAGCCTATACCCCTTTTTCAGCTTTTACTTAGGAATAATCTCTTTCTTTGAAATAACTCTTGCCTTTCATATCCTAAATATATTCTTCTATGTTTAGATAATACAAATCATGAGTACTAGAGCTTCCAATGCTCGAGGAGGTAGAGGCGGTCGAGGTAGAATTGTCACAAATGGTGGAGATTGAGCACCAAGGAATGTTGCTCCAATCGAGGAACCAAGAGTGTATATTGTAAAAGAGGTCATGCAGGTCAGGCCTTAGTGAATTTGGCTTTGCTCTACCATGATTATGAGAGGCTGGAGGGTAAGAGTTTTGGTGGTATGGAGACGATCATAGAAGTCCAGACTTGGATCAAATTATGTGATCAAATATTTAGGTATATTGAGTTAGATGACGTGATGAAGCGTCGGTTGGCGTCACGACATCTGACGAACGCATCCATGTATTGGTGGAGTTATATCACTGCTAATGTCTAAGATAATGGCTTCTCTTGGGCCCAATTTAAGGAGGAATTTGAGATGAAATTTGTCCCGGAAGCTGGGAAGACTTTGTTATTTAGGAGCTTCCTCGATTTGAAGTTGGGGGCCATGATAGTGGTAGAGTATGATAACTGATTCACTGCATTATCTCGGTTTAGGCTTGGTTTACTCGATACGCCATTGAAGAGAAATTAGATGTTCTTTGCAGGGATGCACCTAGAATTCAAGGGTAACATGATAAATCACATCTCAGGGTTTTATGTAAATTTGGTGAACATGGGGTGAGGTTTGAAAGCTTAGCACCGAAGCCGTCTATTCCTGCACCAGTAGGGAACAATAAGCGGAAGTTTCAGCCGCCTAGAGATATTTCCATTTTAGCCTATCACAAGTGTGGAAAGAAGGGGCATTTCGCTAGGAGTTGTACATCGGTTGGGGGAGGACAAGTAACGAAAGCGCCGTTGGTTAAGGCACTTATTGCTAGGGTACCGAATTTAGAGCCACGGACGGTCGAGGCACAGTTTGCACCAAGGAGCTGCTACAATTTCCACCAGCCTAGTCATCTGGTTAAAGAATGTCTAATGCTTCATAAAGGGGAGCAACCTAGAGTTTTTTGCACTTGCTTCAACACCTTCTACTTCTACAGCAGCAAAGGGGAAGCAAGTATTGGAAGGTATTCTATCTATGTCTGGTATTCATGTTCATGTCCTATTTGATACGGGTGTTTCTCTTAGTTTCATATCTCATATTCTTATTGATAGATTGAAACTTGAACCAGTTATAGCTTTAGATTCTATCTATGTGTCAAACCATGTTGGGGGCCCGATCAATCTTAGTATGGTTTGTTTAGGAGTTCTGATTTCTTGTTTTGACCAACTCTTTCCTTGCGATATGTATGTTCTGGGTTTTAGGGATTTTGATGTTCTGCTTGGGACAAATGCTTATGACTAGTTTTCTTTATTCTCTTGATGTAGCAGAGGAGGAGTTGGATTCGATCATGGTTGTTCAAGAGTTGGAGGATGTCTTTGAAGAGGGGTTAGGTTTATCACCTCACCGGAAGATAGAATTTCACGTTGTTTTAGTGAAAGATGCAAAGCTTGTTGTGTTGCCTGTTCGTAGACTTGCACCGAAGGAGAAGTTGGAGCTAAAAAATCAGGTTAGTGATTTGTTGTAGAAGGGCTTGATCTAACCAAGTTGTTCGAGTTGGGAAGCATGTGTCGTCTTTGCTATGAAGGCAGACAGTTACCTAAGACTATGTGTAGATTATCGTGAGCTCAATAAACAAACTGTTAGGAATAAGTCTCATTTGCCTAGGATAAATGACTTGTTCGATCAGCTTCATGGAGCTCGAGTATTTTCTTAGCTTGATCTTGCTAAGGGGTTCCATCAGTTGAGGGTGACAAAGGAGAGTGTGCCTTTGACTGCTTTTAGATCCAACCAGTTTTATGAGCAGTTAGTTATGTCGTTCGGCTTAACTAATGCTCCAACATATTTCATAGACTTAATGAACCGAGTTTTCCAAGACGTGTTGAATAAGTTTGTCCTTGTATTTATTGATGATATTCTGGCATATTCCAAGACAGAGGAGGAACATTCGCACCATCTGAGGATTTGCTAGAAACACTGAGAGAACATGTCTTGAAAGCTAAGTTCTCGAAGTGTTACTTTTGGCATTCAGAAGTTAGGCTCCTAGGTCATGTTGTAACGACGGGGGGTATTTCTATTGATCCGGCTAAGGTTATGGCCATTCGGGACTAGAAGAGGCTAGAAAGCGCCACTGGTATTAGGAGCCTTTTGGGTTTAGCAGGTTATTATATGAGATTCATACAATATTTCCTCTCTCTTAATGAATTTGACGAAGAAAGATGTCAAATTTGTATGGATGAATAAATGTGAGCAAGCATTCTTAAAGCTAAAGGAAAAGTAACCAGTGCTCTTGTTCTTACTATGCTAGATGGAGGTGAGGGTTGGGTTATCGCTTATGCGAGTCGGCAGCTCAAACCACGTGAATCAAGGTATGCAACTCATGACTTTGAGTTGTTAGCAGTGGTATTTACATTAAAGATGTGGAGACATCATTTGCTAGGTGAAAGGCTCGAGTTATATACAGATCATAAATCTTTGAAGTATCTTTTTTACACAGAAGGACTTAAACCTGCTGCAGCGAAGGTAGTTGGAGTTTCTTATGGCCTATGATCTAGACATATTGTATACGTCGGGGAAAGAAAATATTGTAGCAGATGCTTTAAGTAGGAAGTATGCCGTTATGGCTAGAATTGAGGTTCGTCCGACCTTGATCGGCTGTATAGAAGAGAATCGGCTTAGAGATCCTCTTATTTCTTGAATAGCCAAAGCAGCAAGCAAGTATGTGGCACCAGAGAGGTGGCCGGGATTTGAACTAGATAGCCGTGGTTTAGAGAAGATGAATGAAAGTTTGTGTGTTCCTAAGGTTGATGGGATTAGACAGGAGGTTATGACGGAGAGTCATCATTCACGGTTGATGATACATCCAGGGGTCACTCAAATGTATCAAGATATGAGGCGTACTTTCTAGTGGAAAGGTACGAAGAGACACATTTCTATCTTTGTGTGTAGGTGTGCCAACTGCCAGCAAGTAAAGGTAGTCACCAGAAGATGGTTGGACTGCTTCAGCCACTCAAGATTCCTAAATGGAAATGGAAGACGATTTCTATGGACTTCATCGACGGATTGCCTAGGTCGAGGAGGGTTAACGAAGGTGTGTGGGTTATTGTGGATCGATTGACTAAGAGCGTGCTCTTCTTACTTGTTAAGTCTAAAAGAACAACTTCTAGTTTGGCTAAGTTATATATTAAGGAGATCTTTAGATTGCACGATTTTCCTTGTGACGTCGTGAATGATAGAGATCTGATATTCATAAGCCAGTTTTGGAAGGGTATGCATGAAGCATTAGGGATCTAGCTTAGTTTGAGTATCACTTACCATCCACAGACTGATGGGCAAACGGAAAGGCTGAACCAAGTGTCGGAGGACTTGCTTCGAGCATGCATTTTAGATTTTGGGGGTTCGTGGGAAGAACACTTATCACTTGTTGAGTTTTTATACAACAACGGTTATCAGGCCAGTATCGAAATGAAACCAGTTGAAGCGTTGTATGGAAGGCCTAACAAATCTCCATCGTGTTGGGTAGAACTTGGAGATCGTCTTGTGCTTGGGCCAGATATGATTTGAGAGGTGTCACGTAAGGTCACAGAGATTCAAAAACGAATAAAAGAAGTGTAGAATCGATAGAAGAACTATGCAATGAGAGACGCAGAAACTTAGAGTTCTCGGTTGGAGACTTTGTCTTTGTAAAGGTTTCTCCGATAAGAAGTGTAGTTCGGTTTGGAATGGCTGGGAAGTTGGCTCCTCGTTATATAGAACCATTCCCAATTCTTGAGAGGATTGTTACACTCGCGTATAGAGTCAAGTTACCGATCAGGCTATCGGATGTGCACGATGTATTTCATGTATCGCATTTGCGTAAGTTTGTGCATGATCCTTCGATGATGGTAGAAGCATCGCAGCAGGAGGACTTGGAGATTAAGCCAAATTTGACTAAATTGAGACAGTTTGTTCGTATCGTTGATAGAGATACAAAGTGATTGAGGACTAATGTTGTAAAGTTAGTCAAGGTACAATGAAGCGAGGATGCTTGGGATTATACATGAAAACAGAGGATAGTTTGAGAGAGTTCTATCCAAATTTGTTCTTAGGCTAGAGATTTCTTATCTTATATCGTATATCCTTTATAGTGTTCTCACCTTTTGAGGTGGAGTCACTCAGTTTGCATTTGGATTGCAGTTTAGTTTCTATATAGTTTCAGCAGTACTATATATATATATATATATCTTGTTTCGTCTATCTTCTTTGATTATCATTCTTATTTGAATTTCGAGGTTGAAATGTTCTAAATGGGGGAGAATGTAGCGACCCAGAAATTCAAACACTTCATCTTTGAATATCGAGACATTTTGAAATATAATTAAGTGTTATAAATATGATTTTATAACCTTGTTAAACATCAATTGATTAGTGAATAATGATAAGAAACTTGTTTTTGAAATTTGTTTACAAAAATATTTTTTTTGAAGAGAAATCGATAATGTGACCGAAAATCGATTTATCGATAAACAACTTTTCAATCGATATATGTTGTTCGAACTCTTTTGCACTTGTCTAATGATCAAATGAACACATTAGCAACTAATTAACACACACTCCTCTTCATAAAGCAATGTAAGGTTCCAAAAGCTTCCAAGTGGGTAAGAGATATTATTATGAGAAGGGTATAAGAGTAATTAGCTAAAGGAGAAGTGATGGGAGGTGAGTCTTCCATGGCATGGAGGGGGTGAGAAAAAGGCTAAGCAACACCATTCTTAAGCCTATATAAGGAGGGGCATACCCACGTTAATAAATCACAAATTTACAAAACAAAGTGAGCTCTCTTTCCGTGTCTTCCTCTTCTCAAAATTCCTAAACAAAATAATTGCAAATCTTATCCAAATCAACTCAAATTTGGACTAGAGCCTTACTACAATATTACAACATCTTCCACCAAGTTAGATTGCGAAAAAGTGAAGCACATCTCCACCTACATACATAGGTTATGAGTAATTGGTGAGAGGAAAGGCAAAAAAAAGTGAAGCAATTAGAAGGAAGGAAGGAAAGGTGGTTGCAAAGTTGAGGTTGGACTTGGTTAGCTTATACTTGGTTGTTTGATGGGTTAAAGGCAAGCTAAACATGTGGCATAACCCATTTGTGTTTGGTTGTGTTTAAGTTATTGGTTTTGATATTGACATATGTCGAAAACATTGGTTTTAATTCTTGCTTTAAAAGCAAGTGACATATGTATGAACTTGAACGAACTTGAATGGACTTATATAACATGTGGCATAACCTTGGAACAAAGCATATAGGTTGTATTTGAACTTTGGGTTAGATTGAACTCGGATTTGAAAGTGCACTTATAGCGATAGTCATTATGGATGCACATAGGAATTACCTTGTTTTTGGTGATTTCTATGGAAATTTATATAGAGATCCTTAGGGGTTTCCAGCCATATTTATAACGTTTTATATATATTTTTGTTCCATAAAAAGTTTTGGATAGTAAAAGGTTAAGTAACATCTCAAAAAGCGACCAAAACTTCATTATGCAAAATGCCCCATTTAGCTTTGATTTTTGGACTTTAAAGGTTTGAAAGATATTTAAATATAAGTATTTTATTTCATTCTTTTTACAAGTGTTTACTAACTCATATTATAGTATTTCAAAAGTGATTTGAGATATTTATGGATTTTAAAGAATTAGTTGTGAATTTTTAAAGAAGATGTTTTTATAATGAAAACTTGTTTTTCCAAGTTTTTAAATAAATTATAAAGTTGTTATTTTCAAGTAATATTTTGAGAAAATGTTTAAAACCTATTATAAGTATTATAAAGTATTTTAAAAGAATTTTAAAGTATACATAGTTTTTAGAAAATATGTTGATTGTTTTATATCTTATGTAATAAATATCTTCTAAAAATGGTTTATTTAATATCTAGTTTTATAAATAAATTACTATACATACATATCATTTCAAAAAAGATTTTAAAAGTATAAAAAAGGTTTAGAAAGGGGTTGGTAATTGCTTAATGGCCAAATGGTTAATTGTTTAATTACTTGTTTGAAAGGTAATTAACCATGTTTAACACTAGAAGCCGACGAAGTAAGCTTATCTATTTGTGAGAGTAAAATAGATGTTCAAGTAGGGATATGAGCAATAGAGCTCTAACCTACCCGCTTCCCTCTTGATCGAGGAATAGTTAAGTCAGGAATGTCGGAAACGTATTAATCATGTTAATTACTTACATGCTTATGGAAATCATTGATACTATACTTTACACTAAACGCCAATGAGGTAGACTTATCTATTTGTGAGATTCAAAAATGAAGTGTCTAAGTAAGGTTTTGATGCAACTAGTGCTCTAACTTGCCTGGCTTCACTCTTAGATGAGAAATAGTTAAGTTGGAATGTCGGAAATGTGTTAAGTATAGGAATATTGATTTGTATAAGCAATTGTGTAACAACTCACCCCGTAACAGGCCTAAATTTTGACCCCGAAAAAGCTCATCGAAACTTAGATCCATTCTAAGGCAAGTTGTTGGTAGTAAAAAGAAATAACATTGCATAGCCATAACTAAACTTTTAGAACTCACAGCGGATGGAACAAAATATAATAGTAAAGTGTGCCCATTTATTTCAAAACTATAAAAATGTCATAACATAAAATTCCATAAAAACCGTAACATAAGATCTGTTACAACAATTGTCTAAATCCATGGGTATACATAAAATAAAATAATAATAATAAATATTGCCACAAGCCTAGCTTCTTCATCTCTAAGCATCGTCACTGCCATCATTCCATCCTTAACCTGTGTCGTAATGAGGAGGGAGTCAGAACAACAAGTGTTTCGTGAATAAAAACCTCGAGTTTTAACTTTTTAGTACTTGGGCAGTATATTTCCAAACAAGAATATGTCTACGAACATAACACCATTAAAATCATTTAATACTTCTTTATAAGGAAAGGAGGCGGGTCCAACCACTTAATACCTTCCATTCCAAAAGCAGGTTTCTAATATCCTACATCCCAATCATACTTCATATATAAATAATAATGTGAGAGACGGTACCCAAGCTACTTAATCCTTTTATTGGAAAATAGGCAGACTCTATTCATTTAATACCTAAATTAAGGCAGACCCCATCATTTAAGACTTATTTCCAAGGCATGCTTCTTAATGGTACTATCTAATTAACATCATATGGAATATCATAGGCCACTTAATACTTCCAAGTGGAAAATAGGCAGACACTGGTCATTTAATAACTTAATTAAGGCGGCCCCATCATTTAAGACCTATTTCCAAAACGGACTTCTATAGAGATACCACCTAATGTGTCCCTCGGCCATTTAATACCTCAAAACCCAGAAGCAGGCCCTTCGTCTTATGGCCCATACTCATAATGACATCTCACATTAGTTCGATATTCGTAGGAACTGGTAGCCAGATTAGCTGGGCAGATTTCCCCTATAGAATTTGGGACCAACCTCGTGTCATTAAATATTTATCATAAGGATATCTCACATCAATAAAAGTGTACACGGCTGCTGTAGCCTCAAAGTGAAGAGTAGACTTCCATCATGTAATTCTATTGACCTCGCATCCCTATGACTAGCCACAAATCAATTACTCTATATACATACACACACACACACATACACACACACTCATCTCACCGTTTCATAAATAAGGCCTTATAAGGATCTTCCTTATTGTGCCTTAAAATAATAATTAGGCTATATAAGGGTTTCCTCTTATTTTCACCTCACAATCAATTACTTTCCTAATGGGGAAAATAAATGTAAATAAATGTCTAATTAACTATGTCATATATGCAATAATTATACGTTAATTACGTAAATAGAGATAAATAAATATTCACACCTAATAAGTTCTAAACGCCTGGATTTTACGCCCTAAACTAGCGTTAAATGTCAATTCCCTAACTATTTATTATCACAAGCCTTTTTCTACAAATTCCCAAGATTTCATGGGATTCTAATATCCAAAGCAGGGAATAAATATTCATAACCAAAACAATAATAACAGACTTGTAAATAAAATAGAAACTCAATTTATTACACCAATTCAATGGAATAACTTAAACAATAGGAATTGTAATTTAAACCCCATATTCTATTCAACTCCTCTTTTACAAAGAAATAGATAAGAATAAGTGGTGTAACCTATGAATAGAATTCATAATCTAAACCCCTTATTTTATTGAAGAATCACAATTTAGCCCAACGAAGAAGGAGAAGTGGAATAGACTATGAAATTATCAAAAATTGCATAAATGAAACAAATTCCATCAAATTAATGTAATTAATTGGGAATCTCAGTATAGAATTGACACATCGAAATAAAAAGGAATTTTGGGGGGATTTTGTCTACCATATTTTCGAAATCCCAAAATCCCTAAGGAATATTCAAATCCAAAAGGAAATACACTAAATAATTGCTGAAAAGAAATACTAAGGTTTCCACTCATAGATTAGACTTAGCTTCACTCAAATGGATTTGTAGCCTTTTGTTCTCTTCTAGAATCTCTTTTTATTTATATATACATACAATTGGGAAGAGTTATATATATTCATTGGATTCAGGATAATTGGAGAAGAATATGATAAGAGTAGATTGGAGAAAGAAGAAACAAATAGGAAATAAGTTGAATTCTTACCTAAATCCTCTACGAGGTTTTCGAATCCTATTAGAGAGAGATAGCAATGGCAGAATTTCATCGTATTCCCCAAAATAATATGAATAAAAGTGGAGAGGATAGGGTTCTATTTATAGGGGTTGAAATGTACCAGAACCGTAGGATAGAATAGGTAGGAAATTGGTAAATATGGAGTGTACAACTGAATATAACATAGTTTCAACCTCTAGCCTCCACTGGCAACATTCGTTGTCGAGTGATCGACCGCCTATGTGTGGCCGGTCGACCGCTACGGTCGACCGGTTGACCTATATAGGTCGACCGCTCCTTTATTTAGGGGAACGTTTATTTTGTTCCGTTGCACAATCATTTTATTCCAAAATTAACTTTTTGACATTAAACGTTAATTAAACGTTTACTTAGACCCCAAGCTAATTTTTGAAATTTAAATCCTAAATTTGATTTCTCATTTGATTGAATTCAAAATAAATTAATTTAAATCTGAAAACTTCAAATGTTAATAACTTCTTTGCTTGAGCTCCGTTTTCAGCATATAATATATGGAAACAGATCAGAATTTCTCCACAAACGCAACAGAAAAACTTTCGTGGTCAAATTCCAACTTTTATAAAATTTCCATATTCAACCCTTATCATATTTAATTCAATTTGCTTTATTTATTTATGGTTCATTTTACGGGGTGTTACATTCTCCCCCCTTAAAAAGGATTTCGTCCCAAAATCTTCCAAGGGGTGAACAGCGTAACACGCAATAACATCCATGTTATACAACTAAGTTCCCTACACAAAAAGCTACTCAACTAATAGTACGATGTGATTATGTACCGCAAACATGCTAAAATGAGCTAAATTCTAGCGTGAGTGTGTAATCGTTCATGAAAGTATGTATGCAAATATCTTAACATGCATGAAAATTTCTACACAAGTGTAAAGTGATTGTGAAAAAAGTGTAACAACCATCTCCTACCATCCAATCTAGTAACCATGATGCAACCAAAATCCTAACTTGGGAGAGAGAAATTACCAATGAAAAGCTCTGGGTGAGTGTTTTTCATCTTCTCCTCGGTCTCTCATGTGCTTTCCACCGGATTGTCCCCCGATTGTACTTGGACCAACCTAATTATTTTATTGCAGAGTCTCCTAGTACCGTGCTCCACAATGCGTGCGGTGACACGAGGCACTGTAGGCTCCATTTCAAAATCCCCTAACTGATCAGGCTCTATTCTTTTAGTGGTGTCACGAAGGCATTTCCCAAGGTGAGAAACGTGGAAAACATTGTGGACTCCTGCCAACTTATCAGGAAGGTCCACACGGTACGTCAATTTTCCTGTTCTTTTTAGAATTCTGAATAGCCCAACAAATCTATGCACTAATTTTCTAGACTTGCCAAACCTAATAACTTTTCTAAGAGGGAATATTTTAACAAATACCATATCTCCAACCTTAAATTCGAGCTCTTTCCTTCTTTTATCCGCATAAGATTTCTGATGGTCTTGCGCTACCTTCATCCTTTGCCCGATCAACTCTACTTTTTCTATTGTATCACGGATCAAATCAGGTCCAAGTAATACTTTATCGGTGGTTTCCCACCAACAACTACGCAATTTGCATGGCTGCCCATACAGTGCTTCAAAAGGGGCTATACCAATCGTCATTTAATAGCTATTATTATACGCAAACTCAACCAAAGGTAGATGCTGCTTCCAATGTCCTCTGAAATCCAAGACACAAGCTCTCGATAAATCCTCCAAAATCCTATTCACCCTCTCTGTTTGTCCGTCAGTTTATGGGTGATATGTCGTGCTAAGGTTCAAAGAAGTTCCCAAAGCTATTTGTAGGCTCCTCCAAAACCCGCTAGTGAACAAGGGGTTCCTATCACTTACAATGCTTACAGGAATTCCATGTAGACGAACTACCTCCTTAGTATAAATCTGTGCGAGAGAGGCGCTAGTCCTATTTCTCCTAATAGGAATAAAATGAGCAATCTTAGCGAGTCTGTCCACAACAACCCAAATAACCTCATTGCCCTTCTTACTTTTAGGCAATCCTTCCACAAAATCCATTGAAATATATTCACACTTCCAAGTCGGAATTTCCAAAGGTAATAATAATCCACTAGGCTTCCCTTGCTCAGCATTTATTTTCTAACATCTCAAACACCTAGCAACAAACTCAACTACGCTTCTCTTTATTCCATTCCAAAAGAAAATCCTCTTCATGTCCTTGTACATCTTAATCCCTCCGGGATGAATGGTCATCCTTGAGTGGTGACACTCCATAAGCACACCTCAATCAAATCATCAACCATTGTGATGCAAAGGCGTCCAACTCTTTTCAAACATCCCTTCTCATCAACTGAATTCCTCCTAGCATGAGGAAAATATTCTCCTTTTCTCAATTTTTCCAAAATCTCTACTATCTTCTCATCTTTCAGTTGCTCATGCCCTATACGATCCATCAAGGCTGGTCTAATCTCCATAACTGATAGAAAACCTTGGATGGGTTCTGTTGACGATTGGAGGTTAAAATTCGAGAGAAACTCCAATTATCTCCATTCATATATAGCACCTAGGGTAGCGTGTCTCCGACTAAGGGTGTCGGCGACTATGTTCCCATTTCCAGGGATATATTGAATACCAAAGTCAAAGCACTACACCATTCTGCCCATTTTGTCACACCCCAAGGCGGAAAAATTACCACGGCTTTGAGCCCTGGCAATTTTACCACGGTTTTAAACCATGGTAAAGTCAATTAGCATGGTCTAAGGCCGTGGCAAATTTACCATGGCTATGAAACGTTCCAATGTTTTCAAAAAAAATTCAACCCTCCCAGTTCCATTTCAGTAACCCTCGCCTCTTTTCTTCCAAAGAAAAGAACGCCCTAATTTCAATTACGCGCCCTAATTTCACCCATCCTTGAAAAATAACGCACGAACAAATCGACCGCTTCTCATTCAAATCGATCGCTTATCACCATAATCTCACAATTTACCCCAATCGTGCTTCTTCTTCCTCATAGTTGCATCATCTGCTTCTCCGTCTTCCTTCACTTCTTCCTCACAGTAGCACGCTGCGTCCAACTATTACAATCGAGAGGTAATCGTTCTGTAATTTATGTAATTTCAATCTGCATATTGAGGATTATTGGTGCTGAATCATTTTAATGATGATAAATTTTAGTTTTATCACCTTGGAGATCTGACGCCATCGTTCAGCATAATCAGATCCGATCCACTTATAACGCAATCAAGATGATTAGCTAGGGCATCCTCTCTCAGAAGCTACTCCACGAAAAATAATCGTGAACAAATGGAAAAAATCAGTCCTTGGCTTTTCTTCTTCGTTTATGTAGTTGTGTTTGCCCTTGATGTAGAGGTATCACTGACAAGCTTGAATGTATTACATAACCATCAAATGTCTACAAATTGACATGAATTTTTGATGCAGAACATTTTGGCACTTTGTGTTAGTGGTTATTATGATGGAACAATATTTCATAGGAACATTAAAGGTTTCATGATCCAAGGTGGAGATCCAACTGGAACTGGCAAAGGAGGAACAAGCATTTGGAACAAAAAGTTTAATGATGAAATCCGCGAGTCACTCAAGGTTGTATCACTTGTACAGTTGAGAAACAATTAATTTGTTTCTTTAGCAGCATATTTTTTCAGCCTAATTAGAAGCTTTCAGCAAGTGTAGTATCTGCATTTTTTTCATGCTTTATATTGGTAAAATACATTGCATGTTTACAAGTCATATTTGCGCCCTTTGATCAGTTTGGATTAATTTAGTGTTCGATGTTCGTGATCACCACTTACTTTTTTTGTTACAACGAATATATGTGAGCATGGCCATTACACCCATCTTCCTAAACCCCAGGAGTTTATCCTGTAATTTGAAATTGGAGAGTTAAAGTAATTAGTAGCTCCATTATGCGGATGTTGTAGGATGCCACACAAATGATATTCCAAGTGAGTACTGTGTTTGGATATCCATCTTTGTACTTACAGTCTATAGCAGAAAAGTTTGTCAATATGATGGAGACGGAATAGTAGAAGCTATCATTAGTTTTATTAACAACATTATGTATCGTAATTCACATCATAATTCTAACATCTACCGTGTACCAAGCACGGTAGTTTTATGAGAAATATTTGACAGTGTCAAAATTTTATTGGTGAAGCATAATGGGTTATTGATTATAGGGACTAGTGGATTCGTTCCTCCAATACTTCAGTGCAAACGAATACTTCGCAGTGCAAATCAATTAAAGTTACCATTAATTTCTGGGACAAGTGAATTTGTACTTGAATCTGATTACGAGACATCGCTTCCTCTTTTTTCATTTAAACTTGCTTGCATTAAAAACTCATTAAATGTTTATGAAAATGAGATGCCTTTGCGTTTGTATGTCTCGATTTGCCAATGAAAATGATGCATTAATTAATTCTGCATGCACCATCTTCCTGCTCTCATTAAATGAGAAAAGCTACCAAATATCAAGCCTTATTTCAAAGTTCAAACCATGTTCTCTTAGTCCTCATTTATGGTTTATTAAATTCTCCATTTGAAACCCCAACAACTAATGTAATCCATTTGGAGAAAGATTTCGTACGTCATGTTTCATTATATATATGCCATCCAATGTTAAGCGTTTTAAACTTTTTAAGCATCGGAACTATGAACGTAATATTTTTAAGCAGTCAATAGGAGCTACATGAAGTTGAATAGTTTGTACATAGGTAAACAATCATATGAGAACGTCTTATATTTTTTGTATCCATATTGGGTTAATAATATTAATATACATGTATCCACGCTTATTTTAGACTAATTAGATTACCAACATCCAGAACTAACTTGATCGACAACAACCAAGTTGGACAGGGATGTGCTGTTGTCGAAACTGTGGAATCAACAATTGCAAATATGCCGACCAAATTTGCAGGGTATGCTAAGTAGTAAACAAATGATGATTTTGATCATATAATACCAAATGATAACTGTCATTTATGTTTGTGATTCTGAAATTCGGTTTTGTACTTTGAAATTCTAAAAATTACTTGCAAATATTACTGCCAAACGGTCACATTTTTTCCTACTTTCATCTACTGCTACATAAAATTAATTTAGAACATGGAAGCTGGGAAAAAGTATTTGGTTTTCGCTACTCTTGTGAGGAGTTGTATGAAGACTCCTCGGCGGTACATATCCTATGTTGTTTGCAATGGGTCAGTCCGCTTGGAAAATTATATTATCCTTCCATCATCAACTTCTGCTTCTTTGTATGTATTGTCTAAACATTGAAATTTTAGATGCAGGTATGTCAACAATAATCACTGCATTTGACATGGAAGCTGAAGGTCAGGATGCCAATGCAATTATTGCAATCTCCAAAATGGTTAGTCTAATACCGTCTCTTCTTTTCTCGGTGTGTTAAACTGTTTGCTAAGCCATATTTACTAAGTTCATATGGGGTTCACACAAAACTGGTAGATGGACTGTTATTTTCCCATGCTAAAAAGAAACGAGGCTTTGATTTTCTGAGATTAGAACTTTCATGCATTGTGTTTGCATGAGAAGTAGAATCTTTCAGTATATATTTTACGGTAGCTTTTGGGTTTGGAAAATGTCTTGCTATATAAATATCAAGTTTGCTATACAAATCAAGCACCATTTATTCAAACAACACCAATCAGTTAAACTAAAAATTAAACAAAACTACAATTTATTTCATTAGTCTATTTAAAATAATGTAAAAAAGATTACAGATGTGTGCTTACCGTTCGGCCCTTGTAAATATTCAATGAATGACTGTTAGACCCAACATTTGATCAGTCAAAATGGACGGTTGACATGGATCATGAGTCTTAATGTAGGACCCTAAACCTATATGGGCTATCTCTCTGCTATAGCTCTTCAACTTTGTAGGCAATTTGTTCCCCTATTTTGTAGGCAAATTAGAACTTTGCAGGCAATTTATATTCATAGTCCAATTATGCAAGATGCACATTCTTCCAGTAATATACAAATAAAAAGGATGAATATGGTGAAGTGATTTTTATGGGTTTTATAGCCTAAAGTAATAAAAAGGCTTTTATATTTTGATTTTTATGGGTAAAATTTCTCTCAAACATATCTTATAAATATATTTCCCCCTTGTGTAACAGTAGACATAGAAAGTGGGAATATGATATGGTGAAGTGATAAAGTTCTTGAAGTTCTCTTTTAATTTGTTTTCATGATTCTTTAGCCTAAAGTAAAGAGTCGTTTATCTAATTTATTCTCTGTTCAAAACCTGTTTGTGAAAACAATGAATTCAAAAACGATACCAATCATATTTGTACCTAGTTCCCTGACAATATTGTTTTCAACACTATCATTATGTGCTTATTTCATAAACCCATTTTATACATCAATCCAATTGTTTGTTGGTAATTTGTACTAATAAGGGTTGGGATGAACTTATGATAAATTTAATGTCTTGCCATGAATTCCACAAGCACGACACTAATCTACTATAGTATTAGATGTGAAAACAGAGTTACAAATGCTTCCTCCATTGGAATAAATTTATAAATTAGTTAACGTGGGTAAAACAATGTTAAAAAAAATCAAAACAGAAGAGAGTGAATGCCGAACTGCAACAAAATATAACCACAGATTAGTACTATGTTACAATGCATATTCAACAACTATTTTACAAACAGTCCACATTTTGCCCACCACCGTGACAAGGTTGTTTCCAGCAATGTTACTATTTACTGAATGTATGAATATCTTGTATACAACAACCAAATATAGTAGTCGATTGGTTGTTGAAACTAATGTGGGTTGGAATGACTTTTAGGCAAATGTAATATGTCGCCATGAATTGCTTTTATAATTAATAAACAGAGTATTGGATACTGGTCAAATGCAGTATGTGTAGCATGTTTCAGACTTTAGTTTATCACTAACTTTTTCTTCTGTGATTGTATTTGGTAGGCAAATGAATTGATGTATAAGTGTATGTTATTTTGATTTTGTGTGTGTTCGCAATGTTGAACTGTTGTATTAGGAAGTCTTTCACTTTGTTGCAGTATTAGGAAGACAAGGTTGTTTCCAGCAATGTTATGGCTGCAACAATGTCTTTTGGTTATTCCATCATCGGATTTGCTCTTGCCATTGCTAAAATCATATGTGAGTATTCTCTGGAATTAAATGGAAAAAAAGTTAAATAAAACTGGTTAAAGTTAACAGTTCACACGTAGCAAGGATACATGCAAATATGTATGTATGTGCATATCTGTTCCAGTGTTTGTGTCAGGATAACAACTTTTATAGAATATTCACTGATAAAATCAAAATACTATATGATTTCAGCTAATGGAACAATAAGAGGTAGGATTAGAGGAATTCCAAGCAGCACTATATCAGAAAAAGCATGGTTAGTCTCTCAAGGACTAGGTGATGTAGCACTTGCCTATCCCTATGCGTATATATTACTCGAAATACAGGTAAAAGTTATTAACATGTTATATTATAGTGAAAAGAAATACTTTTAAATTTTAATGAACATGTTTATATGTAGGATACCTTAATATAATATAATAAATAGCATTCTCAGTCATTTTTCTTGAAAACGGCGACTCCCTTCCACCTAGATTCCATATAGTTAGAGCTGTCATGTTGCATGTAAACACCGAACTTAAATAAATGATTGGTGCCTCCAGCATCAGGGACAGTCAGTTTGTGCACGTCGTCGATGAAAACTTGCACTGTTTTGTTACCAGTGTTATGAATGACGTTTGCTTCGAACCATGTATCATATATGTTGTCTTGGATTAGCTGACTGTCATAGTACCATTTGGCACGTAAAAGTTGCCTTCAAATTGCCATACACCCGAAGTATAGTCATGTCCCTGCATTCATAATAGTCATCATAAGCACATATTGAACTTGTAACATGATTATACCAGACATGTATATATTGAAGAAGTATAAACATATGTAGTGATAGATTACAGTGATTGCAATCTCAGTGCGTGGTTTAGTTCCACTGGAAGGAAAATGAGGCTTGTCCGTGGAGTAGACCCACAGTTTACGTACTCCATCAACATAGCTATATCGGTCGTTGATAGGAAGATTGTAAGGTCTCTGGATTTTAAAGTTTTTGTCAGTTAATGGCAACGCTCTGATTATATATATTTTTTCTAGTGTTCCGTGAGATGGGAAGTTGTTGCTCTGAGTAAATTTGAACGGCGATGAGGTGTGTGTATATACAAATATCTGTGTACCTATATAATAGGAAGTATCGCTTACAATATTTTATATTTGGAAAGTACACGTTATTCGTATTCACAGTGAGATGGACTCTTTCCCCTGTGAAAACAAATAAAGGATTATAATTTATTAACTCATTTGAGAAGTTTAGAGATGAAGGAGCGTAAGGGTCAAGGTAAATTATTGATTTGAGCTTGACAGGAACTAAACCAATTATATTATGTATCAGTTCATACGTTGCTGGACTTTTTTTTCCTTCAAGTCAACTAAACCAATCTAGGTGGAAGGGAGAAGAGGACTACCCCCACAGCAGCAAAACTAAGTGACAGACTCCGCCTCCTCCATGAAGACAGCAAGTCCTTGGTCCTAGCAGCAAATTCCAGATTCTACAACGCATTCAGAAACGAAGATCTTGCAGCAATGCAGTCCATCTGGCACAAGGGAGAGGACGTGTACGCAATTCATTCTGGAGCAGGTAGGATTTTAGGGTACGATTTGGTGATGGGGAGCTGGGAGATAGTGTGTAGGGCGGAGCATGAGTTTCCCGATTGGGATTGATTTGGAAGATGTTATAGTTCATGTTAAGGGGGATGTAGGGTATGTGACTTGCATGGAGGTGGTGAAGAGCAGGGGGAGTAGTTAAGGGAAGCAGGTGGCGAATAATGTGTTTATGAGCGTTGATGAACTATCTGAAACTTTTATCTTTATGTGTCATTGTGTTGTACATGATGAACTATCTGAAACTTTTGTCTTCATGTATCATTGTATTGTAATTGATGAACTGTTTGTAACAGTGAATCGTATTATGAATTGAGACATTTACTCTATGTTTTGAGTTTCAACTAAGACACTATTTTGTATTGAATTGAACTGAAGTAAGAACAGCTGAGACGGTTAATTGATTCAAGCAACATACAAAAATTAGCCACGGCCTTAAGCCGTGGCTAATCATGTATTTGCCATGGCCTAAAGCCGTGGAAAAACATATATTTGCCATGGCTTTAAGCCGTGGCTGATCGAAATATTGCCACGGCCTCAAGCCGTGGCAAAATAGAAAACAGCCACGGCTCCGGGCCGTGGCAAAATTTTTGCCACTGCCTATTTTGCCACGGCCCAAAGCCGTGGCAAAATCGTTTAGCCATGGCCCAAAGCCGTGGCGAAATGACTTTTCTGGTGTAGTGAAGGATGCTACATACTCCATCCACCTCTACTGCCTAAGATTCAAATCTTTCTAGGAAAATAGGTATTTGAGTGATTTATGATTAGTGAATAACTCAAATCTTTCCCCCAAGAGGTAATGCCTCCATATTTTTAAGGCAAAAACAAAGGCTGCCAATTCTAAATCATGCACTGGATACCTCTTCTCATGGTATTTTAGTTGTTTACTAGCATAGGCAACTGTCTTCCCTTATTGCATAAGAATTGCCCTTAATCCTATGCCACATGCATATGTGAAAACCGTAAACAGCTTGGTTCCATCTGGAATAGTGAGCACAGGTGCACTATTCAATGACTTCTTAAGCTTCTCAAATACCTTGGTGCAGTTATCATCCCAAACAAAAACTAGATTCTTCTAGTCAATCGGGTTAAATGGGCTGCTATTCGTGCAAAGTTCTTGATGAACTTTCTATAGTAGCCTACCAACCATAGAAAACTTCTAACCTCGAATGCGTTACTAGGAGTTTTCCATCCTTGGACAGCTTCCACTTTAGCAGGGTCCACAACCAATCTTTGTTCCGAAACAATATGCCCAAGGAACTTAACTTTATTCTTCCAAAAATGGCACTTAGAAAACTTGACTTTGAGTTGGTTTCTTCTCAAGGTCTCCAATACCTCCCTAAGGTGGTCCTCATGCTCCTTCTTGCCTTTGGAGAAAACCAAGATATCACCAACAAACACCACGACAAATTTATTAAGTTGCCCTCTAAATATTCTACTCATCAAATCCACAAAGTATGCTGGGGCATTCGTTCGACCAAAAGGCATTGCTTCCCACTCAAATAGCCCATCTGGAGTACGGAATGCGGTCTTTGGCTTGATTTCCTCTGCAATCCTCAGTTAATGGAATCCCATTGCTAAGTCTAATTTGGAAAACACTTTAGCCCCTACAAGTTGGTCGAACAGGTCATCTATTCAAGGTAGAGGTACCTATTCTTTCTTGTCCACTTGTTCAACTCCCTATAATCGACGCAAAGTCTCAAAGAACCGTCTGCCTTAGTAGCAAAAACAATGGGGGCTCCCAACTTAGGAATATTCTTACGGATGAATCCTTTCTTCAATAGCTCTGAGATCTGCTTATCTAATTCCCTTCTTTCTTTAGGGGCCATATGTCTTAAAGGCAGAGTGACGGGTCTTGCGTCCTTCTCGAAATCGATTTAGAACTCAATCCCCTTATGGAGTGGAAGACCCGAGACCTCCTCGAAGACATCAAGAAATTCATAAACCATAGGTATAAATGATGGCTCTTCAATGATAGATAGATTTAGTGAGTATAAATGGCTTAACTCAACTAAAGCTTTGGGTGTACAAAGAACTTCTATGTCACGACCTCCACAACTCCTTAATCGTACCACTCTCTTATCACAATCAAGAATGGCTCCATAATATGATAACCAATCCATACCCAAGATAAGCCCATACCTCTTGAAATTTAGAACGTACGCAGTACATATGAAATCGACATTGCATATGTCTAACACCGGGTCTTTGCAAATAAGAGAAAGATGGGTCGAACCCCAAATGGATTTGGAAACCTATATAGGGATGTTGACCATTTGGGTTTGAAGGTTTAAGGAACTTACTACATCTCTAGCTATAAAGGAATGTGATGCCCCCGAATCAAATAGGGTATGAATATTAACCCCAAAAATAAGAGTTGTACCTTCTAGTGCTGCTTTTCCTCGGTCTCTTGGTGGCTTACTGGCAATAGGGATGGCTTCAATAACGTAGGTCTATCCACTTGGTCCTTCCTTAGCCATCTTTAGACATGATTCTTGTGATGCCCTTCCTCGTGGCAGTTAAAGCACCTTCCTCTAAAGGCTTCCTTTTCATACTCACCCTACAATCTTTAGCTTCATGACCCTTCCTTTGGCATTTCTAACACATCTTCACATCCTTCTTAAACTTCCCTTCGACTTATTATTGGCCCAAAATCTCTCCTTCTTGGACCCTCCTTGCTTTTGGGTTAGTTCAGACTTCTCCTTCTCTCTTCTCTTATCTTCGTCATTGACCACATGTAGCATTGCCGTTTCTACCAACATCTCATACATGGCCCCCATAGGTACTTGGGTCAACAACATTTCTCTTAGCGGGGAATTTAAGCCCTTCACGAATTTCATGGCTTTTTCATAGGTGTGTCTATCAGGCTCATCCCGAATTCAGCAATTCAGTAAACTTAGCTATGTACTCCTTAAGAGTAGAATCTCCTTGTGTTAGTTGAATGAAATTTTCCAATTGCAAGCTAACCTCTGCTCTAGACATAAATCACATCTCAAATCAGTCCCTGAATTCATCCCAAGTGAATATCCTTCCTGGATGCTCATCAGTCACAAAGTTCCACCAATTCAAGGCTTCTTCCCTGAGGTGCCAAGTTGCTATTCTTCTTCTGAGCTGATCATCCCAACCAAGCTCTCTAAATATCTTCTCACAATTACTAATCAAACCTTTAGCTTCGAATATCCTTCAGTTCTAGAGTGTGTCTTCCCTCCCATATTGGGAAAGTTCTTACCAACTTAGGAAAGTTGACAAGATGGAGTGCTGCATCGGCGAGTGAGGCAGTGGGCGCTACCGGTGCAGCTAGAGGAATAGGAATCTGCTCAACAGTCCTAAGATATTGTATAAACCACTCGGGCATTCCACGAAAGGGTGGTCTTCCGCGAGTAGGTTCCCTTGTTCGGAAGAAGATCGATTATCAGCAATATCAACTATCTAAAGATTAAACCTTTAGTGACGATTCCCTTGTTCGGAAATTCTTTTTGAAAAACCTTTTTCAAAATAAAAAATACGTCTCTCATATTTATAGTTTTTCCCCGTTGATCGGGAAACCTAGGCTCTGATACCAAATGTAACAACCCACCCCTAAACTGGCCTAAATTTTGACCAAGAAAAGGCCCATCAATACTTAGATTCATTCTAAAGCAAGCTATTGGTAGTAAAAAGAAATAACATTGCAGAGCCATAACTAAACTTTCAGAACTCATAGCGGATGGAACAAAATGTAATAGTAAAGTGTACCATTTATTTCAAAACCATAAAAATATCATAACACAAAATTCCATAAAAACTATAACATAATATCCATTACAACAATTGTCTAAATCCATAGGTACACATAAAAGCAAACAATAATAATAAATACTGCCAAGCCAAGCTTCTCCATCTCTAAGCATCGCCATCTCTCCGTCCTTAACCTGTGTTGTAATGAGGAGGGAGTCAGAACAACAAGTGTCTGGTGAATAAAAATCTCAAGTCTTACCTTTTTAGTACTTAGGCAGTATATTTCAAAATAAGAATATGTTTGCGAACATAAAACCATTAAAATCATTTAATACTTCTTTATAAGGAAAGGAGGTAGGTACAACCACTTAATACCTTCCATTCCAGAAGCAGGCTTCTAAAATCCTGTATCCCAATCATACGTCATAAATAGGTAATAATGTGAGAGACGGTACCCAAGCCACTTAATACTTTTTATTGGAAAATAGGCAGACTCTGGTCATTTAATATCTTAATTAAGGCAGACCTCATCATTTAAGACCTATTTTCAAGGCGTGCTCCTTAATGGTACTATCTAGATGACATCATAGGAATCTCATAGGCCACTTAATACTTCCAAGTGGAAAATAGGTAGACACTGGTCATTTAATACCTTAATTAAGGCACACCCCATCATTTAAGACCTATTTCCAGAAGTGGACCCCTATTGAGATACCACCTATCATGTCCCCTTGGCTATTTAATACTTCATTTGGGGAAAAGAGGCGGGTCCAGCCACTTAATACCTCAAAACCCCAAAGAAGGACCTTCATCTTATGGCCCATACTCTTAATGACATCTCACATTAGTCCGCTATTCGTAGGAACTGGTAGCCAGATTAGCTGAACATATTTTCCCTATAGAATTTAGAACCAACCTCGCGTCATTACAAATATTTATCATAAGGATATCTTACATCAATAAAAGTGTACACAACTGCTAGTAGCCTCAAAGTGAAGAGCAGACTTCTCTCATGTAACTCTATTGACCTCACATCCCTATGACTTAGCCACAAATCATTACTCTCCATATACACACACACACATGCACTCTTATTTGTGCCTCACAATCAATTATCTTCCTAATGAGGGAAATAAATGTACATAAATGTCTAATTAACTACACCATATATGCAATAATTATATGTTAATTACGTAAATAGAGATAAATAAAGATTCGTGCCTAATAAGTTCTAAACGCATGGATTTTACGCCCTAAACTAGCGTTAAATGTCAGTTCCCTGACAAATTATTATCACAAGCATTTTTCTTCAAATTCCCAGGATTTCAGGGGATTCTAATATCCAAAGCAGGGAATAAATATTCATAACCAAAACTGCAATAACAGACTTGTAAATAAAATAGAAACTCAATTTATTACACCAATTCAATGGAATAACTTAAACAATAGGAATTGCAATCTGAACCCCATATTCTATTCAACTCCTCTTTTACAAAGAAATAGATAAGAAGAAGTGGTGTAAACTATGAATAGAATTCGTAATCTAAACCCCTTATGTTATTGAAGAATCACAATTTGACCCAAAAAAGAAGGAGAAGTGGAATAGACTTTGAAATTATCTAAAATTGCATAAACAAAGTAAATTCCATCAAATTAATGTAAATAATTAGAAATCTCAGCATAGAATTGACATATCGAAATAAAAAAGAATTTTGGGAGATTTCATCAATCATATTTTCGGAATGCCAAAATCCTTAGGGCATATTCAAACCGAAAATGAAATACATTAAACAATTGCTGAAAAGAAATATTAAGGTTTCCACTCACAGATTATCCTTAGCTTTACTCAAATGGATTTGTAACCATCCGATCTCTTTCAGAATCTCTCTCTTTTGATAGATACACACACAATAGGGAAGAGGTATATATATTCATTAGATTCCGGAAAATTGGAGAAGAATAGGAGAAGAATAGATTGGAGGAAGAAGAAACAAATAGGAAATAAGTTGAATTCTTACTTGAATCCTCTATGGAGTTTCTGAATCTTATTAGAGAGAGATAGCAATGACAAAATTTCGTCGTATTCCCCAAAATAATATGAATAAAAGTGGAGATGATAGGGTTCTATTTATAAGGGTTGAAACACACCATAATCGTAGGATGGAAGTAGGTAGGAAAGGGTAAATATGGAGCGTACAACTGAATATAACATATCCTCAAACCCTAACCGCCACTGGCAACATTCGTCGCCAAGCAGTCGACCGCCTATGTGCGACCGGTCGATCGCTACGGTACTCTTTTTTGGGGAATGTTAATTTTGTTCCGTTGCACAATTATTTTATTCCCAATTTAACTTTTGATGTTAACGTTAATTAAACATTTACTTAACCCCCGAGCTAATTTTTGAAATTTAAACCCTAAATTTGATTTCTCATTTGAATTTGAATTCAAACTAAATTAATTTAAATCTGAAAACTTAAAATTCTAATAACTTCTTTGCTTGAGCTCCATTTTTAGCATTTTATATATGGAAACAGATTAGAATTTCGCCGTGAACACAACAGAATAACTTTCGTGGCCAAATTCCAACTTTTATAAAATTTCCATATTCAACCCTTATCATGTTTAATTCAATTTACTTTATTTATTTGTGGTTCATTTTACGGGGTGTTACAAATTGTTTTTGATAGATAGTCGATTAGTCGACTATTGAATTTGACCTAATATGACTTATGATGTATCGAAAGGCTTTGCGTTTTCATACCAATGAGAACCTCAGGGGAGGAGCATTGGCATGAAACGTCTCTAGCTTTTACTTAATTTTGAAAGAATTGGAATTGAGTTAACCAGAAATTCATTGATTGGTTTTGAAGAGTTCAGGGTTGGTAAGTATTTTACTTACCGAATACCACTTCAAAACTAGTATACGGGTTCTATGTTTTGGAAGCGGTTGTAAAGGAGTGTCTATGTGGAGATTCGAGATGCTCAAATCCATGTAGTGATTCTTGATCAGTTCGAGATACTAGAATCCATTTGGGGTTTTGTGTTTTGTTTGGGTAATGAAGACTCGTGTGAAAGATACCGAATGTAACTTCGACATCGAAAATGACTAAAGACGGAGTAGGCTGCACAATTTAGGGTTTGGCTGACCCGCGATAGGATATTATCAACTCCATATTTGAGTATGTTTATCAATATGTTGGTATCAGGAGTCGATGATATTTGGTTCCACGTAGTTCTTGTTTATGTTCTGTAACGACCCGTATTTTTACGGATCGAAACATCGTAAAACAGTTGACATTTGGTCGCATTTTTGATAGTCGTTCAGTGTTTAAGTCTTAGGTCATATGGTGGTTAGGTCGTAGTAGACAACCTAAGAAGAGGAGCGACTTAAGAGGTTGGAACGACCTAAGCAATTAGGTCGTATGATAGATAAGTCGTAGGTTGAGGCTTAGGTCGTAGACGACTTAAGGAAATAGGTGACTCATAAAAACTGGCGACCTAAGGTAGTGGACGACTTATGGGGTAGACGACCTAAGGAGTTTAGGATAGGTCGTATGGGAGATAGGTCGTGTGATAGCCTAGGTTGTGGGATAGGTTAGGTCGAGTGGACGACCTAAGTATTGGAGCGACCTATAGAATTAGACGACCTAAGGATTTCCGACCTAAGAGTTAACGACTTATAGGAGGTAGCGAGTTAACGACCTAGGAGATAGGCAGGTTAGCAACCTAAGGAAGTTAGGTCGGCAACGACCTAAGGAGCTGGTGGTAGCAGTGAGCGACCTATAGGAATTAGCGACCTAAGGGTTAGCTGGTTAGAGTAGTTAGGTCGTTAGACGACCTAAGGTGTTAGGTCGCGTGAGTGTTAGGTCGTGTATGTGTTAGGTCGCAGAAGCGTTAGGTCGCGAAGAGGCGATCTGTTTAGGTCGCAGATTTGTTAGGTCGGAGCTGTTGCTAGGTCGCGTCTCAGTTAAGTCGTAGGTCGTAACTCTGTTGAGTTGTTAGGTCGCGAGGAAGTGTGTCTACGTTAGGTCGCTGGGTTTTGGCTGAGTGTTAGGTCGTGAGCGACCTAGGAGTTGTTAAGTCGCGAGCGACTTAGGAGTTAAGCCGCTAAGTCGTAAGTCGTAGACAGGTGGGTCTGGTAGGTCGTGAGTGCGCATGGGCTTAGGTCGTAGGTCGCGGGATCTCTTTAGGTCGTGGACGAACTAATTCCGAGTAACGACTTAAGGAGGATTTCAGCTATAAATACTCGTCCATTTCTTCATTTTTGGGATCCGGATTTCGAAGCGACGAAGTGCTGCCATTTTGAGAGCTCGACTTCTACACTTCTTCACTGCTTTTCTCCACTCTAATCTAGTGATTCCTTCCATCCATATCGAAGATTGAAGAGCTTAGATTGAAGATCTTCATCCAACGAAGAGAGATTTCATCGTTTGAAGCGGATTTGTGATAGATCAAGTTAGATCCTTCGCTGTCCAGATCTGAAGTGTGTTGCTTTTGGGTTGTTTAGGTGATTTGATGAGTGGTGATTATCTCTCACACGGATCCAAAGGAGTATATCGGATCGTTGGCTTGATGTTGTGTTAAAGTAGTGATTTCCATGCATTTTTGTAAACCTAAGTATAGATCCATATAGATCCATATAGATCCATTGTTTATGATGATTTGACAACCATTTTACTACATGTTAACCTATGCAAGTTCATTCATCAAGGTTGTAGAGACATTACTCATGATTTCATGCTTGTTAGACTTTTGACTCTTTATTTACGAAATTGCCATTATTGTTATAATTGTCTATTTAGATCATATTTGAATGCTTGATTACTTGGATTAATGTTTGACTTGATTGATTGCTATGAATTAGATGATTGATGATTTGATTTAGACAAGTTGGTCGAAGATGATTCAAAAGCTAAGAGAAAGGCTCTTGAATTGGGAAAGCTGCTCGTGGCATATGTAGCGGATGATGAAGCTCTTATGCATAGATTCGATGATGATGATGTTGAGATGAAGCTTTGCGAGGATGTGATGAAGCGAGGCATGATATGAGATAGCCTTGGTCTAATCCAGACGGGATCATTCCAAGCATGTTGATAACTCGGTGAAATGGTTCGAGTTTGAGGATAATGGATGCTCGAGAGGCGCTTGAGCTAGTATGAGAATAGTCATCGAGGAGGATGACTAGGAGGCTGAGATCTCATCGTTGTTGAAGGCTCTAGCATGCTCAAAGCAAGAGTACATGTGGACGCCCAAAAGACTAACCGTTGATGGTCGAGTACTCTGGGCAGATTCGATAGTCCTAGGCACGAGTCACGACGACGTGCGGGAGTTATGTCTAGAACCGGGGTTACCATTAGCCCTTGACTGACGGTTGAAAGAAGGTGCCGATCATTCAATTAACGATGATATCGAAGCAATGATAACAGTGATATCCAGAGTCATGGATGTTTGGTTGTATCGTCATTCGGTCTCAAGAGCAGTGTTTTCTGGGTGCTTATCTGATCTTGGTTTAGGCCTTGGGGGTTTGTGCTTGGAAAACATCGTCCTTGACTCGAGTGATAATTGCTTTACTTTAAATTGTATGCTCTGCTATGTTTGCTTCTGCTTAGTGTGTGTCTGGGGGCTATCACTGTAGAAAGAGGTGGAGTGGGAGGGTTATATTCCTATTCCTTTTCCTTTATGCTCTTTTGGTATGTTGATTAGTTAATTTACCGCTCACTAAGACTGTTGTCTGACTCAAGGCTTTATGTTTTAACTCTTATTGCCTTGGGTTGTTCGTCCATTTTGGGACGGGCAGACTAGGTAGCAGGTGATAGGTGTTGTTCTTGCTTTTCACGGTGTTGATGTCGAAGACGAGCTGGAGGCTTGCATATTATTTCTTATTATGTGTACTGGATGTTCCGCTGCTTGTATATTCTCTGAGTGTTATGTAGTGAGGCTTGATGTATTGACTATTCAGATATCTGTATTCAACTACTATGAAGTTTTATTGATGAGATTCTATTCTGTGAAGCTTCACTATATATAAATATTCTATTGTATTTTGTCCATGCGCTGTGAGTAATACGATAGATTCTGCTGTTTTAATTTACCCTGACAATCGTCCATGGTCGCTTGGCACACTTTACAGCGCATTTTCTCTAGGTTCAGTGCAGGGGTCATGGGCGGTCGTCACATTTAGTGTCGGAGCTTTGGTTAATCGATTTTACCCAACGCTCGCTGATGTAACTACGTATGAGAGATGTAATTGTATTTTGATGGATGATTACTATATATAATATAGTAGCTTAGAAGAGTTTGAGTCCTTTATGCAGTTGTTTCTCGAGGTGTATTAATCATTCCTTTTTATAGATATTGAGAATGAGTCGAAGAGGGAGACCAGCTGTTAGGGAAGGCCGTGCTACTGAAGGGGCTGCTGATTATGCTGCTATGTTCGAAGCTATGATGACTTCAATCATGAGGAGGCAGTCGTTGGATCATCTGGACAATCCATTTGAGAAGCTTATGGAGAAGGCTTCCAGGCACGAGAACTTGTTTCCTAAAGAAGGATCTGTTGTTGCTGTAACCAAGAAAGGGTCTAAACCACCGCAAGGTGGAAACAAGAAGAGGAAGCAGCAGCAGAAAAAGGGTAAGGGTGGCCAGAAGAAGCAGAAGAGCAAAGTGACCTGCTACAATTGTCAGCAGAAGGGCCATTTCTCCAAAGATTGCAAGAATCCAAAGGTGCCGATGAAGTGCCACAATTGTGACAAGCCGGGGCACATCAAGAAGTATTGTCCAGAACCGCGGAGGGACATGCAGATTGTGCAAGCTTACGCTTTGGGGCTGTTCCATCATCTTCAAAAGCCCCCACTGCTGAAGAGAAAGGAAAGAGTGTGGTGGTTCAAGGTACTCTCTCCATATGTGGTGTTCCAGTTAGAGTGTTATTCGATACTGGGGCGACGCATTCGTTTGTTTGTAGTGAACTTGTAGGCCGGTTGGGTTTAGAGCCGGATATTGTTGATAGGCCATTGGTTGTGACTAATCCAGTTGGGGGTTCGTCTTGTTTGTGTATGTTATGCCGTGGTCTGATTGTATCGAGTCATGGTTGCTCTTTTGTTTGTGATTGTTTTGTTCTGAACTTTGCGGGATTCAGAATTATTTTGGGTATGGACTGGCTTAGGAAGTATGCGGCAAAGGTTGATTGTGAAAGGTTGGAGGTGACAGTCGAGAATGTGGAGGGGCGAGAGATTGTGATACGATGTAAGCATGAAGAAGGCGTCTTCATGAGCTTCATGTATTCGCTGGTTGTTCCACGGGATGGACTGTCATCTGTGCCAATCGCTATTGGATTTGAGGAT
Organism: Allium fistulosum; assembly: GCA_030737815.1. NCBI lineage: Eukaryota > Viridiplantae > Streptophyta > Magnoliopsida > Asparagales > Amaryllidaceae > Allium > Allium fistulosum. Next base: position 1,513,401,258 of record CM060901.1, read on the forward strand.
GTCTTTGACGAGGTCAAAGGGTTACCGCCGCATAGAGAGATCGAGTTTTGTATAGATCTAGTTGAGGGAGCCAAACCTGTTGTGATGCCTCTTAGGCGGATGGCGCCTAGGGAATAGCAGGAGTTGAGGGTGCAGGTTGACGATCTTTTACAGAAAGGATTCATTCGGCGTAGTGTGTCCGAATGGGGTGCACCAGTTGTGTTCGCAACCAAAGCGGATGGATCGTTGAGGTTGTGTGTGGATTATCGTAAGCTGAATAAGGTGACTAAGAAGAAAAAGTATCCATTGCCGAGAATAGATGACTTGTTTGATCAGCTTCACGAAGCTAAGGTGTTTTCTCAGATGGATTTGGCAACGGGATTTCACCAGTTATGAGTGGCTAAGGATAGTGTGCCGAAGACTGCTTTTAGGACACCATCTGGTTTCTTTGAGTGGCTGGTAATGCCGTTTGGATTGATTAAATGCACCAGCATATTTTGTGGGTCTTATGAATAGAGTGTTCAGAGATCAGTTGAGCAAGTTCGTGCTAGTGTTCGTGGATGATATTCTGATTTATTCCAGAACTGAAGAAGAGCACAAGACGCACTTGCGTATTGTTTTGGAAATCTTACGGAAACATCAACTGAAGGCTAAGTTTTTGAAGTGTCACTTCTGGAAGAATGAAGTGAGGTTCTTAGGCCATGTTATCTTTGGAAATGGAATAGTGGTTGATCCCGCTAAGGTGGCAGCAATCCAGGATTGGGTTAGACCTAAGAATGCATCTGATGTGAGAAGTTTTCTTGGATTAGCAGGATATTATCGACGGTTTATCAAAGACTTTTCCAAGGTAGCTGCACCGTTAACAGGATTGACGAAAAAGAACCAAGTGTTCATATGGGATGATAAGTGTGAGCAAGCTTTCGGAATCCTGAAAGAGCGACTGACAAGTGCTCCTGTTTTGACTATTCCAAGTGGGAATGATAAGATGGTGGTTTACACCGACGCATGTGGTACAGGACTTGGAGTAGTGCTGATACAGAAGGATAAAGTTGTTGCGTATGCAAGTCGACAACTGAAGCCGCATGAAAGGAATTACCCAACTCATGATTTGGAGTTAGCGGCGATTGTATTTGCTCTGAAGATGTGGAGACACTATCTATTGGGAGTTCGATTTGAGTTGTTTACAGATCATAGGTCGTTGAAGTATCTTTTCTCCCAAAAGGATTTGAACCTTCGGCAGCAACGGTGGCTAGAGTTTTTGGCATCATATGATTTTGGTATAGCTTATACTCCGGGAAAGGGTAACGCAGTGGCAGATGCGTTAAGTCGAAGACATGCAGGATTGGGAGCCATGTTTTCAGAATGGAGGAGTCTCGAGTATTTAGCTGGATTTGACCTCAGGCCCAGATGCAAATTGGAACCTGAGATGTTGGCAAACTTATCGATAAGACCGACTCTTGTGGAAAGGATTGGCGAGAGTCAAAAGCGAGACGATAAGCTTGTCAAGATTATCCGTGATTTGGAATCTGGATTGGATCCAGAAAATGATAAAGGATTCGAGGTCGATCGAGAAGGTTGGCTTCGGAAGCAAGGACGACTAGTTGTTCCCAATATAGATGAATTGAGGAGTGATGTTCTGAAGGAAAGTCATCACTCGAAGTTGACAATTCATCCAGGTGGAAATAAGATGTATCGGGATATGAAGAGAACCTACTACTGGGAAGGTATGAAGAAGGATGTTGGAAATTTTATTTCCAAATGCATGAACTACCAGTTGGTAAAAGCCGAACAGAAGAAGCCAAGTGGATTGCTTCAGCCATTAGAAGTTCCTACATGGAAGTGGGAACAAATATCGATGGATTTTATTGATGGACTACCTAGAACCAGAACGGGAAATGAAGGGATTTGGGTCATCGTAGATCGTCTGACTAAGAGTGCAAGATTCATTCCTGTTCGATCGACTAGGACTGCATCAAAGTTGGCAGAGTTGTATGTTAAGTGGATTGTTCGATTCCATGGTATTCCGAAGAGTATAGTGAGCGATCGAGATCCATTGTTCACTAGTGGATTTTGGAAGAGCTTCCAGGAAGTTTTGGGAACTGAGTTGCGTTTGAGTACAGCTTATCATCCTCAGACTGATGGTCAGACCGAGAGAGTCAACCGAGTTTTGGAAGATCTCCTCAGAGCTTGTGTTTTAGATTTCGGAGGATCATGGGAAGATCACCTTCATTTGGTGGAATTTTCGTATAACAACAGTTACCAGTCAAGCATTGGTATGGCACCGTATGAAGCATTGTATGGAAGACCGTGTAACTCTACGACATGATGGTTAGAGACCAGAGAAAAGCTGATACTTGGGCCAGAGATGATTCGACAGACTTCGGATTGTATAGAGATCATTCGGCAGCGAATGAAGGCAGCCCAAGACCGTCAGAAGAGTTATGCCGATAAGCGTCGTAAGGATTTGGAATTCGACGTTGGTGATATGGTTTTTGTGAAGATTTCTCCACTGAAGAATGTTATTCGATTCGGGAAGAAAGGGAAATTGACTCCGAGATTTGTTGGACCATTCCCGATCATCGAGCGAATTGGAAAGCTCGCCTATAGATTGGAGTTACCAGAGAAGATGTCGGGTGTGCATAATGTTTTTCACGTATCGGATCTACGGAAGTATGTCCACGACTCGAATACAGTGGTTTCTGCTGATAGCTGTGAAGATTTCGAAGTTGATCCAGTCGATAGGAGACCTCGTAAGCCGCTTCGTGTTGTGGAAACCGACACGAAACAGCTTAGGAGGAAGGTAGTTAAGTTGCTCAAGATACAATGGAGTGATGATGATAACGACTGTACATGGGAGGTGGAAGAGAGGATGAAAGCAGCTCATCCCGAACTCTTCAAGGTATGGCACTAAGGTGTCGTATCATCTAACGACATTGTAACTTGTTCTAAGTTTTAGAATTCTGCAAGCTAAGCTAGAATTGGATGCATGGTTTGTTGATTGCTATGGATGGTAGGCATGCAGAATCGTCTTTGATTGCTTCGTTTTTTTGGAATTTCGGGGGCGAAATTCCTAAGGGGGAGAGAATGTAACGACCCGTATTTTTACGGATCGAAACATCGTAAAACAGTTGACATTTGGTCGCATTTTTGATAGTCGTTCAGTGTTTAAGTCTTAGGTCATATGGTGGTTAGGTCGTAGTAGACGACCTAAGAAGAGGAACGACTTAAGAGGTTGGAACGACCTAAGCAATTAGGTCGTATGATTGATAAGTCGTAGGTTGAGGCTTAGGTCGTAGACGACTTAAGGAAATAGGCGACTCATAGAAACTGGCGACCTAAGGTAGTGGACGACTTATGGGGTAGACGACCTAAGGAGTTTAGGATAGGTCGTATGGGAGATAGGTCGTGTGATAGCCTAGGTTGTGGGATAGGTTAGGTCGAGTGGACGACCTAAGTATTGGAGCGACCTATAGAATTAGACGACCTAAGGATTTCCGACCTAAGAGTTAACGACTTATAGGAGGTAGCGAGTTAACGACCTAGGAGATAGGCAGGCTAGCAACCTAAGGAAGTTAGGTCGGCAACGACCTAAGGAGCTGGTGGTAGCAGTGAGCGACCTATAGGAATTAGCGACCTAAGGGTTAGCTTGTTAGAGTAGTTAGGTCGTTAGACGACCTAAGGTGTTAGGTCGCGTGAGTGTTAGGTCGTGTATGTGTTAGGCCGCAGGAGCGTTAGGTCGCGAAGAGGCGGTCTGTTTAGGTCGCAGATTTGTTAGGTCGGAGCTGTTGCTAGGTCGTGTCTCAGTTAAGTCGTAGGTCGTAACTCTGTTGAGTTGTTAGGTCGCGAGGAAGTGTGTCTGCGTTAGGTCGCTGGGTTTTGGCTGAGTGTTAGGTCGTGAGCGACCTAGGAGTTGTTAAGTCGCGAGCGACTTAGGAGTTAAGCCGCTAAGTCGTAAGTCGTAGACAGGTGGGTCTGGTAGGTCGTGAGTGCGCATGGGCTTAGGTCGTAGGTCGCGGGATCTCTTTAGGTCGTGGACGACCTAATTCCGAGTAACGACTTAAGGAGGATTTCAGCTATAAATACTCGTCCATTTCTTCATTTTTGGGATCCGGATTTCGAAGCGACGAAGTGCTGCCATTTTGAGAGCTCGACTTCTACACTTCTTCACTGCTTTTCTCCACTCTAATCTAGTGATTCCTTCCATCCATATCGAAGATCAAATCGAAGATTGAAGATCTTCATCCATCGAAGAGAGATTTCATCGTTTGAAGCGGATTTGTGATAGATCAAGTTAGATCCTTCGCTGTCTAGATCTGAAGTGTGTTGCTTTTGGGTTGTTTAGGTGATTTGGTGAGTGGTGATTATCTCTCACACGGATCCAAAGGAGTATATCGGATCGTTGGCTTGATGTTGTGTTAAAGTAGTGATTTCCATGCATTTTTGTAAACCTAAGTATAGATCCATATAGATCCATTGTTTATGATTATTTGACAACCATTTTACTACATGTTAACCTATGCAAGTTCATTCATCAAGGTTGTAGAGACATTACTCATGATTTCATGCTTGTTAGACTTTTGACTCTTTATTTACGAAATTGCATTTATTGTTATAATTGTCTATTTAGATCATATTTGAATGCTTGATTACTTGGATTAATGTTTGACTTGATTGATTGCTATGAATTAGATGATTGATGATTTGATTTAGAGAAGTTGGTCGAAGATGATTCAAAAGCTAAGAGAAAGGCTCTTGAATTGGGAAAGCTGTTCGTGGCATATGTAGCGGATGATGAAGCTCTTATGCATAGATTCGATGATGATGATGTTGAGATGAAGCTTTGCGAGGATGTGATGAAGCGAGGCATGATATGAGATAGCCTTGGTCTAATCCAGATGGGATCATTCCAAGCATGTTGATAACTCGGTGAAATGGTTTGAGTTTGAGGATAATGGATGCTCGAGAGGCGCTTGAGCTAGTGTGAGAATAGTCATCGAGGAGGATGACTAGGAGGCTGAGATCTCATCGTTGTTGAAGGTTCTAGCATGCTCAAAGCAAGAGTACATGGGGACGCCCAAAAGACTAACCGTTGATGGTCGAGTACTCTGGGCGGATTCGATAGTCCTAGGCATGGGTCACGACGACGTGCGGGAGTTATGTCTAGAACCGGGGTTACCATTAGCCCTTGACTGACGGCTGAAATAAGGTGTCGATCATTCAATTAACGATGATATCGAAGCAATGATAACAGTGATAGCCAGAGTCATGGATGTTTGGTTGTATCGTCATTCGGTCTCAAGAGCAGTGTTTTTTGGGTGCTTATTTGATCTTGGTTTAGGCCTTGGGGGTTTGTGCTTGGAAAACATCGTCCTTGACTCGAGTGATAATTGCTTTACTTTAAATTGTATGCTCTGCTATGTTTGCTTCTGCTTAGTGTGTGTCTGGGGGCTATCACTGTAGAAAGAGGTGGAGTGGGAGGGTTATATTCCTATTCCTTTTCCTTTATGCTCTTTTGGTATGTTGATTAGTTAATTTACCGCTCACTAAGACTGTTGTCTGACTCAAGGCTTTATGTTTTAACTCTTATTGCCTTGGGTTGTTCGTCCATTTTGGGATGGGCAGACTAGGTAGCAGGTGACAGGTGTTGTTCTTGCTTTTCACGGTGCTGATGTCGAAGACGAGCTGGAGGCTTGCATATTATTTCTTATTATGTGTACTGGATGTTCCGCTGCTTGTATATTCTCTGAGTGTTATGTAGTGAGGCTTGATGTATTGACTATTCAGATATCTGTATTCAACTACTATGAAGTTTTATTGATGAGATTCTATTCTGTGAAGCTTCACTATATATATATATATATATATATATATATTCTATTGTATTTTGTCCATGCGCTGTGAGTAATACGATAGATTCTGCTGTTTTAATTTACCCTAACAATCGTCCATGGTCGCCTGGCACACTTTACAGCGCATTTTCTCTAGGTTCAGTGCAGGGGTCATGGGCGGTCGTCACATGTTCGGATGTGGGCCTTTGTGTTTTCTGTATGGTGTATATTATCTAGAGATATACGATGCTCGAAAGGTGACTTTTGATCCTTGTACATGGAGATTGGATTTCAACTTGACCAAAGTGATCTCGGTGGAAAATCCATTATGCAAATGTACCTTAGCGGTTTTGATTGTACACTAAATATATTGTGGTGTGATGAATGTAAGAACCATAGCTATTTGATATGATTTACATTCTACACTCTAGACATTATTTATCATATCACTATATTAAACTTAATGAATGGATGGTTTCTTTTGAGGTGGAAACCGTTACGGGAATCTCTACGGCCTCAATAGTTACTGCTACATGTATTCATGTATCTCGAGTTCTCTCATACCAAACTTATGTCCGATGCTTGGTTTTTGTTTTCCCTATATTGCTTGCATAGTCTTTTGAGTAGGCTGAGTATAGCAGGTTTTACCTTGGATGCTTCAAAGTTCAGGAGACGAGATGGAGGCTTCCATTATCTATCTATTTCTATTTTCGTTGTTCTACATTAGCTATGTATATATCAACATTGTGAGGACATGCAGCTATAACCATCCAAGGTGATGATAGTACTTAGGTTTAGCAACTCTAGAATTCTTGTATTCAGAGTAACCCTTTTGTACTATTTTTTGATATTACATATTATCGTTCCGTTGTGAAATTCTGATGTTGTGTTCTTTCTTGTTCTATTCCTTTTTTTATTTCGCCCTAACTTTCTTTCATTTCGGCACTTATGTGTTCGGCACATGAATACCATGGATGTATTTAGTGTCGATATTCGAGGGTTGAAAAGTCAGGTCGTTACAGTTCACGTTGCTGATTTATTCATTTAGTTGTAACATCACCCTGATGTTTTGGCATCCTGCCTTAACCCCTCTAAAGAGTTTTAAAACTGTTCTTAGGATTGAACCCTATCATGGCACCCTACCGTATACAGTTGGACTTTAGACTAATAGTCAAGGCACCCTACCATCCAACAACTTCGTAAGCCAGTATATCTTTACGATCATAGTTCAACCCATTCCATTCATTCATTTATTTTGTACCCTACACTTTCTTTAGATAAAAACATTTTTATCTTTCAATTAAATGATACCCTATCATTTATTAGCTTCTCTAAGCTTTCTTCCATTTCAAAAATAAGTTTACATAATTTTAACTTATGAAAATCTTATTTTATTTCATCCCTATGAAATAGTTTAATGACACTTGGAAACTATCTTCCAAAGTTCCCTAAGTGTTCATCACTTTACTTAGAAAATAAAGCATCTCATGCGTTCTTGAGTTATCTTTATTCGTCACGAATTAGCTATCCCATAGCTTTCAAGTATTAAGTTATATTAACACATATTTGGCCTATCCCATAGTCATTGTGAGTCAAACAGCTTCCCAAGCTATTATGTATTACAAGACAGTCATGGGTTATCTTCCCTATACCAGTCTCCTGTTATTTCGATGGAAGCTGTGACAAGCAATCCTCCAAAGCCATCGTGTAACTCCTTGTAAAATCAACCCTAATTAGATAAGTAAATGTAGAGAATTCGATTAATTAGAGTAGGGATAAAAATGGAAATTTTGTAAAAGTTGGAATTTGACCATGAAAGTTATGTCGTTGCATTCATGGCAAAATTCTGATCAATTTCCATATATAATATGCTAAAAACGGAGCTCAAACGAAAAAGTTATGGGCGTTTGAAGTTTTCATATTTAATTAATTTAATTTGAATTCAAATTAGAATACAATAATTAATTCTCTGATTTGAAATTTTAAAATTAATTCTGATTAGACTTGGCGATTAAGTAAACATTAAAGTTAATAATTAATGTTAAGAGTAATTAGGGAATTAAATAAACAACTGCTCAAAAATTGAATATTCTTCCCAAAATAGGAGGAAGAGATCGACCCCCTGACTTTGACCTCAAGAGGTCAACCTATAGAGGTTGACTGCTTGGAAGGAAGAGGTCGACCACTCCTATACAGTGGCAGCTAGAGGTTTGTGCTATTGAATGTTCCAGATTTATCTGTTTTTGATCTAGTTTCATTCTACGGTTCTGGTTTGTTTCAACCACTATAAATAAGACCATAGAACCCTCACTTTTATTCACAAATATTTTAGGAACATCGACGAAGATCTGTCAGTTTATCTCTTCTTAGATTCAGAAAACACCATTAGGGTTTCTAGTAAGAAATCCTAATCTAACTTTGTTTATTATTTAATTTCTAAACCTCTTCTCCTTCAACCTTTCTGAATCTAATATATATATATATATACATATATAAATCTCTTATTGTATATATTAGGAAGAAGAGATGAGATTTGAAGGAGATTAAAATAGGCGTTGCAAATTCAAAAAGAAGCGAAGCTAGGGACTAAGTTCGAGTGGAAACCTTAGTATTATTATTTCAATAATTGATTAGTATACATCGATTGATTTGAATATGCCTTAGGGATTTTGGGGTTGCGAAAACAAAATAGATAAAAATCCCTCAAAATTTCTTTTTTTCGAAATGTCAATTCTAGATGGAGATTCTCAATTATTTATGTTAATTTGATGGAATTTATATTGTTCTGCAATTTCTAATAATTTCATAGTCTATTCCACTTCTCCTCCTTTGATGCAAATTGTGAGTTTTCAATAATGAAATAAGGGTTTAGAGTATGAATTATGTTCGTAGTTTACACCACTTATTCCATACAAATTCATTTATCTCTTTGAAAAGAGGAGTTAAATAGAATATGAAATTAAAATTGATGTTCCTATTGTTTAGGATATTCCATTTAATTGATGTAATAAATTGGGTTTCTATTTTTATTTACAAGACTATTTATTGCATTTTTGGTTATGGATATTTCACCCTTGTCATGAATATTAGAATCCAATGTTATAGATATTGAAATCTTGGGAATTTGAAGGAAAATGACTTGCATTACTATTATGATTAAAATAATTGACATTTAGTGCTAGTTTAGGGCGTAAAAACCGCACGCTTAGAATTTATTAGGCGTAAATATATATTATTTCTATTAGCATAATAAACATATTATTATGTCGTATAATTGCGTAATTAATTAGGTAGGAATTGTTATTAGTTTCCCCATTTAGGAAGGTAATTGATATTGTAAGGCATAATAAGGAAGATTCCTTATAAGATCTTAATTATGAAATGGTCAGATGAGTATTATATATATGGAGAGTACTTAAATTATGGCTAAGTCCTACGGATGAGAGGTCAGTGGAATTTCATGACAGAAGTCTGCCCTTCACTTTGAGGCTACCAGCAGTTGTGTACACTTCCTATTGATGTGAGACATCTCCTATGATAAATATTTGTGATGACGCGAGGTTAGTCCCAAATTCTATAGGGTAAACCTACCCAGTTAATTTGGCTACCAATTCTTATGAATAGTCAGACTAATGTGAGATGTCATTATGAGTATGGGTCATAATACGAAGGGCCTGCTTTAGGGTCTTGAGGTATTAAGTGGTTGTTTGAGGCCCTTCCTCTTTTCCTTAAATGAAGTATTAAATGGCCAAGGGGCTAGTTATTAGGCACGTTAGGTGGTATCTCTATAGGGGTCCACTTCGAGATAAGGTATTAAGTGACTAATTGAGAGTCCGCCTTTCCATAAAGAAGTATTAAGTGGCTCGAGAGATTTCATATGATGTCAGCTAAATAGTTACCATTGAGGAGTCCACTTTGGTAATATGTACTAAATGATGGGGTCTGCCTCAATTGAGGTTTTAAATGGCCAGAGTCTACCTATTTTCTGATAAAGGTATTATGTGGCTTGGGTACTATCTCTCACATTGTTAGGCATTTATGACGTGGGATTTGGGTTATGGGATTTGGAAACCTGCTTCGGGAATGGAAGGTATTAAGTGGTTGATTGTGAACCCGCCTCCTTTCCTTAAAATATTATATGGTTTTATGTATGTTAGATATATTCTTATTTTGAAATATAATGCCCAACTACTGAAATGGTAAGACTCGAGGTTTTTATTCACCAAACATGTTTGTTCTGGCTCTCTCCACATTATAACAGAGGTCAGAGAAGGAGTTGATGTTGCTTGAAGATGGTGAGAAAGAAGCTTGTTGCAATTATTATCTATTTTTTCATGTTATTTCTATTGTACCCATGAAATGTATTTTTGAACAAAATGTTGTAACGGTTGACATTATAATATTTTATAACATTTGAAAAGATTTGAAATAAATGGGTATTATTATTGCTATTATATTTTATTCCTCCTACTATGGAATCTGAAAGAATAGATAGATAACTCTGTTTGTTATTTTTACCAATCAACAACTAGCTTCAGAATAGGTCTGAGTTTCGATGGGTCTTTTCTGGGTCATAAATTTAGGCTTGTTCCAGGGCGGGTTGTTACATTTGGTATCAGAGCTTAGGTTATCCGATCAATGGGGAAAAGTAGATGTATGAGTGGTGTATTTGTTATTTTTGAAAATGTTTTTCAAAATCAAACTATATACATATATACTTATTTTGAATTTACACTTAACTCTATAAATTTCAACTATAGAAGTAGTTTCTACCATATTCCGAAAGGGTGGGCGAAGAAACTATGAGTTGGAAAAATAAATAGAGTTGAATTTATACTTCTTTGTTGGACCTAGACTTCCTCATCATTATGACCCAATAAGCATATTAAATAATAAGGATAAGAATTGTAGAAGGAAAGACAGTAACTCCAAAATTTAATAGGTGATGAATGTACAATAAGCAAGGAGTTACAAGAAATTAAATAGATTAAGGAGACCATCAAGGTAATTATGGGAAGATAAGGAAGAAGTTAAATATGTAAATTTGAATAGGCAAATAAACGTCTTTAGGAAATGTTCGTTAAGATAATAACCGCTTAATACAGACAAAGTGACATTTACGAGAATAGTAAATATTTATATTAGGTAACAGTTAGATATTATAAGGCATAGTATATATACAGAAGTAAGGTGTACACGAATCACCACAAGGAGATAAATAGATTTTTTTTAAAGATGATTGAGTAGAGAGTTCAAAGGGAAGAACAATCAAAGCCAATTTTAAAAGCCTACCCTTTGAGAAAGGAAGTGGTAAAAAGATTTTGAAAACTCCTTGAAAGTTTTGAATGAGCTTTTTCAAAAGATTATTAAGTGAATATCTTGTGTGTCGAAGTGGAATTTCTTTTGATAAAAAGTGATTTTGACAACTTTGAAAATATACTACCATTTATAAAAAAATTAGAAAGTAGTGGTGAAACACTTTAAAAAACAAAATGGTACGTGATTTTTAATTATTTGAAAATTTGAAAAAAAATGAAGGTTCTCATTTGTTAACTTTTCAATTTAAAATTTGTCGAATTAAAAGTTTTCAACTTTTGGATTCTTCTATTTTTTATGAATTCTTATAGTTTATGAATTTGGCAGCTGTTATTTTGAAAATATAGTAAGGAAATTTGGAGGTTTATCATTTATAAATAGTTGAGTTAGAAAGTTTTAATTTAAAATAGTTTTGCATTCTTAAAGTTTAAATTTATTGAACCAAAAGTTTTTTGCCCAAAGATTTTTAATGCATGATTTTTCCTACCTTATAAAATTAGAGGTTCTTTTCCTTAAATTTCTTTTGAAACGGTGTACAAATGGAAAAAGCGCTTGATTAGCATAGGATGGAAAGAATAGAAGCATAAGAATGTCCGATAAGGTAGATATGAGGGACATTCCCGTATAAGGAAATGCAGAGAATGATGCTGAATTTAGGTAGTGATAAAATTGGGGATTTTAGTCCAGTAATAAATGATATAGGAGAGGAGTAATAGGAATAAGATAGGAGTTATCTTTGTCTACTCCATTTCTCTATTGTTTAAAGTTATATAAGTTGTTTTTTGTAATTTAAATGGTGGTAATAAATAAACGATTTGGATATTTTTGTATATAAGGAAAAGCATTTATATAAAGATGATAATTTTATATGTACATTTTTCCCTATTCAAATTTAGAACTAGTTTTGAATGAGAATATTATTGCAATGAATAAGAAAATGATTGTAAGAGATGTTAAGAGTTTTGAACAAAGTTACAAAAATTATTTTGTCAAATAACGGCATATTTTGAGTAATAAGGCAATAGATATTAATCTATATTGAATAATATATTGTTATTTGAAATGGTAATTGAGGAAAAACTATTATTTTGGAAATGATAATACGTGTACTAGAAAACTCTTTGGAATAATATTAGTCTAAAATGATAATTGAGTTTTTGAATGTCTTGTGTTAGAGATCCTATTTTCAAAAGAAGTAAACCTTTATAATAGCAAGTCATTGAAAAGGGAAGTTTTCTAAAATTCCATTTTGAAAACCAAGCAGACTTTGAATTCTATAAGTTGAAAGTCTAACTTTAAAGGGATAAAATTTTAATGAAGAAAGTTTTAAAAAGAGAAATTATTTTGCTCCTATTTAGGATTAAGAAAATTTTAATTTTTGGTAAAGGTTTCTAAGTTCATATTTTCAAAGATGGAGATTTTGAGTTTGGTACTTCATGTTTGTGAAATGTTAAGTTTTACAAGAAATGAGGTAATAAATGATTATTTTTAATTGTATGAAAATAGTTTATTGAAAACTATTTTGTATGATTGCTAAAATTCTAGTTTTATAAAGAATAGTTTTTATGGATTAGATAGGGATCACAGCCTAGGTAGAACAGACTAAGGTTTTTAGGATATGTATAAAATATGAATAGAATTAACAATATGATCTGGAAATTTGAAATCAGTCCCAAACTTCTATTTGAAGAAGTTGGTAAAGTATAAAGATATTCCAAATCTATAATTAGGTTGTAAATTAGGTTGGCCGTGGAGTAGGAATTTCTGTATTTTAATTTGGAACAGTTTCCATGTAATTTTCATAAATTATCCAATTTCAAAATATGAATAAAAGTGCATTATTTGAAGTAATAAGGAATAAGCTAAAAATGAAAGAGATGTGTAAGAGATGGATGTTCTTTTCCATAGTTTACACCGTCTATTTCAATAAAAAGAAAAGAAATAATTCCTTGTAATTTCAAACAAAGCAAAAATCTCACTTATGCTTAATTTATGTAATCTTTTAGAAGAATAGCTTCGATAAATTAAAATATGGAAATGAGTATTCTAGTTATAGAAATCGGTAGTTAGAAATATGTATATGTATAGTCACGCTTAACGATTAGAATATATATATATAGCATGGATTACGATTATATGCATATTAGTAAGTAATTAATGGATTAGTATTTGTGGACATTGATTGCAAATTTAACGGCCAATAAATTCGTAATTAATGAGGAGAGAAAAAAAAATTAAATGGGGACTGATTAAAAAAATTTGATATGGCTTTTATAGAATAAATTTGAGTAATGAGCGGATTTTGGAAACCTTAAGAAGGTTAAAGGGATTAAAGAAGGATTAATCGGGAATGGTCTAATTTTGACAGTATTGATCAACTGTTATGGATATATTAATTGAGGGAATGGATGGACCGCATTTATCAGAAACCGAAAAGGAAAATTAAGAAAACTGGGTAATAATGGAATGACATATTAAGAAATACCCATCTTAATTTAGTAGGTAACGTTAGGACCTTAACAACATTTATACCACTTGATAATAAATGGCAGCTTCCAGCAAAATTTTCCTTTAGAGTTCTTGGGTTGTAGTCGCTAGTTGTCTCCCTTAGTTATTGGAAAAGTGAATAATGTAGTGTAAGATATATCCCTGTTTTATTCCTTTGTTGACTTTATAAATGAGATTTAAACCACTTGGTATATATGTGTGTGTGTGTGTTAGGAAGAAAAGTAAATAAGGAAACTTTACGGGGACACTTTACTAGCGATAAACCATAGATAAGACTAGAAGTTGATGAGGAAATTAGGATAACAGCCTAAAGTAAATGAATGTTTCAGTCCCAAAACTTTAGAATTTTGAGAAAAATAAAATTAATTCATACACTATCACCATTCGAGGAAAAGATGAGATATGTAGGGATGTGAAAAGAATTCCCTACTAATCAAAGATAAAGAAGAGGGTGGTAGAAATTTCTGTTAAAACAATGAAACCGCTCATCTCCAACACAGCTTCATGGAGTTTCAGTTTGTATTATTAGTGATAGGGACCCTTAGTTTGCTAGAAAACTTTGGAGGAGTTTGCTAGTAGCTTAGGAACTTCGTTGAATCTGAGCATCGATTACCGACTGAAGATCGACGGACAAACTGAAGAAATGAATGGGAACTTGGAGGGTTTGTTAAGAGCTTGCATCTTGGACTTTGGAGGACATTGGGAGCAACACTTACCCTTAGTAGAATGTGTGTATAGTAGTAGTAACCAATAGATGATTGGCATGGCACCCTTGAAGCAATTTTTGGAAGGCCATACAAATCACCAAATTATGGATAGGAAACCACCGACAAATTCTACTCGGGTCGGATTTGGATTGCTAGACTTTGGAAAGTCAGAGTTGATTAGGCAGCATGTGAAGGTCATAAGATTGGATAGTTGAAAAGTTGGCACCAGATTTATTGAGCCTTTCTCGATATTGGGGAAAAATAAGAAACTTTTATGTTGGTTGGAGTCCACGACCTTTTTCACATTTTGCATTTGAGGAAATACCTTCTTAGCATAGTAATTGTGTTAGAACCTAATCAATGGAGGGATTTTGAGATGGAGTTAATAGCGTCCCGTGCCACTGCATGCATTATGGAGCACGGAACTAGGAAGCTCCGCAACAAATAACTAGGTTGGTCCGAGTACAATGGGGAGAAAGTCTAGTGGAAGGCATGAGGACTTCTCATCCTCAGCCTCTCTCTAGTAAATTTTCTCTAGAAAATTAGGATGTTGGTTACATCGTTGTTGCAAAATTGGATGGTAGGAGATGGTTGCTACACTTTTTCACTGTCCCATTACACTCATATAGCAGTTTTATGAATGTTTAGAGAATTTTCATACATGTTTGCATAGCACGATCACACACTCACGCTGGGATTGAGCTAATTTTAATATTTCTGCAGTACATAATCACATTGCACTTTGGTTGAGTAGATGGTTGTGTAGATAACTTGGTTGTATAACATGGTTGTTATCAAGGTTTTAAATCTCGGATTTCGGTCATGTCTCGTCTCGAAGAATTTAGAGAGCTTATCTCGTATCGGGTGAGATCACGAACGAGATGAGTGCATCTCGGTCGTCCATCTCGGATTTACATCTCGGTTTCTAAAATTTATTTCAAAGTTATCTTGGAGTATATGTCATGTCAAAAATTAGTTTTCATACACCTAAATTATAATACTAATCACTACCTTAAGGAAAACACTATGCACTTACCTTGAATCTATCACACGCTTATCATTAGTAATTTAGTATGGAAAAATATCACTTGTATCACGTAAAATAAACAAATAAGTAGATTTCATGAATAATGTTCAATATAATATCATATGAGATAAAGTAGACAAGAAACAAACCATAACATATGCACCTTTACTTTGTTTGATCATTCACTTAACTTTCCTACACAATATAATGTCTCATTTCTACCTTTTATGATTTATAGTACTGCAAGGGAAATCTTAATTTTATAACTTCAAATACAAAAGTCTACAAGCAGAATTAAGATATTCTATGTCTGATTATAGTATTTAATTATTAGTAAACAAAATCTCATTAAGCAACTAATAGCATAGATATTTCAAACAAACGTAGAAAATAGCATACATAGTACAAACAATTTTCAAACATTTAGTAATATTATAAGAAAAGCAAAAAAATGATGTACGAATGAACATGTAATCATCAAATGAAATTAATAGATGAAAGAGAATTCCTTTATTGCTTAAAAATAAGGCTTGAGGAAAAAAATTATAGCAGCGAAGACTAAATGAAATCAAATTAGGAATCCATTTGGAACATAAAGTTAAATAAGTCAAGCCCAAAATTTATAGCTGCAAAAAATAGGGTTAGGAAAAAAACTCAAGAAAATGTCGAAAAAAGAAAAAAGAAATCGGATGTAAATTAATTTGGATCAGAAACCCAAATGAAAATCATAAAGTGAAATACTTACCATAATCGATGTAGATTTTATCATCTTCTTACACTCGTCACTGCCGTAAAATAAGAGACGAAGATTAAATGAGATTTATATAAGAAATAAGGGTTAAAAAAAGTACAATTAAGAAGGCTTAAATTAAGGTAAAGGATGAGCCAGCCCAATATAGAAAAAGAGTTGATTTTTTCCAAAATTCAACAACTCGGCCGATATCTCGCTGTTAAATCTCGTCCGAGATACTGGACGAGATGCTAAAATATCGTCCGAGATTTGGGTCAGACGAGATTCAAATGAAATAGCCCATTTCGAATCACCCGGGCTTGAAAACGAGATCTCGGCCGAGATGAGCGAGATTTAAAACCTTGGTTGTTATTGCACATTACGCCGTTCACCCCTTGAAAGATTTCAAGACGAAATCCTTTTTAAGGGAGGAGAACGTAACATCTCGTAAAATTAACCCTAATTAGATAATTAAATTAAGATAAATTCACTTAATCGGGGCAGGGATAAAAATGGAAATTTGGTAAAAAGTTGTAATTTGACCATGGAAGTTAAGTCGTTGCGTTCGTGGCAAAATACTGGTCAATTTCCATATATAATATGCTTAAAACGGCGCTCAAACGAAAAAGTTATGGACGTTTGAAGTTATTAGATTTAAATTAATTTAGTTCGAATTCAAATTCAAATAAAATAATTAATTTCCTAATTTGAAATCTTGAAACTAATCGGGATTAGACTTGGGGGTTAAGTAAACGTTAAAGTTAACAATTAATGTTAAGAGTAATTAAGGAATTATATAAACAACGGCTCAAAAATTAAATATTCTTCCCAAAATAGGGGAAGAGGTCGACCCCCAAACCCCAGGAGGTCGACCCCTAGAGGTCGACCGCTTGGAAGGAAGATGTCGATCGCTCCTATACAGTGGTGTCTAGGGTCATGTGCTATTGAATGTTCCAAATTTATTCGTTTTTGACCTAGTTTCATCATACAGTTCTGGTATGTTTCAACCACTATAAATAAGCCCTAGACCCCTAACTTTTATTCACAAATATTTTAGGAACATCAGTGAAGCTCTATTAGTTTATCTCTTCTTAGATTCAGAAGACTCCATTAGGGTTTCAAGTAAGAAATCCTGATCTATCTTTGTTTATTATTTAATTTTTATTCCACTTCTCCTCCAACCTTTCTGAATCTAATATATATACAAATCCCTTGTTGTATATATCAAAAAGAAGAGATTTGAAGGTGATTATAATGGGCGTTGCAAATCATAAGAAAAGCAAAGCTAAGGACCAACTGTGAGTGGAAACCATAGTATTTTTATTTCAGTAATTGATTAGTATATATCCATGGATTTAAACACGCCTTAAGGATTTTGGGATTGCGAAAACAAAATAGATAAAATCCTCCAAAATTCTTTTTTATTTTGAAATGTCAATTCTAGATGGAGATTATCAATTATTTATGTTAATTTGATGGAATTTATATTGTTCTAATAATTTCATAGTCTATTCCATTTCTCCTCCTTCTTTGATTCAAATTGTGAGTTTTCGATAATGAAATAAGGATTTAGAGTACGAATTCTATTCATAGTTTACACCACTTATTCCAACAAATTCCTTCGCTTATCTCCTTGAAAAGAGGAGTTGAATAGAATATGAAATTAGAATTGCAATTTCTATTGTTTAGGATATTCCGTTTAATTAATGTAATAAATTGGGTTTCTATTTCTATTTACAAGTCTATTTATTGCAATTTTGGTTATGGATATTTCACCATTGTTATGGATATTAGAATCCACTGTTAGGGATATTGAAATCTTGGGAATTTGAAGGAAAAGGACTTGTATCACTATTATGATTAAAGAATTGACATTTAACGCTAGTTTAGGGCGTATAAACCGCACGCTTAGAATTTAAATTAGGCACGAATATATATTATTTCTATTAGCGTAATAAACGTATTATTATGGCGTATAATTGGGTAGTTAATTAGGTAGTAATTGTTATTAATTCCCCATTTAGGAAGGTAATTGATATTTTAAGGCATAATAAGGAATATTCCTTGTACGACCTTAATTATGAAATGGTGAGATGAGTATTATATATATGGAGAGTATTTAAATTATGGCTAAGTCGTAGGAATGCAAGGTCGGTAGAGTTGCACGACAGAAGTCTGCCCTTCACTTTGAGGTTGCCAGTAGTTGTGTACACTTCCTATTGATGTGAGACATCTCCTATGATAAACACTTGTGATGACATGAGGTTAGTCCCAAATTCTATAGGGTAAACCAGCCCAGATAATCTGGCTACCAGTTTCTATAAATAGTCGGACTAATGTAAGATGTCATTGAGAGTATGAGTCATAGTATAAAGGGTCTGCTTCGAGGTCTTAAGGTATTAAGTGGTTGTTTGAGGGCTCATCTCATTTCCCTAAATGAAGTATTGAATGGCCAAGGGGCTATTTATTAGGCACGTTAGGTGGTATCTCGATAGGGGTCCGCTTCGAGATAAGGTATTAAGTGACTGATTGAGGGTCCGCCTTTCCATAAAGAAGTATTAAGTGGCCTGAGAGATTCTATATGATGTCAGCTAGTTACCATTGAGGAGTCCACTTTGGGAATATGTATTGAATGATGGGGTCTGCCACAATTGAGGTCTTAAATGGCCAGAGTCTACATATTTTCCAATAGATGGTATTAAGTGGATTTGGTACCATCTCTCGTATTGTTAGACATTTATCACGTGGGATTTGGGCCATGGGATTTAGAAACCCGCTTTGAGAACGGAAGGTATTAAGTGGTTGATTGTGGACCCGCCTCCTTTCCTTATAAGAAGTATTAAATGGTTTTATGTCGTTAGACGTATTCTTATTTTGAAATATAGTGCCTAAGTACTGAAATGGTAAGACTCGAGGTTTTTATTCACCAAACATTTGTTTTTATGACTCCCTCCTCATTACAACACAGGTTAGAGAAGGAGTTGATGATGCTTGAAGATGGCGAGATGAAGCTTGTGGCAGTTATTATCTATCATTTCATGTCATTTTCTATTTTACCGATAAAATGTATTTTTGAACGATATGTTGTAACGGTTGACATTACGTAATGTTTTATGACATTTGAAATGATTTGAAATAAATGGGTACTATTATTGTTATTATATTCTATTCCTTTCGCTGTGAGTTCTAAAAGAATAGGTAGATGCTATGTTTTGTTATTTATTCCAACCAATAACCAGCTTTAGAATGGGTCTGAGTTTCGATGAGCCTTTTCTAGGTCGGAAATTTAAGCTTGTTCTGGAGTAGGTTGTTACACATCGTGTACTATCACACTTATATCTACCGTGTTCAATTCTACTTGGATTCATCGCACATCATTTCCATCTAGGCCTTCGTGCCTTATTCATGCATAGTTGTCCCTCCTTAGTCCACGCCTAGCCTTTGTGTGCTATCTATCAAGTGTTATCCAGCCTTTTTACCAGGTAGTATCTAAACTGACTTGACGAGAAGAACTTGAAAGCTATCGAGGTAGAAGGCCCAAAGAGAAAGTCGTAAAGTCCAGAAACTAAATACAATTGAGATCACAAGATGAAGGCAAGGTCACTCTAAAAATTGCAAAGCCTGAATCCACTATCTGATGGATCGTACTGATCCATCCCCTTAGATCGGTACCGAGTGATAAACGTGCACTTATAACACTTCAACTCCTTTCTATGCCCAAGTATTCATGTTAGCAACCAATTTTGAACTCCATAGGTCATTCGCCTTTTGTTTGCTATTGAACTCTTCGAGCACTAGAAATCAACAAGTCTACTCCTTCATTGATCCATCTAACTGACTTGTAAACAAGCTCAAAGCTATACAAACAAGTATAAAATCGCAAAGCTAATAATGTATCACTTTATCCCAAAGTGACAAGAACAATCCATAAGTCAGCCTTATGGATCGGTATCGGTTCATGTCTATGGTTCGGCACCGATCCATAGCTGATTGTTGACTTGACCATGTTTCCTCGAGAGAAACTACTGCTAGATCATGAAGAACGTGGAGGAGGACGTGTAGAGCTTTTCTCGCGACCTATAGCTATAAATAGGCATGCATGGGCATCATTTTAGGGATCTTTGAGCTCTCTTGCAATTTTTACATAATCTCTTGTAATTGCCTGTGGAGTTGTACCGAACGATAAGAACAACACTTGTAAAACAGCTATATCATCAATAAAATTCTTAAGTGGACGTAGGCAACGATTGGCCGAACCACAATAAACGCGTGTTGTTTTGTTTTTTCTCATTTTAATTTACTTTTCATCACCTTTATTCTCTACTTAATCTTTGGGCGTTGATGCCACATTTTGGTGCTTTCATTGAGAGATGATTCCTAGGTTGTTTGGATCTGTCATCAACTATTGGATTGCCTAAGTCCAAGTGATAGATCCAGTTTTCTCATTTTTTGGAGTTTTTAACTACTTAGATTTCTAGAAAATCTACACAAGTGCTTTCTACCATGGCTCTTAAAAGGGATCGATCCACCGCTTCATGTGCTACTGAGAATGTTAGGAATGCTAGACCCAACATGTTGAGGAGGTTGCACAACCAGCCGTTAGTGAAGGTCAGAACCCAACATATGTCATTACTAGGGTTGAGATGGATTGTGTGGTGAAACAAATAGAAGATAAGCTCCAAGAAATCACAATGTACTGAATCGGCAAATGAAGCAAAAGCAGAGGAACAAAAAGCAGAAGATGCTCAGGAAGGATACCGAGAAGTCGAAACAAAAGGTAGGACCGAGCCATGGCTATGGCCTATGGATCGATTCCGACCCATGAAGTGGGATCGGTACCGAACCATCCCACTTGGGCACAAGTAGCCGACTACCGGGTGATGGTGTTGGTTTGGCTTCTGGACGCATTATAGATGGCCAGAATTTTGGAGATCAGGCGGCTGTTGTAGATCTGCCATGGAGACACTATATGCATGGAACTGTTGAACGAATGGTTCTCCCAGAGCCAGGGGAACCCAGGTATCGTGAGACTAACCGAGTGTGTTTGCCAGTCCAAACACTTAGGGCAAATTACGATTCCCGCCATTTAGTAGATCCAACCGAGTCAAATTTGAATGAAATGGTCAGGAGACTGATAAGTGAGAACCAGCATCAGACTAACGATGAGTAGGGTTCCTCCCTGAGCCGGAATTCATTCACAGAAGATATCTTGCGTGAGGAATACTCGAGGAGATTTGTGATGCTAACAATGCAATCATATAATGGGAAGACGAATCCGAGGCAACACTTGATGAAGTACGACTAGCACATGGATTCTGCAAGAGCTACCGATGCTGTGCGGTGTCGTTGTTTCCCGATTTTCCTAAAAGGAGTGGCGACGATGTGGTTCAATCGGCTGCCGCCGAGATCCATAGTGTCTTTCGAGCAATTGGCGCGAAAGTTCATTAAACAATTTCGTATGCACATGACCTGACCAAAGGACGTTATGTCACTTTCCAACCTCTTTCAGGTAGCAGAAGAGTCTTTAAAGGATTTCTTACATAGATTTCATACTGCAACGGCTGAAGTAAGCAATGCTTAAGAGGATATCATGTTGATGACACTAATTAGGGGGGTTCATCTTGAGACCGACTTTGGGAGGTGGTTGAAGATGAAACCCCCACCAACGATGGATATATTCTATAGAAAGGTGAATCAGTTCTTGCGCTTGGAGGAGGCAAGTACTACCACTAGGAAGGTTGATGTGGGTCGTTCGGCCGAAGTGATACAGAGTAATGTTGTTGTGAAACAGTCCAGAGGGAGTTCCAAAAGTGTTTATGTTATGTGGAAAACCGAAGTGGGGGACAGGGCAAGAACAACAGTGGAGCTCAAGACAAGAAGTCGAATTCAAGAATACATCCGAGAATCCTGAAGTTTGATAATTACACTCCATTGAACAACTCGATTGAAAAAATATACTTGCCTACTTGGGGTAAAGAGCAGTATACGAAGCTGGCTCCCATGGAGTCGATTGAGAAGGAGAAGAAATCTGGCAATTTTTGCAAATTTCACGAAACACATGGTCACAACACCAACAAATGCAGTCATTTGTGTAATGTGATCGAAGAGTTGATTTATAAGAAGAAATTACAGTAGTTTGTACAAGCCTCGTAGGACGGCGGGCAAGGAACTTCAAATACCTAGCAAGGGCAAGCCGGGCCTAGTGTTGATGAGCCTAGGCATCTTAGGAAATATCTTGTGATAAATACTATCATTGGTGGACCGCATCGAGCTGAGAAAAGTTGGAACGAGATTGAACAGTATGTGGGAGCGTTGAAGCATGTAGTAAATGAGAGCTGTTTTGCCGTCGAGGATGATGTTTCCGAAAAACAGCTCAAAACTATGATAGATGATATTGTGTTCCGAAAAGGAGATGCTGATGGGGTAGAGGCCCCAGTGATTGATCTGCTTGTGCTATCGGCCATGATTAGCCCTGCTGTTGTGAGGAAAGTGTTGGTTTACTGTGGAAGTTTAGTCAACATTCTGTTCAAGAAAACCTATGACCAGATGCTTCTATAAGGCAAGGACATAAAGCCATGTAAATCTCCAAGGATTTAACAGGACCGCTACTGAGCCTATGGGATGCGTGGATCTACGGATGGTACGTGGAGTGGGCGACCGCAGGAGAGTGCGAGTCATGCCTTTTGTTGTGTTGGATATCTATTCTGCATACAATGCATTTTTGGGCCGACCATCCCTTGCTGAATTTGGAGTGGCCATCGCGCTGTGATGCTTAACGATGAAGTTCTCGATCGAGAATGTTGTGGGAATTATTCGAGGAGATTAGGGGCATGGCCATGAATGTTATGTTGTTGAATTGAAAGAGGCAAGGCGAAGAGGTAAAGGATAGGGTGTAGAGAGGACTCTCTGCATCAAGGCTCTGGATGCATAGAAACCACCACTTGAGCCCTGGCTCGGGCAGCACAACCGGTTCCATAAGGATATGGATTTGTGTAAACAAAGGATGGAAGGGCAGCTCCAACCGAGTTGACAATCAACATCCCGATTAGCCAGGATGACCTTACATGGGTCCCGAAGATCGGATCGCAGCTTGGCACGAGAGTGATGAAAGAGTTGGTTGGTTTTCTCCGGGCGAACCTGGATGTGTTCACCTGGACTCACTCAGATATGTATGGAATATCGCTGGAAATAGTGAGCCATGCATTAAAATGTAGATCCAAAATGTGTTCATGTGAAACAGATATGCCACGGCTTGGGTCCGGAGAGATCCACTGCATTTAAAGAAGAAGTGGAGAAGTTGGAAGATAACAGCTTCATCCACGATGCCCAATACCCAAAGTGGGTATCAAATCCAATTTTGGTAAAAAACGTTGAATGGCAAGTGGAGGACATGCGTCGACTTGTCTGATTTGAATAAGGCATGCCGAAAGACAGCTTTCCACTCCCGAGGATTGACCATCTGGTGGATTCCACAGCCAGACACGAATTGCTATCGTTGATGGATGCATATTTTGGGTACAATTAGATACCCATGCACGTGCAGACCAAGAACACACCAGCTTCACAACCAATCTGGGACTCTACTGCTACCTTGTCATGCCCTTTGGATTAAAGAATGTCAAAGCGACTTACCAGAGGTTGGTCAACAAGATGTTTAAAGATCGAATTGGGTGCTTGTTTGCGCCGGAAATGGTCACAAACACCTGGTTGTGTGAAAGCACTAATTTCCAATCGCAGATTACAGAATAGTATAACGTAGTGAATATAAAATGAAGAACAAACAAAATTAAAAATGAAAGCAGGTAAAAAGAGACATAGATTTATAGTGGTTCGGCTAACTCCAGCCTACGTCCACTCCAAAATAATCCTTTTTATTTATACTGTAGTTCGTTTACAGTTACAATTTGAAATCTAAGAGTAAAATTGGTAGAGCATAGCCTAGGTTGAAGGAGAAGAGAAGCAGAAAGAAAAGGTCCTTTTTCTAATGCCATGCATGCAGTATTTATAGGTGAAGAGTCTCCAAATCTGTAGGGGCCCACTAGAACGATTGGTAGTCGTAATTCATTGTTTTGCAACGACCGGTATGAATCATGTCGATCGTTATTCTTGCTTCTGATTGCTGTGCGATATTTTGTGAGGTGTCCCACATGCCTCTAAACCTTGATCCTAAAATATGGTGTCATTCTGAGTTGTAGTTTGCGAGATATGGATCAATAATCGTCGAATATGGAATGTTGGCTGATTTACACCGATCGTTAGGAATGATCGGTAAGTAACGATAGGTGTGTTTTGATTTTTTTGAGTTTTGACCCATGATCATTCATGGGCTCCACTTTTCAATGTATTGATTCCCTAAAAATTCCAAGTGAATTGGCCTTGTAGATTTTGAGATATCGATCGATCAGCGTTGTTTTGCGCTAGGATCGTTCCCGATCGATCCATATAAATTCTTCCTTTATCCATAACTCGAGCATACGAACTCCGATTGACTTGAAATTTGAAATTTACCCTCACGAGGCGTTCCTTGTCACTTTATACTGATTTCACCTTGATTGGGTACTTAGCCATTTTTTGAGTGTTTTCCATCTGAATCCATTCAACTATCGTCCATAGTTTCAACTGTAATCGATTTCTTATCCATCCACTTTAGCCAAATCAGTGATATCCCGACCTGACCAAAAGGTGGGACAATATTTGCCTCCCAAAACATACCTTGCGGTAGGAAGATGTGTTTTGAATCACTATAAACCCAAAATCTGAAGTCCATAATCCGTTGATAGTCGTATTATCCAATCCGTTGCCAATCCAATTCCTTCATCTCTCTGGATCATTAGCGAAATCCATGGTTGTTCTGAGTCGATATCCAATTTTGAATCCATTCCAAATTCATTAACCAAATCCGCGATCTCTTCGGATCGTTTTATCCAAATATGTATCCATCCAAAGCCAAATTCATTGTTGTTCGAAGCTGATATCCGAATCCATGACCTCTCCGGGTCGTTAACCAAATCTGGGACTGCTCCAAGTCCATATCCAAATCCACAACGTCTCCAAGTCGATATCCAAATCATAGCCATTTGAAATACTAGAAGTCGGTAAGCCAATCCGTGATCTCTCTGGATCGTTATCTGAGTTTGCAGTCTCTCCGGACCAATGCCGAGCATAATCCATACTCGACAACCTAAGTAGGCCGATCTTGTCGCTCTCCGGTAAAGAGACCTACTCCTTGCTAGGCATAATCCATACCTGATGACCTAAGTAGGCCGATCTTGTCGCTTTTCGACGAAGTGACCTACTCCTTGCCAAGCATAATCCATACCTGACGACCTGTTGGGTTTTATTCTCCGGCCTCGACTCTCTGGTCGAGGACTTAATCCATGAGGTATCCTTCTTCGGCCTCGATCCCCAACCGAGGACTTAATCCGTGGGGCATCCTTCTCTGGCCTCGATTTCCAGTCGAGGACTTAATCCGTATAAGAGTCTATCTTGTCTCTCTTTGGCAAAGGGACTCGCACCTTACGGTTATTGCCCCGTCTCTTCGGTCGAGGCCACAACCGCGACCTGTGTTATTTATCGCAGTAGTGCGGATCCAAGTGTTTTAAGATTCATTAGTTATGGTGGTTTATCGCTATTTTAGAACATGCCTACGGATCGTCCTTGATCCCGTACATGTGTAAGTGACTTAGCCGTTTTAATATAGAGTTTATTAGTTATTTTGTTCATGTCATCCCAATCAAGAGATGACAACATGTGCCCTTAAGCTGGGCTTGCTCCAATTTGTGGTGGATGATGGCTGCTCCTGTTCCATCACCATTATCTGATTCCTTCTAGAGTTAATTAGATCTGTTTCCCCAGTTTCATGGGGAGCAATGCTGATCCATTCTCCTTGGCCAGGGTTTGCTCCCGGTTGCTCCAATCCATATCTAAGTCTGCTAGTTTCCGCTCCAAGTCCTGGATTCAAATTTCTAGATGTTCCAGCATCCATAAGTGGTCTTCGATCATCATTTCCATCCTGCCCCCGAGTCTATGAGGTAATCCCAAATTATCCTCTTGCAGACACGCATCTAAGTTCCGATTGACACCAAACTGCTCAGCATTGTCAAACACCCCACCTGGGATCGATCCAGCATAACCCGGGGGTATGCCCCCGAGTCTAGAATGACCGGCGCCGATCATTCTGGAATGATCGGTACTGATTGTTATGTGTCGATCGAGGATTGCCCCTGGCTGTACTACTCCATCTTGTTGTCTGTTAGCTTCATTTCCTTGTTCCTGATTCTAGTTTTCCTCAGCTCCTGCTGCTCCAACTCTGTGATATATATTTCCAGCGTTTCCTACTACTCCATTTCCTTGGTTTTGTGCTCCAGCTTGTCCCATCTGCCCGAGGAGATTCTGGATCATCTCCTCTTGTCTCTTTAGCATCCTTTCCTGCATAGCTTCGATCATCGTTTCCATCTCATCTTTGGTGATGTAGATATATATCTGATTTGCTCCAGCTCTAAAAGAAGCCTCCTGACTCCCTCCATGGTGACTCCTATCTGCTAATGGTCTCATTACTGATTGCCTAGTCATTGCTTCCTAGATCCATATATCTAAGCTTCCAAATCTAAGATCCTTGCTTCCAAATCTGCAGGTGCAAGTCCCTCTCAGTGAAAGCACCAAAATGTTTGCGCCAAAAATGGTCATAAACACCTAGTTATGTGAAAGCGCCAATTTCTAGTCACAGTTCACAGAATAGTATAACGTAGAGAATATAAAATGAAGAACAAACAAAATTAAAAATGAAAGCAAGTAAAGAGAGACATGAATTTATAGTGGTTCGCCTAACTCCGACCTACGTCCACTCCAGAATAATCATTTTTATTTATACTATAGTTTGTTTACAGTTACAATTCAAAATCCAAGAGTAAAATTAGCAGAGAATAGCCTAGGTTGAAGGAGAAGAGAAGCAAAAAGAAAATATCCTTTTTCTAATGTAATGCCTACTATATTTATAGGTGAAGACAGCGAAATATCTTGCTAGAAATTCGGCAGAAGAGTCTCCAGATCCATAGGGGACCACTAGAATGATCGGGAGTCATAATTCATTATTTTGGAATGATCAGTATGAATCATACTGATCATTATTCTTTCTTTTGATTGCCATGCGATCATTTGTGGGGGGTCCCACATGCCTCTAGACCTTGATCCTACAATATGGTGTCATTCTGAGTTGTAATTTGCGAGATATGGTTCAATCTTCGCCGAATATAGAATGTTGGTTGAGTTACACCGATCGTTAGGAACGATCGGTAAGTAACGATCGATGTGTTTTGGTTCTTTTGAGTTTTGAAATGCAATCGTTCATGTAGGCTCCACTCTTCAATGTATTGATGCCCTAAAAGTTTCAAGTGAATTGGCCTTGTAGATTTTGAGATATTGATCATCGTTGTTTTGCTCTGTTTTATGGATCGTTCCCGATTGATCCATATAAATTCTTCCTTTGTCCATAACTTGAGCATACGAACTCCAATTGACTTGAAGTTTGAAATGAACCCTACCAGGGCCTTCCTTGTCACGTCATACTGATTGCACCTTGATTGGGTACTTAGCCATTTTTTGAGTGTTGTCCATCCGAATCCATTCAACCATAGTCCATAATTCAATTGTAATCGATTTCTAATCATCCACTTTATCCAAATCTGTGATATCCCGACCTAACCAAAAGGCGGGATAATAGCGCTCAATGGAAGTTTACGTGGCAATATGCTTGTAAAGTCCCGAACGATCAGGGAACCACATCGATGATTTGGTGGAGATGTTCTGTGTTCTCCGGAAGTACGAGATTGAAGCTTAACCCTTTGAAATGCTCATTCGGATTTGCATCGGGGAAATTCTTAGGCTTCATCGTGAACTCCCTTGGGATCGAAGCTAATCCTAAGAAGATTGAAGCACTAATAAACATCCAAGCCTCGGAGACAATCAAAGATGTTCAAATCTTGAATAGGAAGGTCGCTACTCTGAGTCAATTCATCTCTAGAGCCACTAACATATTCATCCCATTGTTCGATGTGATTAAGAAAGGGAGGAGAAATTTCGCTTGGACGCATGAATGAATAGACGCATTATAGGCTCTAGTGGATCACTTGGAGAGGCCCCCTGTTCTATCGAAGCCGTTGGATGATGAGGATTTGTTTATTTATCTGGGAGTCTCGGTGCATGCTTTGAGCCCCACACTTGTACGAGAGGAGTCCTGAATCCAGCGACCAGTGTACTACATCAGTAAGCGTCTAACAATAGCAGAAAGAAACTATCCAAAGCTAGAGAAGCTCCCATACTGCATGTTGATCGCTTCAAGGAAGCTCCGCCCCTCCTTTCAGGCTCATCCGATCAAAGTTCTAACCGACCACCCTTGAGATAGGTCTTGCAACGACCTGAGACTTTCTGAAGGCTATTGAAATGGAACATTGAACTAAGCTAGTATGACATAACCTATCACCCTCGGAGAGCAATCCAGGGACAAGCTTTGGTGGATTTCATTGTTTAATACACTACACGAGATGATACTCCAAAGAGCAATGGGGAGCAGAATTTCAGGTGGAAGATGTACATGGATGGTACATCTAATGAACGATGTTCTGGTGCTGGAGTTGTTTTGGTGACTCCCAAAGAACATCTGATTTGTTATGCCTTGAAACTTAATTTTTCCCGCTACGAATAATGAAGCAGAATATGAAGTCCTAATTGCAGGACTTAAGATTGCCAAAGAGCTAGGAGTTCATCTTTGCATATCTTCTACGATTCCTGGTTGGCGGTGTGTCAAGTGCAGAAAGAGTTTCAGGAAAAAGGAGCAAGGCTAGCTCCTTATCTAAACCAAGCCCTTGATATTGAATATTACACGATAACACATATTCCTAGAGAGGAGAATGCGAAGACCGACTCATTAGTTGAATTGGCCAGTTCCGGAGATGCGCAGCTCATGGGCTTGGTTCCGGTGGAAGTACCATCAGCTTCGAGCATCGACCAAATGGATGTTGATTAGATCTTGGAGGCTAAACCTGAGGAGTCATGGATGACTTCGAGAAAGAACTATCTACAGAGAGGAATCCTTCCAATAGGAAGAATGAACGGCGTCAACTCCTTCGTAAAGCTGCAAGATTCATCATGGAAGGAGCACTTTACAGGAAAGGATTCTTAGTCCCTATGCTTCGGTGTATCGCTGACGGTGATGCCAAGCGAGTCTTGAGAGAAATTCATGAATGGGCCTGTGGTGACCACACTGGTGGGGGGAAACCCTAACAAAGAAGGTCCTTCGTTACGGGTATTTTTGGCCAACTATCAACTGAGACGCGGCTGAATACACCAAAAAGTATGGCAAGTACCAGAGAATCGCTATGATACTAAGAGCCACACCATCGGAGGTTACTTAAATGGTCAATCTCTAGCCATTTGCAGTCTTGGGAATCGATATTATTGGTATGTTGTCAATATCGAAAGGTGGTGCGAAATACACCATCATCGCAGTTGATTACTTCACTAAATGGGCTAAGGTAGAGCCATGAGCCACGATCACAATAAAGAAAGTAATCAACTTTGTAGTCAGAAACATCATCTGTCATATTGAGGTTCCATAAATGATTATTTTCGATAACGGGACATAATTTGACAGCGCTAAGTTCAAATATTTCTACCGAAGGCACTGTATCAAGAAGAGCTTTGTTGCGGTGGCACACCCTCAGGCAAATGGATAGGTTAAAGCAGTTACCAAAAATCATTAAGTCCATTCTCAAGAACTGATTGGAGAAGGGCTAAGGGCAGGTGGATCGATGAACTTCCATTGGCACTTTGGGCTTATCGAACGAACCACAAGTTAATGACTGGCCACTTTCCATTCGCCTTGGCTTATGGATCAGAGGCTATGATCCCTGTTGAACTTGAAGTACCTTCTCAGTTAGTGACTCGCTATAATCCACAGACGAATGAGGAACTCCTACTAGAGTCTCTCGATATAGTCGATGAGAAGTGTGTTGAAGCTGAATTAAAAGTGGCCGCACATCGAAACCGAGTCGCCTGACACTACAATACCAAGGTCAGGACTCGAACCTTCGAAATTGGCGATCTCGTTCTCAAACAAATCTTCCTTGGCCTTGGGAACTTGGGCCCGACATGGGAAGGCTCGTATGCAATTAAATAAAAGCTCGGAGATGGCACATTCAAGTTAGCAATGGTGGATGGGAACTCACTCTCGTGGGCATGGAATAGCGAACACTTACGACGCTATTTCACTTGAATGTAAATTTGTATATATTTAGTCAAAGTTGTATAACTAGACAAAATCTGTCATTTCTAGTGTTTATAAAAGAAATGACTCCCAAAGCATATGAATCTGTCTCTTCTTGACGTTACACTAGGATCACTGACATATATTTAAATGAACTTGCATGTGGTCTAGGTACCTGGATATAAGTGCCAACCCAGCTTTCGCAGTCCATGATCGGATGCACAAAGCTCAACCACACTTGGCGTCTTGAGAGATGCCAAACACTCCTCTAACCTGTGACTTGGGGGCAGGAGTATAAACATTCGAAGGCTGAATGAGAAAGTTCACCTCTACTGCTTGTGGCCTAGAGTTCGGTAGAGCATCCACACCTTGCCTAGAGCAGTCAAGACAAAAGGATCTACGCCCGGAGATAGGCGGGATCTTACTTACATCGATCAGCGTCCAGAGTTAGGCATTATCAAAGACAAACATCCTAGAAAAGTATGTTTAAACCACTATGATTAAGTGGTTAACTCCAACCGATGCCCAGAGTTTGGCATGGCATGGCATGTATTCTGGAGAAGGATGCCCGGAGAGACATCCGAAGATGAATTACCTTGATTGACGCTCGGAGTTAGGCACGATCGCACTTAAAACGTCCTTGAAATGGATGTTTAAGTTAGCTTTCTAACCAAGTGGAGTTTGTCAAAGTTCCAGAGTCAAATATGGTCATATGCAAATAAACATTCTAATGATCATTCTTTACTCACGAATGATGGAACAGACTAGTAACTTAGTCCGATGATGATGATGAGAAGTGGACCGCAAATCATTGAATGTAAAGCGCATTTCTCGAACACTTTGACAAATTCACGCAACACTTAAACAAAATAAAAGTTTTTATTATTCACAATCAAAATAAGACTTGGAAGAAAAAGTACAAGTGTTATTGACAACTAGACTGAAAGCAAAAGTGGGGGCCAAACCCGCACAAAACCGGCTTGAAAAAAAATTAGTTCCTAATATTATACAACCGAAAGCACAAAGGAGATGGATGACCATTTCTTGGTCCTCTTCTTTTTCTCTTTTTTCTTTGCATAAGATGGATCACTAGATTCCTCCAGTTTCTTCCTTATTCTTCCTTCACTCCATTTTCCCTTCGAAGGCGAGCTAAGTAACACGGTAGCTGACATGCTTTGAGTGCTCCTGGTCATGGGTAGCATAATCGAAGCAAAAATGGTCTTGCTGGGCAAAGCTATTGACAAAGGAGGAGGAAAAAAGTTAGTCAACTCTTGCTTAATTTCAGCAGTGGACTTGAGCTGTTGTTCGAGTAGTTCGCTCATTGAAAGCCTTTGAACAGGATCAACCGACCTAGTGATTTGGACATCATCATCAGTTCGCATACCCTAGAGATCACCGGCTCTTCTTCTTGCAAAGCATGAATCATTTGTGTGCCAGGACCCGGGGTCTCACCAACTGGATTGCTTGGAGTCATCCCTAAAATAGTCACAACCGTTGAGTCGGTCGTTGTCGCTTATTGTCCAGGTTCAGAGCCCTTGTTTGGGAGATTAGAAATCGCAGGCTGGCCTAAAATTTGAGAAATATGAAATGAGAGGTTAGGTACATCGACCAACGTCATATGGGCTCTCTCAAATATGGGTAAGGTCAACGATATACCTCCGCCAGATTGAGGTTCAGTGTAAGCAGGTGTACCACTCGAGTTCCCCTCCTGAATTGGAGATAGCATGCTTATTTTGCGGAGTTGTGGCACATCCGGATTGTACTCGAAATCTGAAGGAGTGATAGA
This sequence comes from Allium fistulosum, assembly GCA_030737815.1. Lineage (NCBI taxonomy): Eukaryota > Viridiplantae > Streptophyta > Magnoliopsida > Asparagales > Amaryllidaceae > Allium > Allium fistulosum. The sequence continues at coordinate 1,513,433,399 of CM060901.1, forward strand.
GGCGACAGGGGTCCAGAGGTGAGACCAGTATTAATATCCTAAGGAGACATGTCAGAACCTTCGGCTTGATCCTTTTAAATTGTAGCAGCCAACTCTAGATGTAAATTGAGCTTACCTGCTCTGAGCGCCTCAATTTCCGCTGGACTCAGAATCTCCTTTTCCAGTTCTTCCAAGTCCACTACGCCTTATTTTGAGCGTTCTTGCTCTTCCCTCACTATCTTCTCCCATGCCATCGCTAGAGCGCGGGGATAAGCTCTATCAAGCCACGCTAGATCTCTAAATTTAAGAACATTGGCCTTGCAGTTGGTGATGAGTGAATCGAAGCTATCCTTAATCCATCTCTCTACAGCTATCGCTAACTCATCCACCTTCTTGGCTTTCTCCAACAAATCATCTCTTTGCTTACAAGCCTTAACGGTTTCTTCGCAGTACTTTTGAGCCGTTTTGAGGGCCTCGTCCTTCTCCTTCCTTTCTTTCTCTAGTTGTGCCTTTAGCACTTTTACTTCTTCAGCCAAATCATGATTTCTGTGGTGAACGAACTCCACTTCGATTAGATGATTCTTTCTTTCTTGCTTGATTGTAGCACTTAAATCCCTAACTTTTTGACCCACGTCCTCCTTTTCCATATTTAACTCAACAGCTTCTTCGTCAAGGTGAGCGATGGTCTCGTCATTCTTGCGATCTCAGCCTCTAAATTCTTAGTGTATTCAGAGATGGTCTCACCTAGCCTCCTCCAAGTGAAGTACTGATCATACACATCACCAACGTACGCAATCATTTTGTCCTTGATATACGTAGGAATATCTTCCAAGTTCGGAATGAACTTGTAAGCTTTGAAGTTGATCTTTGGAAAGCGACGCCGTAACTCGGTTATTTGAGGGTTTGAAGCGATTGGTTGCTCCTTTTCAGCAGCAGGCTGTTCGGTAGGCTGCTCGGTAGGCACTCTGTCAGCTCTGTGTTGAGAAGAGTCATAGGCAGTGGATTTCGAGGGGCGAACGGAGTGCTGAGAAGTGTAAGATGACATTGTTTGTTTAGTAGAGAGAGAAACACAAGAAGGGTCATTGCAAAGGACGTCATCACGATGAATAGAGTGTTTTCCCAAACCCCTGGATGTGGGGGACCAGGATCTAGATCGATGCCTAGGTGATGAGTCATGTGGCCTCTAATCTTTCTCTCTGCTCCCACGATCATGGTTTGAATGCGGGCTAGAATCGGAATCATAACTAGGCTTGTGAGGTTGCGCAATTGGTTTGTGCCTCAGTTGATAATCCGTTTGATCTTGGAAATCCTCATACAATCCACGTCGTTCTATGGCACAAATGCATGATGGAAAATCAAAGCACTTGTATTTGTACATACTCTGCATTTAATAGCTAGAAACAAATTAAAGTAGATTCAAACCTGAACGACCTGTGTTCGTCGACGGAAATTCTATCAGTTTAGAAAACCGTCGAACGAATTTAAATTAAAATTTATAACCGCAAGCGCACAGCGTACACTTGTAGTACGTGGCGAATACGGGTCGATCCGCAAGGATTTGATGATTTTAAATTTCCTATTCAATCAAATTAAACCAAAGTCGAATGATTGTTAACTACTAAAAGAAAGTAAAAACAAACAAAAACTAAGGATAATAAAAATATGAGATTAAAGAGCAATTTAGAGGCAAATCCCCTCTCATGATCACATAAATCAACATAATGAAATTATGATCTCTTTTTGGTCATTTGTGAGTTTAGTTGATGCATTTATCATAAGCATGGCCTAATTGTGTTATTAATTAACACACTTAAACCATCAAACTTTAATGCACCCTCTAACCCACTTACTAACTTCAATGAAAATGATATGAAATTAAAAGTAGAATCTATTTTAAGCATGGTTTATTAACTATTGAATTAGAAACATAAACCATCAAATTTTGATTCTAAATCCACTTCCATTACCATGATCATATGTAGATGAAGAGGTAATTAGTGATTCATATGACTAAGCATAGCCTATTTGTTTTGAACAACATAAGCTATCAAACTCAATATTAAACACAAAATCACACACACATCCAACTTTCCATTAAGCACAAAAGAGACATAAATGAGAAATTATTATGCATCTATATGATTCAAGAGAGCTTCATTACCCCTAAATTGAAGGGATTAGCCTCTTATTTGTGTTATCATGTCAACACAAGTAGAAAGCAACATGAAATAAACAAAAAACAAAAAGAAGAGGAAAATGAAAGCTAATTGAAAGAAGAGCTAAGTAACAAGAATTGAAACTAATCTACTTGCATGGAAATAAATCTATACTAACATGAAAGGAAAACAAACAAGAGAAGAAAAGAGCAATGTATTAAAGTTGCATAAGAAAATGAATTACATAAAAGAAATGGCTAAGTAGCCATGAAAAGAAAAGAGAAGCTTTCTTTTTATTTCTAAGCTAAAAACTAACTAAAAGACACTAAGGGAGAGAGGGTTACATGAAACATAAGGGGATTTTGTACATGTGTTAAACCCTAATTCATATTTTTGGGGAATGCCCAAAATACCCTCTTAGGAAGTGTGGAGGCCAAGTAATCATTAGCTTCAAATAATCCTCATTTAAGTGTACATGAAGCCATTAATTCCATAAGCATGTGCATTAGCCTCTAATTTGTACATTAAGGTAGGTAGGTAGGTGGGGTCCTCCATTATCTTCACTTTGAATTATTTCCATCTTCATTTGTTCTCTTCACTCTTATGCATGCATATATCATCATGTAACAACTTGTAAAATTCACCAAATTTCCTACAAAACACATAGAAAATTCCAAGTAAATTTTCACAATTTAATAAATGCATAAAAATGACCATTTTGCCCCTATATGAAGATGAATATGTGACAATTTTAAATAATTTGAATTTTGGTTTAAACAAGTTAAAATACCCAATATGATCATTTATTTAATTTAAATAGATTAAATATGGTGGTAAAAATATACACATTTACGTGCACATCAAATACCCCCACACTTATCTTTTTATTCGTCCTCGAATAAAGGAAAATTAAGATAAATCTATTTTCGTAGGGAGCACGATTGCATTGAGCGTATGCAACAAGCCGTTAAACCTCTGGGTGTCCCCAGTAGGACGAGTGTTGTCTCGTGAGGGTTTTCAGCGGATACTACCCACAAAATCCAAATGCATGATAAAAATATTTACAAAATGCAAGATTTATTTACAAAGAGATGAATACGAGTTTTTGAAAATATTTACAATGAAGGATTTACTTTTAAATTAACACAAATAAGTTAAATATAGGTTTTGGTTATTATCTTGAAAATTTAAGTCATTTACTTGTCAAAATTTCCAACAAAAATTAAGTTATCATAACAAATAGACTATAGTTTAACCCGTTGTTTCGGTTGATAACACAGTGTAATTATAAAATGAATCCTTAGTTGATTATCAAAGTTTATCAAATTGGTAATTTTATTTCTTTTCAATAAAAAGTCAAATCAAATAAGTTAAAATAGTGTTTGGATTTCATTTGCCTACTCTCTCTATTTTTTTTGGAAATTTTATTGATATTAACAGTATTTACTTATGCCTAACTCAGATAAACTGAGGCCAGATATATTACCCATGCACTGCCTTACGGACTGACGTGAGGGGAATACAGAGCGTGGCGAGTGAACACACAAGTGTGAACACTTATTGACTATAGGCATTATTAGTAAAAGAATTTTTATATATATACACCTAACTCAGATAAACTGAGGCCAGATATACCGATCGTGCACTGCCTTTCAGGATTACGTGAGAATGGTACAGAGCATGGCGAGTGAACACACAAGTGTGAACACATGACTCTAGGTGTTTATTAAAAAAAATATACATATGTACAAGAAATATATTTTTTTGTATTTTGTATTTTTTTTCTTTTTAGGGAGAGAGAGTTTCGCAAAATCATCTTAGCATCATTTAATTTAAAAGACAAAAAAATGTTATATCCTTTACTTTAAATCAACCACTTTTTAAAACAAAGATTTTCAATTAGGATATATTTCATAATTAACACGTATGAATCTTCCTATATACTAGTTAAACCATTATTATTTGTAAACAAATTTCATTTTTATTTTTGTTAAGATGAATAAATTTTCAGCAATTTCAATTTAATAAACCAAAACCATATATTTATCTTATAGTGTTTCTTTAAAAATAAATCAAAATGCTTTAAAATTTTGTTTTTGGGATTTTTTTTAATTTTTTTGAGTTTTTTTTAAAAGAAAAAACAAAAATAAATCATGAAAAATAAAAAATGAAGACGAGTCTCCCCCCACACTTGATTTTGACTGTGTCCCCACAGTCAACCCAAGTGGAAGGAGAAAAATAAAAATAAAAACATGACCTTTATTTAAATGAAAATTAACGGTATTTACATGAGATCGGAAAGTATATCGTCAAAAAGTAAATGAAACGGTCTTCCAAAGACCGATTCATTTGTCTTGTCAAGTATGCGAGACACAGCTTGTAACGACCCGGTATTTTCAACCATTCGCATCCGCACATGTCGGACTTGAATTGCTCAAAATATCAGATTGTTAATTTAAAATTTGGCAAAACTCGGCATATACAGTAAATAAATCAATCACAGAATCACAGACACAGAGTAATACAATAATACGCAGTGGAATAAATAAATAGTAGTTCATGAAGCTACTATATAAACATCAGAGTTAGAAATAAAATACAACAGAATATCTCAAATGCAGTGAAGTCTCCAGTACAGACGACCTCTTTGAGCAAATCAACTAGAAAAGCTGGAATCTGAGTCGATAGTTGGATCTCCAAACGAAGCTCCAAACTCCAAAGGTGAGTCTTAAATGTTGTATCACTTAGTCTGACCCGAGCGTAAAGCAAAACATAAAACACTCGAGTCAGGATTATCATTCTTATATCAATAAATCCAACTCAAATGAAATATCAACTGAAATACAATTAACTTAAAGGATGTTTGGGATAACCATCCTCTAAGGATCTGTGGAACTATCTACAATGTCGAAATATACACTATAACACCGTGGTCATTTCAATTTAATTTATACTTCAAAACCCAAATATCATTTCATTTCAAATATATCTATTTTCCAAAAATTGTATATATATTAAATAATTTATAAAGTAAAGTATTTATAATTTCCTCAAGTCTCATAAATCGATTCAAGTCAACTCAAATTCCAAATTCAAATTTATTCAAAGCTCAAATCCAATTCAATTCAGTTCTCAATAGACCATTTAAATTTTCAATATTTTTCAGGCTTTAATATTCAATATTTTCAAAGTTAAATTTAACAGTTTCATATAGATCTTGATTTAACTTCATTATTATTTAATCAGGGATATTCACTTAATAAATTCAATATCATTTAACTAGCCTTAAATTACATTTTTACTAAATATTTCCTTAAATTTATTTAAACAAGAAATATTCATTAAATTACTTAAATCAAACCCAAGTTATAAATCATATCTTAAATCTCAATTTCAATAAGTTTCAAATCGGTTTAATTAAATAAAATTATCTTCCCAACCTTAACTTATTCAAATCATTACCAAAATCTATTTTGAAATATAAATTTACATACTTAACCATATTATATGTATTAACTCAATCTTAATTAAATTAAATACTATTATTAAATCTATATACGTCATTACCATTTATAGATAATTATTTAAGAATCAACATTTATTAAAACCATATATTTCTTTCCAAAACCATAGAAATTATTTTCAAAATATTAATATATATGGACCAACGGTGTTTGTATATAATTTTCTATCCTATGGTCAATTGATACGGATATTTATCATTTCAATCCATAATTTAATTATATACGAGTAGATATCATTTCGACCCGCAATCCCAGATTCAATTCAATGAAAATCGCTTGGGTCTATCATTTCAACCCATAACGATTTTCTCCTATTCTACAGATCGTTCGGGTATGTATCATTTCAACCCACAGTGAATTCTATACTAACAGGGAACTTGCAGAGTGATAACAGATATGATAATAATATAACAACAGTCACAGGCATATATCATCAGTATAAATAACAGATAATGGTGTCAGATGTCATAGGTGAACAGATACAAATAATGGCATATATATAGCAATGTAAATAACTGACAGCAACATATTTCAATTGTCGTTTCAATTGAAATCAAATTTAATAAATATAAGAACGTTAGTCGTGAGTGATTGCTCACCTTTCGAGGCTAGAGATGAACGAGAATGAGAAGAGTTACGAGTCCAAGCACGAATTTCAAAGCAAAGCACGATGGACACGAGTTCGACGATCAAAGCTGATAAATAGGAATTAACGGAATCAAATCAGAACTGGGTCAATGGAGGTAATTGGTATAGGTGAACTTATATATATATAACTATATATATAGCTATTATAAAACTACCTATTCTCCTCTCTATATATTACATAACCAGTTATTATATATATACTTGAACACTTTTATATACAAAACAAACAAATATCATAACTTTATATAAACTAAAAAATATATAGATTTATAGTTATTTGCAGATTGTGACTAAGCTAAACTAAGATGTATAAAGTTTATAAAACTAGCATGCATAACTTATGAAAATAGAGAAAATATAAACTTTACATACTTAATATCTATGAACCTGAACTATATTATATATTAAGACAAATATAGGTTGAACTCAATATATATATATGAAAAATGTATATATAAAATAAGATAAATGAACCAAGAACAAGAACATTATATCTAACTATGCAGACATATGATATAGTATGTAAACCAAAATGCAAACTCAACAACCTAGTATAACAGGACACGGATAAATAGAACAAATATATAATATTTTAAAGCCTCATACGACATATACTACAGTAGATCCAAGAACACATGTAGACCAAAACAACTCGTATACTGGAATATGCGTATAACAGCAGAGTGCCAAAACAAGGAACAATTAGCCTACCCAAATATATAAATGCAACTTTCCTAAACGTAAATACCAACTTATATAATTATATATATAACAATTTAGCATATATATGACTGATATACTAATGTATAATATACACTGCAACTTATATATACTCATGCAACCCATAACATAAAATAATATATACATGTTTCGAACAAAGTCCCCATATATATATATATATACTAACTGCAATTTTACTTTAAAGTCTATATGTATAAACTCACGTAACTACACAAATTTACTTTATTACAACTTACTATATAAGTCTATCTGTACACAAACACTTGCCTATACCATTATCTTAACTTATTATAACTATATACATGTGACAGATCTGATAATACACATACTTCAAATCAACAACAAACCAATATGTAGCTTATATATCTTACTAACAAGTTATGCAAACTTATAGTACTAACCTATAGACATATATAAAGCAATATACTGGTACATATATAACTTATATATATATGACCAACAGGTGTACTGGCTTAGGTATTAACTAATAGATTTGATAACTTTTAAAAATCAACATAAACTTTATACTTTAAAAATCAATGTTCCGTTCAAATATATATCTTTAACAAAATTCCAAAACTTAAAACACATATATGTAGATCTTATGACTTATATACTTTATATAGACAAGACCTATTCATAAATCAAAATATCAACAGAATATATATATATATATAGACTCAACACTATAATATCTATAACATAGATAACTATATATATATATAAACAGCTTCTTGTACAAACTTATACAGCTAAACACTATAGAGATTATATATATATATTGCTAAAAGATTAATATATAACAAACTGATGCAGATCTTTACCTCCATAGAAAAAATGCTCTGCCGAACAATGGACAGGGGAAGAGGCGGAGGGGCATCGGCGCAGAGGAAGACAGGCCATGATGTAAATTCCCGTTTGAAATTTGAATGGGCACCACTATTGAAAGTGTAAAAGTGGTACCGGTACAGTATACCGTTTTCACGGGTTTCGCTGTGTACCGGACTTCAAAACACAGAAACGAATATACGGCGGAGATCAGCACGACGAGACGATCAAAACAGTATACAGAGATCAGTGGTACGATCATTCAATCAAAAGTCGATATCTGGTACCGAAAATGCTACTAATTTGCAGAAAATAAGATAAACGGAGCAATAGAAGTCCAAATTTGGAGAAACAAAATATGACGTTTCATTCAAAAGATGATTTACAAATTTATTATATAAAAATATTCAGGTTTGGAAAACATTTTATTATCATCAAATATTAACTGATTTAAATTGAAATAAAATTACACAATAAAATAAACTTCCATATTATCAGATTAAAATTTACCAGTTGCTATGTTTAAATAGACGTATTCTAAATATAAAAATTTTATTTCAAAATTTAATTATTTAAAATTTCAAAAAAATTCAGTTAAATACGTTATTAAAACCAATCAAAATTTATGGGTCGTTACACAGCTTAAGCTTGAAAAACCAAATCGTAAACGATTTCAAAGTTGAATGTTGATTTGGAAAAACGAATGTCGTTTTATTGAAAACCGTACGAGTTGTTTTATTTTGGATGATTTTCGGGATTGATAAAACAATTGGTTGAAATTAAAGTTTATTATCACCAAATTGAAATTCAAGCTCTTCATTGAAAAATTCTTCAGAATTATTGATTTCAAAATCAAAGTGATGATTTAAATCTTCCCCGTTGGAATTTAACAACTCGTCTTCAAAAAGTCCATAAAACTCGTGTTCGTTAAATTTGACTTCTTTTGTTGGATTATCAACAGCTTTATTGCATAAATCAAGTTCAAAATTCAAAGTTATTGTATTCAAATTTTCAGAAAAAGGAAGATCGAAATTTAAATCGAGTTTCACACCCTCAAAAGAATTGAAATCCAACTCAATTACCGTGTTTTCAACAACTTTACTAAGATTGTTATTTTCAATTTCAAAAGTTGTTATTTGAAAATCGTCGATTTGGGTAAAAGATGGATTATTGTTTGACTCGTTACACGTTGGAATTTGATTTTGTTTTTCACGTTGTTTCATATATGTTTCAAACAACGAATCCGTGTGATCATCGTAAATTTCGTTCATTTGCTCAACAAAATCCAATTTATAATTATTAACATGAGGATTTTCACTTTGAAATTGTTGAGAACAAAGATTTTCAATCATAATGTAGTTAAGATTATTCCCATTGCCAAATTCGTTTGAAAAGTTGTTTCCATTTTCATTTTGAGTTTGAAATTCATTTTGGAGTTCGAAATTGAATTGGCATGGGTTATAATCGAAATCGTTTGAGTTTTGAATTGAACTCAAATTTTGAAATCCTTGACTCGAGTTATTACACAAATAAGAATTACACAAATCATTTATCTCTTGATTTTGTTGTGTAGAGAATTCAAGTAAAGATGAAATGCAATTTTCAAGAGTCGAGAGTTGGTCATCATTTTGAAAACTTTGTTGTTCAAAATTCGAATTGTTTAAAGAATAGTTGTCGTTAAAATATCCATACGAATTTGGAGTGAAATTATATGGATTATATTGATTTTCACAACTATATTCAAGTGAGTAAGGAAAAGGAAACTCGGACATTTTCAAGAATTTTTTTTTATAAAGGAAAAATATTTACAAAAAGAATTTATTTTTCAAAATGGAAAATTGTTTTTTTTTGTTTTGTTTTTTTGGTTTTTCAAATTTTTTTTTGTTTTTTGAAAAGATTTTATATTATTTTTTTGGATTTTGGTTTTTTCTAATTTTTTTTTTGGATTTTTAAAATTTCAAAGAAAAAGGATTTAAAAATTTCAAAAGAAAAGGAATATATACAATTTTTTTTAAAATTTTGGATTTTGATTTTTTTTTAGATATGCATGAACTAATGCAACTAAATGAATGCAAGGATTAATTACAAATGACTTATCCTAAGTTAACCCAAAATTGTATAATTACACATTGTCTTAGTTAAACAAGATAGTTCTCAGCCAGGTAACGGACAGGATTTATCGGTGCACCACGAATCACCGTAGCAATGCAGCCGAAGGTTTAAGTACCTTCAGAGGAACAACCACTATAATATTTACGAATCACCGTGATATTTATAAATGGTTATTACTCTACCGTAGCCTAGACACCAAGAAATTAAATTCTTCAAAGACAACAAATTGTCAATATACAATTAAGTGTTATTGATGTCTAATTGTTATTATTAATCAAAATCTAGGATGAAATGCAAAGCAGAAAATAAACGTGTATTAACAATGCAACTACGAATGAAATTCCTGTTTTTGGTTTTAATTTTAAATGCAAGCAAACAACAATGCAAGAAAAATACAAACTAGAGATGAAAGCAAAAAAAAATTAACAAGCAAGCGGAGCAGTTTTATAGCAGCAGCTCCTCTTCTTCTGAAATTCTGCTTTGTCAACCTGAAATAGAAACAAAATATATACAATTTTTTTTATATCAAAGAAAGACTAAAACAAATGAAAAAAAATAGAACAAACTAAACCCAAACAAATTCAAAACAACCTCACCTTTTTTTTTGACAAATTCCAAAGTTTTTTTTTTGGGGGAAGGAAACTGAAAAGTGACGTTTTACTTTAAAAAAAAATTTGTATAAACAACAACAAACTTGTTACTCTTTTTTTTTTAAGAAAGATCCTAACAAGGGCCCGGCCCACTTGAAACCAAGACTAACGAATTCCCAAAAACAAATGCAAAGCAACCCATTTTTTTTCGTCTTTGTAAACTTCTGCTCTAAACTTCTAATTCACCCTGATTAACAAATTCCCAATTCCAAAATTCAACTGTTCGAGAGTTGTTCAGGGAGGTCGTTTGCTGTTCGATTGTTGCTCGAAGTTGTTCGCTCATGCAAAAATTTTGATTTGGTAAGTGGTGGATTGATTTGGGTTTCGGTTTGGTGTTCGCTATTGAGGGTGATGCAGGGTTGCTGGTTTGAAGTGAGGCGATTGTCGAGGGGATTCTGGTTGATGTTGGGTTTCGAAGTGGTGCGCTTTGAAAGTTCTTTGCTGGTGAGCAATTTGGGTTGGATTTGTTGATGGGAGTTCGAAGCAGTTTCGAGTTGGAAGGACGTTGTGGTGATGGTGAAGGGAGATGTAGCAGTTTTGTTCGAGCAGTGATATGGTGGAGGAGGGACTGGGATAAGCGGTTGGGTATTGTAAAGGTGAACTTGTAGTTGAAGTGGCTTTGTCAGGCCGCGGGTGATTGGGTTGTGGATTGCAGAGGGAGGTTGATAGTCTGGTCGCGGTGGTCTGTTTTTAGGTCGAGGCTGGTGATTCAGGCGTCATGGGTTTTTTTTTGGAGATGATGTTCGTAGTAGTTGCAAGAGGATGTGGTCGAAGTGACCAGTGGCTGTTGTGGCTGGAAGTGATATGTAGGATGCAGTTGAAGGTGGTAGGAGGAAAGGTATGTTGCTGGTTTGTTTGGTCGTAGCGACTTGGGATGGTGGCGGTTTGAACTGGTGAAGGTGTAAAGCACTATAGTGGGGTGGGTTCTGGATGAGGAAGTAGTTGTGACTTGTATTGGTGATGGAGTGGGTCTGACAGTGCAGGAGATTGTTTCTTTAGGGGTAGTGGTGATTATCACGGTTGTGGTCAGAAGTTGACTGTTGTAGCTCTGGTGTTGATGGATGTTGAGCAGTTAAATGCTGTAGCAAGTGAGGAGGTAGTCTCGTAGCAGTTTGTTTGTGTGCAGGTCAGAGATGGTGGCAAATGGTGATTGTTAGGAATTTTTTTTGTTGTTGTGAGCACTATGACGTTGATGCACTGGTGATGCAATTTGATCAGTGCAGTTGTTCGGGTGAAGGAGGAAGGGCTGTGATGGTCAATGGTTTGATTTTGGTATGAAGGCAGTGAAAGGTGATTGTCAAGGCAGTCTTGTGCAGTTTGTACCGGGGTTGTGATGGCAATGGCTAATGCACAGTTGTGTATGATGAAGTTGAGTTGTTTTGATAAGTTCGATTGTATATGGTGATGTTGTAGAAGTTGAAATTGCAAGTGAGAGTTTGTAACAGGGCGGTGATGGAGTTTTGGACAGTGCAGCGGTTGTCAGGGGAGTAAAAATGGAAAGGAGGTGATGCGAATTGAAGATATGCTATGTATGCACAGTGCAATGGGTAGTGGATGTTTGATGGTGAAGTTTGCTTGGGGTGATCGGGTGGGTGGACAGCGGTAGTTTATATGTGAAGTTGAATGGGGTTAGTGCAGTTGAATGTTGGTCGAAGTTTATGGTAGGGCTATTTGTATTGAGTGGAACAGTGGCTGTTTTGAAATGTTGTTGTGGTTGCTTGCTGTTGTGGAGTTGTGATTGTCAAGCAGTTTGGTATGTGGTGATGGTAGGAGAGGAAGATAGTGGTAGATGCTGGAGTAGAAGTTGATTGTGAAATGAGGTATTGAAAAGGCAGAGAGGACTGAAGTGAATTGAAAGAGCAGAGAAGTAGAAATGAACAAAGAGCAGTTTTTTTATTTTGAAAGCAATGTAAACAAAAGAAGAATGTGCAAATGATATGTAAATGCAATTTGAAATGAATTTTTTTTCCTTTTGCATTGTGTATGTTTATTTTTTTTATAGAAAATGCAAATGCTAAAGGAAAAGAAACTAGCAACAACAAAAAACAAAAATCAAAATGCACACAAACACACAAATTTTTTATTTTTTATTTTTTGATTTTTGTGATTTTTTTTTAAAGATACAAAAACAAACACATGAAAATCAAACAAAAATAATTCAAAGAATAGAAAATTAAAATCAAAGAAAATCCCCGGCAACGGCGCCAAAAACTTGTTCGTCGACGGAAATTCTATCGGTTTAGAAAACCGTCGAACGAATTTAAATTAAAATTTATAACCGCAAGCACACGGCGTACACTTGTAGTACGTGGCGAATACGGGTTGATCCGCAGGGAATTGATGATTTTAAATTTCCTATTCAATCAAATTAAACCAAAGTCGAATGATTGTTAACTACTAAAAGAAAGTAAAAACAAACTAAAACTAAGGAGAATAAAAATATGAGATTAAAGAGCAATTTAGAGGCAAATCCCCTCTCATGATCACATAAATCAACATAATGAAATTATGATCTCTTTTTGGTCATTTGTGAGTTTAGTTGATGCATTTATCATAAGCATGGCCTAATTGTGTTATTAATTAACACACTTAAACCATCAAACTTTAATGCACCCTCTAACCCACTTACTAACTTCAATGAAAATGATATGAAATTAAAAGTAGAATCTATTTTAAGCATGGTTTATTAACTATTGAATTAGAAACATAAACCATCAAATTTTGATTCTAAATCCACTTCCATTACCATGATCATATGTAGATGAAGAGGTAATTAGTGATTCATATGACTAAGCATAGCCTATTTGTTTTGAACAACATAAGCTATCAAACTCAATATTAAACACAAAATCACACACACATCCAACTTTCCATTAAGCACAAAAGAGACATAAATGAGAAATTATGTTGCATCTACATGATTCAAGAGAGCTTCATTACCCCTAAATTGAAGGGATTAGCCTCTTATTTGTGTTATCATGTCAACACAAGTAGAAAGCAACATGAAATAAACAAAAAACAAAAAGAAGAGGAAAATGAAAGCTAATTGAAAGAAGAGCTAAGTAACAAGAATTGAAACTAATCTACTTGCATGGAAATAAATCTATACTAACATGAAAGGAAAACAAACAAGAGAAGAAAAGAGCAATGTGTTAAAGTTGCATAAGAAAAAGAATTACATAAAAGAAATGGCTAAGTAGCCATGAAAAGAAAAGAGAAGCTTTCTTTTTATTTCTAAACTAAAAACTAACTAAAAGACACTAAGGGAGAGAGGGTTACATGAAACATAAGGGGATTTTGTACATGTGTTAAACCCTAATTCATATTTTTGGGGAATGCCCAAAATACCCTCTTAGGAAGTGTGGAGGCCAAGTAATCATTAGCTTCAAATAATCCTCATTTAAGTGTACATGAAGCCATTAATTCCATAAGCATGTGCATTAGCCTCTAATTTGTACATTAAGGTAGGTGGGTAGGTGGGGTCCTCCATTATCTTTACTTTGAATTATTTCCATCTTCATTTGTTCTCTTCACTTTTATGCATGCATATATCATCATGTAACCACTTGTAAAATTCACCAAATTTCCTACAAAATACATAGAAAATTCCAAGTAAATTTTCACAATTTAATAAATGCATAAAAATGACCATTTTGCCCCTATATGAAGATGAATATGTGACAATCTCAAATAATTTGAATTTTGGTTTAAACAAGTTAAAATACCCAATATGATCATTTATTTAATTTAAATAGATTAAATATGGTGGTAAAAATATACACATTTACATGCACATCAACCTGGAAAAGGAATCAGCTCACAATTACCAAGCTTGGAATGACAGATCATGAGAGCACACTCCAGTTTTTACAGTCTTAGATGCTAACGAAGTATTATAACGAATGGCTGTAGATGCAACACTTTATTAAAAAGATCCGAAGAAAGGATAATAACTATTTGAAGTACGGATTTGAGTCCGATAAGGTAATCCCGACTTGTCTCGATTCAAAACACATCGTGTTTGCAACAAGATGAACTTAAGAGGGCAAGTGTTATCTAGCCTTTAGACCAGGCAGTATCTAGACTAACTCGATGAGTAGAACTTGAAAGCTATCGAGATAGAAGACCCGGAGAGATAGCCGAAAAGTCCAAAAACTAAATACAATCGAGATCACAAGATGAAGACAAGGTCACTCCAAAAAATTGCAAAGCCCGAATCCACCATCCGATGGATCAATACTGATTCATCCCCATGGATTGGTACCAAGTGATAAACGTGCACCCATACCACTCCAACTCCTTTCTATGCCCAAGTATTAGTGTTAGCAACAAATTTTGAACTCCATAGGTCGTTTGCCTATTGTTTGCTATTGAACTCTTCGAGCACCAAAAATCAACAAGTCTACTCCTTCGGCGATCCATCCAACTGACTTAGAAACAATCTCAAAGCTATACAAAAAAGTTTAAAATCACAAAGCTAACGATGTAATGTTTTATCCTAAAGTGACAAGAACAATCCATAAGTCAATCTTATGGATCAATACCTATCCATGCCTATGGTTCGATATCGGTCCATAGCTGATTGTTGAGTTGGCCATATTTCCTCGAGAGAAACTGCTGCTAGATCATGGAGAACATGGAGCAGGACATGTAGAGCTTTTCTCGAAGACCTACAGCTAGAAATAGGCATGGAGGGGCATAATTTGGGGGATCTTTAAGCTCTCTTGCAATTTCTGCATAATCTCTTGTAATTGCCTGTGGAGTGGTACCGATTGATAAGAACAGCACTTGTAAAACAGCTATATCATTAATAAAATTCTCAAGTAGACATAGGCAACGATTTGGCCGAACCACTATATACATGTGGTGTTCTGTTATTGCTCATTTTGCTTAACTTTTCATCACCTTTATTCTCTACTTAATCTTTAGATGTTGGTGCCACATTTTGGTACTAACATTTTGCACCTGCCACTAACTCATCCACCTTCTTGGCTTTCTCCAATGCATCATCTCTTTGCCGACGAGCCTCGACGTTTTCTTCATAGTACTCTTGAGCCGTTTGGAGGGCCTCATCCTTCTCCTTCCTTTCTCTCTCGTTGTGCCTTTAGCAGTTTTACTTCTTTGGCCAAATCAGGATTTCTATGGTGAACGGACTCCGCTTTGGTTAGATGATTCCTTTCTTTTTAATGTTTCCACTTGGAAATGTTTGAAAATATCGCGTGTTATTTCCCATCGAAGTCATCACGTCTTTTATCCTCCATAGCTACCGTGAGCTATCCCTTCCTTAACTACCGCATGCCATCTCCAATAGTCATCATGCACTAAGTTCTATTAACTTTCGTGCGTGAAGCTCAAAAAAGACTTAGTTGGATAAATTTCCAAGCTATCATGGGTAAATGGCTTCAATTGCCAATGCAGGTTAAAAGCCCTTTCGTGGGTTATCCTATGTTTTGGGGTTAGTGGCAATTTCATGATTATTTTGAAAACTGATTATTTGCCACTTTAAGCATTAACTTTACTCCAAATCACATTTGGTATCGAACTCTCATTGGCTAATATTCTTTTTTACAGTTAACTTTTCAGAAATGATTACTAACATGGTTATTTTATTAATTAATCACTATTATTTAATTACTCCCTTCCTTAATCATTTAATTCATAGAAAATTAAAAATTGATTGGAAAAATCCCAAAAATTTACCAAAAACAGTTTCATCATTGTTTATCTTTTCCCAATATTTCAGGTTAAAATAATTAATTTTATTATTTCTAATAATTAATTTACCCGAAATTAATTATTTTCTCCACTTAGAAAATTCATATTAATCCGAATTAAATTCCAAAAATTCTAAAATTTAAAACTCATCTCTAGTTCATCTTTAGAAACATCATATTAAATTTTTGTGTCATTTACATATGATTTAATCTTGTTTTACCCTAAAACATGAACAAGTTTATTTCATTTAAATTCCAAACACAACAAACCATGTTTCAAACATCCAAATAAGTTTTAACATCATTAAAACGTCATATAAAATAAAATCCAAACCCAATAGGTTAGGAAAGGATTTAGAGAAAGATTCTCACCTTTGAATAAGGAAAAACCTTGTTTAATCTCATTTCCTTCTTAAAGTTAAAAGCTTGATCTTTTCTAGCTTGATTTCCATCTTCTTCTTTCTTTCTTGCAAAATTAATGAACGGCCTTGGTTTTGTGATTTAGGATGTTATTTTCGAAAATGAGGGTGGGAGGATGTGACGACCGCCCATGACCCCTGCACTAAACCTAGACATAGTGCGCTGTAAAGTGTACCAGGCAGCCATGGACGGTTGCCAAGGTAAATTAAAACAGCAGAATCTATCGTATTACTCACAGCGCATGGACAAAATACAATAGAATATATATATAGTGAAGCTTCACAGAATAGAATCTCATTAATAAAACTTCATAATAGTTGAATACAAACATCGGAATAGTCAATACATCAAGCCTCACTACATATCACTCAGAGAATATACAAAACAGCAGAACATCCAGTACATATAGTAAGAAAATAATATGCAAGCCTCCAGCTCGTCTTCGTCATCAACATCGTTGGAAGCAAGAACAGCACCTGTCACCTGCTACCTAGTCTGCCCGTCCCAAAATGGACGAACAGCCCAAGGCAATAAGAGTTAAAACATAAAGCCTTGAGTCAGACAGCAGTCTTAGTGAGCGGTAAATTAACTAACAACATACCAAAAGAGCATAAAGGAAAAAGGAATAGGAATCCAACCCTCCCACTCCACCTCTTTCTACAGTGATAGCCCCCAGACACACACTAAGCAGAAGCAAACATAGCAAAGCATACAATTTAAAGTAAAGCAATTATCACTCGAGTCAAGGGCGATGCTTTCCAAGTACAAACCCCCAAGGCCTAAACCAAGATCAGATAAGCACCAAGAAAATACCGCTCTTGAGACCGAATGACGATACAACCAAACATCCATGACTCTGGCTATCACTATTATCATTGCTTCGACACCACCGTTAATTGAATGACCGGCACATTTTTTCAGCCATCCGTCAAGGGCTAATGGAAACCCCGGTTCTAGACATAACTCCGCACATCGTCGAAACCCGTGCCTAGGACTATCGAATCTGCCCAGAGTACTTGACTACCAATCAGTAGTCTTTAGGGACTATCGAATCTGCCCAGCGTACTCTTGCTTTGAGCATGCTAGAACCTTCAACAACGATGAAATCTCAGCCTTCTAGTCATCCTCCTCGACGACTATTTCCATACTAGCTCAAGCGCCTCTCGAGCAAACCATTATCCTCAAACTCGAACCATTTCACCGAGTTGTCAACATGCTTGGAATGATCCCATCTGGATTAGACCAAGACTATCTCATACTATGCTTCGCTTCATCATCATCATAGCAAAGCCTCATCTCAACATCATCATCAAATCTATCCATATGAGCTTCATCATCCGCCACATATGCCACGAGCAGCTTTTCCAATTCAAGAGCCTTTCCCTTAGCTTTTGAATCATCTTCGACCATCTTGTCTAAATCAAATCATCAATCATCTAATTCATAGCAATCAATCAAGTCAAACATTAATCCAAGTAATCAAGCATTCAAATATGATCTAATGAACAATTATAACAATAATGGCAATTTCGTAAATAAAGAGTCTAAAGTCTAACAAGCATGAAAACATGAGCAATATCTCTATAATCTTGATGAATGAACTTGCATAGGTTAACATGTAGTAAAATGGATGTCAAATCATCATGAACAATGGATCTATACTTAAGTTTACAAAAATGCATGAAAATCACTACTTTACACAAAATCAAGCCAACGATCCGATATACTCCTTTGGATCCGTGTAAGAGATAATCACCACTCACCAAATCACCTAAACACCTCAAAAGCTACACACTTCAGATCTGGACAGCAAAGGATCTAACTCGATCTATCACAAATCCGCTTCAAACGATGAAATCTCTCTTTGATGGATGTAGATCTTCAATCTAAGCTCTTGAATCTTCAATAAGATCTTCGATTTAGATGGAAGGAATCACAAGATTAGAGTGGAGAAAAGAAGTGAATAAGTGTAGAACTCGAACTCTCAAAATGGCAGCACTTCGTCGCTTCAAAATCCGGATCCCAAAAATGAAGTAGACCCCTCCTATTTATAGGCAGAAATCCCCCTTAGGTCATCCGCTCGCAATTAGGTCGTCCACGACCTAAGAACCCACGACCTAAAACCTACGACCTAACGAAACCCTACGACCCACGACCCACGACCTAACGCATGCGTGCGACTTACAGATCCAACGACCTAACACATTTGCGCTTCTACGACCTAACAAAGATGCGGCTTAGCTCTTACGTGTCCTAACACACACAGAAGCTCACGCCCTAACTAACTTAGGTCGCCTATGACCTAACTCAACACAGAAGCTCACGACCTAACTAACTTAGTCAGGAAACGACTTAACATCTTAGGTCGTCTAATGACCTAACTACTCCACTACTGAACTTAGGTCGCTCACGACCTAACTACGCTAACTCGATAACTCTTATACCGTTAGCTCTTAAGTCGCTAACTAATAGGTCGCTAACCACTAGGTCGCTCACCACTAGGTCGCACACTACTAGGTCGCTAAATACTGTAGGTTACTAACCCTTAGGTCGCTAACTCCTATAGGTCGCTCCAACTTGTAGGTCGCTCCACTCCGACCTAACCTACCCCACGACCTAAGCTACCATACGGCTTATCTCCTATACGACCTATCCCCAAAATCCTTAGGTCTCCAACTTCCTTAGGTCGCTCCACTTTCTTAGGTCGTCTACTCCGACCTAACTACTCTACGACCTAGGACTTAGACTATGGATGACTAACCAACAATGCGACCTAATGATAACTGTTTTACGATGTTTCGATCCATAAAAATACGGGTCGTTACATTCTTCCCCCCTTAGGAATTTCGTCCCCGAAATTCCAAACAAACAGAGCAATCAAAGACTATTCTGCATGCCTACCATCCATAGCAATCAACAAACCATGCATCCAATTCTAGCTTAGCATGCAGAATTCTAAAACTAGAACAAGTTACAATGTCGTTAGATGACACGATACTTTAGGGCCATACCTTGAAGAGTTCAGGATGAGCTGCCTTCATCCTCTCTTCCACCTCCCATGTACAGTCGTTATCATCATCACTCCATTGTATCTTGAGCAACTTAACTACCTTCCTCCTAAGATGTTTCGTGTCGGTTTCCACAACGCGAAGCGGCTTACGAGGTCTCTTATCGACTGGATCAACTTCGAAATCTTCACAGCTATCAGCAGAAACCACTATATTCGAGTCTTGCACATACTTCCGTAGATACGATACATGAAAAATATTGTGCACACCCGATATCTTCTCTGGTAACTCCAATCTATAGGCGAGCTTTCCAATTCGCTCGATGATCGGTAATGTTCCAACAAATCTCGGAGTCAATTTCCCTTTCTTCCCGAATCGAATAACATTCTTCAATGGAGAAATCTTCACAAAAACCATATCACCTATGTCGAATTCCAAATCCTTACGACGCTTATCGGCATAACTTTTCTGTCGGTCTTGGACTGCCTTCATTCGTTATCGAATGATCTCTATGCAATCCGAAGTCTGTCGAATCATCTCTGGCCCAAGCATCAGTTTTTCTCCGGTCTCTAACCAACATGTCGGAGAGTTACACGATCTTCCATACAATGCCTCATACGGTGCCATACCAATGCTTGACTGGTAACTGTTATTATACGAAATTTCTACCAAATGAAGGTGATCTTCCCATGATCCTCCGAAATCTAAAACACAAGCTCTAAGGAGATCTTCCAAAACTCGGTTGACTCTCTCGGTCTGACCATCTGTTTGGGGGTGATAAACTGTACTTAAACACAACTCGGTTCCCAAAACCTCCTGGAAGCTCTTCCAAAATCCACTAGTGAACAATGGGTCTCGATTGCTCACTATACTCTTCGGAATACCATGGAATCGAACTATCCACTTAACATACAACTCAGCCAACTTTGATGCAGTCCTAGTCGATCGAACAGGAATGAATCTTGCACTCTTAGTCAGACGATCTACAATGACCCAAATTCCTTCATTTCCCATTCTTGTTCTAGGTAGTCCATCAATAAAATCCATCGATATTTGCTCCCACTTCCATGTAGGTACTTCTAATGGCTGAAGCAATCCACTTGGCTTCTTCTGTTCGGCTTTTACCAACTAGCAGTTCATACACTTGGAAATAAAATTTCCAACATCCTTCTTCATACCTTCCCAGTAATAGGTTCTCTTCATATCCCGATACATCTTATTTCCACCTGGATGAATTGTCAACTTCGAGTGATGACTTTCCCTCAGCACCTCATTCCTCAATTCATCTACATCGGGAACAACTAGCCGTCCTTGCTTCCGAAGCCAACCCTCTTGATCGACCTCGAATCCTTTATCCTTTTCTGGGTCCAATCCAGATTCCAAATCACGGATAATCTTGACAAGCTTATCATCTCGCTTTTGACTCTCGCCAATTCTTTCCACAAGAGTCGGTCTTATCGATAAGTTTGCCAACATCTCGGGTTCCAATTCACATCTGGGCCTGAAGTCAAATCCAGCTAAATACTCGAGGCTCTTCCATTCTGAAAACATGGCTCCCAATCCTGCATGTCTTCGACTTAACGCATCTGCCATTGCGTTACCCTTTCCCGGAGTATAGGCTATACCAAAATCATATGATGCTAAAAACTCTAGCCATCGTTGCTGCCGAAGATTCAAATACTTTTGGGAGAAAAGATACTTCAACGACTTATGATCTGTAAACAACTCAAATCGAACTCCCAATAGATAATGTCTCCACATCTTCAGAGCAAAAACAATCGCCGCCAACTCCAAATCATGAGTCGGATAATTCCTTTCATGCGGCTTCAGTTGTCGACTTGCATACGTAACAACTTTATCCTTTTGCATCAGCACTGCTCCAAGTCCAGTACCACGTGCGTCGGTGTAAACCACCATCTCTTCGTTTCCACTTGGAATAGTCAAAACAGGAGCACTTGTCAGTTGCTCTTTCAGGATTCCGAAAGCTTGCTCACACTTATCATCCCATCTGAACACTTGGTTCTTTTTCGTCAATCCTGTTAATGGTGCAGCCACCTTGGAAAAGTCTTTGATAAATCGATGATAATATCCTGCTAATCCAAGAAAACTTCTCACATCCGATGCATTCTTAGGTCTAACCCAATCCTGGATTGTTGCCACCTTAGCGGAATCAACCGCTATTCCATTTCCAGAAATAATATGGCCTAAGAACCTCACTTCATTCTTCTAGAAGTGACACTTCGAAAACTTAGCCTTCAGCTGATGTTTCCGTAAGATTTCCAAAACAATACGCAAATGCGTCTTGTGCTCTTCTTCAGTTCTGGAATAAATCAAAATATCATCCACGAACACTAGCACGAACTTGCTCAACTGATCTCTGAACACTCTATTCATAAGATCCACAAAATATGTTGGCGCATTAGTCAATCCAAACGGCATTACCAGCCACTCAAAGAAACCGGATGGTGTCCTGAAAGCAGTCTTCGGCACACTATCCTTAGCCACTCTTAACTGGTGAAATCCCGTTGCCAAATCCATCTGAGAAAACACCTTAGCTTCGTGAAGCTGATCAAACAAGTCATCGATTCTTGGCAATGGATACTTGTTCTTCTTAGTCACCTTATTCAGCTCACGATAATCCACGCACAACCTCAACGATCCATCTGCTTTAGTTGCGAACATAACTGGTGCACCCCATTCGGACACACTACGCCGAATGAATCCTTTCTGCAAGAGATCATCAACCTGCACCTTCAACTCCTGTTGTTCCATAGGCGCCATCCGCCTAAGAGGCATCACAACAGGTCTGGCTCCTTCAACTAGATCTATACGAAACTCGATCTCTCTATGCGGCGGTAACCCTTTGACCTCGTTAAAGACATCCTCAAATCCATTAGCGATTGGCAACGATGACAGTCCATCCCGTGGAACAACCAGCGAATACATGAAGCTCATGAAGACGCCTTCTTCATGCTTACATCGTATCACAATCTTTCGCCCCTCCACATTCTCGACTATCACCTCCAACCTTTCACAATCAACCTTTGCCGCATACTTCCTAAGCCAGTCCATACCCAAAATAATTCCGAACCCCGCAAAGTTCAGAACAAAACAATCACAAACAAAAGAGCAATCATGACTCGATACAATCAGACCACGGCATAACATACACAAACAAGACGAACCCCCAACTGGATTAGTCACAACCAATGGCCTATCAACGATATGCGGTTTTAAACCCAACCGGCCTACAAGTTCACTACAAACAAAATAATGCGACGCCCCAGTATCAAATAAAACTCTAACTGGAACACCACATATGGAAAGAGTACCTTGAACCACCACACTCTTTCCTTTCTCTTCAGCGGTAGGAGCTTTCGAAGATGATGGAACAGCCCCCAAAGCATAAGCTTGCACAATCTGCTTGTCCTTCCGCGGTTCCGGACAATTCTTCCTGATATGCCCCGGCTTGTCACAGTTGTGACACTTCATCGGCACCTTCGGATTCTTGCAATCTCTAGAGAAACGGCCCTTCTGCTGACAATTGTAGCAGGTCACTTTGCCCTTAGGATTCTTCTGGCCATCCTTACCCTTTTGTTGCTGCTGCTTCCTCTTCTTGTTTCCACCCTACTGTGGTTTAGATTCTTCCTTGGTCACAGCAACAACAGACCTTTCCTTAGGAAACAGATTCGCGTGCCTGAGAGCTTTCTCTACAAGCTTCTCAAATGGATCGTCCAAATGATCCACCAACTGCCTCCCAAGATAACTGTCCAAGCCTGTCACAAACTTCTCATTCTTCTGGTATGCAGATTCAATATACGACCGGGCATACTTGGACAAAGCTTCAAACTCAGAAACATACTCAAGAACTGGTCTTCCACCTTGCTTGAGCTCCACAAACTTCTTAAACAAAACAGACTTCTGAGCCGTAGAAATGAACTTAGCTTCAAATCTGTCTTGGAATTGCTCCCAAGTAATTTCTTCCTCCGGAGTATCAATGGTGATAGAGTTCCACCAATCAGAAGCTCTCCCTTGAAGCTGTCTTGATGCTAACTTCCTCTTAGCCGCATCCTCAATTCCCAAATCACTAAAGATCCTTCTACAAGCATCTATCCACCTCTGGACTTCAATGGTTGACTCCGTTCCCAAGAAAACCTTTCCTCCAAGAGCAGTATAGTCTTTACACAACTTAGCAAAATCCACTGGTTTCGGAGTTTGGACTTGAACTCCAACATCAACTGCTGTCCCTGGAACTGGTATCCTTCTCATGATCGAAGTCATCATAGCTTCGAACATAGCTGCATAATCAGCAGTCCCCTCAACAGCACGGCCTTCCCTAGCAGCTGGTCTCCCTTTTCGACTCATCCTTAATATCTATAAAAAGGAATGATTAGCACACCTTGAGAAACAACTGCATAAAAGATTCAAACTTTTCTAAGCTACTATATTATATATAGTAATCATCCATCAAAATACAGTTACGTCTCTCATACGTAGTTACGTCAGCAAGCGTTGGGTAAAATCGATTAACCAATGCTCTGATACCAAATGTGACGACCGCCCATGACCCCTGCACTAAACCTAGACATAGTGCGCTGTAAAGTGTGCCAGGCAGCCATAGACGGTTGCCAAGGTAAATTAAAACAGCAGAATCTATCGTATTACTCACAGCGCATGGACAAAATACAATAGAATATATATATAGTGAAGCTTCACAGAATAGAATCTCATCGATAAAACTTCATAATAGTTGAATACAAACATCTGAATAGTCAATACATCAAGCCTCACTACATATCACTCAGAGAATATACAAAATAGCGGAACATCCAGTACATATAGTAAGAAAATAATATGCAAGCCTCCAGCTCGTCTTCGTCATCAGCATCGTTGGAAGCAAGAACAGCACCTGTCACCTGCTACCTAGTCTGCCCGTCCCAAAATGGACGAACAGCCCAAGGCAATAAGAGTTAAAACATAAAGCCTTGAGTCAGACAACAGTCTTAGTGAGCGGTAAATTAACTAACAACATACCAAAAGAGCATAAAGGAAAAAGGAATAGGAATCCAACCCTCCCACTCCACCTCTTTCTACAGTGATAGCCCCCAGACACACACTAAGCAGAAGCAAACATAGCAAAGCATACAATTTAAAGTAAAGCAATTATCACTCGAGTCAAGGGCGATGCTTTCCAAGTACAAACCCCCAAGGCCTAAACCAAGATCAGATAAGCACCCAGAAAATACCGCTCTTGAGACCGAATGACGATACAACCAAACATCCATGACTCTGGCTATCAATGTTATCATTGCTTCGACACCACCATTAATTGAATGACCGGCACATTCTTTCAGCCGTCCGTCAAGGGCTAATGGAAACCCCGGTTCTAGACATAACTCCGCACGTCGTCGAAACCCGTGCCTAGGACTATCGAATCTGCCCAGAGTACTTGACTACCAATCAGTAGTCTTTAGGGACTATCGAATCTGCCCAGCGTACTCTTGCTTTGAGCATGCTAGAACCTTCAACAACGATGAAATCTCAGCCTTCTAGTCATCCTCCTCGACGACTATTTCCATACTAGCTCAAGCGCCCCTCGAGCAAACCATTATCCTCAAACTCGAACCATTTCACCGAGTTGTCAACATGCTTGGAATGATCCCGTCTGGATTAGACCAAGACTATCTCATACTATGCTTCGCTTCATCATCATCATAGCAAAGCCTCATCTCAACATCATCATCAAATCTATCCATATGAGCTTCACCATCCGCCATATATGCCACGAGCAGCTTTTCCAATTCAAGAGCCTTTCCCTTAGCTTTTGAATCATCTTCGACCATCTTGTCTAAATCAAATCATCAATCATCTAATTCATAGCAATCAATCAAGTCAAACATTAATCCAAGTAATCAAGCATTCAAATATGATCTAATGAACAATTATAACAATAATGGCAATTTCGTAAATAAAGAGTCTAAAGTCTAACAAGCATGAAAACATGAGCAATATCTCTATAATCTTGATGAATGAACTTGCATAGGTTAACATGTAGTAAAATGGATGTCAAATCATCATGAACAATGGATCTATACTTAAGTTTACAAAAATGCATGAAAATCACTACTTTACACAAAATCAAGCCAACGATCCGATATACTCCTTTGGATCCGTGTGAGAGATAATCACCACTCACCAAATCACCTAAACACCTCAAAATCTACACACTTCAGATCTGGACAGCGAAGGATCTAACTCGATCTATCACAAATCCGCTTCAAATGATGAAATCTCTCTTTGATGGATGTAGATCTTCAATCTAAGCTCTTGAATCTTCAATAAGATCTTCGATTTGGATGGAAGGAATCACAAGATTAGAGTGGAGAAAAGAAGTGAAGAAGTGTAGAACTCGAGCTCTCAAAATGGCAGCACTTCGTTGCTTCAAAATCCGGATCCCAAAAATGAAGTAGAACCCTCCTATTTATAGGCAGAAATCCCCCTTAGGTCGTCCGCTCGCAATTAGGTCGTCCACGACCTAAGAACCCACGACCTAAAACCTACGACCTAACGAAACCCTACGACCCACGACCTAACGCATGCGCGCGACTTACAGATCCAACGACCTAACACATTTGCGCTTCTACGACCTAACAAAGATGCGGCTTAGCTCTTACGCGACCTAACACACACAGAAGCTCACGCCCTAACTAACTTAGGTCGCCTATGACCTAACTCAACACAGAAGCTCACGACCTAACTAACTTAGTCAGGAAACGACTTACCATCTTAGGTCGTCTAACAACCTAACTACTCCACTACTGAACTTAGGTCGCTCACGACCTAACTACGCTAACTCGCTAACTCTTATACCGTTAGCTCTTAAGTCGCTAACTAATAGGTCGCTAACCACTAGGTCGCTCACCACTAGGTCGCACACTACTAGGTCGCTAAATACTGTAGGTTACTAACCCTTAGGTCGCTAACTCATATAGGTCGCTCCAACTTGTAGGTCGCTCCACTCCGACCTAACCTACCTCACGACCTAAGCTACCATACGGCTTATCTCCTATACGACATATCCCCAAAATCCTTAGGTCGCTCCACTTTCTTAGGTCGTCTACTCCGACCTAACTACTCTACGACCTAGGACTTAGACTATGGATGACTAACCAACAATGCGACCTAATGATAACTGTTTTACGATGTTTCGATCCATAAAAATACGGGTCGTTACAGAGGAATGAAATGAAAATGATAATGAGAGGATGAGGCTAAGGTAAGTGGGTTGGTAATTTCAACTTGGGCCAACATCCCATATGGCCTAGTTTTTACAGATGCACCTCCCTTAACTCCAATCCTTCTTATTTAAAACTTAAATCATTTACCTTCATTAACAAGGCCAACATTAATTGCTCCAATTGCCATTGGCTTATTCAATTAATTTTATATAGTGTCCCACACTTAATTAATCAAATCACCCTCAGGCAATTCTTGTAATTAAATTATCTTACTTTTTAAATAATATCTTCTTATTATTAATTTAATTTTCTATATTATGGATCCTCCAAAATATGAGGTGTTACACCCATCGTCTCAACCTCTATAAATAGTAATAAACATTAGCAATGGCTTTATCATGAAGATGTCAATGCATAGTTTTGTGTGTTTACAGTGACAAAATGGTAGAATAAACAAAAATGTAGATAACTAGATAATATCACTAAATACATATGTACTGAGTGTGGTACAGAGCGCACCAAGTATGGCATTGTCTTAATTAATATAGTTCTATGAGTCAAAATTAGCTAAAGTTAGCCTAGACAGAGCATGTTCTCTTGGTACAAGAAGAACGTTGGACAATTTTTTTTAATAAAAGGACAAAAATAAAAGAATTATGCATAACAATAATATCTTTATGTATAGTTATATACTCTTGTAAAGGAATCGTACTAATAGTTTCACTCCTAACTTTGTCCTTGTCCAAATGAGGTAAATAAATTGAAAATATCTTCATCGACTCGTAACTACTATGAATGCCAATGATATATGATCCACAAATCCAATCTAAATAAAGTCATCATATAAAAATTAGTCATAGTTAGTCCAAACTCAAAGTTAGGAAAGTAAAACTTATGCATGTTGGTCCACCGTCACTTTGCTATGATATGCGCCAAACACTTATCACATGACTAGTCATGCATAATTTATACAAAAAACAATGGGGATGTCTGAAATCTTGTCATAATAATTAAGGGAGTGCATCATAAAATTGAAAAATAAACTTACGTCAACCACCACGAAGGCCATGTGTACTTTGATCATATAAGAAACGATACTTCATAGTCAATATTTAATTGACTAAACAAAAATATGAATATTTCTACAATATTTTATAGTTTGTATCGTACTTAATATTTGCTAATAGTTTAGAGTTTTTGCTTCGTAGTCATACTAGTTCATAATTAATACATCATGATTATTAACATTTATGCAATATTTATTTCCTACATAATATATAAAATTAATATATGGGAGACGCTCAAAATTGCAAAGTTCCGATAAGTATAGTCATTCGGTAAGTCATGTAAATCATCGATGGTCACGTGGGTGGACCAACATCATCACGAGTTTGTTAATGCAATGAGTTTCTACTAACTTTGGTCAAATGCGCTAGCGGCATTTCAATGTTTTTAGAAAAAATAAAAAATAAATAGTTGAAAATAAGACAGGGAAGGAACATACTGGGTATAAATAGGCATTGTGCCTATTTGTAACCCCTTTCTTGTTAGATGGTGAAAAATAGATACCTTCCAAAGACTTGTTTTTTTCATCGTCCACAAACTAATCGTCCATGTGTTGGTAGAATCTTCTTGTTTAGCTTTAAAAATTATGGGTAGTTGTTGCAACGGTTGGGGATACGCGCAATAATAAGCAAAAATTAGGTTTACACCCTTCTTTGTTTTCAAAACAAAAAACAAAAAAAATCAAACGTTCCTTCAATTTTTAATTATGGAAGGTGGCTCTCTGATTTATTAAGCACCTACTTTTCTTTTGTTTAAGGATTTTAATCGGTCGGGCTAGAGCGAATATAGATATGTTCGTGTCCTGTCGTGTAGGAGTTTCGAACGGACACAAACCGAACGAGACATAAGCACATACACTCTTCGCACGAGCCAAACAATAGATGGACGATGTACAGACAATAAAAAAATCATTTAATAATTAAGATAGAAGCAATCTCATATAAATTTTCTTATAATAATTAGTGTCGTAAATGAGAATTGAACGAACACGGACGGACTTTTTTCGAGTTCGAACCTAGTCGGACAACAGGCATACGTACAAAATTAACACCCCTACTTTTTTTATTTTTAGGTAACTCAATATCATGCATTCTTATAATGTAATATGCCATTTTTTTAAATTTTGTTAGAATTCCAAAATTATGTTTTTAAATGGATGATGTATGATAATACATGATAAAAATTATTAAATTTATATAATTATTTTTTCATAGAATTTGTAGTTTTATTTTATATTGTACTTTTACAATACAAACTATTGGAAATTGCTAAATTTATTTCTATAAAAATGTCTTGCATTATGTAATTAAAATACTATTTTGAATGTAGATAAACCTTTTTTTGAAACATGGTTCATTCCAACACGAATATGAAGTTAGTAAGGATTGAACACTCGACCTTCCATGTGAGCGCCGCATGTCTTAACCAATTTCTCTACCCTTGTGAGTGTCATGTATATTTGTGCAACCCACCTATCACTATTGTATTTTTTGTATATTTGTGCAAATTTGATTACTTTTATTGTACATCGCACTTTTGCAGTGGAATCTACTTATCACTGTTTCAGTTCATTGTATTATCAGAATGCATCATGCATAATGATTTCAAATTCGTATGTTTTTGCTACAATAACATAGATTATATTTAAAAAATGATATATTTCATGAAACTAAATGGATAAACGTATCAAATATTCAAAATATTATCAAATGTACACTTTTATTTATTGCATCATACCTTGAATTTGAAATAATGTGATAACTTAAATCATTTTGTAGTTGCTCTGAATTTCATATTTTTGAATTAAAAATTATAACTCAGAATTAATGCTATGATGAATTTCTATGTGATTTGATTATTTTAAAATTTTAATAAATAATATGAAAAGTAATAGAGAGAAACTTTGGAGGAAAGTTGTGACAACCCGTATTTTTAGCATAAGTTAATCGGGTAATTGACTAGATTAAATTATGGAAATATTGATATGTCGAATGAATAAATTTCTGATAATTTAGATTATTGGGATATATATAAATTGATTTAAAGCTATAATAAATATTGAATTACAAAATCTCTGGGATATGATAAATCTTTTAAGAAGTAAATTATATGTACATAATAAACTCCACCATTAGATTAAGATAAAATATCTATAAATATATAAATAGATATATACAAGATTTATGGCATTTGATAGTATATGTAAGTATATAAATATATATATATGTGTATATATACCCATATGAAGTAAAAATGTATATTGTGTAAAAGATGAAACATATGTATAAGAGAATACATATAAGAGGCTTATATTGTGTATATAACTGGCTATGAAAGGTATGTATGTAAATACATAGGTAGATAAGGCGAAACCAGAAGAAAAAAAAGAATACTTGTACACATATGAAATATAGATGTACACAAGAATGGATAAGCATGTAAACACAAAGGGGAACATGCATTTAATGCACATTCATCATTTCAAGCATACAAAAATGTTGTATCAAGTCAAAGCAAAGATCACTTCAGGTCATAAATTGCTGACCAAAGAATTAAAAAAGAAAATGTATAAAATAAAGAAGCTTGCTATAGAAGGCAGCCTACTACTCTCATATATATCTCTCCTGTCTTCTTTTATTTCAGTCATTTGAATAAGATAAGTAAATGAAATTCAAACTACCATTACAAACTTAAAGAAGAGATAAACATTCAACTGCGGGAATCAAAACTTGGAAGAATAAAGTCTGCTCTGTCCAAAGGAAGAAAGGTGAGTAAACTTGGAAAATCTAATATATATTGAACTAGCAGTGTGATGATCTTTTAAGTGTGATCTGAATGATGTTGTGCATGTTGTTTGAAAATGAATTTAAGTATATTAATGGTCTGTAATCAATTAATGTTAAGTAAGCAGGATTTAAAAGTAATTAATTTAATTTATTTGGAGATTAAGTTAAATTAATTAGGAATTGTACATCTAATTAATCTTGCTTATGGAAGATTGAATAATAATGGATGCCTTGGATTATTTGATATATCTAATATGTGATTATGATGCTCTGTGATATGAGATGCTTTGGATGAATTGTGATAATGTAAGTTATCTATCTGTGATAGAATTGCTATGCAAATATGATATCCTGAATTTAAATTAAATTGTTTAACTTAAACATCTTGGCTTAAAAAGGATGACATTTGAATTCGAAGAGACCGGGATCGGATATCAGTGATATCCGAAACCACTTCGATTAGTAATCTATAATTCTTTATAGAATTGATTTGTAAATCAAATAGGCTGGAATGGAATAAATTGAGAAAACTAGACCTTTGAAATCTAAGTAATGGTACATAGATATTATTTTGTGAAATAATTGTTTGACTATAATAAGATAAGAACTCGTAGTGAGGTACGAGTTACCTCGGGTCTTTCAAATAAATTTTTATCTTTGTATATCATGTTAGATGAGTTTACTCACGCTGGTTTCCAGCCTGACCCGGGTGTTACTTTGTTGTAATGCTCGGGTCAGACTGAGTATTACAGATTTTTAGGTTAGGACGTTCAGGAGCTCGGGAGACGAGCTGGATGGTAGGAACGTATGGAGTGTTACCACTATGATATTATTTCTGTTTATTTGAGACATGTGATTTGTATATGTCTAGTGTTTGTGTATGAGAGTAACTCTGATATATTAAAATGTAATTGACAGATATAGTATTCTTTTGTATAACTGTTATTATTTGATATTATATTTTATCCGCTGTGAATGTGAGATTCTGTGACTTGTTTTCTGTTTCTTCTTCTATCTCTTTTCTTCTTTTCCTAACTATCTAGAATTTTCGGGATCGAAAATTTCGGGTCGTTACATTTGGTACCAGAGCGAGGTTAAGCGAAAACCTTGGCTCTGGTGGGTGTACTCATCAGGGATAGGGTCAATAGTACCCTAGAATGAGTTGAGTGTATATATATATATGAGAGCGTACTTGTTATTTTCTTATACAAAGATTTTAAATGATTTTATATAAGAACATATTTTAATATATAAAGCAATATTTCTTAACCAATAAATGTTAAGGTAATTGGTTGTTAAATTATTGGAATTAAATTAAGTGGTAATAGAAATACAACCAAATTGAAATTAAATAAGGATAAATTTGAAATGGATTCAAACTGAAATTAAAATCTTGAATTTGGGAAAGGATTCCAGAATGAGATAATAATGAATGGGTTTCCTCATATGATAATCTTGGTCATTATCATAGGTGTGTTTAATAATAAAATATGCATTAATAAGCAGGTAAAATGAAATGTTATAGGGAAGTAAAACATTTAGATAAGTATGACTTATAAATTGGATCTGAAGGTGATCTAGATTGTGAAGTTTAAAACCTAAGCCAGAAAATTTGGAAATTGATTCAAAGTGATAAAGAAATAATAAATAATATTATTTGAATGAAAGAGCTTGATTCAACCAGGAGTTGTTTGGGAATTTAAAGGAATTTGTTTGAATTAAAAACCAAAAGTGGTTTAAAATTTAAGGATAACTTAGACTGTAAAGGAAATAATATGTATATATGAGGGATATACATAATATCAAAATGGGTTGAAATAAACTCTAAATGATGAGTTTTAAATTTGGAATGAGATGTGATACCCAAGGTGATAAGTTTTTGAACTTATAAGATTATTAATGTGAAGTTTAAAATTTGAAGCAGGAATTCAAATTGGGTAAGGTTAATGAAATTAAATTGAATTTCACTTTGGAAAGTTAAATAAGTTTGGAATGAACAACCAGATTTGGAAATTTCAAGATGAAATTTGAGATTTAACTTGGGAAGTTAAATAGTTGATTTGAATGGGAAGTTTGTGTGAACTCAAAATGGGTTTGAGATATGGAAATTGGAAATGGGTGGATGTTTTAAAATAAATTGGATGATGTCATCCTATTGTTATTAATAATTTTTAAATTGTGAATTGGATTTGTTTAAATGAATGAGAAATGAAGTGTGGTAATATATCCATCATTGTGATAAAAGAGAAATTAAACTTTAATTTGAAATTAAGGATATGGAATTACTTTGAACAGAAAATTTGAATAATTGAATTTGTAAATTAAAAATGTTTTGAACTCTTATTTGAACTTTGAAATAAGTTAAGTAAAGATAATTTAAAATGGAATTTTGAGAATTGGACTCAGAATTAAATTATTTAAAGATTTGGATTATTGATTTAAAAATAAAGGTTAGTTTGATTTAAGGGGCTATATCAACATTTGAAAATTTAACTCGAATTTATATAATTCGAGATGGTTTAAAGTTGAGATTCAGATTTCATTAGTTCAAACTGAATTGATTTAAATTAATGGGAATTGTGATTTTAAGATGGATAAGTTTAAAATTCAAATGGAAAATTTGAATTGGGATTAATTCATATAGAAATTTAAATGATTTGAAATTGAAGTGGATTCAATTTGAAGTTAGTCTAAATTAATTTGAATAATTTGAAATTGTAATTGAAGAAATCAAATGGAATTTGATTTGAATCTGGAAAGAAATTGAGATTAATTCGATTTGAATTGGGATAAATCAAATTCAAGGGAAATTGGAGTTATTCAAATTAGAATTAGGTCAAATTAAATGGAAGTGGAAATTTAAATTGAATTGATGGGGAATTGAACAGTTTGGCTCTGGACTATTTTTAAATAAATCATTTTGATATAAACTGTTTTAAATCTATTTTCCTAACTATTTACTATACAACTTTTCTTTTAAAATTCCAAAACTATCTTATATTTATTTAACTACTATTGGAACTATTTAACTACTTTACAACTATTTTATAAACTAATCACTATTTTTCCAACTACTTTATAACTAGTTACTATTTTACAACTATTTTGCAATTATTTTACTATTTTTCAATTATTTTACGATTACATAACTATTTTACAGCTATTTTACAAACTAATAATTACTTTTCAACTACTTATCTATTTTAAACTTTTTAAGCTATTTTCTAAATCTAAGCTGGACAGAGTTCAAACTGTTATTGATTTAAATACCCGATTGAGATAAGAATTGAAGTGATAATCCAACTGAGGATTAAGGCAAATGTGAATAAGTGAATAAATCCAAAGTGAGGATGAATAGAAAGGGAATTGATTTAACTGATAATCAATGAAGATAAATACGTAGGATGTACGTATATTATTCTATACGCATAGTGATTTGATCCAGATTCGAGCATAGAATTTCGAGATAGTATTATCGATCCGAGTTGGAATTTTTCGCTCGATTTTCGACGGTGAACCTAGATATGGATTTTTGATTGGTTTTGGATATTTTCTATCATAGTTGTGACTATGCAAGGAAAATGACGGTTTATGATCAAGAAACCAGATCTGAGTCCGCACTAGGAAGTCGGGTGGACAATACTAGTTCGGAAGTGGAATTGTGTGATCGAGTGAGCGATCAGATTGATATAGCATACAGATGATATGTGTACATCATATGGGTTTGAATGAAATTGGCATTGAAAATTTATAGATAAGAACTGTAAATGATTTTTGAAATTGAAAATATATTTTGTAAAATATATGATGAAGTAAAGTGGAAATTGGATATTTCTATGGTAAAAATTTACTTTATGGAAGTAAGTAATTTGGTAAGTGACTTTATAGAGTAATCAAATTTGAATATTTGATTTGGAATAAACAAAGTTACATATCTTTATTATATATATGATAAAACTCCCCTTGTTGAATCTTTTGCCAGAAGAAAAGGGTTTTTGAAAGTATTTGAAGTATAAAGAGGAAATTTATACAAGTTTGAAGTGATCCAAAGATTTTTAAAGTTATATATATCTATATGTATATATATGTAAAGGATCTTATGAGAATGATTTTGAGAAAAGGTTTTTGGAACCTATGGATTTGGAAAGGCTTTTGATTTTTGAGGAAAATCAAATTTGGAATTTGGAAAGCCTAGTTTGTGAATTATCGATTTTGGGATAATCGATTTTGAGAAAGGAGATTTATATGAAATTCATACTAGGTGTATGATTTGGAAAATACTATATGTGTATAGTATATAGTGTTTTGAAAGTGGCTCTGGGGAAAAAGGCGCTCCCTTGAATGAACTTCTCAGGAGTGCCACAGGGTGGTACTGCCTTGAACTTTAAGGGGGGTTCTAAAGTTGATCCTGTGAGGAGTCCGGACAAAACTAGTTCCTGATGATTATTGGGTAGCGAAAGTCGAGGGCGCTGATGCCTACAGGGGCATTTGGGTTATGCTTTAACGACAGTTTAACTCGATGTCACTACGATCTACTGCAGACCATAGCGAAAGTCGTGTGTGCCGCTGAGAACCAACAATCTACGTTTGATTTTATATCGGTAGACTGCGACACTATGGTAACATAGCGAAAGTCGTGTGTGCCGCTGAGAACCAACAGTCTACGTTTGATTTTACATCGGTAGACTGCGACCTATGTGAGAGTGGAGAAGTTTCATTTTTGGCAGCGAAAATCGAGGGCGCTGATGCCTACAGTTACATGGACTTTTGCTGCGATAGCAACGTAACCCTGGAATGTAACTGTGATCTGTTGTGGGTTCCATGGCGTAATCGAGGGGCACGGAGTGCCTACAGTTACATGGACTTTTGCTGCGATGGCAACGTAACCCAGAATGTAACTGCGACCATGGATGGGGGTGATGATTTCCAGAGCGTTTTCACCAAGATATTTTCTCTATTTTCAAAATTGTTTTATATATTTTCAATAAAATTATTTTCCAAAGTATTTTCACTGGGTGATGGAAACGAGTTTACCAAGATTTTCAGTCCTATGCCTGATCAACGTATGACTGAATTTCTGTGAGAACAAAGATGGACTTGTCGAAACATCGAGTTATAAAAGTATTTTTATAAAAACTACTTTGAAATAATATTATATGGATATTAAAAAGTGTTTTAAAAATGATTAAAGAATATTCATCTGATTTTAAGCATTTTAATAATTCTGCCTTCGTTCCTTTTCGAGGACGAAAAGTTCTAAAGGGGGAGGAATGTGACAACCCGGATTTTTAGCATAAGTTAATCGGGTAATTGACTAGATTAAATTATGGAAATATTGATATGTCGAATGAATAAATTTCTAATAATTTAGATTATTGGGATATATATAAATTGATTTAAAGCTATAATAAATATTGAATTACAAAATCTCTGGGATATGGTAAATCTTTTAAGAAGTAAATTATATGTACATAATAAACTGCACCATTAGATTAAGATAAAATATCTATAAATATATAAATAGATATATACAAGCTTTATGGCATTTGATAGTATATGTAAGTATATAAATATATATATGTGTATATATACCCATATGAAGTAAAAATGTATATTGTGTAAAAGATGAAACATATGTATAAGAGAATACCTATAAGAGGCTTATATTGTGTATATAACTGGCTGTGAAAGGTATGTATGTAAATACATAGGTGGATAAGGCGAAACCAGAAGAAGAAAAAAAGAATACTTGTACACATATGAAATATAGATGTACACAAGAATGGATAAGCATGTAAACACAAAGGGGAACATGCATTTAATGCACATTCATCATTTCAAGCATACAAAAATGTTGTATCAAGTCAAAGCAAAGATCACTTCAGGTCACAAATTGCTGACCAAAGAATTAAAAAAGAAAATGTAAAAAAATAAAGAAGCTTGCTATAGAAGGCAGCCTACTTCTCTCATATATATCTCTCCTGTCTTCTTTTATTTCAGTCATTCGAATAAGATAAGTAAATGAAATTCAAACTACCATTACAAACTTAAAGAAGAGATAAGCATTCAACTGCAGGAATCAAAACTTGGAAGAATAAAGTCTGCTCTGTCCAAAGGAAGAAAGGTGAGTAAACTTGGAAAATCTAATATATATTGAACTAGCAGTGTGATGATCTTTTAAGTGTGATCTGAATGATGTTGTGCATGTTGTTTGAAAATGATTTTAGGTATATAAATGTGTAATATTTATATACATGACTCGAACATGAAAAGTAAGTTTCTGTTCAAACTGAAAACAGTGAGTAAACCTTTCAAAACCCTGATGTTTGATCTGTTGTTTGAATGTAGGATTTAAACAAGTTAGAACATTTGTTTGCATGCACAAAAAAATCTGTGAGTATGTGCATATTTTTGCCTGTGCATGTCAGTTCAAGTTTAAACCACCTCTGTTCCAGGTTACAGGGATTTAAACCCTGTTCAAAATTTGATTTCTCCCTCCCTGTAGCTTATTAGGCTTTTAAATTTAGATAAAGATTGTGTGTATAAGCATGATTTGAGCTTTTAAAATAAATTTAGGCAAAACAAATATAAACTTCTTCTGTAACATTTGAAAAATACAGGCAAACCTTAGATATTTGAAAATTCGATTGTTACCATTTCTGATTTTAAGCATATCCATCGAAATGTTTTAAGAATTGATGATTTTTAAAAACAAAATCGGAATTTTTAATAACGTATTCAATGAGAAATTGGAAGATGAACGTGAGTCATGTTTTAATGGAATTCTGATGATCGGCGACGAAGTACGTCTCGCGATCATGGCAGTTGCTTGCATGGAGGTCTGGGGTCATCACAAAATTGTTGAACGAATTTCTAAATCATTGCGGTGACTGCAGATCGACGAACTAGAGTTTTAACCCTGTGTTTTTGTCGACTGTTTCTCAAAGCAATGGCGGTGTCTAGGTTGCATCGGACTGGACAGGGGTGGTGGGTGGCGGTGCATTGTCGTTAGGGGGAGCTCATGGCGAAAGCGCGTGGCCTCTAGTGTTGTTTGGCGTCGATACGAGGTGGATTTGTGGGTCGAGCTTCGACCCAGATTTGAGTCAGATGGCTCTTTTGCATGATCGTCGACGTGATGGGTTTCTGGGTGCTCATGGGGTACAGGTGAGTTGTCGTCAACTCGATGGAGGCTGGAGCTTCGACCAACGGTGGCGATTCCGTTTGTGCATGTGCACAACAAGTTGGTTGGTGTCAGTGGAAAAAATTGGGGAAGAAGGGTTCGACTCGAAGCGATCTTCGGGAGTATCGTGTATTTGCTCGAAGTTGGGCTCGAGTGAATTTTCGAATGCGTAGGGGTAAACACTTAGAAATTTTAAAGTTTAAAAAAAAATTAAGTACACGAGTAAATTTTTGATGGAACTCGAAGCATATGGGAGATGGTCTTGGGGGTGACTCGAAGCAGGTCTCGAGCCTGATATATAAAACAGTTTTTACTTTAAAAAATTTCAAACTTTTAAACACTTTTAAACTATGTTTTCAAATGATGATTTGATTGAAGTTTTAAATTAATTCAGGACTTAAGTAAGATGTTTTTAAAGGAATTAAATTTTAGTTTATTTAATTTTGATACAATATTTTTATAAAGTTATTTATATTTAATAAATAATGTAATTTAAAAGGAATTAAGATAAAATATTGTTTAAACTAAATCTTAACCTTTTAAGGCAACTAATGTATAAGGATAATGATTTAACAAGGTTTAAAAGGAAAATCAAAGTAATTAATTTATCTTTTGATCTATTAAATAATTGATTATTTTATTAATATAATTACTTAAAAAGTAATTACTTAATTAATTATTTAATATTAAAGATTAATTTAATAAATAATTAAGGTTAATTAATTAATAATTAAGGATAATTAATCGGTAATTAAAGGATAATTAATGGAAGTAATTATGTGATTAATTAATGATAATTAATTAAAATGGTTTGTAATTAATTAATGTTAAGTAAGCAGGATTTAAAAGTAATTAAAGTAATTAATTTAATTTATTTGGAGATTAAGTTAAATTAATTAGGAATTGTACATCTAATTAATCTTGCTTATGGAAGATTGAATAATATTGAATGCCTTGGATTATTTGATATATCTGATATGTGATTATGATGCTCTGTGATATGAGATGCTTTGGATGAATTATGATAATGTAAGTTATCTATCTGTGATAGAATTGCTATGCGAATATGATATCCTGAATTTAAATTAAATTGTTTAACTTAAACATCTTGGCTTAAAAAGGATGACATTTGAATTCGAAGAGACCGGGATCGGATATCAGTGATATCTGAAACCACTTCGATTAGTAATCTATAATTCTTTATAGATTTGATTTCTAAATCAAATAGGATGGAATGGAATAAATTAAGTAAACTAGACCTTTGAAAACTAAGTAACGGTACTTAGATATTATTTTGTGAAATAATTGTTTGACTATAATAAGATAAGAACTCGTAGTGAGGTACGAGTTACCTCGGGTCTTTCAAATAAATTTTTATCTTTGTATTTCATGTTAGATGAGTTTACTCACGCTGGTTTCCAGCCTAACCCGGGTGTTACTTTGTTGTAATGCTCGGGTCAGACCGAGTATTACAGATTTTTAGGTTAGGACGTTCTGGAGCTCGGGAGACGAGCTGGATGGCAGGAACGTATGGAGTGTTACCACTGTGATATTATTTTTGTTTATCTGAGACATGTGATTTGTATATGTCTAGTGTTTGTGTATGAGAGTAACTCTGATGTATTAAAATGTAATTGACAGATATAGTATTCTTTTGTATAACTGTTATTATTTGATATTATATTTTATCCGCTGCGAATGTGAGATTCTGTGACTTGTTTTCTGTTTCTTCTTCTATCTCTTTTCTTCTTTTCCTAACTATCTAGAATTTTCGGGATCGAAAATTTCGGGTCGTTACAAAAGTTTTCTTATTCTTGCTTGACTTCCCAAACACGGAAAAATAACTACGACCAAGGAAGAGGACAAACCCTGTTTCTAGCAGGACTTTAATTTAATCTTTATACTTACTTTGGTCCGATCGAACCTTCTCTTATTCTCCAACCAGTTTGCTTGCTCGCTAGATGGGTTAAGCAAGAGCAACTACTAGTTTAGGAGGAAGAGGACATCAAGGGTGTAACTCACTTTTCTAAACTAGTCATTAGAGATGTAAAATATAATTTTCCCAACTATAAATTAAAAATAGAAATGTAAAATGTGAATCTCCAAACTGTATATGGGTTAGTGAAACTCGGTTAGAACCGAATTAACCGACTGGACCGGTTCATTTCAGTTGGCTCGATTTAGTTATAAAATTAAATAGGTTTGAATTTAGTGTGTAAATAATTATTGAATTATCGGTTTAACAAAATTAACCGAACCTCTATTATATTACCAATATTTAGGATATTACAATACCTTCAATAATCGGTTTAATAATAAAAAATAGAGTTTACCCATAGAAAATAAATCAGCTTTCCTTATAACATAGAGAAATACTCGATATAAACATTTGAAACGTAATCTTATGTTTTTCTTTGAGTAAACTAAACATTTGAATAATAACATATGATTCTCTTATATACCTTTTTAGTTCATTTAAATCGACTGTCGATCAGAATAATAAAAATTAATTCGGTTTGGATTTTAGCTTTTTCGATTCTAATTCGGTTTAATATTTTTTACTTCAAAACCAACCAGAAATAGGCCGAACGCACACGCCCGCATTAACCATAGACTAAAAACATAAGAACATTTTGGTAATGTGGCTTAAAGAAAATTATGCTACTATATACACCCACTTTCCTTCTTTTATCCACATCTCTTCTCATCCACCATTATATTTGTAAAAAAAAATTCTTATCCTTATACACCAATCTTTCATTTTCTTAAAAATTTAAAGTACACAAACATTTGTTTTTTAAATAAAATAAAATCATAAATAGAAACCATGAACTCAAATATCATCAACTTGAATCTTATTTTTTACAAATTTCTATCAGTGCGAAATTTGATTAGAAAATTATAGTTAATTTGATAATTTTTGAATCTTAATATAATAGGATTTTAAACGATTATCTGAAACGAGCGTTACAGCACACGCTTCATGTGTGATGAAGACAGCTAAATTATTTTTCTACAAATCATATTTGTTTGATACGTCCAAAAGAAAATGATTTCCAAAAATATTTAGCCATATTTCTGTGTTGAATCATACGTAATTAATTTGAAATTTTATTTCTAAGTTGCAATGTCTAAATTTTTGTTAGTTTAAATTTTTATCTATATTATTAATTAATAAAAAATGAATTTATAAAGTATTTTATTTATTAAATCTTATTTTTAAGTGATATTAAGACTTGGTAAATATTTGTAGAGGAAATTTTGAATTTGTATAGTGTGAGGACCCGTTTCTTCGACCCTCGGAAAATGACACTAATACATCCTCGGTATTCATGTGCCACAAATCCAAGCGCAGGAGAGGTGGATTCTCAAGGGTAAAAAAGAAAATAAAGACAAATCTCACACAAATGGAATAACATATATTATTTCAATATATAATCTTTACAGCGGAAATGTTAAATACATTTACCAGAGTTAAACATGGACAATTATAAATATCTGTCCTTACAAATGTGGAACACAATAATACACAAGTGTAGTGGAAATGGAAACAATCTTCAGAAGAATCCTCTAACTCCATGCTTTGAGCTCCATCCATATTTCTTCTAACTAAACCTGATTACTAGGCTGCTTGGGAAATTAAGACACCGAAGTTTAAGGAAAAGGAAAATAAACTCCAGATCTGTCATGGGACTGGTGTGAGAAACTCAAAATATGCATTTTGAAAACAGTGGCATCTCATAGGACCACACCGCACACAAATATGGAACGGGTTTTTACCTTATGATAACAAAAACATTTGCTACGTAAAATCATTTAATATTATTTTTAATGACATTCTTTGAAAATACTTTTCAAATAAACTTATGAATCTTAGCCGAAATTGTTACATTGGTTAAATTTGATGGCATAATAGGTTTACAATCAAGTTCGTAGGCACTTATTGGTGAAAGGATTTCTATACAATGGTAGGTAAGGGACTACCTTCCGTACATTACATATCTAGAGGAATGTACCAAGGATACACGAACAATCCCCCACCTCTGGCAAGACCGGTTTATCCCTATTTGACACTCATACATAGCCTGGATAGAAACCGAATATGACATCACCCCGTTCGTTACCGACCTATCCGGGGCCCCATAGCATACACCACATACTTGACATATAGAGAGTAATCTAGGAAGATGATGATCATACCCTAATGGTTGCGAACCACATAGCCTTACGACGTACCCTATTTAAGCCATTACTGGGTGATGAGGCTTGAGGTAGCGATTGCCTTTTACATAGAACATTTCACTTTGAATGCCACACTGTCATTCCATGGTCACACAACTGATTTCTACAAACGTATAACTCCTGAGCTCATACGTCCCAGGAAAGGGTGTTAAGCTAAGAGAAGTTTCCTTCTCCGCCACCAAACAAATGAAACGTTCATAGAGATCAATTAATGTAATTAGAAATGCAACATCAGACATTCGTCCATACAAGTTGTCCAGGAATAGGACAAACCGAAGGCACTCTCCTTCCACATCTGTCGGGAATTACCCCTAGGATTAGTAGCGAGGAGCCCTTGCATCGAAGATCTCAAATGAAGAACTACTGCCACATAATATGAAATGAGATATTTCCCCCGAGGGTCAGTGACAAGCAGCCCTACATTCTATCTTCCAAATCATTTCCATGTCTTCTCTTCGAATATGTAAATTGGTTCGAAGTGGTTTCTGGATAAGAATTACTCAAATCCGACCCCGGTTCCTTCGAACTAATCATCGATAAAAAGATGTTAAGTGATTATGGAATTATTCTTTGATTGATTAATTT
Source organism: Allium fistulosum (assembly GCA_030737815.1). Classification (NCBI taxonomy): domain Eukaryota; kingdom Viridiplantae; phylum Streptophyta; class Magnoliopsida; order Asparagales; family Amaryllidaceae; genus Allium; species Allium fistulosum. Next base: position 1,513,476,275 of record CM060901.1, read on the forward strand.
CTTTTTATCAAAATATCTTCTGGAGATATATATCTTTAAAACATTCTTTCCAGTATATACGGAATCATTAAATCTCTCTTATCAAATCCTTTGATTACTTAAAACCTTTTTAAATCTTGGAATAATACTAAATCATTTCATATTTCACTTAGGAAAATATTTCCAAATCATTTCATTTAAATCTTAACAAAGGTTTCTTAATTCAAAAATCAAAATTTTGATTGAGTTAAAACCATGTTATCTTGGATGTTAATTCAGACCAGTAAATATTAAGTGAGAAGAATCTATAGAAATCATCTAATTCTACTCAATATCAATTCCCGTATTCGACAAGTACTATGGGTGTAATAACGGCAAAATCACCTTTTAAATTTCATGAATAGTATGAGTTCTCTCTTCGGGCTTTAACACCAAGTATCGGAAGATTATGTCCATAAAATCCAAGTTGTTTAAATTTGGAATAGTCTTTTATACTTGACTCATTTACGACATTTCGACCTTATCTATCCCTCCCAGGAGAGGTCAGGTGAACCAAGGCACTGGTAGCTCCTGAACATCTCCTTAGTTTAAGCACCTCACTCGGATCTCATAATAGAAAAATCCAGTCTACTCGTTGACTTTTAGAGCCAAGATTAAATCACTTGATTTTTGACAGCTTTTCTTTAAATCATTTTTTCAAACATTTTTTTAAATAAATTATAAAACTTTCAAATCATTATTAAAACACCTAATTATTTATTTAAAAATATTTATAAAATATTTGAAAAAGAATCATTAAGTTTAAAACCATATTTCAAAAGTTATGGAAAAGTGCTGCGAATGGTGCTTTTTAAGCTGTATTGATCAAAACGACTTTTCTACCATTTGGGAAATTCATTTTTATAACTCAAAAGGATTTTAAAAGATTTTTAGAATTTATTTCATATTTTTAGAAAATTTTAAAATATCATTTTTAAAGAAATCCTTTTATGGATTTCGAACTGCAAAACCGCGTTTTTTTCGAAAACATTCATATTTCAAAATATACTTACCGAAATCTTGATTTTCTTTCTTTGTTTGAAAACTATGGATTTAATAGTTTGAAAATTTCTCATCTCGATGAATTCCGAGCTATATTCCATTATGTATATTCGTTTAACTTTTACGGCGGAAAATCACAAACTATCGCTACGCGACGAGCCTATTTTTGACTCAATTTTCAATATTCAAATAAACTTTGCCAAAACACTTTTAAATGTTTATAAAACATTTCTAAATTATATTAAACCATTTTTAAGAGGTTTAAACATTCCATATACATCATTTCATTCAATAAAGGAAAGCGATTTCCTTTGTACTTATCGACGTGTATTAACATAACTTGCATGTATATTCAGCAACCATATTAAACAACCATTATTAACAATCATATCCAAACATATATGTCATCCAATAATATATATAACTATAGTTTAGGAGTTTCTCACCTTCATATTCCCTCGAGCTAATTTAAAATTGGTTATAGCTTCGCTATCACGAAATTGAACTCTTTGACCTTGATTGGGCTTGACCTTGGCCTAGGATGCTCATGGCCTTGGGTTTTCTTGGTGGTGGGCTCAACTTTGGCTTTGTGGAGTGGTGGCCGTGGGTATTAAAGAGGTAAAGGAGGAGTCCTGAAGTTGCTTTGAGATATTTTACTATTATATATATATATTATGCTTACTTAATTTCTTTTTGAAATATTTTTCTCCATAACTTTATTAACATGAGAAGCCATTAATAAGCTTGATAATGTGGAGGAGGAAGTGAAAATTGTGTGAAAAATATGAAGAAGGGGTGGGGTATTCATAGGATTTTAGAAAATGAAAATATCATAACATGGATGGATGAAACTACCCCTTCTAGCCTACCCTAAAATGCACGACAGCCCTCCCCCCATGTGATGGATGATGTGGAGGTGATGGTGGTGATGATGGTGGTGTAAGGTGGATTTAATGTGAGAAGATGTTTGCTTTTCTAAACCTAGATTTTTTTTATCTATCATACGTAAATATATTTCTACTTTTCTACCATTATTATATGTATATGTTAATACGTCTGTGTGCATGCCAAAAGATATACAAGTTAAATAAACAATGTTGTATAACTTATATATGTCAAATCGTTATGAATTTTAATTCCGATTTTCGGTCATATTTTCACTTATTAATTAACGTACATATAGTTGTAAACAAAATTTGAAAACCAATTTCCTAATATTTTAAATGAATAAAAATGGTCATATTTGAATTGTAAAACCATATAAATTAATATTAATAATTATTTACAATAATTGCTATCATACTAATAAAGCGATATTGATTTTTCCTTATATTTTCAAATCAAATATATATTTTTATAAAGCTATTGCAAATGATTTATTATCACTTTATAACTATCTAAAATGAATTATAATCATTTTAAAATGATTATTTGAATAATTATAAAAAATATTAAATCATTAAGTCTCAATTAAATTTAATTAATTAAATATTAAATAAAAGGGCATCACTTATGATGTCATAAACACATTTTATTTTTCAAAAATACAATAATTGATTTTATTTCATATTCTTGTTTAATTATAAAAATAAGTGCATGTATCCAGCTCTGTGCGCAATGTTTTATGATTATAGAATTATTTATCGATAAAACGGTTTTCGGCCATTTTATCGGTATATCTTTCCAAATGAAATATTTTTGTGAACATTTTTCCTAAATAAGTTCATTATTATTAAATTATCACTAAAAACTTGATTATTTATGAAAAATAATATATATCTGAATATTTAAAATCATTTAAGTATCTTTAATTAAAGTGATCAAAATTCGGGTCGTTATATACTTCCCCTCTTTAAAAGAATTTCGTCCCCAAAATTACCCAAAACAAAACCAAAAGGTTTTGTCCAAAATATTTATTATAAACTCAATTTTATATGATATACATAGATCATTCACAACATCTGATTCGATCTTTTATTCGAATCCACAACTATTCTTCCGAACTAGTATTGATTCCCCGATCCTCTAGTGCGAATTCCAATCAGGCCTTCCGATCAGAATTTTTAGTTTTCCTTGTATAGCTCTCAACTATGATAGAAAACTCAAGCATCCAACAACAAACCCTCATCAATGTTTTTCGTAAAGAATCGATTGATAAATCCTTTTCGGATAGGTGTAAACACCTCAAAGTTTTGTACTCGAACCTTAGATCAGAATCGTGTGACGAAATAATCCACATACTTCATATGAATTTAATAATATTTCAAATATTTTAATGAAAACATTTCATAAAACTTTCATTCTTTATTCAAACATTTTTTATAAAGATGTTTCTTCATATTTAACTATTTGCTAACATTTATAAGAAATTATTCAAGCTAAAGATAACTTACCTTTTGTTATAATATACCTCTTAATATTGTCATTTTCTCCTTTTAACCAATATTAAATGCAAACACCTTTCTATTTAATAAAACTTCTTTTGTTAATCAATACTTATTTTATTAATTAATACTCCTTTTATTAATTATCCACTTATACCAGTTTCAGTACTTAAAAGTATTCATATACTTATTCAAATGTTTTAAGTATATTCAGAATTTACTTAACAAGTTTTACTTATTTTAAAATATAATCAAAGAGATTGAAATAATTATTACCAAAACATTGTTATACTAAACTTCTTTATAAATTAAACATATAACATTTTCTATGTTTATATAAAAAAATTCAATACTTGTATTTATCTTTAAAAATCCTATTATTAAAGATCTAAATATCCCCATAAGATTTCTTTTACAGTGCCATTCAAGGGTTTAAAAACAAATGTTGCTAAAATATCGTTTACTATAAATCCAGAATCATTCATTAATAATGTTAACCATTTATTTTAAAGATTAAAGCATACCCATGCTTATCAATTAAGATAATACACTTTGATAAAAATTGACAACCATTAATTAATTTATCAATTAATAATTCATATAATCCATTTTTAACTTTAGAAAATTATATACAGATCGAGTTCAAAAATGATACCAAGGAACTGGGTACTACTAATAGTAGTGCATATTTCCTTAACAAGAAAGGAAATACTTAAGCGTTTACCATCCAAACACATCTCCTATCCATTTTTAGGTACTTTCGAGCCACTCGAATCAATTAATCATATAATTGTTTTTCATTTTCAAAATCCCATTTTAGAAATAATACCATTATTATTCCTTTTCCAAAAATCATTTGAAATTCCTTTCAAAAATACCAGAATTCAAATTCTCAAAAATTCCTTTATAAAGCACGTTTTATAAACCCAGTTTATAAAATCACTTATATAAAACATATTCATAAGATTTATCTACCTTAAATATCTTAAACTAACATTATTATTTATCGAATACCCCATAGTCAAATTGTGAAACTAAATTCACGAGGTGTTCGTATTTAAACTTTTATATTAAACAACCAATCAATCAATGATAATAACTGAGTATTATCCTTTCCTTAACTATATAAAAAAAATATTTTATATATGCAAAATATAATCCTAGGTAAATATATTTCATTTACAAATTTTCAAAACCAAAATCATTTGTATATATCATTAACAACTCATATATAATACTCTCAAACTCATTATAGGGTATTACTAACCCTACCTTTAATGAGTTACTCATCCTAGGGTAGTACTAACCCTATCTCTGATGAGGTTTTACCCCACCAAAGCCAAGGTTCTCGCTTAACCTTGCACTTTGATAGCAAATGTGATGATCTAGGCTTCAACCATCGACAGTGGATACAACCACTATAGCTCACACCGGTGCCTCAGATTTGCTTTTACGGTCAGCCTCTTGACTGTAAGCCCACCTGGCTAACAAACTCATAAATAGGACATGTAGGGATAAGAGTCATCCATTCGTTACCTAACAAGAAGCGAGAACCCCCTATCATGCCAAGCCACAAGCAAATCTGATCCTGGTTCCTTCGAACCAATCATCGATAAAAGATATTAAGTGAATAGGGAATTATTCTTTGATTGATTAATTTCTTTTTATCAAAATATCTTCTGGATATATATATATATATATATATATATATATATATCTTTATAACATTCTTTCCGGTATATACGGAATCACTAAACCTCTCTTATCAAATCCTTTGATTACGTAAAACCTTTTTAAATCTTGGAATAATTCTAAATCATTTCATCTTTCACTTAGGAAAATATTTCCAAATCATTTCATTTAAATCTTAACAAAGATTTTTAATTCAAAAATCAAAATTTTGATTGAGTTAAAACCATGTTATCTTGGATGTTAATCCAAACTAGTAAATATTAAGTGAGCAGAACCTATAGAAATCATCTAATTCCACTCAATATCAATTCTCGTATTCAACAAGTACTATAGGCAGAATAAAGCGAAATCACCTTTTAAATTCCACGAATAGTACGAGTTCCCTCTTTGGGCTTTAACACCAAGTATAAGAAGATCATCTCTATGAAATCCAAGTTGTTTAAATTTGAAAATTTTAGTCTTTTATACTTACTCGTTTCCGACATTTCGACCTTATCTATCCCTCGCCCAAGAGAGGCCAGGTGAGCCAGGGCACTATTTTCTCCTGAACATCTCCTTAGTTTAAGCACCTCACACGAATTTCAAGAATAGAAAAATCCATTCTACTCATCGGCTTTTAGAGCTAAGATTAAATCACTTGATTTTTGACAGCTTTTCTTTAAATCATCCACTTAAACATTTTTTAAATAAATTATAAAACTTCCAAATCATTATTAAAACACCAAAACATTTATAAAAAAATTGAAAAAGAATCGTTAAGTTTAAAACCATATTTCAAAAGTTATAGAAAAGTGCTGCGAAAAGTGCCTTTTAAGCTGTATTGATCAAGACGACTTTTCTACCATTTGGAAATTTATTTTTATAACTCAAATCACTTTTAAAACATTTTAAAAGATTTTTATAATTTATTTCATATTTTTAAATAATTTTAAAATACCATTTTTAAAGAAATCCTTTTATGGATTTCGAACGGCAAAACTGTGATTTTTCCGTAAACTTATTTTATTCATATTTCAAAATCTAATTATCGAAATCTCGATTTTCTTTCTTTGTTTGAGAACTATGGATGTAATAGTTCAAAAAATTCTTATCTCAAAGAATTCCGGGCTATATTCCATTCTATATATTCGTTTGACTTTTACGGCGCGAAGTCGCGAACTACCGTTACACGACGCGCCTATTTTTGACTCAATTTTCAATATTCATTTAAACTTTGTCAAAACACTTTTAAATGTTTATAAAACATTGTTAAATTATATTAAACCATTTTTAAGAGGTTTAAATATTCCATATACATCATTTCATTCAATAAATGAAAGTGATTTCCTTTGTGCTTATCGACGTGTATTAACGTAACTTGCATATATATTCAATAGCCATATTTAACAACCATCATTAACAATCATATCCAAATATATATGTCATCCAATAATGCATATAACTATAGTTAGGAGTTTCTCACCTTCATTTTCCCTCGAGCTAATTTAAAATTGGCTATAGTTTCGCTATCACAAAATAAAACTCTACAAAATCGAACACCTTGACCTTGAATGAGCTTGGCCTTGGCGTAGGATGCTCATGACCTTGGGTTTGCTTGGTGATAGGCTCGGCCTTGGCTTTGGGGAGTGGTGGCCATGGGTATTAAAGAGGTAGAGGAGGAGTCTTGAAGTTGTTTTGAGATATTTTACTACTATATATATAATATGCTTATTTAATTTCTTTTTGGGATATTTTTCTCCATAACTTTGTTAACATGAGAAGCCATTAATAAGCTTGATAATGTGGAGAAGGAAGTAAAGAAAATTGTGTGAAAAATATGAAGAAGGGGTGGAATATTTATAGGATTTTAGAAAACGGAAATATCGTAACATGGATGGACGAAACTACCCCTTGCCATCCCCTCCCAGCCTACCCTAAAATGCACGGTAGCCCTCCCTCCATGTGATGGATGATGTGGAGGTGATGGTGGTGATAATGGTGGTGTAAGATGGATTTGATGTGAGAAGATGTTTGTTTTTTTAAACTTATTTTTTTTTCATATTTACCATATGTAAATATATTTCTACTTTTCTACCATTGTTATATGTATATGTATATGTTAATATGTGTGTGTGCATGTCACAAAGATGTACAAGTTACATAACAACGTTGTACAACTTATATATGTCAAATCGTTATGAATTTTAATTTCGATTTCCGGTCATATTTTCACTTATTGATTAACGTACATATATTTGTAAATAAAATTTGAAAACCAATTTCTTATTATTTCACATGAATATATTTGAATTGTAAAACCATATAAATTAATATTAATAATTATTTACAATAATTGCAATCATACCGATAAAGCGATATCGATTTTTCCTTATATTTTCAAATCAAATATTTTTTTTATAAAACTATTACAAATGATTTATTATCACATTATAACTTTTTAAAATGAATTATAATCATTTTAAAATAATTATTTGAATAATTATGAGAATTATTAAATCGTTAAATCTAAACTAAATTAAATTAATTAAATATTAAATATAAGGGCATCACTGATGATGTCATAAACACTTTTATTTTTCAAAAATAAAATAATTGATTTTATTTCATATTCTTGTTCAATTATAAAATAAGTGTATGTATCCAGCTCCGTGTGTGATGTTTTATGATTATAGAGTTGTTTATCGATAAAACGGTTTTTCGGTCATTTTATCGATATATCTTTCCAAAGGAAATATTTTTGTGAACATTTTTCCAAAATAAGTTCATTATTATTAATTATCACTTAAAACTTGATTATTTATGAAAAATAATCTATATTTGAATATTTAAAATCATTTAAATATCTTGTATTAAAGTGATCAAAATTCGAGTCGTTACATATAGCAAGCTTAACTGTCAGATCATATTTTTAAAGTCGGGCTATATACACCCTAATGTGGACTACAATTTACCGTAGAAGAAAATAAATAAAAAATAAAATATGTACTTCATATTATCCAGAGTCATTCCGTAGTTATCCGTCGATCGGCAGTTGTCTGTCGACCAACTCCGGGTACGATTTTTTTTAAATGGTCCAATTACACCGAATAATAGTTATATGTCGTAACTTATATTCATTAATCTATAACTACGAATGTGCACCACCAATCAAGCTTGGGTAGTATAAAATAAAGTATGGGTAATATGTAGTACCCAACTAAACTAGACTAGGTAAAATGAAGAGTGGGTAAATTGTGGTCATCGTTGGGATGTATATAGCACGACTCTATTTTTAAGTGATATTAAATTTTGATAATGTCTGTAAAGAGACATTTTTTGTATTTCACGTTGACACCAAAAGAGTGTGACACCAAATGTATCACGACTATTAATAAAGGATACATATAAGGGCATTTTTGGAACTACACGGTCGGACCAAAAGTTTTTTTTTATTCCAACTATTAATAAATATATTAATTAATAAAAAATGAATTTGTAAAGTAGTTTATTTATTAGATCCTATTTTTAAGTGATATTAAGACTTGATAAATATTTGTAGAGAAAATTTTGAATTTGTAAAGCAAGTTTAATTGTTAGTTCTAGTTTTAAGTGATATTATATTTTGATAATATCTGTAGAGAGGCATTTTTGTATTTCACGCTGACGCCAAAAGAGTGTGACACCAAATATATTACAACTATTAATAAAGAATACATATAAGAGCATTTTTGGAACTATACGGTTAGACCAAAAGTTTATGTTTTTATTCCAACTATTAATAAAGATATCTTTCAAAAGTTTAAAATTTTAAAAGTTCATTTGGTTTATTTTGTATTTTGTGTTTTTTATTTTCAACATTAATTACAAAATACGAGAAGAGTGGAGGGACTACGAAGGGGTGGAAAGAAGATGGAGGGGACGACGGTGGGAATGGAGGGAGGACAGAAAGATGAATTGTTTATCGTGCTTTCGCTGTTTCCCAAAATATGAAAAAGTAAAACAAAGTTGTTTTCTATTTTTTGTGTCAACTTTATTTTCTAAATTGGTCGTTTTTTCACAATATAAGTATAATGGATATTTTTGTATGGACAAAAATCCAAAACTAAAATTGGTAAACCAACTGCCATTGCCTTAAAGAGCCACGGTCTTATTTATTTATTTATTTCTTTGGTGTATCTGAAAGTGGCATTATGATTGTATTAGTAGGTGTATAAAATGATACTCAAGAAGACAGTAAGGTCGTGTCCTGAACATTGGACATGTCTTCTCGATCCCTTGCTATTATTTCTTTCTAAATTGGATCAAACCCAAATAATAAATTGTCAAAGTTCATACTCTTCTCGCTTGGCGATTTAAAATAAATACGCAATTTGAATTTATTTTACATGGAGGTACTCTATTTATTTCGTTGCTTCTTTTCCTTAAACCTTATCAAAATTTATCCGTCTGTTATCTCTTTGCGTGAATGCTTTATCAGATCTTGATGGTGATTTTAATCGATTAGTTATAGGGGTTGTAGCATCCATGTTTGTTAGATTTTAATTAGATGGTTATTGAGTAATCACAAGTAAGTATTGTTATTTGGTGGCCTTTTTTTGGTAAATCAAGATTAAAGTTCATGGAGCTTTCAAAAGAAGAGAAATAGAATAACCTCCCTTGATAGTTGATGGGTTATTGTTCTACACCATCGTTTGCACTTAAAATTATCGATCAAAATAATTTAATCAACAAAAAAATGCATACTGGAAATTACCCAGTTCAAATAGTTATCTATGCCAACAATAACAGTTCGTTTTCTTACTTCAACAGTCTTGAGTCAGGTGATGATTCAAATTGGATATGTTATTTTCAATGGGCAACCATTTAATATATACATCAAACATCTATAGGTTTGGATTCAAGCATCTTTTTTGAAGTTAATCGAAGAAAAATAGCAGTTTAAAGTAAAATTTTGTTCATTTTGTTTCTTCAACATTTCACATAGATGATCCATACAATAAATTGGTTAATTTTGCTGAAGGAAAAGACACGTTGTATTTCTTGAAGTAAAGACGGAAAATATCAATGTATTAGGATATGTCCTTAACGAAGCGAAAGGGTCTACGAATGAAAGTACGAAAGGGGTTGCGAAAGAGGATAAAATTGAAAAGGAGTATTGTGTATTTTATGTATGTTATTTGTATCATATGCTTATTTTCACATAAAAGCAAAAATTAAGCAAAGAAATTGTCAATGTTTATTGATAAACGTGGTTAATTCAATATTTAATGATATAATCATATAAATACAATGATTTCAAACTATGAATACAATGATACATGTATAATAATTTCAAATACAAAGTGGTACAATACAGTACTTCTTGCATCAACCGATTCATAAAAAATGAAATGTTATAACTAAGGAATAAAAACAATATATAAGATGCAAGTCTGGAACCTTTCCAGCTCTAGCCCTTAAATGATCAATAGCAACATAAAATGAGCTTCACAATCTCTAATTGAATTAACTCCTCCATGTACTCACTTTAAAAGTTATCTTCTTTTAGTGAAGGAAGTTCAAGCTCATTGACTAACTGGGCTAGCTATCAATTTAACCATATAACCACCACAATTATTTTCTACGATCATATCGTGAATTATAATATAAAAATACATGCTATTAACCAAGTCCTTCACATGATGAAGCTTTGTTGAATTATAGATAATAAGAAATTGATTTACAAGACACCAAAAGCAAGTACAGAGCTATGTGTGAGAGACCCTGGGCTATGGCCCATGTAGGATTTCTGAACATGTATTATATATAGTGATAACCCCATGTGTTGGAATATAGTGTGGATACCGTTGTCGTACTTCTGACTTTGAGGATCTGTTACAGATTCTTTCAGAAAATAGTTCAGTCTTATCAATTACAAAAAGACTATCGAACTATTCTCGTCAGGATTCAACAAAGCCTTCTAATGACGTTTACTTGATCAAAGTTTAAACACAGTATAAAATATTTTTGATAATTGCCAAGAGTGAAGAGAAGAAAATGATTTTATCACAAAATCTGATTGTATTAAAAGCAGGGACTAACGGTGCTTATATAGATGACGGGGGATGCGAAGAGGTGTTACTTCTCTTCAAAAAAACTGTTAGAAAAGGTACCGGACGAAGAGCAACATCTATCAGGAAGAATTGTACATCTTCGAACAGACATGGCTGTTCGCGGCCTCTGTTCACTGCGCGTTCTGTAGTACCACCGGTCGACTGGTGGTATCCTACTGGTGGTAATCCACCTGTGTACAGGTGGTTTGAAAATATACAACATTCTCCCCCTATTTTCAAAGTTTAAAACATTTGGAATGACTGCATCACTTGAGTGACTGCCTACGTACTCAAGTGAGATCAAGCCGACGTAATTCAAGGACAAAATTGGCATTATCGTGAAAACCAACACCTAGGTGATGAGTACCTTTTGTCTTCACTTAGCGTAAACTTTTCAAAGCCATATCGAGGTTTAATGGTGAACGAGTCTTAAATTAAGTACCCCTAGTGATATGACCGGAAGAATCACACATATTGATAGGTTACTATGTTCTGTATGCTCAGCACATTAATGGTCATGTGCTCTAACCTTGATTTTTCATGAGTCTACTTAGAAAGCGGTATTTCTTTTTTAGGAAATTGTCTGATTTTCACACTCATATAGGTAAGTCTTTAAGCGCTTCCGCGATACACTTGTGTATAGACTTATTAAGGAATTTAATCCGTCCTCATTCATGCAAAATACCCAACACTACCTTTGAGAAATTTGGTGTAGTGTTCCATAAACGTTCCTTTAACTTGTTGATACCCATCGAACTTTGTCTATCTTTTTCAAGACATAAGTTGGGTTGTCGTTAGTCGATGATCAACCTTCATTCACAGACCTTAATCACATTTCTCTTGATTTTATAGAAACACTCGCTTTTGGAAAACTCTTTGTAAACAGATTAGCCATGTTTTTCTTAGTTTCTATGTAATCAATTGTAATTACTTCTCGCTTGCATCTGCTAATGCAATTAATTCTGACAACATAGTTGAGTCAGAAACACATGTCTGCTTCTTAGAACATCAAGACACAGCAGCTTCACCCAATATAAATATTCATCCAGTCGTAGATTTGGATTTAGATTCTACATTATTCCAAGTAGCATCACTATATCCTTCAAATACAACAGAATATCTTTTATAAGAAAGACCATAGTTGATGGTACCTTTCAAATAAGCTGGAACTCTTGAAATTGCTTTCCAATGTTCCGTACCTGGATTACTCGTAAAACGACATAATACGTTAATAGTGTGTGTTATGTCAGGTCTTGTGCAATGCATAGCATACATAAGACTCTCAATAATAGTTAAATATTATAATTGAGAAATAATACGCTCAATATTCTTTTCTAATTTAATACTGGGATCTAAAGGAGTTGGAGTTGGTTTGTCATTATAATGACCATATTTGTTGAGAAATTTCTCAATATAATGAGATCGTGTTAACACAAACTCCCCCGGTTTTCTTAGAATCTTAATTGCTAATATAACATCAACTTCTCATAAATCTTTCATATCAAATTTCGATGACAAAAACTTCTTTATTTCGTTCACACAGGATATATCAGACCCAAAAATTAGCATATCATCAACGTATAAACATAATATAACATAACCGTTTTTATCCAATTTGCGATATATACATTTATCTGCATCGTTGACTTTAAGTCCATATGATAATGTTATTTTATCAAACTTCTCATGTTGCATAGGAGCTTGCCTCGGACCATAAAGAGATTTGACTAATTTGCAAACGTTTCTTTCTTGGCCTGACAATATGAAACCTTCGAGTTGTTTCATATATATATCTCTTCATCTAAGACACCATTTGGAAATGCCGTCTTTACATTCATTTGATGTATAATTGAATTATGCATGAATGGTAGCGTTATCAAACAACGTATAGAAGTAATGTGAGCAACATGAGCAATGTGTTAAAATAATCTACTCTTTGTCTTTGTTTATAACCATTTGCAACTAATCCGGCTTTAAATTTGTTAATGGATCCATTTGTATTTAATTTCTTCTTGAATACCCATTTACATCCTATTGGCTTAACACCATGAGGTAAATCCGTCAAAATCCAAGTTTGGTTTGACATAATTGAATTCATTTCATCATTTATTGCATCTTTTCAGAAATTTGCATCGCTGGAACTCATAGTGTTAGAATAGTTTGTAGGATCATCATCGACATTTATTACATATTTAGTGATACTATGGATTTCATCCTTAGCGTCTTCGATAAAATATATAATAAAGTCGAGACCAAAATTCTTCTAGCCTAGCTCTTTTACTTTTTCTCCATTCAGTATCTTCCTCGAGTACTGAGATTTTCTCGTTGTTTTGGTAAGAGACATAATCATCACCAATACCATCATTAGTCTCAGCATGTCCTGAACTAGATGATATTAATGGTTCATCCCTATTTTGGTCTTGTGATATATACTTATTTTCAAAAAATTCTACATCTACAGATTCAATAACTTTTAAAGTATCTAAAATAATGAATTTATTACTACTATTTTGAGAATATCCTATAAAAGCACATTTATAAGCTCTGTTTCCTAACTTGGGTCTTTTGAGATTTGGTTTTCTAACATAAGTTAAACAACCATAGACTTCAAGTTTTGATAAACTTGGTTTTCGATTAAACCATAGTTCATAAGGCAATACATGCCTTTGTTTCAAAGGAACTCTATTTAGAATGTAACACGCTGATAGCATAGCATCACCCCATAATGAATTTGGTAATTTAGAACTAATAAGCATTGCATTGACCATTTCTGTTTTCTACCAATATTCTATTTTTTCGTTCCACAACACCATTTTGTTGTGGAGTATAAGGAGCTGCACATTGGTGAATCAAACCGTGTTGTTTGCAAAATAAGGTGAATTCATTCAAAAAATATTCATTGCCTCGGTCCGAATGCAACACTTTAATTTTAATCTCAAAATTTGTTTCCACTTCTGCCTTGTAAATTTTGAATTTATCAAACACTTCATCTTTGATTTTCATTAGATATACATAGGCATATCCAAAGTAATCATCAATAAATGTGATATAGTATTTATTTCCTCCGTATGTTGTGTGACTTTTAAGATCACCAACATCGCTATAAACTAAGTTAAGCAAACTAGTGTTCCTTTTAATGGATTTGAAGGATTTTCGATGAATCTTTGTTTGAATACATATCTCACGTTTATCAATGGATTCAAAATTGCAATCAGAAATTAATCCTAACTTATGCATAGATTTAAGGGAATTGTAGTTGACGCTTTCTAATCTAGCATGCCATAAATTAAAGGAGTCAACAATATAAACAGAACTATTTATTATACTCAACTTAATCATGCCGTTGTAAGAGTATTCCTGACCCACAAAACTGTCATTCTTTGACAATACTAGTTTATCAGACTCATTCACCATCTTGAATCATGCCTTAATAAGGAGGTATCCAGATACAAGATTCTTACAAATATCATGTACATAAAATGCATGATCAAAGTAAGAACTTTCCCGAGGTGAATGAAATTTCAACAGTATCTTTTTCAATGACTTTGTTACAAGCTTTATTTGCCCAGTAACTTCATTTTATTCCCCATTTATTTCATCATAGGTCTTAAAAAGACTACGGTCCTTGCATATATGTAAGGTTGCTCCAGTATCGAGCCACCAATCATTTTCTATGTCACTAACGGAGTTTGCCTTTTGTACTACAACTGTAAGCTTTTCTTCGACCACATTCACCTTTTGTTTCTTTTGTTGACGATAGTCACGAGCATAGTGGTTAGGCTTGTTATAAAAGAAACAAGCATCCTTAATTTTATCATTTTTTGCTCTTTTTTTTAATTCTTAGACTTTGATGGATGAATTTCTTCAACATTGTTGACCTTGAAATAAAATTCAGTTTGTTGACTATCGATTTGTTCACGTTTACGTGAGTCTTTTTCTATGCGAAGATGACGTTGTAAAGCTTCTAAATCATAGTCCACTTGGGCATGTTTTAGTTTCTTCTTGAAATCATTCCAAGAAGAGGGAAGTCGGGATATAATAATTCCAACTATGAATAATTCAGGAAGCTCTATATTGGCATCTTTATGATGATGGACAATAAGTAAAATCTCATTTACTTGTTCGATGATCATTCTATTGTCATTCATCTTAAATTCCATAAAATTGCTAATAAGAAATTTCTTATTACTTGTCTCGGAAATGTTGTATTTGTTCTCCAATGCAGTCTATAGTGCCTTCGCAGTTTCCAAGCTTCGATGTGCATTGTAGACGGATGTAGATAGTACATTCAATGTGTCCTCTACTTTGAAGTCATCCTCATTTTGTTTATGTCATTTAGCTTTCAATTCAACAGTATCCGCTGGAGTTTCAGCTTGTAATTCTTCCAAGCCATCCTCTAGTATGTAGAAAAGTTTCACAGTAATTAGAAAAGAACTTCATCGTCTCTTGCCAACGAGTAAAGTTTTTGTCATCAAAACGTTCTAACCTTGTTAAATATTGATTCAAGACTTGAAGTGCGTTGTAGTTGCTTGAACCCTCCATTTGTTGATATTATTTTCTGAAAATTGTTGGAATATAGTTTGGATAACGTTGTCGTACTTCTAACTTTAAGAATCTGTTGCAAATTCTTTCAGAAAGTAGTCCAGCCCTATCGAGTACAAAAAGACTATCGAACTATTCCATTAGGATTCAACAAAGCTTTCTAACGACGTTACTTGATTGTCATTTCAAATAAGTACAATCCTAGCCTAGGGCGATATAAAATCTTGGCTTCATCCCCAACCAAAAGCACATTCAATCATCCTTTTTTTTTCACTTCCATGAGATTTGTGAAATTAGTTAAAGAAGATTTTTGTTTGTTTGAACAACCATACTCCATTTGGAATATATACTGCTACTAATATAGCAAACCATATCAGTGACATGAATTCTCTTATTTCACATCATTTTTGTTTGTTTGAACCGGATGGAGGTGAACTTCTTTTATTTCACATCATTTTAAAATTATAAAATCGCCAGCGCCGCATGGCTGTGCCTTGGGAACAGAACAAGCCACGCTAAGTTGTGGCATTGGTGACATGAATTCAGAGTGCATACCCAGCATAGATGTTAAATAGGCCAAGTGCAAGCTTGGCTTGGGTTTACAAAAATGAAGATACGAAAGACCCATGCTGGAATCATACTTGATTAATCAATATACCAAACATAGATCATACTCGGTTTCAGTTGAAACTACGTTTGGCTCAAACACGGTTTCCACTGAAATAGAGGTAAGGTCATGCTTGGGAAGTTCGACGTTCACGCTTGGCGCTTGCGTGCGGATGCTTCAAGCACGTACATGCAATGCAAACTTTAATTCCATCAATCAACAGCAAATCCAATCCAGTTACATACTTAAATTCAACCAATTTATGCTTAATCCGACCAAATTCAATAATTAAGGTAGCAGGGATTATTGTGTTTAAATGATTTAGGAGTAATTTGGAGATGTGTGGGGTGAAAGGAGAAAAGTGTAGCTTTTAATTTTGTTTCATTTTAAGGGGTGTGAAAAACAAAATAAAGAGTTCAAATAAAATGATCTATATTGTACTCATTCCCACCAATACCGTATTTACCTGGTGTTGCAGCCGGTTTGCTATTTTTGAGAACAAATACGATGTTTCATTACATCAATGTGATCCGATGAATCGGTACATCGGAAAAAATGTCAAGAAAAAGATTATGAGACATCATGACTTTTAAAATCAAAATCCACCCTTTTTTTCTCCATATATTGTTCTTTCAAACTTCCATATAATTTTTCTATTTCCAATGCATACAATTGAGGCTATTAAGCATTCTAGAAAACCTCTTTTCTTCCAAAAGTTGGTAAGCTTTCGACATCTTTTTCATTTGACCGTTTAAGACACTCTTAGTCAAAACTCAAAAGCATTAGTTACAGTTTGATAGAAAACTGTTTCCCTGATGGATTAAACAAATATTGTGGAGCTTTCCTGTTCTAGGTCAAATCATGATGCCAAATGTTAATAAGTTTCACTTGTTGCAGCTAAACCTTAAGAATATTTCCTGGATTTTAGAAAAACATCCTGCGCCCTCATCCCTACCGGGTTCATAATTTCCATATTATTTGTTCAAACCCCTTATCCCTACTGGGTTCATAATTTTCATATTATTTGTTCAAACTTGCAGGTCTTTCTGGTTGTATGGAACTAAAAATAAAAGCCGAACCCTCACTGATGTATGGATATGATTTGGTATTCTTCATGATGCACTTGGTGTCTGATATCAGCCAAACAGATGATATTTCAGAATCTGAGCCTATTCTTTCACAGCCAACCATATCTTTAAGTGAAATCAAACAAGAAAATTCTAATGCTGATTGCCAGGCTGATGAATTATCTACTCTAATAAATACTGAGCAACCCCAGTGTCGCATTTGCCTTGATAATGAAGGTTATTGCTATTACATATCAAAGTTTGTAAAGTATCTAGCAAGCTGTTTACTCATTAATCTATTTGACATTAGAAGATACACATCTGCACTCACTGTTAAAGTTCTTGTGCAGGTGAGGATTTGATTGCACCTTGCTACTGTAGAGGAACACAAAAATATGTTCACCGATCGTGCCTAGATAATTGGAGATCGACTAAGGTATGATTCATAACACTCATAATAACTTATTCATTTTACTTTTTGTGTGCTACATTTTGGATTGTCAAGGGAAGTCTTAATAAATTGTTGTATTCCTCTACTAGGAAGGATTTGCCTTTTCACATTGTACCGAGTGCAGGGCTACTTTCTTGTTGCGTGCTAATGTGCCACCAGATCGCTGGTGGACAAGGTTAAAGTTTCAGATGCTTGTTGTTAGAGATCATGTGCTCATATTTATTGTTGTTCAGCTGGTGAGATTCCTTTTTTTCTTCAGCTTATCCTCCGAAACTTTTTATATTTCAGGGTAAAATTTGGCTTTCTCTTAATTAGACCTGTCAAAATATGACCCAACCCATTTACCCTACTTTTAAATGGGTTGGGTCAACCCATTTATGAATTTTATTAAATA
Organism: Allium fistulosum; assembly: GCA_030737815.1. Taxonomy (NCBI): domain Eukaryota; kingdom Viridiplantae; phylum Streptophyta; class Magnoliopsida; order Asparagales; family Amaryllidaceae; genus Allium; species Allium fistulosum. The sequence continues at coordinate 1,513,494,503 of CM060901.1, forward strand.
GGTTATGGGTTGGACTAACCCATTTTTAAAAGGGTTATAAGTGGGTAACTCATTTACCCATTTGTTAAAAACATCAAATTTTAATATAAATTTGAAAAATAAGAATTTTGAACATACAATGTAGTTTTTCATGAAGACTGACAGTTGTACTTAGAAAATAACAAGCCACCGCATCCTCATATTTGAACTTCACCTAGTGTAGAAGCCGCTATTTTTTTTGTTCATACTGCAATAACTTCTTCATACTAACTTGGAATCAGGCGAGACTTCGACCGATGAACTCCCACCTAAATTACGGACAGTTTGTAACACTCAGATACTTCATCGTGTGAACGCATACTGTAGTTTTTCATGGGGACTGACAGTTGTACTTGAAAAATAACAGACTACTACATCCCTATATATGAACTTCGCATAGTGCAGAATCCGCTATTTTTTTGTTCGGACTGCAATAACTTCTTCATATTGACTCGGAAGCAAGTGAGACTTCGATTGATTAACTCCCACCTAAATTACGGACAATATGTAACACTCAGATACTTCATCTTGTGAACACACTGTAGTTCTCCAATGGGACTGACAGTTGTACTTAGAAAATAACAGGTTACCACATTCTTATATTTAAACTCCGCCTAGTGCAGAAGCCGTTATTTTTTTGTTCATACTGCAATAATTTCTTCATACTGACTCGGAATCAGACCAGCCTTCGACCGATGAACTTCCACCTAAATTACGGACAGTATGTAACACTCGGATACTTCATCTTGTGAACGCACACTGTAGTTCTCCAAGGGGACTGACAGTTGTACTTAGAAAATAACAGGCTACAACATCCCCATATTTGAACTCCCCCTAGTGCAGAAGCCGCTATTTTTTTGTTCAGACTGCAATAACTTCTTCATACTAACTCGGAATCAAGCGAGACTTCGACCGATGAACTCCCACCTAAATTACGGACAGTATGTAACACTCGGATACTTCATCTTATGAACGCACACTGTATTTTTCAAAGGGGACTGATAGTTGTACTTAGAAAATAACAGGCTGCCACATCTTCATATTTGAATTTTGATAAAAATTAGAATTGAAAATTTAAATTCTTATTGGAATTTAAAACATAAAAATTAGAATAAGAATTATTTTATATTTGTTTTTTATTAGTCAAATCAAATTTAAATTTTTAAATGGGTTAAATGGATAACCTGCTTATTAAATGAGTTGGATCATAAATAAGTTGGGTCATAAGTGAGTAAAAAAGAATGGGACATAAATTTTGACCCAACCCAACCTGTTTGACAGACCTACTCTTAATTTACTGAAAGGAAATCCCTTGTATATTTTTTAAATGACGTGGCATGCTCATAAATTTTTATTGAACTTGTTAAGTCAGGAATGATTTTAATATTTTATTTACCTTCTAAAATCTTAATATGATTCTACCATGATTTTATTTCAATGATCTTTCTTTTATGGTCTACCATGATATAGAACTTCCATCTAGGTATATGATCTTTCTATTATCTGAACTTCCTTCCTTTATTTGAACTGTGGTGCCCTTGGTTTTTCATAAAACTTTAAATGTTCAGGAGAATCTTCAAACTGAAGTTAGCTACCTTGAAATAGCGAATGAGATGAAACTGAATGTAACTTTTTTCTTTTTCTATGTTAAGATTGTTGTGAGCCATCACTTCTCTGTATTATATTCAGTTGTATAGTTAAAATATTGTTACTTTACTTGACATGTATTTGACTTCTCTTTTTGCTCTATGCATCCGTCTTAACAGGTTGTAGTTCTCCTGAGTATGATAGTCTACAGGTTTTATGGTGAAGAATTGCGGGAAATGTTTGGTTATGAACAACACCCTTATGCATTTTATTCTTTGGGGGGTAGGTTCATTTCTTTTCTTGGTTTACTCACCTTAAAAGTTAAAATACATCAGATCTTCATGAATACCTTTGATGAACTAATCGTCACACACACACACACACACAAAATATGCTACCACCTTCGAGAAATGTAAAATTAAATTGATATCCACAATTCTATTTTTTAGTAGATTGTCTTATGGCTAGATAGCTAAATGACCATGATACACCTAACCTGGTGTTTAGTAGATTGTCTTATGACTAGATAGCTAGAGTTGAGCAATGAATTTTCAGCAGTTTCAAGTAAAGTAATGAGTTTTTAGCACTGTCTATAATTTTTAAGATTCAGAACTTTATATTTGATATTTAGCTCAAAGTATACTTTTCTTCTCTACAGAATTGCTGTATGAATGAAGAAAATTCATATTTCTTAGTCGGAACAGTTGAGTATTTCTTAATTTATGGATAAATAAGGTGTCAGTCTTTAATCTTTAAGGCTAGAAAGCCAAGGAGAAAAGGTTTCTTTAACAGGAACCTTGAGTAGGTTTCCTGTAATTAGCCTATGATAATTTAATCCTTGCTATCAAAGTCAATGTTGAAGGTACTAGTCCATATAATAATTTTGTGATATAGTTATTAGTTAACAGGGTACGTGCCCATGATAAATTCATATACAGTTCCTTCAACTGATAACAACTGCTATGATGCTTTTATTCTTATGTGTGTATCTATCATGATTGAGGGATAATATGATTCATAAGAATATATACCGTACGTGTCAGATATGCAAAGAACATTGAAAATATCTAGGAATTTGTCTCGTGTACATGTAACAAATCTTTCTGAATTTGAACTATTAAAGTTCCCACTTATATTGAATTTATTAATTGTATGTTTCAAAATCAGTCTTGGCTATTGTTCTTGTGGGCTTGCTCTATGGATTTTTCGTAGCAATAATATGTGGACAGAGGATCAATGACCGACATTACCATGTTCTTGCAAAGCAAGAACTCACAAAGGTTAGTTGCATGGTTATCTTTATCCAGTGTTTATATAAATAGTAAACCTCCTTAAGCTGCAACCTTCTAATTATGTATGCCAGAGGTAGATTATTTGTTGGTGCATGCAAAACGATTTCACAAAGTTTTAGGTTGATAGATTCTTTGGAGTTATCACCTCAATGCAATACTCATTTTGTTGTGACTATTTCTAGTTAATCACGGCAGTTCAGAATTTGACAGACTTTTGAACAATGACTTGCATACGCGACCATTCTAATATTAGCTAAACATGCTGTTTTGTGGGTCTATATCTAACTGATAGTTACAAATATTTAATCAATGCAGGAATATGTCGTGTTAAGTAGAGATGAAAACAAGAATTTTCCTGAGCTGGATCCCAGCCATGTTACAGAACTGAGAAATATGGGCCTTTATTAAACTTGTGTTATAAACTATTATTGCGACAAAGCCCATTGCTGATGCTATCAAGTTTGCAGTCAGTGTTTGTGTTATTGATAATCATTAAAAATTCAAGGTCCGCTCATTATGAGATCCTGGACTTTGCTTTAAATTAAGAGGCAAGAACATTATTTGTCCTTGAATTTCAGCTCATGGTAGACTCAATTTTTGATGTATATATCTTTTTCCCCATTTAACATTCTCTTAAATACAATGTAATTTTCGAATACTCCTGTAAGGTGATACTAACTACATCAATAAAAGAACTGGTTATTTGCTGTCTATGTTACTGCTAATCTATATGTTTTTGTGTTGATTTTTTATGTTTATTTCATCATATCTGTCTTTATGATTCTTTTACGCAACATCATGCTACTATATCTATCCATTGATATTTGATTGCATGTTTATTCTCATATTCTTCTCTCTCAAAGGACGTAGAGTTCTAAAGCATACATTCGAAAGTAGCAATTTTCTTGATATATTTATAGTAAAGAATGGAATGTATACCCTATGAAGTAGAGTAAATAACACACATCTATGATGATCTATTCTATCCTCAAGGCATTATTCTAAAGCTTACACTTCCCCTCCCCAAACTTTACAAGATTCTTAATTGAGTTCACACTAACCTCACCTTTCCATAACATAAGTGACTTATATATACATGATGATGAAATATCATTAGCCATAAAATGGGTTGCTTGAACTCCAAGTCTTCACCGCCACAAACTCCAAACCAACGCAAAGAAGAAGTACTTATAACAATTCCAAACACATCGGTCTACCTCACTAGAGATGGAGAAGCAACAGAACTCGCTAAAGGAGCTCTTACGATACTCAAAATAACCGATGAAAACATACCACTTGCTACGATTGTAAGAGTAGGTCCACATCTGTATTGGCCTCTCACTAAGGATGAGCCAGTGGTTAAAATAGACAGATTACATTATCTTTTTACTCTTCCCGATCAAGATGGTAACTTCTTGAACTATGGAGTTACCTTTGGTGAAGATGGTGGCAAAGTTTTGGAGTCTCTTGATGAGTTTTTGAAGGAGCATTCTTGTTTTTCAAGTGCCATGAAAAAGAAGAAGGGTTATGAAGTGAATTGGAAGGATTATGCACCGAAGATCGATGAGTATAATGGAGTGTTGGCGAAGGCGATTGGTCAAGGAACTGGAAAGATTGTTGAGGGGATCTTTACTTTGAGCAATGCGTACACTAGCCAGGTTTCAATACATACATACATACATTTAGTCAAACTCACTAAGGAATTTCATTTTTTTTTTAAGTAAAAAAAAAAACCATTTAGTCAACTCTTCAAAACTTATAACAAATTTAGATTCATTTCAAAACTAAATTTAAATTTAAACTTGTTTTTGCCATGGTAGCATTACTTGGCAATTTTTCCCAGTGCACTTTGAGATTGCACCAAACTATATTTTTGCTTCTGAATTTTTTTTATTTTACTTTTTTAGAAAAAGGAAAAAAGAAGAGAAAAAAAGGAAAACCAGTCCAGCATAACTCCAAAGTGAGTTGGGAGAAAATGGCTGAATAGGTGTCAACATGACAAAAACATGCTTATATCTGTAGCATGTTTTTTGAACAGATCAAAGTTTGTTATATATTTTGAAAGGTGTGTTGAATCGATAATAAGAAAAAAAAAAACCCTAACTATTCTACTATATACTACCAGCAGTAGCAGAGTATAGCTTATATTACCAAAAGAAGCTAAAGAAAGTAATATTGCAAATTCAAATCTACAGGTTCAAAAGGCAGCTGATCAGATTCAGCCTACCAAAAAGGCTAGCCAAAAAAGCAGAAGCAACAAAGAAGAAGAAGCAAAAAAGAATAGCAGTGGAATCAATCAGGGGCTTAAAACGTACTACATACCCTACAGATATCAAAATCATGTTTATGTTTTCAAAAATAACTGTGAGAACACCAAAAATCATGCAGGGTGAGGAAGATATCAGAAACAACAGAGAACATGAGCCAGTCACTACTGAATGGAGTTCTCTCAATGTCAGGATTCGTGTCGGCGCCCTTAGTAAATTCACAAGCAGGGAAGGCATTCTTTGGCATGCTTCCAGGAGAGGTGCTCTTAGCATCCTTAGCTGCTGTAAGCACAGTTCTGGAAGCAGTGGAGGTGGCAGAAAGGAAAGCGCTGGCTGCCACCTCAGGTGTTGTTTCGGGTGCCGTTAGTAAAAGGTATGTCAACTGCTTCTCTATTAATTCAGTTCTAGTAGTTTCATGTAGTTAAAAATACGAATGATGAAACTGCAGGTTTGGAGAGAGTGCAGGAGAGGCAACAGAAGACGTGTTTGCAACAGCAGGGCATGCAGTTGGAACTGCATGGAATGTTGTTAAGCTTAGGAAAGCACTCAATCCTTCAGCATCTTTAAAATCAGCTGTACTTCATAATGCACTGAAGAAAAACTAAATGTGGACCTCCTTTCAACTAAATTTGTGTTCAGCGACTTCAAAAGATGCACTTGGAAATGCATTAAAAGAAAAGTTGCTAATATTTGTAAAATGAACCATACCATGATTATAATCCGACAATCAACACGTTATTCAGATGTTATAATTTTTCAGAGTATATGCAATGTTCACAGATTAACAAAGAACGCATAAACGAGAAATTTTAATCCAACAAAGATGTACACCTTAAGAAAAATCTTTAAAAAGAGCACTTGATGCTACTCATCTTGCTGACTGAAAAGATATGTAGAATCATTCTTCAGCCCATCACTTGAGTTGCTTGTTCTGGAAGAAACATAAATAAATATAGGATATGATTCGTTAGTTAAAAGCATCACACGAATGCTTTGACATATTATTAACTTGAATAAACACAGCACTTTAAAGCATCTAAAAAAGGCAAAAAAGACAAAGACAAGCGTAGGGTATGTATCATTAAGTTTGGTGTATTCCAACAGTTTCATGTTTAAGAATGAACAGCTACAACTTTTGAAACTAATACTGTTTCATATAAGTTTACCGTTATTTAAATCTGAACATTTGGTGAAAATCAAAAGGCTATTTGGGGTGTCATTGAACACTCCTCTTCTTTATTTACATCAAAAAATTAGTCTAACCACATAGCAAAATTTATTAAATTATGTTAAAAAACTGCAGCAATATGAACAATTTTTTGTAATGAACACGCAATTAATGAAGAAACATGTTTACTGGAGCAACATCAGGAAATTAAGCATGAAATACTGCAAGCAAACTCTATATAAACTAGTTATGGACATGATGCAACCATCATATCAAATTATCAAAATATACATCAGCAGTATATAAAAAGATGATTTAGACCTTGGCCCCTTTAAATCATCTTTACAATTATGTTTCAATTTAAGAAACTTGAGATACAACATGTGGGTCTGCACTCCGCAATGAGGATGTTAGCATAAATGAATCCCAATATGACTTGAAATTAAGTGGGGTGTGTGTGTATCAGAACTAGCTCCAAAAAATCCTATCCTCTTTTTGTGATCGGCCAATAATAAGGAAGAACTGCTTAGGAATGATTGGTTAATCTTGAAGCAATGGATTAAATTCATACAGAAACATTGTGGTTTTTTTTTCTACTAGGACAAAAGAGACTAAAATTTACAGAAGAAATAATTATGCATTTGAGTTTTTTATGTAAAATTTTTAATCGAAATCTATGTTGGTTAAGCATAGTATTTCACCCTTTTCCATTCAACTAATAATAATGTGAAAGAAGTTCGATGCTATGATATTTGATGTCTTTGAAATAAAAATTATAAATTCTATCAGAGCAATAAGGAAAACCTGCTTAATAAACTGAAACTACTTCCCTTGAGCTATCCAGTGTTCAACAAATAAAGCCCTTGAGCTATTTAGTGTTCCACATATACAATACAGTTCATGACTGACAGTTTAATGTGCCAGAAAGAAAAGGGAAAATAAAATAAAAAACAAACTCAAACTGTATGATCACCCACTAAAAAATCGTTGCAAGAGCCGGTTAAAAAGAGTTTTATGTGCCATTACCTTTCATTATCTATGAACCTGTAAATGCTTCAAGCAAACCGCAACATTTCAAAATCGATGTACGCCGCCCTGCTTCCTTAGAATCAACCTACAGTAAACCAACAAAAACCATATCTCAATTTATAACCAAGAAGGCTATAAGAAGTAATAATGCTAGTAAAAGGAGCAAACTCTAATGCCTTATCGCTCTGCATATTTGCAGTCTGTGCTATACTGGAAGAGGATTCTGCAAATTCCTCCGCAGTTTGTAAATATAAGTCATCTGATGCTCTAATCAAACTTTCAAGACTTCCATGTCTATTTTTACCATGTTCTGTCCCTTCAGGAACAAGAGAAGAATTTTCTTCAAGCCTTGCATTTTGATCAGGAGATTGGTCCAACTGAATTTTCATCATAGCAGCAAGTGTCTTTTCTCCAACTGCATCAACTGGTTTATTAAAATTCTCGTTTACGAAATGAATCTCTTCCTTCTGTTTGTCCAGATAATCAAATGCTAAAGCTTCCTTTTCACGGTCAGAACCATTGATAGGTCTTGAGTTCTCCATATATAAATTGACATCGGCTCTAGGTTGAATTTCTTGATTGGTATTCAATAAATCCTTAGAACTCTCTGTAACAGAAGGTGTTTCCTCAACATTTTTAAGTGAATTCTCAACCGATCTCTCTTTTACATCTCCATCACCACAAACAGGAATCGAGCTTTCATCAACTCTCGGGATCTTCTCAATGTTGGATGAAACGATTCCAGCATCCTTATATTTTTCATTGGACGATGAGACACCAATAGCTTCAGTAGAATCCTCAAGGGGAATGTCTTCATTTTCCAATTTCTCCTTCATGTCATCAACAAATTCGTTTGTCTTCGTAAATGAACTTTCAGAAGCAAACCCATTAAAAGAAACAGCATGTTTTTTCTGAATTGTTCCGTCTAAATTACCATTTACTTCTTCACAATCTTTTGGGTATATATGTTCATCCATCTGTGAAGCAACCGGCACTGGTTTCTTTTCATCGGACAAAATGTCCTCATTAATTTTAGATTCCTCTTCGAAAACATGAGCAGATTCATCCACTTTGGAATCCTTAAGGGACGTATCTCCGTTTTCCAACATCTCTGTTTCCATGCATGTTAAGGTATCCTTATTTTTGGAAGCAAATGTCAAATCGGCATTGTTAGAATTGTCATTGAAAGAAATAGACGAATTCTTGGGATGGGACATGTTTAAATTACTATTAACTTCCACACTATCTTTTGTATGTATCTGTTCATCCAGCCGTGGCAAAACTTGCACTTGTTTGTCATCACAGGTTACAATTTGCTCGCTTGATTTGGATTCCTCCTCAATAACATGAAAAGAATCATTCAAATTTCTGTCTCCAAAATTTTCACTTTCTTTGCAAAGTTCTTCCCTTTCTTGACAAAATTCTTCCCATCTACTTTCCCTAACATCTAAATTCACATTTCTATCACCATTCGTTCCCAACTTAAATTCTTTCATTCTCTCCTGACCATTGCTATGACTACCCACATCCTCAGATAAATAACTTCCCGACTTGGATTCTCTCAACGGAACCTCAGTCTCAGGGGTATCAAATACTTCTTCAGTTTCGCCCTCCACCTCTGCCATCCGAAAATCAAATCATAACGGTTTATCCACAACAAAAAAGACCAAGACCAAGACCAAAAGAACTTTACAAAAAGAAAAGAAAAAAGAAAAAAACCTTCATGGGTAGGGTTAGAGTTGGATGGAGAATCGGCGACCTCCATTTGATGTTGCTTGCGTTCAGCAGCCCTTCGTTTCGCAGCCCTTCGTTTGTTCTTAGAAGGCGGCATGATTGTGAAATTTTTGTTAGAAGGATGGTCTAGGGTTCGAAAGGCTGAGGTTGGGGTTGGAACGTTTTGATTATGGAAGGAGGAGGCGGGAGACGTAATTACTTTGAGTCGAGTAATTAATTATATTTTTATTACTGATATTTATTTCGGTGGAAGATGGGACGAGGAGTAAGCAGCGTGAGTGGTAACGAATGCTCTTTTTGTCGGCTCATATTTCTGCGTAGCGAAATAAGGAGCCAAAAGACAATTTTAGCAGCTTTATCGATGTTACCCTCTGGATCATGATTTACGAATGTCGGTAAATAGGCAAATTTGGAGCATTACTATTATCAATGAGTTTGCTGTGTTTTTAGCTCCCACATTTAAGTAATCCATTAATCCTGGCTATAAATGGTTGGATCAACCATTTGATCAAAGATCGTAATAAGTAATTTATTCTATCTTTTTTATTATTAAAAAGATCATGAGTAATCCATTACTTATTTATTCAAGACTAAAAAATTTTAAATATAAATTTTGAAAATTTGAAAATTGAAATTTTCGAGGTTGAAATTTGAATTTTAGAATTTTGAAAATTTGTACTTATATAACTAGTTATAATCGTTATTTTTTTCATTTAAACTACAAGCTTCTTTATACTTACTGTTAACCGGGTTTTTGACCAAGCAGATTTTTATTTGAATTAGGATGTCAAAATTAAGATGAAATGTTTACGGACTTGGCAACATGTTTGGAAGGGCAAGAAGTTGATGCTCAGTAAGTTTCAAAGGCAAAGGTACAAAGTAGATCATACGGTATCGAGAGCATTTTGCTCCACTATGGACCTCTAAATCCACTTGTATTTGAAGCACCACCTCGGATGATTGTCATGGAGTGCTTTTCTCGAATGATAGACGAACAACTCTAAGAATTCTCAAGAGAAAAGCAGAAATGAACAAAGCAATATTAGCAACTATCAGAAACGACTCCATCTTTGAGGAAAAGTGTATGGAACACAACAGATCAAAGAAAAAAAACAAAATAGAGGAAGAAGGTAGAATTCCCACTTGCAAAACTTGTTGGTGTCAAGAGGAACTTCTCGGTACCGAGAGGTTTTATTGGAGTATGGACCCCAAAGCTCACTTTTGGATACTTAAGCTTGGATCTGGACTTGATATTTCGTGGGCACCCGATTCTGCTAGACGATTTTCTTACAAATAGCAAGCTACCTACAACTTGAAAAGAACTTCCTTTTGGACCTTTGGCACTTGATTTCTCTTCCATCTTATTCTTCCCCAAATACTCTAAACACTTCCAAATCCAAGATCTACTAGAATATGGTCGGATTTGAGTTATAATCATTGTATTTCAGAGAGAATCGATTAATAATAAAGATTAAAGTGAACGTAGCCGGAGTAGTCACCGTACTACCATAAAAGTGCTTATGTGATCGTGTTTTCTTTCTGTTTGACTTGGAATTCACATTTTTGGTGCTTTCTTCTGATATTTGGGTGTTGATCCATTTTTTGCTTTAACATTCTAGTGCTTTCATTGAGAGAGAGCTAGATTTGATAACCTAAAGCTTGGATCTGAAGTGTGGAAAAGATGAAGAGGCCTAACACCAGATCTATGATTGGAGGAAGTCAACCAGAGCATGGGGGCAGCTAGGTAGTGTCCACAAATTCTAATCAATCCATCTACGTGACCAAAGAGAAGATGGAGAGAATAATGAAGGAGATGCATGATGGAATAATGGCTCGACAACATGAAATGTGGGAGGGATTTTTCCAAAGGATGGGACATCAAGGAACAGCTAGAGTTGCTGGAATTCAGAACCAATGACTAGAAACCAATGTAGGAATATCTGAAATTGGAGCGGAGGAAGCTAAGACAATGCCCCCATGACAAGGACCAGTCAGTACCGACTCCAATCAGGTCGATATCGAGAGGAAATAACTTGGAGGCAATGTTGGTTCGAGCTTAGGGCGAGTTGGGATGCCGAGAACAGACGATGCTGGAGCAATGAAACATAAGCCAGAACGCAAATGCATAACGATCGAAGGAGTATGTGCTAGAGTTTCCCCTAGGAATAGGGGGGAGAATGAAGCTGGATCTGTGGATCAGATGCAAGCACGCAGCCAGAGGAGTATGTGCTGGAGTTCTCCCGTAGGAATGAGCGGCAAAGTGCAGCTATTGATCGAAGACCTCCATTGAGCGGCAATAATCGAATAGCTGAGTTGGTCGGAAGGATGGTGAGGGGTGGACCCATAGACCAGAGTTTGGAGGACGTAAACAAGAATCCACTTACCCCTAACATTCGGCATGCGAGGAATTTTCTCGATATCAAGCTTCTGACGTTGGAAGTTTACAATGGAAAGACTGATCCAACGGCTCATCTAATGAGATACATCGACATATGGAGGTGTTGAATGCTTCTGATGAGGTAATGGGGCGGTGCTTCCCGCTATATCTTACAGCTTTAGCAGCAATGTGGTTCAAACAGCTGGAGAATGAGCTCATAAGCACGTGGATCGAGTTAGTGAATATGTACATGTGATGACGCTATCAAGCGTGAAGCAAAGGGCCTGAGAGACCTTGAGGAATTACTTGACTAGGTTTCACACGGCAACCGCTGTAGTTCATAAACCGGATCCATTGGTGATTCTAATGGCGGCAGTTTCAGGAGTTGCGACTAAGACTAACTTTAAAATTGCTTTGGAAAGGAATCCACCAATGAATCTTACGATGTTATATCACGAGGCAGAGAGGTACTTGCGTCAAGAGGATGCTGAAGCTGAGAATGTTGATGTTAATGTTGTGGATGACGGAGGACCATCCAGAGCAGGATATGGTAAAGACAAAGGAAAACAAAAAGCTGACGATGACTTTAGGAGGCCGAAGCGGCAAAGGAGGGAATCGATGTTCTCTTTCTACACTGATCTAACTGAAACACCAAAGAGGTTTTATCTCGATACTAAGGGTAGATCCTCTATAGAAAGCCAGCTAAGAGGGAATCCACGGATCGGGAGAAAAATGTGACAATCCACATCCTTTGACACATCAAAAGATAAAGATCGTCGGTTTAAAGTAAAAGGTAGTATCACAGAGACTAAGGTATCAATAAAGGAATAATCTATCTAATCCAAACGTCATTACAGCAAAAACATAATATCAGATATAAGGATAATCTCATAAATAAATAACAGTAATAAAAATCTTGAAAGCATGAAAATATCCTGTTTCAAAATTTCATAATATCATAGTCTCAGAAAATCATCAGTACATTCAAATATCAGAGTATCATAAAAATAACCCTTATTAGCAAAGTACAGAAAGAGTAAATGTACTGATAGGAAATACATAATAGAAGGTAAATAGATGTAGACTCCAAGCATGATAATCTGATGGTAGCAATGGACCTGTCAACGGCTACTTTGTCCACTTGTGGTGGGGGAAATATATAACGGGTCAAACATAAAGTCTGGTGAATGCAAACAAGACTAACAAGGAAATTAAATATAACTGACCCTAAGTCTGCTCTAAGTGATATAGAGAATAAACGGTGTCCGTGTACCTAGGGTCATAAGTCAGAAATCCAACAACATTGGGGATAACAATAGATCACAGACGATCGTCAAAGAATTGGGGATCAATCTGTTGTCCCACTTTAACTCATACTAGGACTAAGAAGAAGGACACACATGTAAAATCAGACAGTGACTCATTGAATGCATCTATGTCCAACCCCTTAATCCTAGTAGCAAAATACCTCTTATGGACCTAAGGGGTTATTATGCCTAACTCTTGCCGGTACTAGATATAACCTAGCTTTAAGCGTCAAAAGCTCATACGAGCACGACAACAAAAGATCGAAAATCCGATAACAACACACGAGTGCACTTCGTACCCAACTTCACAATACAGAGAAAGTCGTCTAAACGACACATCGTACCCAACACAATATGGCACCATACCCAACCTCACAATATGGTAAAAAGTCGCCTAAATGACACGCCATACCCAACTTCACAATACAGTAAAAGTGAAATAAATTTGCACCTCAAAATAAAAGACATAAATGCCTACCAGTCAAACAGTCTAAAGGACAACAAGGTTCACAATCTAAAGGCACAAGGCTATCAATCAATCTAATAATGTCCAAAAGTGACATACGACGGTCGACCTACATCAATCCTAGGTTGATTGCCTACAAGCTAAAGGCACAATGCCACCAAATAGTTTATTTAGTCCAAAACGACATATGACAATCGATCTACATCAATACTAGGTCGATTGCATACAATCCAAGCGTTTCTCCATTTACTTATTATATTCATTTTTAATTGATTATCATGACCTAATCAGTTTAATTTCATAATTCAGATTTCATTTAATTAATTTTGGTTGCCAAAAGATATTACATCTAATCATTACGCTTCAACAAAAATGAAATCTAATCATTACGTTTCTATAATATTAGATATAATCATTACACAGTCTAACCATTACGTTTCTATAATATTAAATCTAATCATTACACAACTATCACATTATTTAAATTCTCAATTTAACAGTATAAAACCATGTTTAGCGTAAGATATAGGGTTCTAAAACTTGCATATGTCAATTGTAATTAGAGAAAAAGATTCATTGTTTCAAATTCTTGGTTTACAATAATAAAAGATTAAATTTGGAATTAACAGTCTATATTGAAAATCCGACGTAAAACATGTAAATTATCAGTCATAAAACATGTAAATAATCAGTCGTAAAACATGTAAATAATCCAACGTAAAATAAGTAAATTATCATTTGAAATTTTAACGGATAAAATTCAGCATTTACAATTTAATCAAAAAGGGTAGAATTAAATTCAATCTATTTAATTAGCTTGTTAAAAAGTCAGTTCCCATTCACCATCGTCCCGAGCTCTAATTTTTGCTCCAAACACCGCAAGAGTTCTCCTTCATTCTCCGCTTAGATCTCTCCTATTTTATTTTCGAGTTTGAGATTTGAAAGAGAATTGAAATTTTATGGTTTTATTTTGATAGAGCTTCGCTAGGAGGAAGAAGATTGGGTTTAGGTTAACCCATAGCTATGAATTTATAGGATAACGTCCTCACTCAACGCCATCATATCATAACCCTAATTGATCCAGAGTGCTCCAATGCCTTGCCACGCACGAAATAATCATGGTCGAACAAACAAAGTGACGTAAAAATCACACCTCTCGTTTAAAAGCGAGGTCGGGTCGACTACCTTTTCCCTAGGTCGACCACCCCTGGTCGACCTAGCAAGGGACGGGACGACTGCCTCCACGTATTTTTTTTCCTTTTCTTTTTATTTTCTTTTAATTTTTTATTCTATTTTCACAATTATTCAAACATTTATAACTTTTCCATTTTAGCTCAGATTTCAATAAGTTATATATGAAAATTGTCCAACAAATTACTACAGACACAATGATGCAAGTCCCATAGTCAAATTCAAACATTATAAAAATTCTTTTTTTAGACTAATTCTTAACTTCTAATATATTCTCTTATTTATTTTCGGAAAATTCAAGGAGGTTACATTCTCCCCACCTTTAAGGATCTCATCCCCGAAATCTCTAAGGATAGAAGAATGCAAAAGCAACCAACAACCAAATCTACATCCATCTACTCAAACATCGTCCATAGCAACCATGGTCCTTAATAATTTCTAATGCAATTATGTAATTATGCAACGTGGAATGCATATGAACTTGCTAATGCAAATGAGTAGTCGGTCTACTGATTCAATCGACCTCCTTTTTATGCAAATATATTCATGCTATGTATCCAAATGTATGCAAGCCGAAAAATGAACAGATAATTCTACATATATGCTCAGCCATACATCCAGATGTAAAAGATCATTCATGGATAGCAACCAAAATCAGCAAACAATATGCATAAGGTATGAATTTGTGTGTGTGCCTAAGGGATTCAATATCTTAGTGCATGCAATGCAACCACTTGCATCCATAAACACCCATGTACATCCAATGACATCCATCAATCATAACATGTCTTATTGACATGTTTACAAACATACCTATCATCCAAAGGTCTCTACTCAATACAGTCTACCCTCCCCCCAAGGTTCTACCTAAGGGTTGTAACTAAGAAACATTAAAATATGATATATACCAGAAAAGTGCTATGGATGAGAAGCACGAATCCACTCCTCGGGTTCCCATGTACTCTCAGCTGGATCATCTCTCCATTGAATCTTAACTAATTTGATATCCTTATTGTGGAGCTAATTAGTGCCATGTTCTAGAATGTGGGTAGGTGCACGACGACCAAGTGGCTCATGCTCGTCCTCAACCTCCTCCAAATTACTAGGCTCCACTACAACAGCTGAATCATGAAAATACTTCCGCAAATGCGAAACTTGAAAACATCATGCACACCAGCCAACTTCTCCGAAAGTCTAACTATATATGCCAATCTCCCAATCTTAGCCTCAATCAGAAATTGTCCAACAAATCTCAGAGCTAGCTTCCCAGAACTTCCAAATCACATCACATGTCACAAGGGTGAGACCTTTACAAACACCATATCACTAACCACAAACTCGAACTTAGAGTGCCTCCTATCTGCATAAGACTTTTGTCAGTCCTGAGCTATCATCATCCTCTTCTGAATCAAGTCCACCTTCTCTAAAGTCTCCCTAACCATATCAGGCCCAAAGATAATCCTATCCATAGTGTCCCACCAACATGACAACGATCTGTAAGGTCTGCCATACAAAGCTTATGGTGTCATCCCTATGTTAGCCTGATAATTATTATTGTAATCAAACTCCATTAGTGGCAAATGATCCTCCCAAGGGCCTCCAAAATCAATGATACACGTCCTAAGCAAATCCTCCAAAACCCGATTTACTCTCTCTATCTGACCGTCGGTCTATGGATGGTATGCGGTACTCAAGCTCAAGCTTGACTCGGTACCTAAAGCCTTTGCAGACTCCTCCAAAACTCGTTAGTGAAGAGTGGGTCTCTATCACTAACTATACTGGTAGATACTCCATGAAGTCTAACTACCTCCCTAACATATAAGGTTGTTGATGAGGTTGTTGTCCTAGCGCTCCTTACAGATATGAAATTAGCGCACTTGGTCAATCTATCCACTATGACCCAAATGCTCTCATTCCCTCTTTTAGATCTGGGTAGTCCATCTATGAAGTCCATAGAAATGCTCTCCCCTTCCACTGTGCAATGTCCAGTGGCTGTAACAATCCTTCAAGCTTCTTCTGCTCCTCCTTCACCCTCTGATAAGTCATACACTTAGCCGCATACTCCACCACTTCCCTCTTCATCCCAGACCAAAAGAAAACTCTCATCATGTCCTAGTACATCTTATCTCCACCAAGATGAATAGTCATCCTAGAGTGGTGAGACTCTTCCAATACTGCATCTATCAAGTCTGCACTACGGGGAACACAAAGTCTACCATCTATCCTCAACATCCCCTCGAGTCTATAACATAATGCCTAGGATGACCCTCCTTTGCCCAATTTATCCAAAATGTCTATCATCTCATCATCCTCTCTCTACCTAGATCTAATCTGCTCAATCAAGGTTGGCTGAACATCTAGGGCTTTACTAGGATCAAGGTTGGCTGGACATTCTAATCTTGCATTGCCGCAACTTTACTAGGATCCACAGCCAAACCACCCTTAGAAACAACATGTCCCAAAAGGCGAACCTCATCTCTCCAAAAGTGGCATTTAGAAAACTTAGCCTTAAGCTTATGTGCTCGGAGAGTCCTAAGCACCTCTTCCAAATGCAAAGCTTGTTCCTCCTTTCTCCTAGAGTATACCAAGATGTCATCCACAAACACCACTATAAACTTATTCAGCAACTCCTCAAACACTCGAATCGTCAAGTCCATAAAATAAGCAGGATCATTGCTTAGTCCAAAAGGCATGACTAACCACTCATATAACCCATCGGGAGTTCTGAATGCAATCCTTTGAATGCTATCCTCAGCCACTCTCAACTGATGGAAACATGTGGCTAAGTCAAGCTGGGAATACACTCTCGCTCCAACTAACTGATCAAATAGATCATCTATGAGGGGCAAAGGATAGCGATTCTTCTTCGTCGACTTATTCAGCTCGTGGTAATCGGCATAAAGTCTAAGGGAACCATCTGCCTCAGTGGCAAAGACGACTGGCGCTCTACACTCGGAAATACTCCTCCTAATGAAACCTTTCTCCAATAACTCATTCACATGCTTATTCAACTCACGTAGTTCCCTTGGAGCCATATGCCTCAAAGGCAACACAACCGGTCTAACATTCTCAACAAGATATATCATAAACTCGATCTCTCTCTAGGGCAGGAGCAGTAACCTCAGTAAATACATCAAGAAAATCACCAACTACTGGGACATAAACAAGCTAATCATGTGGTAAGTCTAAGTAATAAAGATAGCTCAGCATAAATGACCCTCGCGGATCATAGACAACCTCAAAGCTATGCTCACTACAAGAGCTCGATCTAACAGTCCACCTATCAAAGTCTAGTATATCCCCATACAGGGACACCCAATCCATACCCATTATTAGCCTAAACCCAGAGAACCCCAATACACTCAAACTCAACCCCTAAAATCATTAACCTCAAATCCTGGCATATCATAGATAAATAAGTCGATCCCCCCATGGGATTTGACACGACTTGTAACATCGGCCATTTGGAGGCCCAAAACTAACTGCTATGGATGCTGCAGTCATCCATAGTTATTAATTCTCGATGACCAAATGTAGTAATGTTAGATGCATTGATATAATAGAAACACATGGATACGAGAAAAAAATTAAAGTCATAAAATAAACTTCTCATTCCACTTCAAATCACATTTCAAATTCATTACATAATACCAATTCGTAATCCATATTCAGAGAAATATAATTATTAAAAAATACGCCAAGAGCGACATGTAAAGATGCCCCCTTGGTTAATCAGAGTCTAAATATAAGCAATTAAACAACTTTTCCATCACATCCAAAACATAGTAGAATCAAACAGAAAGAACTCCTACTAGCTAGCTTGCCTCGTGCACGTCTCCGGAAGTTTATTCGTCTAAAGGAGAACCTGAAAAACTTAACTCTCAAACTACTCAAAATCAATTGAGCATCCGAGAGTTCAAAGGGAAAACATAACCATCTCGAACCATATAGATATCCAGTGAGACCACGCCGCTTAGCGGAACGGGTTTTTCCCTCTCTAGTATCTTAACCCAACTTATAATAACCATATATTGTGCACCTGCATCCACAATGGTTAAGACATAACATAATAAAAGGTAATATGATGATATGCAAACATGAAATATTCTCTGGATTACCCATCCCCATTAACCTGACTATCTGTCTCAAATTATAGTTTCTATGGTCATTATTAACCTATTAGTTTTTATGGGCTGACTAATAACCTGTTAATTCTTATGGAATTCCTATCCACCTTCATAGTTTTCATGAGATCACTATAAACCTATTAGTTCCTACCTATACTATCATCCAATCATTGTTTTCATGGGATTTCTATGAACTTATTGGCATCTACCAACAACTTTATCATAGTTTTCATGGGCTTACAATGAACCTATTGGATTCTCCAATAACTTCTATCATATCATAGTTTTTATGGGATCACTATGAACCTATTGATCTCTTTCAATAACTTATTCCGGACATAGCTTTCATGGGATCACTAAGAACCTATTGGCCCCTGCCAATAACTATTTCCATACATAGTTTTCATGGGATCACTAAGAACCAGTCTAAACCAATAATCCCTTGATCAGTCTTTGGGCATCCTATATTCTGCTCTACCCGACCTCCTGGATGCAATTCTACTCACACAGGAGTTAACTCAATGTATATTCACTACTAGGTCAACCTAGCTGGTTATTCTGCCCTTAACACCCCAAAATGTAGTTATGGGTTAATTATAAAGTGAATGTGTTTATAGAAGAAGTACACATATTAACTGATCATAACATAATAATATAAACATCTATGGTTTAATTTTCTTGTAACCATTTTTCAAATGAAACATGGTTAATACCCTTAACCCACTTTTTTAGCAAGGAAAGCTTCTTCAAAAACTCCAAAGTTAAATGACATGGATTTATCTTTAAAAATGAGATCGGGTTTCTTGTTTGAAACTAAGGCTTTCGAAACCTTAGGCCTTCTCTTTCGAAAACGTTAAAAATAAAACCTTTTGAAAGTATTCAAACCTTCCTTTCAAAACACTTAAAGATATACCTTTCGAAACACTCAAAACATTCCTTTCGAAAGCATTTAAACCTTCCTTTCGAAACCATTAAAGATATACCTTTCGGAAGCATTAAAGCTTATCTTTCGAAGGCACTTAGTTCAAAGAAAATTAATGGAAGCATAGCTTCAGAACCATTTGAAAGTATCTCTTTCGAAATCATTGGGTTTAACATTAAATACAACTTTTGGGTCAAAGAAAACAACAGCGAAAGTAACCCTTTCGAAAGCATTGATCTTCAAATAAAAGAATTGGAGAAAAGGGTAGCTTCGAAACTAATCTTTCGAAACCATTAAAAGAGACTACAAGAACTCTTTCGAAAGCATTGGGAAGGCGGCTTCAATATTAATAAAACGAAAGCCTTTCTTTCGAACTCATTGTTATAAGGCTATAAATGCAGTCTTTTTAACCAATTTGAAAGGTATGAAGGCGGCAGCTAGGTATCACATAAGTTCAAAATGTGGCAACTCATTTGAAAGCTTCTTTTAAAAACAAAGTAAGCGGCTCTTTGAACAAAGGTAAGTTGATTGAAGCGAAAGCTTCAACCCCTTCGAAAGCATGTCTTTGACATAGTCCCTTTCGCATTTCTCCAATCCACTACGTATCAATGGCTTGAAATCATGTGTATTGGTTTTGAATAGGTTCATTAGCAGAAGTTTGGTGACAAAAGCTAGCATAGGAAAGTGGCGAAGTTGTAAATTAAAACAAAACTGGTTTAATTGCTTTTCAAAGAAATTCCTTTTTACCTAACTTACCCAATTTGTCAAAATATGATTGGTTGCCAAATTCTTTATCAAAATCCTTTTCTAATAGGCTGCCAAATCCAATAATTTATAATTGAAATTATTTTAATAAATAAGTCATTCCCTTCAACAAAACATTTAAGTCCTTCAACTTAAATAATTTAATAACCATATTAAAATACTTAAGGAAAATCCCCAAAAAATCTCCATAATTCACTTTTAATATGTTTTCTAACATATGTAAATTTTAGACCCAAAATCATTATATAATTGTCTTATATGATTTAAACCCAAAATTGTCTATTTCTTCCATCCAAAATTCATAACAAATTATCTATAGCTTGGAATATTATGAAAGTTTAAACCCATCTCCAAAATAATGCTTTGCATAACATATTCAACCATCATAGCATTTGAAATCAATTTACACGATTTTAACCTTAAAATCAAGATATATCATTACATAAAATCCTTGTTTAAATCCAAACATGACATATAATCAAAGCATATATCATTCATCCATCTAAATGGTTTTAAACCTTAAAATCAAAATTAAAATGTTCAAAAAGACATATATGAGATGGTTTAGATTATCATTCACCTTGTTTGGATAAGGAACTGAGATTTGCTCTTGCTTTAATCTTCCTAGCTTGAATCTTAGCTCCTAATTGATTTTAAGCTCTTCTGGGTAATGGTTGGCCCTGATTCTCCTTTTCATATGTTTTTGTTTTATGAAAGTATGAATGAGAATGAGGTAAGGGTTTATGGATTATGGGGTTATGGTACACGACTATTCCCATATTACCCTCACCTTAATCTCCTAAGTATCTACTTATAAACTGTTTTATAAATTCATTTAGTTAAGGCATGACCCTAATTAGTTTTCAAATCTCAATCCCCTTATCACTCTAGTCTCTACATTATTCTATTTAATTTATCCAATTAAATCTTCTGAATAATGCTATTTAAAATTAGGGGTGTTACACAATTATAGGGTCAGTCACAATGCTAGTGTCTAAGTGCAAGTCATCAACAAGTCTACAAGAGATAAAAGAATGAGAAGCACTAGTATCGAATAAAGTGCGAACAGAAAGACCAAAAAGAAATAAAACGCCTTCAACCACCACTTTCTTTCCCTTATCCAGTGTTGGCTGAACACTAGAAATGGGAACAACCTCCATAGCACATGCCAGGACCACCTAAGTAGAAGCCAGAGAAGCAGGTCTGGGCGGTGTAGGAAAATTCCTCTTAATATCCCCAACCTGATCATAATTGAAGCACTTTGGCTTCTACGGTGAATGCTCCTTAACATGATGCTTGCCCCTACACTAGAAACACTTCAACTCCCTTTTCTGGATCTTCCCATTAAGTGAAAGTCCACCCTTCTTCTTCCCTTTCTTAAAATTTTTCACTTCGGCCTTTGGAGCCTCATCCACCTTCTTGGCAACAGAAGTAAGCAATGCCATCTCAACCAGATCTTCATAGGTAGCTCCCATAGGAATATGACTTAGTACTAAGCCCTATGGTGGTTGATTCAAACCCTTACCAAACTTGAGCGCCTTTTATGCAGGGTATTGATCAAATTCATTCCAAATCTCGCAAGCTCATTAAATCAATTAACATATTCTTTAACTGACAAATCACCCTGCTTTAGATTTATTAACTTCTCTAACATAACTCCCTCCTCAGCCTGCGACAAGAACTTTCTCTCAAACCTCTGCCTAAACTCTTCCTAAATCAGGATACCACCACTAGTCTTAGCCTCAACAACCTCCCACCAACTAAGAGCCTCCCCCTGCAACTACTAGATAGCACGCTGCCTCCTAACCTCATCTGTCAAACTCATAAGTCCAAATATCTACTCATAGCTATGGATCCAAGCTCTAGCATCAACAAAATTCAGTGCCTAAGAATAGCTTGCCTTAAGAGTTGGAAAAGTCCTTGCAAAGCTTAGAAAAGTCATAAGCGACAAATGGGTGGACATGGGACCCACCAGCCGCTACCTTTGCAGGCTCTTAGTCCGAGGCTCAACCGGTCCCTTAGCCTGTAAGTAACGGCGGAACCAATTGGGCATGTTCATGCTGGAAATATCAGAGATATCAGTAGAGCCAGATCCTACAAGATCAGCCATCTCTATCTATGAATAGTAAAGATTTAATTAATTACTCCCACAGATAGCTCAAACAAGATTTAAGAAAGAGAATAGCACATGCAAGAATTATAACAAGCATAGGCTTGAATTTGAGGGATTCTTAAAGATTTCTTTTTCAAAAATACTTATATGTATATATATAATTATACCTATTCTATGAACTCCGACCTGAAATCGATAGGAAGAGTATAAACCCGATAAGGATGGAGTTCGACCATCCAACGTCTAACCCCGCTAACCTAAGACTGGAGGCAAGAGTATGGTAACTCAAAACTGCCGAATTCGACGGATTGGCATTAAGGCTTGAGCCTAGCGTTTGATATGACTCAAGGCCATGACCACATGAAGGCCTTGGGATAGAGCTAATGGATTGTTACTAGAATTGATGAACATCGAATTACAGGTACATTGAATGGAAAGTAATAATTCAACTACTTAAATAACAGTTCACACAAAAGCTCAACAGAAAACAATAACTTTTATTCACATGATAGGTTTCAAAATTGTGGTACAAGTTATTCATAAACCTGGGAATCATACCCGTACAACCACAACTAATAAAAGAAAATGACAAACAAACACCTATGCAAACCATGTACACACCGAGCCGAAGTGACGGCTATTTCTTCGATTTTCTCCCCTTTTTCGATTTTTCAAGAGTGGTGCCACTTGAGCCCCCAATGTATGTATTTATATATGACAAATATATTTATGTATATAAATAAATTAAAATTTTAAAAAATTACTTTATTATTATATATGTATTAGTACAAGTATTATTTAAGGTTTCAAGAAGTTTATTTATTTTAATAATTTAAATAACTTATTTATGTTTAAATAAATAGATTATAATAATATGCATATATTATTATTATTTTATTTATAAACTTTTATATATACATATATAATTTTAATTATATTATACGTTTACATAAAATTATTTAAACATACTTAACATAAACACACACATATATGTATATGTTATTTATAATATTTATATATATGTAATAGTTTATATACATACGTATTATTTTTTTTGAGATCATGGGGAACCTTAAGATCATGGTATTCATTGTTACTCACGTAAGTAAACTCCACGCCGTGTGTCTACCCCGCTTTTATTTAGTCGTCGCACACGGATGCTTAACGTTGAAACTCCCACTGATGGTTTGGCGCTGGGATTCGAACCTGCCCGGACACAGTCCTTTGGTTCCCATCTCCCAGCTCCCAAACCAACCAAGCTACGAACATACGTATATTTGGACAACATATACTTGCATATCAGATGAGCTAACATGTTCGCTGTGATGTAAATCCCAACAACTATATACGAGCATGTTATACCTTGCACGGATTAATATGTTACACATGCACACATAGATAAATATGTGTATATGATACACACACACACACACACATATATATATATATCAAGAAATAAATAAAATAAAATTATATTTATATTTAAATAAAATAAAATATTTTATTTAAATAATATTTAGATATTTCTAAATGAATTAGACTTCATAGGCCCAATAAAGATCCAATAGGGTACAAATTTGAAATTCACCCATAACTTTAATTACGAGCTGGCCCAGTTCCAACATCTGCAACTTTATTTCCCTCCTTGAAGCATACTCAATTCTGAAATCATTAGATGCTAAAAACTCCAACCACCTTAATTGTCTCATGTTCAACTCCTTTAGGCAAAAAGTACCTCAAAGACTTATAGTCGGTAAACAACTCAAACCTCTCTCCAAGAAGGTAATGCCTCCAAATATTTAGCACAAAGATAACCACTGCTAGCTCCAAATCATGAGTAGGATACCGAAACTCATGGGGTCTCAACTGTCTAGATGCATAAGCTATCACTTTTCCTCTCTACATCATCACTGTCCCTAACCGTGAACCTAAAGCATCGGTTTAAACTACCATGTCTTTATTCCCTTTGGGCATTGCTAAAACTGGAGTATTTATTAGCCGAAGCTTCACTCTTGGAATGTCATCTCACACTCCTTCGTCCAAACAAACCTCTCATCTTTCGGGTAAGTCTAATCAATGGCCATGTTATCCCAGAGAAGTCCTTGATGAATCTCCAATAGCCTGACCAATCCTAAGAAATTCCTTATCTTGGTAATAGTCTCAAATCTCTTCCAACAATTCTTGGCTCAACCTTCGAAGGATCTATGGCCAATCCCTCCTTCGAAACTACATCGCCTAGGAACTTAACTTCCTGGTTCCAAAAATGACAATGGGAAAACTCTGCCTTCGGCCTATGTTGTCTCAAGGTCTCCAATTACAATCTAAGATGAACTTTATGATCTAGCTTATCCTTATAATACACCAAGGTATCATCTATAGACCAACACAAACTTGTCCGACCGATCATGAAAGATTTGGTTCATAAGGTCTACAAAGAATGTGGGAGCATTGGTTAACCCAAAGGGCATGACTAACCACTCATATGAACCATACCTTGTCCTCAAAGCAGTCAAAGGAGTACTCTCCTTAGCAATCCTTAGTTAATGGAATCCCATAGCCAAATCTAACTTGGAGAATACTATAGCTCCACTCGACCGATCAAATAGATCGTCTATCATCAACAATGGATAATAATTCTCCACCACCGGCTCATTCAACTTCCTATAGTCAATGCATATCCAAAGTGACCCATATGAATTCTTCACAAATACCATGGAAGCTCCCTAGGGTGAACTACTCAGTCTAATGAAACTCCTATGCTCAAGTTCCACTAGATGCTTCTTTAACTCTTTATTTCCTTAGGCGACATTTTGCTGCGCGGTCTACTAATAGGTTGTGCCCTTAGTACCAAATCAACGTGCAAGTCAATCGCTCTTCTCGAAGGTAATCCTATTACTAGTTCAAAGATAGCTGCAAATTCCCAAACCATTAAAACCATATATACCTCCTTTTCCCAAAAATTTCACTACATACAACGAAACCCCAGACCTTCCCCTTATATCATCTAAGATACCAAGATCCTTTCTCTACCCTTCGGGTTCCGTAAGGCAATGATTCTTTTGACACAATAAATCTTGGCATCGTTCTGCACTAACCAATCCATACCCAAAATTACCCGTACCCTACGAAGTCAAATATATGGGTTGCAGGAGAACATATAGTCGTACATAACAAACTCTACATCGGTCACCTTAACTTGAGAGTGGCACACTCACCAATCGAATTAACCACATGCAAAGAAGTAACTAGATAGGTAACCTCTAACCCCAATCTATCAAATACGTCTTTCAAACTTAAAGAATGGATAGCTCCAGTATCAAACAGAATTCTAACTGAAAAACTAGAAATCAAAACCATACCTTCCAATACAACACTCTTGCCTTCCCTCTACGCAGATGGTCCTCCTTTCGGTCCCTCTAAAGTAAATACCATTTCTCGCTTTAGCCCTGGACAACCTTTCTTCTCGTGGCCTAGATTATCAACACTTGACCTTAACTTTCCCTTGCATACACCTTGATGCATAGTGCCCCTTCTGCCATATTTGGAGCAAGTAACCATTGAAATCTCCTTTCGGCCTCCTCCTTCCTGAGCTTTTTCATTCGGCTGCAACTCTTTCTTCCCTTTTTAGTAAGGAGCAAACCTCCTCTTCGGTTCTGGCTTGGGCTTCCCTTCCACCATTCTGTGCTCTCAGCACATGTTATCTTACCTTCTTGTCATATGTACTACTAATTAAAATAGAGGCGCCAGGTGCGCCACTACCTTATATCTAAGCTTGCTTCAGGCCCCTGATTAATTTCTCATTCTTCTTCAGTGGGGTGTTAACTAGTCATGGCCATACTTTGCTAAGGCATTGAAATTCTGAATATATTCTTCCACCAAAAGATTTCCCTGCCTGAGATTTATGAATTCTCTCAACGACGTATTTCTTTGAGACTCGAAAATAAACCGATCCTTCAAACCTCTCTTTGAACTACTCTCAAGTGATCTCCTCTTCGGGAGTCTCAACAGTCACTGTCCTCCACCAATCTATAGTATCCTTATGTAACTTTCAAGAAGATAGTCTTCGTTTTTGCGCATCATTCAGCCCTAAATCCCTGAAGATACGCTCACTCACCTTCAGCTAATTCAATACTTCCATTTTCTATTCTCTCCCGTTCACATCTTGCCTCTAAGGTTTTGATAGCCTTGATTCAGCTTCAAAAAATCCTCTACTACAACTGGCCTTGGCTTAGTTACTTCCAGCATGTTTTCCCCTATCGTTTGTGCCATGAACTTCTAGAACAAAACATTTATATCCATGCCTATGATAGGTGGGATAGCTTCGTTTATAGTTGTCGGAGGCTCCACCTTTCCATTACCTTCAACAATTTGCTTGTTATCATTCTCCCTCCTAGCATTAGCTCCTCCTGCTGTAACTCTTTGGATCCTCATTTGCATTTTTGATAAGAATATCTTCATTAGGATAGGAAAGAAAGAGAGTGAATGACAATAGAGGATAAATATATCAGCCTATATAGCAAGTATAAGTACATCATAAAATAGCATATACCATCCCCAAGGTGTTTGTTTTCAACTATCAAATTCTACCTAGACGTTTACTTAGCTCTGTCTACTTAAGTGCCCCTTAACCTAAGATACTAACCGTAACATTCATTATACCGAAACCTAAAGATGAAACTGTAATGTGCTGCAGTCATCCTGGAATTATCTTTCGACGGTAGAGATGAGATCTGTTATACATAATAGTTTATGTAAATAGAGAAGCTAATAAATATTTTCATAACATCCTCATTTTTACATATTCAAATTGTTACTATAGTCATACCCACGTAGAGGTCAAAATATAATACAATCATAGTTAATAGTGTTATTCCCAAACATAGTAAGATGTCGACATAAACACTTAGTATAGTGGAATCAGAATAACAAATATAACTCCCAAGCCTCCTACTTTGTCTTCTGCTCACTTTATCCATCCGTCCAAGAGTATCCTGTCTAAACCTATAAACTCAACACACTCAAATGAGTAAACATGAGCTTATGGGGAAAACAATAATAACAACATGGACTGGACATAAAGTCTGGTATGAGCAATATTTTACCCTAAAATAAAATATAGTGAGACCATGTACTAAAGCAGGGAATGAGTTTTCCCCTCACTATAATATAATATTCATTTTCATAGCTTTAAACACAAGCATAAGTCAATATTTCCTTCTTAAGGGTCTTATTCTTACAAATTTTCCATAATTGAGATCAATAGCCATTTCTCTTGTCATGCCATTCGGTAATCATTCTCTTTTCTTTTCAAACCTAAGTTGTAAAGCCGCCGGCCGCCACTAAGGCCTTATGCCTTTATTTATTCCTTAGTTACACTAAAAACACTATCCGATTTTGGCTACCACTACAGGCCTTATGCCACTTTTCTTACGTGTTTCGGTTTCCATACCCAAACTTACACCTACGCTTTTGTTTACATAAGCCACTAAAGCCTTACTCCTTCGCTTTCTATTCTTTGGCTACCACCTTAGGCCTTACATCAACCACCAAATATTTGGTTGCTATAACAGGCCTTACTTCAACACTTTTGATTGCGGTTGCCACTCTAGGCCTTACACTAATGCTTTCATTTTCGGTTGCCACCAAGGTCTTACACCTACACTTTAAGTTCCTTGACTTCCACCTCAGGTCATACATCCTTTGCCTAACCATTCAACTATTAAGCTTTCTACTTAGCTATGCACTAAGCTAACATTTAGTTTGAAGGCCTTTTGGTTAACAATGCTACTTACTACATTATCATCAATGTTCTAAGTATTAGTTTCATCCGTCTTAAGCTTAACATAAATTCTCTTCTGGAAGCAAATTACTTCCGGTTTCAACATCTTGCCGAGTGCTAAACCACCCTTGACCACCATTACCCTCGGTCTTGTCTAGGGAAGCCTGCCTTGGTTTAGTTTTAATTAATTAACATAAGGAATCTCAACTCTAGGTTTCAAAAATCGCCTCCTCTACCTATAATTCCTCATTTACCCTTATCCTACTTCGACCTTTGGTTAATGTCACCCATTTAATAAATGTAGCCTCGCACTAAGCATTTCTTACTTAAGCCTTCATACTCTAGGTTCTAGTTTATCTTGCTTTCTATTCAGCTCCACTTCCTTGAGCATTACCTCTCGGTACAAGATGGAAACTATTTTTTACACGTCTGACACTAACATTACTCATGTTGACTTTTCATTCGTTTGACTTAGTTCTTTCTTACTGTTATTATGCACTTTCCCGACACATTGTGCAAAAATTATTGGTATGGTCGATTGACCAATAATTAACCATTTTATTAAATTAAATTACCTACGAACCCTATATATTTGCCTTTCGGTACCCCAAAATATCCCTTCGACTAAATGTATTTTTTTTCTTTCAAAATCGCTTATTTTATTCCCAGAAAATCATAGAAAATATAAACATGTTGTTTGCAACCAAATTGGTCACAAACACCCAAGGATAGGTTTGTGTAGAGAAGTAAATGAAGAAAACTAAATTAAAACAGAGGAATACAGCAAAACAGTAAGCGAATCAAAGAAAAAATAAGAACGACAAGATTTATAGTGGTTCAGCTTGGATTGCCTACGTCCACTTTGAATATTCTCTTTATTGATTCACTATAATCTTGATTACAGTAGCAAACAACAAGAAGTAAGAGAATAATATAGGAAGTTGATTACAATAAAGGTATTATGTAACCAGCAGCGTAAAGATCCTTAGAATGACCCCCTGGGCCTATATTTATAGGTGAAGGCGACCACCATTCTGTTTGGAACTTTGGCAATAGGACCTCTTCATCCATATGGCCCCACCATAGGGGACGTTAGGCCCAAATCTCAATGGAGAGGGATTAGTACCAATCCCTTCATTTGTTGAATTTGGGGCAGCGATCCCAATGGTAGCTTCTCCTTGCTTGAATATGACAGCTCTCCAAATTTTATGTCGATTAGATATGTGGAGCTCGTGCTTTTGGTTAATCTTTGGTTCGAACCACACATACTGATTGATGCCGACCCCATCTAAAAGAAACATGCCGACCCCTTTCGCAAGCTATGCATACTCGTTCATGCATACTCCTTGAACTATGATATATATGATGCCAAACCCTCTACTCCATTACACTCTGCCGATACATCATCCTTCAGAATGTTATGCTGATCCCTCTGATGACCTATTGTGTTGAACCCTATTACAACTCAACATGCCAAACCCTATTACAACTCAACATGCCGAACCCTCTGCTCCACTACACTCTGCCGAATCCTCCAACAGCCATCTATGCCAAGCCAAGCACCATCAACTATGTTGATTCCTCTATTATTTCATATATGTTTGACTATCCATCCAAATGACTATGCCGACCACTAGAGTACAACCCAGCTATGTCGGTCCCTTGCTAACCCAAGCCGTTTTCCATGTTTTTAGCATCCTGCATCGTTTATCTATCAACTTCGTTCAATTCGGGCTTTGCATAACCATCTGAAGTCTACTTCAGGGTCCTATAGCCATGATTCTATGGTCATCCTTCTTAACAACAGTCGAATTTGCCTTACATGGTCAGTCCAATATAGTTGGGTCAGGATACCGGGTAACACTTGCCCCAAAGTACGTCTTGTGAGTAATATGGCGTGCTTTGAATAGAAAAAAGTATGAATTGCCGAAAAGAAGTCCATCTAGCTTCCTGATTGATTGCTATTCTTTTATCGACCTTCAATAATATAAGTCCGATCCCGTATTCTGTTAGCATATATAAATCTGATCACGTGGAACTTATAAGCATTCCATTATCCGATCCAGTCTCGAACTTGAAAGTTTCAGGTGTGATCGCAATTTCTGTTGATTTCAAAAGGCTAAACTTTTAAACTGTTCCCATGCATATTCATGTACACATTTCTGTTGTTGACTCCCGGACGTGTTCAGACGTTCACAGGTCGTTGCCAATTTTTAAAATATTTTGTATGTTCATGTTTGCAGTCAAGCCTTCACGATAACGATCGTCGTTCACTTTTAACTCGTCCATCATTTCTTCTTTTCCATTTTTCATTCATTTTCTCATTTTTTTTTCATTTTTTTCCATTCTTGTGGAGGGATCGGCATTCGACATGCTGATCCCCTGCTATGGTCATGCGAATAGGGATCTGCAGGTCTCGATCCATCTTCGTCTTTGACTAGTTCACCCTTAGTGACCGGTTCTTCCTCCACATATGCACATATATAAATGCACTTTCCTTCATCCCTTTATTCACTTTCTATTACTTTCTCCTTTGCCTTTGCATAAAATCTTTCCTGCCGAACCCCGACGAACAAAAAACTCTTCAACTCCAAATCTTAAATCCAAACGTGATATCAACCAAACCCCCATAGTCGCTCTTCTTTCGTTTCCAATCCAATAATCCCTGAAAGCTCACCTTTAATTTAACTCGATATACATAGGTACGAAATCTCTTTTAATCACGACGTGAGTCTAAAGTGGTGAGTTCGAGCGTCTAAACACGAGAGAGAGAGAGAGAGAAGGAAGAGGAAGAAGATGGGTTCGGGTAGAGGGGTATTGTAGAGAAGGAGATAAAAGGGAAGAATGTAGGGTTCCATAGAGATGATGCTTTTTAGTTGAAGGGATGAAGGAAAGTAGAAGTCTAAAATTGGAAAGGAGAAATTTGGAGAGGGATCGGTATGGGATAAGGATCGGCATTAGGCAGTGACGTTGTAGGAAGAGGGATCAGTGAGGCTTACTCTCGTGTAGGGATTGGTATAGAGTGGTATCAGAGAGGGGTCGGTAGGAACTAGCTATGAAGAGGGATCGGTGTAGATGCCTTAAATTGAGGGATCGGTATAGAGTCTTGGGGAAAGGATCGGCAATGAGGCTAAGGGATCGGCATTTGACATTAAGGACCAATCTAACCCAACTTAATTGAACACTTAACACAAATTTTACTTTCTGAATTCAAACATGAGATGACAACGAACAATATGACTTGCATACCTGTACTGTTGAACTTAAAAATTAAATGACCAAACTTCCGGACTTCTCAATATGGACTAAGTAGGAAATTTGCTAATGAACTTAGATAACAGTCTTCACAATCCAATACGCCGATAGTCGATCCCAAAACTTTCCTTGCCAATCAATTTTTCTTGCCAATTGAGACGGTCAGTGATGACGGTCTCTCTGGACAAGACTCCAAATCTCGTCATTTTATTTTTGGTTTTCTGATTTCAAACTGTTTATGCCTGTTTCACACTACACTGCACTGCACTAGTTCACACTTGACATGGGGGAACAGATTATTATTTCTAATCTCGATTGTCTAAGTTGATACAGATTCCAGACGCACGAAGTGTTCAATCAACATGTCTTCCGGTTCGACGACGAGACACATCGATTATAGAGCGAAGTCAAGTTTTGCCACTTTATCTGGAAGGCCTTCTCCAAGCCATCATGCAGAACAGCTAGAAGCTTCTAATCCACAAATCGTTCTCTTCTCCGATATTCCTGTCTTTCTGACGAAAACCATCAACCCTACTCCCGATGCCGTTGAGGGTGCCATTGTCCTTAATAACCCTATTGATTCACAAGCTTCTCGAATCGGTGAAACCACCCTTCGTCGGTTGTGCTCAATCCATGGGATTCTGTTTGAGGATGTTTTAGTTCCTACGAGGCAAGATAGACCTCACATGCCCCCAACCGGATATACAACATGCAACAAATTTATGTGCTGGGCTGGATGCGTCCCACTTTTTAACTCCTTTGTTCGGGAGATGTTGAGGTATCTAGGGATCGCCCTTACTCAGTTGCATCCCAATAGCCATGCTTTCATTCATGGGACTTTCCTTTTATTCATGAATGTTCTGTTCCATCCGCCCACTCCCGAAGACATCAAATTTATTTATAACTTCAAAAGACGATCGGGAAGCCCTTCTTACGCCTTCCTTGAACCATCATCGAACTGTCAAGTCTTGACGGATGTCTGGAACAAGCTTTTATTTTCAAACATGAATAGTTCTACGTGCGATGTCCTCCCGGATTCGCAAAAAGATGATTAGAAGGACGTAAGTGTTACTTCCACTTCTCTCTCAAGTTAACTAAATCAAGTCGCAACTTTTTCCTTTAAACTTGCTAATATCCAAAGTTCTTTCAGGTGTTCGTCCACGTTCCGAAGGCACTGGGTTCTCTAGAGCCATCACCGCCATCCGTGCTACCCCCATAAAAGACCGGGATATCAAACTCCTCGTAACTGATGAATTGCTATCTTTGTTTGGCCTATTTGAACAAGGCCGTAGAATCGAACTTCCCGGAAGCAAGGCAGTTCCAAAGATTGTTCCAGAATGAAGAGAAGAAACAATCAACCCCGTCATGCCCCTTGCTGAGGGAACTTGGGAAGATACAGAGGAGGGTGAAATCAAAGATTCTCACGAGAAACCGAGAGATGTTGATGCGGGCCTTGGAAAAGCGCCGATGGTTGGTCCGTCGCAAGTTGGGCAATCGTAAACACCTCCAAAGAGGAAGAAGAAGTTGGTGTACCGGCTACGTAGAAGAAAAACTACATCATACCCGGAGTTCGTTATTACTCCACTCAAAGAGGAATCATCTTCTCAGCATTTGGAAAGCTCATTAAAAGGACTCTCTAATCTCCAAATTTCGGATGACATAATGTCCTATGACTTTCCAAATATAAACTTCGAAGGACTTAACTTTCTTACGAGAAGCGTGAAGGCACCCAACCTTCTAATAGAGGGGAGAGCACACCCATGAGTAAAGCTACCGGTCCATTGGGGAGAACAGTAGGACACTCATAATCACATGCACTCCACTACATACTTGTTATTGGTTTCTCGTACGACAATTTCTAATACACTCTTATTTGGTCTTTACAGGTACAATGTCTCAATCACGCACCCTTTATCTCCTTCGAAACTCTTCTGCTTATCATCTCCCAAGACGGGATTCTAAGTCCGCTTGACGTAGAGATAAGGACGAATGGCGAGACAAAGATTATCATTCGAAGGAGTCTTACTCCTCTTCCAAGTGAAAGTCTCAATCTCATGCGTCTCACCAGGGCGAACATTCTAATCTTTCGGTTCAGAGTTTAGGAAAATCTTCTTATCGTGGCCCTCACGAGCAACACTCTGGCTCTTCAATTTCAAGACAGTCTCATGAGCGCCAATCTGGCAAGCACCCACTCGCCACTTCTGAACCACCCCTGCCAGCTACTTCTCCGGACTCCTCTACAGTAGAAAAGTTGGCTGAATTTAAAGCCACTTTTCTGAAGATTTGCTTCGACGGTCTTAAATTTCTCCTTTCTATTCACGTTATCCCTGGGCATGCCAAGGAGAGCATTTAGCATGTGTAAACGACGTATTCGTTCGACACGAATCATTCATCCATCTAGTAGAGAAAGTTTTTGAAGTCTTCATAGAGCGTCAACACGAAATCGATCGTCTCAAGTTGGTGGCTATTTATGAAAAAGATATAATCAAGCATCAAGATGCTGAGTTGCTTGATTTCAAAACCCAACTCACCGATGTAATGCTCGGGTCAGACCGAGTATTACAGATTTCAGGTAAGGACGTTTTGGAGCTCAGGAGGCGAGCTGGATGGCAGAAACGTATGGAGTGTGATATATTGTTAATTATTGGGACGAGTTATTTTAACTGTCCAGTGATTGTGAAATGTTGTAACTCTGATGTATTAAAATGTAATTGACTGATACAGTTTTCTTTGTATAACTGATATTATTATTTGATATTGTATTTTGATCCGCTGCGAATGTGAGATGTTGTGTTCTCTGTTCTTCTTTCTTCTTTCTGTTTCTTCCTTCTATCTCTTTCTTTTTCTTCTAACTATCTGGAATTTTCGGGTTCGAAAATTCCGGGTCGTTACAGTAAAGGAATGCCAAGGAGACGGCAGAGGCGGTGAGCCATCTGGAAACTTCACATAAAAAAGAACTCGACACGGCACTTCAACGCAGTGGAACACTTGCCTTAGAAAAGGACTCCTTGCTAAAGGAGAAAGATGCTTTAGCTCACCGCATTGAGGAGCTCAAAGAATTGTTAAAAAAGGAGAGGGAGGAGAAGATTGAGGCCCGAGAGGAGTTGTAGAAATACTGCGAAGAAGTTGTCGAGGCAAGGAGCTTGAAAACAAAACTTGACAAACAATTTGCCAAAATAGAAGGTCTGAAGGAAGAAGCCTGAGAAGAGGGCAGAAAAAAGATGTTTGAACAAGCCAACTCCCAGGTGGAGGCCGCCATTGAATCCAGTAGGAACGAAATTAAGGACCTATTCGATCCACTGATTATCGAATATAATGCGAAGGTCCTACTCCACCGTGACTTAAGCTTTCTTGGCGAGGGTTACCTCGAATCGCTTACCAAAGTCTGGGAACATATTGTTAAGATAAAGAAATAAGAGCGGGGAGAAGCCGAATTCATTGAAGAAGAATTAGTGAGAGAAGTTCTTCGAGGAAACGATCCGTCGGGTCTAGCCACCGCTAAACTTCAATTTTTCAAGACTCCAGCACCTACTCAAGATGGAGAGGACATTGCCGAGTCTTTTGAAACTAATCCCAAAGGTTCATCTCCAACCCAAGCAGTCGTTCCGTCAACTTCTCATGACATGGGATAGAATCTCGGCTATGATCCGGACAAGCCTGGCTTTGGAGCACAAATGCTATCTCACATCCTAGAAAGAGGCACTCCGGGGACTACGGAAAGTCAACCGGATACTGGTATCATACTAAACTTCTCCGTAATTGAAAAGTTGTTGTTCTTCATGTGCAATAGCTTTCAATTAACACCCGTGTTTTGATAAACTTTGCAGGTCTTACGGGCCCCGATCTGACTCCCAAAGTTGGTGCTGTTGGGAACAGCATGAGAAAGCGGCCGAGGACCCAGCTGCCGTTGAAGTTTCGGGGCGCGATGCCCAAATCATCAGCGCTCTAGATGAAGACAAAACTGAAGATCCGCTCCCGGTCGATGACCCTGACGATGTGATAATTACGGGCGTTTCAGAGCACACCGTTGAAACCAGCATGAAAGAGAGGATTGAGGAGGAGGAAAAGTTGAAGCGAAAAGTTAAAGATGAGCCCGCCGAAGTGGAAGTCGAAGATCTTGAACTTGTACCATTGCAAGTTACTCTATCGGGCGGGTCAATCCCTAGTGAAATCCCTCCTTCTTCCACAAGTACTCCGACCAAGGGCGGAAAAGGATCCTGGAAGAGAAGTTTGAGCGGTTTCACCCCTGAAAAATCCAAAAAGGAAAGAAATTCGAAGAAGTAACTGTTACTTCAAATCGTTGTATGTAATTTGCATAATTATTTCTTTCCCTAGTCGTAGGTGTACAGGTATGCATCCTAGTTTTTTGAAAAAACTTGTATTGGAATTTTGACACTTGTGAATAAAAGCTTTTTGTTTTCGATTAGACATTGTGTGAATTGTTATTTGATAGTTGAATGGTTACTTCCATTTCAGAGTACTTGTAATTTGTTGATTGCAAATTCTGTTAACAATTCACTATCTTTGTCTCAAGGCCTCCTTGCGGTCGTTGCCTTAAGTCGTAAAGAACATTAAGCTGAAGCTGTAGTGAGCTGTCATATTCAGCTTTTAGTAGTATGGATTTTTCCTGTCGGTTTCAGGTTGGAGTTTGTGGAATAGAGAACGATCGAAATCCACCCATCTATTCATTTGTGTTTCTACTATATTCCGCACTCTGGGGACTTAGAGTTGTTTGGCAAGCGGTCGGTTCACACTTGATTTATGTTCATGCTCCAGTCTGCACTCCGGGGACATAGAGTTATCTCGTGGGTAGTCGGATCACACCCGGATCATGTTTATACTCTAGCCCGCGCTACGGGGACTTAGAGTTGTCTCGTGGGCGGTCAGATCATACCCAAATCATATTTATACTCCATTCCGCACTCCAGGGACTTAGGGTTGTTTTGTGGGCGGTCGGTTCATGCTCGAATCACCTTTACACTTTAGCCCGCACTCTGGGGACTTAGAGTTGTCTCGTGGGCTGTCGGATCACTCCCGAATCATGTTTATACTCCAGTCTGCGCTCCGGGGACTTAGAGTTGTCTCGTGGGTGGTCGGATCACGCCCGAATCATGTTTATACTCTAGTCCGCACTCCGGGAACATAGAGCTGGCCAATGGGTGGTCAGTCACACCCGTTTTATGTTCACATTTCTTTTGGCTGCCTTGATTTTGTTTCACCCCACAGTCCGGGTAGAAAATTTTCCAATCTCCAAATTGCTGACGACATTTGATCCTTATTACGTGTCCCATCCTTTGAATCATCTATGGGAGCTATTAATCGAGCAAATTAATAGAGCTAATCTTGTTTGACCCCATCAGGGATTAGTATGATTGATCGATTTCGAACTCCGAGAACCTGTTCACACATATCGATATCAATCAATTTCGTTATGTAATTACATGCAAAGGAAGTTTGAGACTTTATTCACCAAATAGAAAGGAATAAACTAATCTGTCTTATTAGATATTTGAAAAATCAAATGCTAAAGCAAATACCGAAAGCAAATAGAACTGAAATGCAAAGGAAATGTTCTAAGTGAAATAGCATCATATATGCTCGCTATTCCATGCTCTTGGGAGTGTGATGTCATCGAAAGTCGCTAGCTTGAAAGTTCCTTCTCCAAGCCTCTGCTCAATGACATAAAGTCCTTCCCATGTCGGATTCATATGTGACGGGGTTGGAAAAACCCGTTTTAGGACTAGATCGCCAACTTCGAAGGTTCTCGATCACACTTTAGTGTTGTAATATCGGGCAACTCAATGTCGGTGTGCAACTGCTCTTAAATCAGCTTCTTTGCGCTTCTCATTTATAAATTCCAAGGATTCCAAAAGAAGATCTTTGTTCATTTTGGGGTCATAGTAAGTCACTCGATGAGAAGGGACTTTAAGTTCTACCGGAATAACAGCTTCGGATCCGTAAGCAAGAGCGAATGGAGTATGGCCAGTCGCGGACTTGTGAGTGGTTCCGTAGGCCCATAGCACCGTAGGAAGTTAATCCACCCACTTGCCTCTAGACTTTTCCAGACGCTTCTTCAGAATGGACTTAATAATTTCATTTACGGCTTCAACTTGTCCATTCGCCTAAGGGTGAGCGACCGCTGCAAACCTCTTTTCAATACGATATCTTCGACAAAATTCTTTAAATTTAGTACTATCAAAATGAGTCCCATTATATGTTACGATAGTTCATGGAAGATCGAAGCGACATAAGATGTTTCGAACAATGAACTTGATTACTTTCTTGGTTGTGATCGTAGCTAATGGTTCCGCCTCGGCCCATCTAGTGAAGTAATTAACCGCGACAATAGCGTACTTCGCACCACCTTTAGAGATTGGTAAAGAGCCGATGATGTCAATACCCCACATAGCGAATTGCCATGGACCGACCATTTGCATGATTTATATTAGCGGAGCTTTTGGCCCTTCGCATATATCTGGCATTTATCACATCGCCTTACATAGTTGGCAGTGTCTCGGTTTACGGTTGGCCAATAATATCCATAACGGAGTATCTTCTTTGCAAGAGTTTGTCCCCCAGTGTGATCGCCCCATTCTCCCTCGTGAACATCTTTCAGAACACGCTTTATCTCGTCGTGAGCGATACACCAGAGTAGGGAAACGAAAAAACCTTTTCGATACATAGTTCCTTCTTGCATAATATATCGCGAAGCTTTGCGAAGAACTTGTCACCTTTCATTTCTTCTTTCAGGCAAGATTCCACGTAGTAAATAGACTTTAAATGGAGTCATCCACGATCCCCTCTCAGATTTCGCTTCTAATACTTGGTCAACTTCTATTTATACTTGGGGTATGTAATATCTTGACAGGATCTAAGCCTATCTGTTGCGCATCGCCGGTACTGGCGAACTTTGCCAATGAATCAGCCTCTCTGTTTTGCTTGCGTGGGATATGTGAAATGTCATAATATTTAAATTCTGCCAACAACTCCTAAACTCGGGTAAGATACGGGGCAAGTCGTTGTCCCTTAGCCTGATAGTCTCCTCTGACTTGATACATCAGCAATTGTGAATCGCAAAAGGTTTCAAGAGACTTAACTCCAAGTTTAAGTCTAGCAATCAACGCTTCATACTCGGCTTCGTTGTTTGTGGCAGGAAAATCAAGCTTCAAAGCATAACAAATCGACCGGTTTCAGGGGTTACAAGCACAATCCTAGATCCGGAACAATGATCATTAGATGCTCCATTAGCGTACAACTTCCACCGTACGGTAGGGATTCCGCTACCTTTCGGAAGATCGTCTTGCACGGTAAATTCTGCTATAAAGTCCGCCAATGCTTGACCCTGGATAGCTCTTCGAGGCAAATAGGTAATGTCGAACTGGCTGAGCTCGATGTTCCACTTAAGCAACCTTCCAGACGTCTCAAGTTGCTGTAAGACCTGTCGTAACGACTGGTTGATGTAAATGTTGATCGGATGCGCCTGGAAGTACGAACGAAGCTTCCGTGATGTAACCATCAAGTAGTATGCCAATTTCTCTATCTTCGGATAATTCCTTTCTGCTCCTGTTAATCGCTTACTGACATAATACACCGGCCTCTGAATTCGGTTTTCCTCGCGAATCAAGGCGGCACTTATAGCATGTGTTGATACAACCAAATAAATGTACAACTCCTCGTGATTCATGGGCTTTGACAAAATAGGGAGTCTCTCCAAATGATTCACTAGAGCTCGAAATGCGTCTTCGCAATCCTGTGTCCATTCAAAATTTCTCTTTCCTTTCCTAATCAAATCAAAGAAAGGAATGCATTTGTCAGTCGCTCTGGAGATAAATCGACTTAGGACAACGACTTTCCCATTTAGGCTTTGCACTTGCTTAATAGTCCTTGGCGCTTGGATATCTCAAATTGCCTGGATCTTCTCAGGATTGGCTTATATTCCAAGAGCATTGACAATAAACCCAAGAATTTTCCTAACGCAACACCGAATGAGCACTTCAAGAGATTGATTTTCATCCTGTAATATCGGAGGATGTCGAACATCTCTACCAAGTCTCGAATGTGGTCGTTTGATTGTCATGACTTCACGAGCATATCATCCACATAGACTTCCATTGTCCTCCCAATTTGATCTTTAAACATCTGGTTAACCAAGCATTAATAGGTTGCTCCAGCGTTCTTCAATCCAAACGGCATCACCACGTAACAATACAACCCAACATCTGTAACAAAGCTGGTGTATTACTGATCAGGGACATGCATCGGGATTTGGTTATACCCCAAGTACGCATCCATAAAAGACAACAATTCATGTCCTGCAGTCGAATCAACTTGATGATCAGTCCTTGGAAGGGGAAAACTATCTTTAGGACATGCCTTGTTCAAGTCTAAATAGTCGATGCACATTCTCCATTTCCCATTTGCCTTCTTCACCAACACGGGATTAGATATCCATTTAGGATAAAGGGCATCGCGAATAAGCCCATTGACTTTCAGTTTATCCACCTCCTCTTTAAGGGTGATGGATCTCTCTGGATCCATGCCTCGTCTTTTTTGTTTCAATGGAAAATACTTCGGATTAATGTTTAATGCATGGCTCACAATGGCAGGCGAGATCCCACACATGACAGAATGAGTCCAAGCGAATAAGTCTAGATTCGCTCGGAGAAAATCAGCAAGTTCTCTCATCATTGAAGGGCAGAGCTGTGATCCAATCTTCAATACCTGTGATGGGTCATCGTGGTTGACCGTGATATCATTCGTCAGCTCAGCCAGTGCTGCCTTGGTCTCCTTAGGCTCCTTTTCGTCATCCCTTGAATCTATATCTCTATAGAACCGACTATGGGGCCCAAGAAAGGATTAGGCACCAATTGTTAATCTTCAATAACTTAGATGCAGACAGATTTTTCCACACCCTTGCCCTTCTCCTTACGCTGAGCTTCCCTCAACTCAGCCACATAACAGGCATGCCCAGTCACCTAATCACCATGAACCACTCTTACACCATTATCAGTTGGAAACTTTAAGGTTAAACACCACGGGGCAAGAGCTACCCAAAATTCAGCCAGGGCAGGTCGGCCCAGAAAAACATTGTATGGCGAATCAACATTTAAAACAATGAAAGGTAGGATCTGCACTCTCCTACGTTCATCTTCTCCCAATTCAACACGTAACTCCATATAACCAACAGCCTCAGTCACCACACCATTGAAACCATGTATGCGAGCTTTAGATGGTTTCAAATCTTTAGCCTCCATTCTCATTTGATCATACGCCTTCTTAAAAATAATATTCACAAAACTTCCACAATCAATTAAAATCCTTCTCACCAAAGCAGGACCAATCATGGCAGAAATGACCATCGGGTCAATTATAGGAGCCTCCACTTTATCTGCATCCTTGCTTCTGAACACTATATCATTAGTCATCGTGCGTTGTTGCTTAGCCGGAGCTTCGTCCTCCATATTTGATCAATACTCAAAGTCCACATGCCTTATCGCGCTAGCATAGCGCTCCATTTCTTGCCAACTTCTATCCGCAAGGTGTGGTCCTCTAACGAGTGTTACGCGGAGCTTGCCCTCGATTGGGGTCAAATGTCCCATGTCCTCCATCCTGCGGAGTTTTCATAAACTGCTGCAATTTCTTTTCCCGAATCAACCTCTCGATAGAGTCCTGGAGATGCCTGCACTCATTTGTATTGTGCCCGTAACACTTGTGAAACCGACAGTACTTCCCAGTCTATTTCCGTGTCTCTGTCGACTCCTTTGGACGGGCTTCTTATATTGAATAGTATTACAAGTGGATAAATAAATACTCTCCAGGGATGTGTTTAGAGGTGTGTAGTTGTCATACATGGGAATCCTAGGTCTTGGTCTCCCAGGCTCCGTCCTCCGGTCTTGATTCCTGTCCCCATTTCGCTTTTGTTGATTCAGTTTGTTCTGAACGTTAACTGGGACTTTCTCGGTACTATCATCAGACTGCTTTATTGCAATATTGCTTTGTACTGCTTCTTCTTTCGGTCCCACAACATTGTTCTTCCTAGAGGACCTAGCTTCCTCAGGAATTGAGCTATCTTTGAATAGAGGCGCTTCAATGTGGCCGGTGGTTTTCCCGCTTGCCAATCACCAAACTCAGATTACAGATCAATCCCTCTCATCATGGCCATAAGTATAGCATGCTCATTTGGATTACTAACTTCTGTGACAACGATATGAAATCTTTCCAAATAGTCCTTCAACGATTCCCCCGGGGCCTGGATTACGCTGGAAAGTGACATCACATCTTTAGGACGAGTAGCGTGGATCCGAAACTGCTCCATAAACTTTAGTTGCCGGTTCATCGAAGCTTGAAATCGATCGTAGGGGTAGTCTTGTAAACCACATCGTTGCTATTCCAGAAAGGGTTATAGGAAATCATCTACATTTTGTTGCATCATTAGCTCTTGCTGAATCCATCAACCATTCGTACCTCATGAGGTGCTTCCTGAGGTTGGTTTTTCCCTTATAGGCAGGCATCGAAGGCATGTTGAACCTTCTTGGATATTCCATATGCAAAACATTGTCAGTAAACGAGGTATGACTTCTCGAAATTCCCCAGTCATCATTTGTTAACCCCTTGTTCTCTCTCATCAACTGTGTGACCATTTTCGACAAATCCATTGTTTGGATGGGTGGTGCCAAGCGGTGGTCGCGCTCCACCTCACGTGAATGGTCTGGTCGACGTCTACGAGCCGTTTCACGCCCTCTTGGTCCACCATCCTCTTGACATGCCCCTTGGGCATTCAACTCATTGTCATTCCGATGGGGTAATTGATCAGCATTTAGTCAAACTCCAGCATCCAAGCTTTCAGAAACAGCTCCTGCCCGATTCCCCAAGTGTTGCTGAAGAATCCCTCCTCTAGAGGAGGGATCGGTTCCGATCCCTGGGGAGGGATCGCCACCGATCCGTCTTGGTAGACCATATTGGTCTGCCAAGCAATGCCTCGATGTTTCAGCTTGATTTCATTCAACCCTATGACGCCATGCCTATGGTATTCATCTGATGAGCTGGAACTCTCTGATGCCAATTAAAAAGTGGGACCGATTCTGGCGTTCTCACGCTGTTATTGAGCAATCTGGTTCATTTGGGTAACATTAGTCTGAATTTGCTCATTCAGCTGTCTATGGCTTTCCATCAAATCCCTCATTAAGTTATTAAACTCAGTTCTGGTTATGGAATCAGTAGGGTTCTGGACTTCAGTAGGTTCAACATTCAACTTTGCAGGTTGGTTGCTCGGAGCTCCCTGTTGAGTGCTGGCAGTTTTATTCCTATCCACATTTTGAGAAGTTGATCTAGTATGCCTTACCATTATCAATTTCCTTGTATAGATTCTAGCAAATCTGAGTATAATTTTCAAGCTTTTGAAGATGACTGTGGATCTCCTTCGGGGGATTTGCTCAATCCAGTAGCAACAAAGGGGATCCTAAAGCGCTGAGAATCAGGTTCTCAGTGAAAGCACCAAAATTTTGCAACCAAATTGGTCAAAAACACCCAATAATAGGTTTTTGTAGAGAAGTAAATGAAGAAAACTAAATTAAAACATTGGTATATATCAAAACAGTAAGCGAATCAAATAAAAAACAAGAACATCAAGATTTATAGTGGTTCGGCGTTGGATTGCCTACGTCCACTTTGAATATTCTCGTTATTGATTCACTATAATCTTGATTACAATAGAAAACAAAAGAATAATGGAGGAAGTTGATTGCAATAAAGGTGTTATGTAACCAGCAGCGTAAAGATCCTTAGAATGACCTCCTGGGCCTATATTTATAGGTGAAGGCGACCACCATTCTATTTGGAACTTCGGCAACGGGACCTCTTCATCCATATGGGCCCACCATAGGGGGGCCCTTGGCCCAAATATCAATGGAGAGGGATCTGTACCGATCTCTTCGTTTGTTGAATTTGGGGCAGCGATACCTATGGTAGCTTCTCCTTGCTTGAATATGACAGCTTTTCAAATTTTATGTCGATTAGATATGTGGAGCTCATGCTTTTGGTTAATCTTTGGTTCGAACCCACACAGTCTGATTGATGTCGACCCCTTCTAAAAGAAACATGTCAACCCCTTTTGCATTCCATGCATACTCGTTCATGCATACTTCTT
Organism: Allium fistulosum; assembly: GCA_030737815.1. NCBI lineage: Eukaryota > Viridiplantae > Streptophyta > Magnoliopsida > Asparagales > Amaryllidaceae > Allium > Allium fistulosum. The sequence continues at coordinate 1,513,538,045 of CM060901.1, forward strand.
GAACTCTGATATATATGATGTTGAACCCTCTACTGCATTATACTCTGCCAATCAATCATCCTTCAGAATGTTATGTCGATCCCTCTGAAGACCTATCATGTCGAACCCTATTACAACTCAACATGCCGAGCCCTATTACAACTCAACATGCCAAACCTTCTGCTCCACTACACTCTGTCGATCCCTCCAACAGCCATCTATGCCGAGCCAAGCACCATCAACTATGTCGATCCCTCTATTATTTCATCTATGTTAACTATCCATCCAAATGACTATGCCCACCCCTAGAGTACAACCCAGCTATGTCGATCCCTTGCTAACCCAAGCTGTTTTCCATTTTTTTAGCATCCTGCATCGTTTATCTATCAACTCCGTTCAATCTGGGCTTTGCATAACCATCTGAACTCTACTTCCGGGTCTTATAGCTATGATTCTGTGGTCCTCTTCTTGACAACAGTCGAATTTGCCTTGTGCAGTCAGTCCAATATAGTCGGGTCAGGATACCGGGTAATACATGTATTTTATTTCAATAAAATTTCCAAACTCCTATTTTAACCATTTTTTATAATAAATGGTTCTCAAATAGTTCATATTAATTTAATTACTTATGGGAAGATTTTATAGATCAAAACCCATATCTAATAATACATTCTCAACATCATATTAAATATTTGGATCATTACATTACGAGAAACAAAAGAATATTCATCATTAATTCAAACATAAGAGATTTATAAAGGAAAACGGGATTAAGGAATATATTATTTACCTAGATTTTTTAGCTGATTGAAGTTTTTAGATTCCTTAGCTCTGGTCTTCTTCTTTTCCTCTTTCTCTTCTTAGCCAGCTACCACCATTGAAATGTGTAAAAGCTTATGTTTTTATTTTAAGTGAGTATAATGAAACCATAATAGAGAAAGTAGTTAACTTTATTCCCATGAATGCTTGGACCGCTGGCCAATTACCCCTCTTTCTTATTAATTCGTCTTATCAAAGTTCCATTAAGTGATAACCCAAATAAGTAAACGTACACTCAAATACTTACCATATTTTATTATTTAATTTTATAATTTAACCACTGAAATCTTTAATTGATTGTTTATTAACTTATCTGTATTACAGAAATCACCTATGTGGATACGAGAATCGAGGATTGATGCGGCTGCAGTATAATATCCCACATTTTGGAGAGACATGATATGAGGAAGACAATTAATTATATAATTTCTTAAGAAATAATTACAACGAGAATTAAGCTGAAAGATTTAATAAGGGGATTTGAATGGATAAATATGGAACACTTTAAATATAGGTAATTTAATGAAATAAGAGTAATTAGGGTAATACTCATCCATATATGTGAAACATAATAAATTTGATTATTTTAATAGAGAATATTAAGAGAAATTAATGCATAAGATTAGGTAATAAAGAATTTAGTCTAAGACAAAATTTATTATACAAGCACTTAACTTATTCACATCTCCATTTTACATTCACCCTCATTCATTCAAAACAAAAAAAGCAAAGAGAGAAAACACAAGGCCGGTCGTTGCAAGGAAGAAGAAGAGGAAAATCAAAACAAAAGTAGAAGCTCATTTCGAAATAAAGAAAAAGATTAAAAACTAAGGCCCCGTTTGATTTGCAATTTTTAGTTTTGTGTTTTCGTCTAAACAAAAATTCGCATTTATTATGTATTGTTGAAAAACAGACAATTTTGAAAAATGAAACTAACATAGAAAATAGAAAACAAGTTTATTTGATTTTTCGTGTTTTGAGACATAACAAAAGGATGAAAAACAATCCATCTCCTCCATTTTCCGTCCATCATCGCGATGGCTAAGAATTGTAAAAAGTTTCCCACATTTTCTTGTATTTTGTAGTGTATGTTGAAAACGCAAAACACAAAACTCAAAACAAAACCAAACGGGGCCTAAGCTTTTCATAACTTATGTGAGTAAAACTTTCTCTGATTACCTCCAAACTCATTTGGGTTCGAATTTGATATGATTTAGTTAATTTAGAGATTGTTAAATCCGTTTCAATGAGTAGAAAGATTTGGTATGTGTTTAATGACTTAAAGGAATAGAACGCCATGTTTTAGGGTGATACATGATATTATTTTTTCCAGATGTCATGAAATTTCCATATGATATTTCTAACATTAAAATAGAGATAGGATTTAATTTTCATAATTTTTGAAGTAATAATTAATTATGAATTTTCAAGTGGAAAATGACTAATTTCGGGTTTAAGTCGGCATTCGAAAATATTAAAATTAAATATATTTTTTTGAAATGTTTATTGGAGGTTAAGGAAGTTTTTATTGGAATTTTAGTGAATTTTTATGAATTTTCCCGTTAATTTTTTGAATTGTTGTAAACTAATTGATAAAGAAATTGTAACCTTAATTAATGATAAATAACCAAGGAAAATATTAATAAATGGGGTGAAATTTTTGGATTAGTTCGAGATAATTACAAGAAGAAATTAACCGCTGAAAAAATGACAAGTATGCAGGTTAGGTTAAAGATTATTACTTTATTAAGGCAAAATATCAATTTACACTTATTTTAGAGTTTCCATCGTGACTTACAATGGCTCTGTTTAGACATGTGATAGCCCAAAATCTTTACACTCAATAGGTTATGAAACTCAACCCTCGATAGCATTAATTTGTCAACCCTTGATAACTCTAAAGTTCAATATGTAATAACTTATAAAAGTCTTCTCCTACGATAGCCTGAAAGCCTTGATTATCAATAGCTTAAAAACTAGACATTGGTGGCTCTAATGTAAACACTCGACGGCTTTAAAACCTTGACCCTCAATAGCTTCAAAGTCAAACTATCGATAGCTTTAAAGGCTTTGCATTCGATAGCTTTGAACAAAACACATGATAGCTTAGCATGCGATAGATTGGCATGCGCTAGCTCAAACTTCTATAGTTTTAGAATGTGGTTTGCGATAGCATGACATGCAATTGGTTGGCATGTGACAGCTCAACCTTCGATAGCTTTAGAATGTGGCATGCGATAGCTTTGACCTATGATAGCTTTGACCCATGATAGCTTTAGATATGCAATGGTTTGGGGACACGATAGCTTTATATGCATGATACTTTAGACATGCGATAGTTTTGACTTGTAGTTTTGAAGGCGCGATAGACTTGAGATGGGATAACTTTGTAATTTTAACATACAATAGCCAGTGAAACTAAGATTTTTCTATATAAAATAAGTGAACTTTTAGTAGCACTTTGGAAGTCACCTTCCAAAGTGATGGTTGAGAATTTCACAGTGAACAATATCTTTGGAATTTAATTACAAACTTAATAACACAAGTTGTGTGTAAAACAGAGTATGTATACGAGAGATATTCAATTATTAAAAACATGGGTAAAATGTAATTCATACTAAAGACATGGGGATATAGATAAAATTAACTTTTCCCCAAGACATCCTTAGTCCCACGAAACTTGTTTCTCTCACCAATGCTTATCATCGCCACTAACCACTGGAGCCTTTGTCGGCACCGTCGTTCTTTTTCTCCTTACTAGAGCAACCAGCCTATATTGATTGTGATGTGTCCGATGATAGGTTTCAAAACCCAAATTTTGATGATGTCCTATTGTTGCCGCCTGCATCGTTGACGTTGAATTGGACATAACCGGTGATCGTCATCATCATTCCTACATCGTCAACAACCCTTTTTGTAGCTCAGGTGGTGATCCAAAGTCTGGGCGTTGAGATTGAGGTTGTGTACGGTTATTATTCATGCATAAACAATAACAAACTTTTTTTGGAAAAACATTTTATTTTGAAATTACATTTATTTAAAAAAAATAGTTTTAAAATCAATTTAATAAAAATACTTTTGGTAAAATTTTCTTAATAATCCTACTGGTCAAATACACCTTAAACTATCAACTCCGCCTTTGAGAGATCCCATCTCCAACTCAATCGTGAAGTTGCACCATCCACCACTAAGATATAAATTATTTTGGAGAAAGAAAGAATGGGTTTCTATGTCTGAGAATGGAGGCATCTAGGTCTATTTATAGTAGCATTGATTAATTAAACTCATTATGAATAAGATCTTATCTCGCTTAATTAATTAAACTCGTTTAACTAATTCATACCCACATATATTTTGGCCCGCTAATTTTAGAATTTCGAATACCAAAATAAAATATATGCATATATATATATTATTTATTCTATTTAAATTATTATATTGCTTCAAATATACTTAAATAAATGTACAATAATTATATATTTTATTAACTAATTTTAGACCCTCTAATAATAACAATTAAATTAATATAATCACTACCTTACTTACTCCATAATAATAATAATTTATAACTTTTATAAATTATTTCAATAAATTATTTCAGGTTGAAAACTGAGAGTTACAGGTGTATGGATCTTAGGTTTGAACTTAGCCTTCAGTAATATTGAAACAATTTAAATATCAAAGTCTGTACGGACATTGCTTGAGCATGGTAGTTTGACATAAGTTCAGTTGCAAATATATTATCTATATGATATCCAGTTTCTGACCTATTAAAGCGACACCCTTAAGCAACAATGTATTATGCACATTTTCTCCTCGTCGTTACTATATCGCCTAGATATCTAGATCTTGGTCAATGGTCAAAACTCTATTAATATTCGTGTAATCGTTAAGTCCAACTGTAATGACCCACCTTTTTTATCCTTAAAAGTCGACACTAATACATCAATGGTATTCACATGTCGAGCTTCCAAGTGTTGAAAAGATAGATTGTTGGAGAAAAAGAAAGAAAAGACAAAACAGAATCTCACAACATGACGAATAATTTATAATATAACAATGATCTTTACAAAAGAAAAGCTGAACTTTGTTATACATATATATCAATCAAAGTCAACAAATAAGTCAACGACCTAGATAGTTATAACAACCAGTCCTCTAAATTGCCATTGAATATAAACAATCAATGCAGCGGAAATAGAATATACGTTAATACATCTTAGAGACATCCAACTCGTCTCCTGAAGCTCCAAAGCATCCAAACCGAATCTAAAAATATGCTCGGTCTAACTCGAGCATTATAAGAAAAATAACCCTTGGATCAGTCTGCTAAACCAGTGTGAGAAACGTTAGTACCTTAGTTTTTTTTGATGATAACAACTATAGGATATTATATAAAATAAAGATACTAATATTTTATCAAGTTATATATAGTATGTAGTGCAGGATATTAGACATGTGTTAATTAAGAAGATTGTACATTATCAAGAATAGATTCAAGATGTTGATATAGAGTTTTAAGAGTTGAGGAATGAAGACTCGTGAGTACTAAAGAGTTCAAGATTTTAAGACATTCAAAATAAGTTATAGAGTCATAGAATTTATGTTAAAACCTTGATAGCACTTTCCCGATCTCTCTCTCCTTCTCTAATTTTATTTTAAATTGTTTTTCAAATATCCTAGATTTAAAATAATCTTTTCAAAGTATTTCTCAAAATGATTTTCTTATACTTGTAAAGATATTATTTTAGTGTTTTTAAGTTTATATATGTTGAATTTTTGTTTATACTTTAATAAGTTATAGTTGTATTGATTATATATATATATATATATATTATTACATTATATTAAAATTTTCAAAATTATTATATAAAGTTTTATTATGATTAAAATATGTATAAACTATGTTTAAATGATTTTACAAAGTATCAAACTACTTTACAAAACAACGAGTTTTCAAAACAATGTTTTAAAGTATTTTCAATTTTTAAAAAGAATATGTCGACATACTCTATGTATGTATGTCGACAGAGTAGTCGATTGTTTCGAAATTTAAATTTCAAAAGAAGTGTCCTTTCATCGTATCTCTTCATGAATGGATACGACCATTGTTCCTCTATAAATACCAGACTTCCAAACGAATTTTTTATCATAATTTTCTTATTCATCTCTCTTCCTTCCACTCTCTTATTTTCTAAATCAAAATATATCCAAACTCTACCAAAATTCAACCAGAATCAATTTCAGTCACCACTAGTTTGATTCTCCATCATTTACTTTCTGATTTCTCTAATCTCTCTCACTTAAACCAAGATCAAAGTGCTATTCAGGAGTTATAGGATCAATTGTAATTAAGATTGAAGATCCGAGTCTGTAAACTCTATCAAATCATACTGCTATACTTGTGGGTGTGATTGTAGCCCGTAAAATCAATTGGTTGTGCTTGGTAGCCCGTAAATCTAGTGGGTGTGCTTGTAGCCCGAAAATCAAGTGACTCTACCTAGAGAGATCGGGATTCTGGAGGGTGTGTCTCGTAGCCTTTAAATTGAGATTGTATTTGCATTTACTAGTTGAAAAGAAATCCATACAAGGAATTGTGCAGGACTAGATATAGGGTAACTCCGAACCAATATAAAATCCTGGTATGTTCTTTCCTTCTTACTTTTACTGCTTTTACTTTTATCTGCACTTTGATTCTATGATTGTTAATTACATCATTCCAGTAGAATCTTAACGAATTTGAAAAATATTCATATAATCCATTAAACACTATTTACCCTCCCCCCCTCTAGTGTTAATTTAGCCTTAAGATACCTATTCCCCCAAATAACAAGAAACGTGCCTCAAATGGATTTTTAATGTTATAAAAACCTTTCTAAACAAAAGTATCTCATAAGACCACGCCGCATGTAAACATGGATGGGTTTTTACCTTACGACAACAAAACCATTTATATCAGAAAATCCTGTGATATTATACTAATGTCTAACGGCGAAAATATCAATAATCAAGTAGTTGTAATGCTCGTGAGTGTACATCACAACAATACTAGATATAGATTCAAACCAGTAAGGCGCGTTCGCTAATTCTGTTGGATTCCACGGAGGTGCCTTCAATACTTCGAGAACGATCCTCTTGCACAAGGATCAGAGTTATCCTTCTGAAGCAACAATACATCCCTAGTGTGTACAATGGGAAATACATAGTTGGCCCTAAAACTGTCGGCTCCATGCATGCATAATAACTATAGGTAACTCTAGGAAGGAGACGACCGCACCATTATAGGTTAGCTAAACCCCTGGTCATGCATCCTATATCTGGTTTTAGTCATTACCACCGGTGAGGCTATGTCCGACATTCCAGCTCACGAACTACCAACTGAACAGATCACAGAACCACACATGGATTCCCATACCTCAACAGGTCTCAGAACTACACATGGGTTTCCACATCTCAACAGAGATCTCTGAATCACACATGGATTCCCATACTCCCAACGGGTCTCGAAATGATACATGGATCCCCACATCTCAATAAAGATCTCAGATCACACATGGATTCCCATACCCCAACGGATCTCGGAACCACACTTGGATTCCCACATCTGAACAAAGACCTTGGAATCACACATGGATTCCCATACCTTCAACGGGTCTCGGAATTACACATGGATTCTAACATCCAATACAGATCTCAAATCTCCTCCAAGCATAGAACTTGTATATAGTTCTGGAGTGGTTACGGTTTTGAGTCATCTCTTACAAGTACACTCCCCTGCTTACCGAATGTTCCAAAATAAATCGACCGATTTCCAAAATGCTCAATACCGGTTCTTTTGAAAATAATTAGACAATACATAAGAGCGGAGATCACACCCTAACCGTTTATATGGATGGATCTCCTCACCATTTGTCCTAGAAGAACAAAATGAGTTTATATGTACAGTTTAGCACCACTGACGGTAACTGTACCATATATTCCCCTTTCTTCTAAATATTTCCAGAGTTAAAATCCTTCGGTGTTAAGTTGGAAAATATTTCCATGCCACCAAAATTAAGATGGATTACATATTTAGGCCAAGATTTAATAGTCGGTTATTTAACTATCAAACAAATAAACATTCAAACAAAGATTACATTTCCCATGGAAACCACTAAGCCTCATAAATTAATCTTCCATTAATAAAATCACTTTGTAAATATTTGGAAATCACTTCCATATACTTATCTCAACATGATAAGTATTTTCACAAAACACTACATTTTCGATACTTAGAAAATATAACAATATACTATCTCAACGGTATAAGTATATTCACAAACCATGCCTTTCATAACTTGAAAAACTTTTTCACATACTTATAAAATAGTATAAGTATATTCACCAAACACTTAGAAAGATTTTCTATTTCAAAATCATATTAAAATGATCAAACCCAAATGTCATTAAACATGGATTTAAAGAACCCAAAACACTAATCCTTTTCATAAATCTCCTTTATTTTTTAATATCTCCTTTATAAATCTTCAAATCTATTTATAAAGCTTCTTTATCAATCTCCAATCTATTTATAAACACTGTTTTATAAATCTCAAAAACCTATTTATAAAAGTTCCCTTTCAAATCGCTAAACCATTTATAAACCTCTTTTCTAAAATCATTCCAAACCCAACTTCTTTACAAATTCCAAACGTCTTTCAAATTTATAAACTCCTTTAAATAAATCCCTTTTATTAAAAATTTATTATTTAATTATAATAAATAAAAACTTTAATAAATTTTAAACATTTTTAGTAATATAATAATAAACGTTAAAACATTTTAAATAATATAATAGTTAATTTTTAAAACCTTTTAATAAATAAAATAAAATAACATAAAACGGCTTTCAAAATATAATTAATTAACTTTCAAGCAACATTACTAATAAAATAATTTTTAAATAATAAAAAATAATAATATTTAAACAACCTTGATAAGTAATTAATCTTCTTTAAACAACAGTAATAAAATAATTAATTTTAAAACACTATAAATATAATAATTAACTTTACTAAAGAAATATTTTACAAAACACTTTGTAAAGTAGAAATTAAATAAAAAAAATTTGCTTCAAATTATAAAATTTGAAGTTAATTTAAATCCATAACTTTCCAAATCCAGAAAGAGGCTCAACGATCACAATGGTACTTAAACAAGCTACCATTAAATTCAGTTTAACTTCTCATGTTAAATTATAGATATTTACATAAACATGCATATACGTAAACCAGATCCACAATTAACAATCAACTGTTTACACATTACTTATCCAGTATTAATTAGCTGGCATTTAAACGAATATCCAAATTAATATAATAGTAGAACGAGAATTTATTCGGCTAACAAATGTCATTCAAAATAAACTCTTTCATTTATTATTAGACCGTATTTATTAGGCCAAATAGATAACGCCAAAACAATATGCTTAAATTAACTACGTTATTATTTAAACAACGTAATTATGTTACATCAATATTATTTTATCACTTTATACATTATCCATTTTCAAAACTGATAATTTATCCAAACCAACCAATCAGCAGATAAAACATCCAAGCAGGCAAAAAATAATTTTTATCTACTATATATCTTACCGATTAATCAAAAAGGCGAGTTTAACTCACCGAAATTCCAGTTATCGTCAAAGCGTTCTAATTCCGTCTAAAATCGAATAGCGTTCAATTTTAGCTTGAAATTCAACAAGCTCTGTCAACCAATCCAATTTCAAAAAGTAGCTAACACCATTACGAATCCAACGCGTCTGACTGCTTTCGATTTGGACCTTGGGTGAGAGAGTTATACGTATGAGTTATCGATTCTTATATTTATAATTAAATACATTAATTATATTTCGAAACTTAATTACCCAATTATATTTAAACCCGTCTTCTCCAAACTAACTCCCTCCAAAACATTTTCCTAACCATGCCGGCCCAAACCCGTTCCCTTTCTCTCCTCCTCTCTCCCATTTCACTCCACGATCCACCACACCGATGATTCCATTGATCACCTCTACGCAAAAGCTTCCCGACAAAACCCAAGATTTCACGCTCGCACCACCTCCTAAAACCACGACTTGGATGTGATTTTCCGTCCGTATCATCGACGCACTCCATAGAGTCGCACCTCCCCTTACTTTGTCGAACGGTGCCAAATTCCACCCCGAACCCAAAACAAACAACGGCATGGCCAATCGAAGCCTATACTTAGAGAAATTTCAAACCCTAGTCTAAAACCCACTTCGACCAAACTGTTGCATGCCTCAGCTTGAAGCCATAACCTCCAAATTTCCACTCATATGTAGACCTAAGTTCTACAAATCCAAAGACTCAAGCTTTATATTTTTTTTTATATGAGTTGATTTCAAATTTTTTAGAGGTGGATTTCTTTGTCTTCTTTGTTCGTTTACTGGAGAACGAAAATTGAAAGGGGGGACACAAATGCATGCTGATTGTACGAAATGTTTTGACTTAGGATTTATAATTCAATTTTTCGGCATTTCGCTACAGAGCTTTTCGTTTGCGTACGGACCCCAATGACAAAAGAAAAATAAGGTTGCGCTTAGAACAGCGACGTGACTCAAAAATAATAAAAATATACACTGGTTAATTGATTCTGTAAAATCATAAAAATGCCGTCGTTTGCCAAAAAATTGTCAAACGAAAATTTAAATAATTTCCAAACTAAAAATTATGGAAAAATCAAATATATTAAATTAAAAATATGTCAATAAAAATTGAGTCGTAAAAATAAAAATAAATTTTCCAATTTTTTATTTGAACCATCTATTTTTATAATTAACTTTACAAACTGAATTTCGTATTACTTATAAATAAATTCACAAAATGAATTCATGGTTATTATTTATTAATTAAAAGGAGTTAAATAAGTCCATTAACTCGCTAAATTTCTATCCAATTTAAAATCTCGATATTTAAATCACTATACAAATATTTATTTACAATTCCGAGATTTAAATAATCTATATAATTTAATTCAAGTTTAAAGCTTTTAAACGAATATTTCAATAATTAAAATTAATTAAATATTCAAATCGAATGACCAAAAATCCCAGATTGTTACATTCTCCTCCTTAAAAGAATTTCATCCTTGAAATTATGAAGATAAGAAAAATGCCTCATACCCTTAAATTTTCCAAAATCAATTAGTTGATATGGGTTATTCAATTTCTAAGTCTTTTAAAGTTATGAAAAATTTCGTTAGTGTCTTCTTTGCGTGGCCCGATCGAAAAAACTACAAACCGCCACTACGGGCCTAAACCGATTAAAAGAAAACAAAAGCCAAGCGACCTACTATATCTGAGGCATAAAACCATCAACCAAACAACTATATAAACACATACCTATTTGTCTACAAAACAACTCTACCATGAAACCAAAATCATCAAACTAGCATTTGCTTCCATAAATCTGCACCTTACTTCCAAATGATATTCATCCATATATCTTGCATTGCAATATCAAAAGCATATAATCACGTATAAACCCGTACAATGTACATATACCATTCGTATGCAATATCAAATCCGAATATTCGCTCGATCATACAAATTTCATTTTCGAACTAGTATCGCTCACTCCACTTCCCTGGTGCGGACTCCGATCAAAAATCAAACAAATAATTAGAATCAAATCAAAAATCTGTATCCACTGTTCATCGTCAAGAATCGAGTGAAAAAACCCCAACTCGGACCGGTGTAAATCACCTTAAAATTATGTGCTTGAATCTGAATCAAACAGTTATGCGAATAAAATAGTCTACGTACCACTTGCGTATTTATTCAATCGATTTATTACTATGCCAAATTTATTTTTATTCACATTCATTCTCATTTTTAGTATATTTCTTTTAGTACTAAAATTATTTATGAACTATTTCATAAAACCATTACTTAAGTTCATGACCATCGATGCGCTCATAAATGTGTATATTTTTACCACCATATTTAATCTATTTAAATTAAATAAATGATCATATCGGGTATTTTAACTTGTTTAAACCAAAATTCAAATTATTTCAAATCGTCACATATTGTTTTGTAGGAAATGTAGTGAATTTTACAAGTGGTTTCATGATGATATATGCATGCACAAGAGTGAAGAGAACAAATGAAGATGGAAATAATTCAAAATGATGATCATGGAGGACCCCACCTACCCACCATCCTTCATGTACATATTAGAAGCTAATCCACATGCTAAAAGGGCATCAAATCTTCATGCACACTTAATGGATGATTATGGGATGCTAATGATTACTTGGCCACCACACAACCTCAAGGGCAATTTGGGCATTTCCCAAAAATATGAATTAGGGTTTCATACATGTATAAAAACCTCTTATGTTTCATGTAACCCTCTTCTTCTTAGTCTCTCTTAGGCCTTCTTCCTCTTAGTTAGTTTTAGGCTCAATATAAAAGAAAGCTCTCTTTCTCTTTTCATGGCTACTTAGCCATTTTTATTTCATGTACTTTTTTTTATGAAATGTTAATTAGTGTTCTATGTTATTTACATGCTTCTCTTCTTATGTAATAGTGTAGATCTCTTTTCATTTATGCAAGTAGAATAGTTTTTCCTTTCATTTTGCTCTTTTTTTCCTCTTGTTAGTTTCATGTTGCTTTATACATTTGTTCATATGATAACAAATATGAGAGGCTAATCCCTACAATTTAGGGGTAATGAATCTCTCTAGTATGTAGATGCAACATTTTGATGTTTGTGCTCTCGTTTTGTGCTTAATATGAAGTGGTTTAACTTGTTGTTTTTGATGTGAATTTGATAGCCTATATTGTTGACAACAAATAGGCTACGCTTAAACAATCACAAACAATGATTACCTATTCATCTACATATGATGATGGTAATGAAGTGATTGTTGAAATTAAAAATTGATGGCCTATATTTCTAAACAATAGTTAATAGGCCATGCTTAAAATAGATTTTTGCTTTCAACTTTGTTGTCATATTTCATGGGAGTTAAATGTGTATTAGTGGTTGTGTTATAGTTTGATGGTTTATATTGTGCTAATTAATAGCACAAATATACCATACTTATGATAAGCACATCAACTAATTACACTAATGACAAGAAAAGAGAGATCATAACTTCATTTTGTTAATTTATATGATCTAGAGAGTGTAATTATCTCTAAATTGCTCTCAAACTCTCATATTTTTTTATCAATTTTCTTTTGTTAGTTTTCTATATTTTTAGCTAATCACATTTTCAACTTTGGTTAATTTGATTGAATAGAGATTTAAAATCAACAATTCCCTACGGATCGACCCGTACTCGACACGTACTTCAATAGTACGTCGTGCGCTTGCGGTTATTTTATTTCTAAATTTTTCGACGGTTTTCCAATCCGATAGAAAATCCGTCGTCAATCAAGTTTTTGGCGCCGTTGCCGGTGAACGAACCCGAGTCACCCGCATGACAGGCGGGAATACTCATCACTATACTCAACGACTGACATCCCACTTCGATTCTGTGCACATCAAATAATTGTGCACTGCCTTCACAGTTTCATCTGTCACACCATCCTCTTAGTTCACTACATTTTCCAAACCCCCTCTGTCATCCTCACTGACCATCAGCACTCCACTCTACCTTCACATCTAGTTGTTGTCACTCACTTCAACCCCAAGCCTTTCACAACCTGATACAACCTCCTACGTCTGCCTCCTGTTCTACATCAAAGCCAACTTCCTTCCTCGACCGAAAACCCAAACACTCAAATAACCAACAGCAACCACATACGCATAACACTCGCGTAGCAGACCTGTAACAACCCGCATATTTCACGATTGTATATTTAAATGTTTTATTTAAATATAGCATCGTTAATCGGATTAAAGTCCGAAATGTTACTTTTTGTAAACAGTCGAATTGGGACTCGAGACCACTTCCGTTGAGTCCAAAATGGCGTTTACAACTTTTTTGAGTATAAACATCGATATGTTTGGAGTTGAGTAGAATTTTGCTATTTTTCTATTTTGGGCTTTGGGTTTGGATTTCAGCCCATTAACCCATCTTAATACCCTAACTCAACTCCTCTTCATTCATTTCATTCCTTATTTCCTAACATTCAAGCTCTAGAGAAAAATGGGGTAAAAGATTGGAAATTAGAATTCCAAAACCCTAGTTTGTTTAGGAAATACAAATTCAAGTCCAAATTCAAGGAGAAGCTTAGGTAAGCATCCTCTTCATCTTCTCCATCTCTATCACTCTTTAATTTCAGAAATTCCTAAACCCTAACTTAGGAAATATTTGCTTATTAGCTTAGATTGGAGCTTCTTGAGTTGAAGTTGAAGAGGAATTGGCCTTTCCTTTATTTTAAAGCTTCTCATTCGTGTTTTTGAGTATTAAAGGTGAGTTCTTTAACTCACATCTACGTCTATAACTTTCATTGTTGTTAGGTATGAATTCCTAACATTTGTGCATGTTCATTTGCTTTTGATTTGAATTGATTTGGTGAATTTTCCAAATTTTGGTGTTTTGGTCCAATTTTAAGAAAATCCTACTATGGATGTTTGAACATGATATTTGGGGTGTATCGAAGAGCCTATATGGCTGGGTTGTCGCTTGGCATAAATCCCTAGTCGTCGTTGCTCGTCCGATCGCTTCCTAAACGAATTGGCATCATTGGCCTAAGTTCAATATTTGCCTGAGATTCGGCTCAAACGTCTGGTATAAGGATCGGACGTCTGAGGCTAAGGAATAAATATTCCAAACGTTCAGCTCAGACGTCTAACCTTGCTTTCCAGACGTCTGGGAGATCCAGACGTCTGAGCTTACTTCCCAGACGTCTGGGTGATCTGGAATAGAATTTCCAGTACCTCGGTTCAGAAGTCTGATTTACTGGGTCAGACGTCTGGTTACGGTTCAGACGTCTACCTTGTAATTTCAGACGTCTGGAATCTTTCTGGATTATTTCCAGAGAACAAATCCAAACGTCTCGAATCTTTCTGGATTATTTCCAGAGAACAAATCCAGACGTCTGGATTCCAAACCAGATGTCTGGAACTGTGCATTTTGCCTATTTTGGGTTTTTTTGTGTTGATTTCCAATTTTAATCGGTTTTTGTTGATCCGGATAGTTGTTATCACTTATTATCGACTTTGATGACTTCTTTCTTTGGATTTTTGGAATATCCGTTTGATGGATTTGATATCGATTTTTATGGATTTAATTCACATTTTCGTATGTGAATTTTTGGTGATTGATTGTTTCTACAATCATTTCTGTGGTTTGTCACTTTAAAATACAAAGGTTTCTATACTAGTAGTAAATACTCAAACTCTTTCACAAAAATGATTTCAGCACTATTTTTAATACAAAGCTCGTTTTTTAAAACTGTTTTCCAGTCTATTAGTATATACAAACATTTACCTCATTCGTATGAGAAATCTAATTAAACGGCTTAGCAAAACAAGTGGTATGAAACGCTTGCGTTTACTTTGTCGGTTAATTCTTAGACTTGTTCGATTGAATCTCTTGTGACAATTTTCGAGTGGAAATCTACAATTTGTTCGTAAATATTTAAGTTAAGCCAGTGGTTATGGGACATGAAGCTAAACTCATCTATTTACTAGCTTAGTGTACCTGACACTTCTTATTGATCAATGATGATCATTTTGTGATTTAGACTAGCGATGTGCGATGTCTTTTAGTTCGCGTGGGGGACTGTACCCCATTTGGAGGAGTTTCGGCTCATAGTCCGCAATGGGGGACTATACCTTGTTTGGAGGAGCTTCGGCTCATAGGAGGAGCTTTGGCTCATAGTCCGCAATGGGGGACTATACCCTATTTGGAGGAGCTTCGGCTCATAGGAGGAGTTTCGGCTCATTGTCCGCAAGGGGGGACTATACCCTGTTTGGAGGAGCTTCGGCTCATAGGAGGAGCTTTGGCTCATTGTCCGCAAGGGGGGACTATACCCTGTTTGGAGGAGCTCCGGCTCACTTGTGATACACGCGTTGGGGAGTTTTCGTGCTCCCGTTTGTGATAGGCCTTCCCCTTTTTGTGATTTCTGGATTTCTAGTTGATGATTTCTAGAATTTGTGTTTCATCGATTTTTGCGATTGGCATTGATATGTTTTGTCAATATTTGTGTTTTGGTGAATAATTTAAAGAATATGACATTCTTTTTAGTGTTTGAGAATATTGAGATATTATATGATTTTTGTGGTTGTCTGATGTATACTTGTCACAGTATGGCATTATTGTTATCATACGTTTTTGTGATATCTCTTATCCTATCTCATTTTATATGATATTTATAGCTAGACTGATCCGTTTATTATTTTCTTCTTAAATAATACTCGGGTCAGACCGAGGTATTTCAGGTGCTTCTGCTTGACTTCTTATCAGGGTCCATCATCTGACTTTTGGCTAACTACGTTACATTAGTAGTTTTTGTTTTTATACATTCGAGATAGAGATTCCTTGATGTATACATATTCTTTCGTCTAACACTTGTACCTATTGTTTTGTGATGTAGTGGATCTTGTATGACCACTACTTTGATGTACACTTCTATATGTTATATTCATATATGTTTCCGCCTTTGTGATATGCATATCTGCGAGTGATTTGTGTTATGCTTATTTCTATATTTGTTTCCGAAGTCCACATAGCCACTGTGTGGTAGTTTTGAGTTTGTATTTGATATGTCGGATTTCCTCTTGAAATGAAATGTAAGTTAAATTATCTGACATATCGGTACTCGCACAAAGCAATTACACAAATGGTCGCTCCTCAACAGCCTTATTCTTCATGCTAGTCGACGGCATTACCCCGTAGTGTCCTTGGCTAGTGTGAGTATAGAGGTGGGGCGTCACAGCTTGGTATCAGAGCCAAACTTCGGAACAATGTAGAATAATCTAGCAAGGATCATTGTCCTAAGTCTTTCTTAGGAATCGTGCCATAGGATTTAATTCGAGTCTTCGTGCCGATCTATCCTATTTCTTTTTATGATGCCTTGTTTATCAATCAAGTTTGTTTGATATTCATTCTGAGAATAACCTTTTTCCTCTTCTTTCTTTCTTAAAGAAGAGAAATGGTTAGATCTGGCAGTCGTAGCGCTGGTCAATCCAGTGGTCCTTCTCTGGATGGCGTATTCATGTCTGCCCAACAACTTTTGGATCTTGTAAAGAATCAAAGGTTTATATGTGCTTTGAGTAAAAACCCCAAAAAGGTTTTACCTCTGAAATTAGAAGTGACTTTCGACCAGTTTGTAGATATCACTCTTCGACTTGAAGAGGCCGATAAAGAAAGTGATGTTGAAGTTGTGGATGCCAAACAAAACTTCAACATCAACAAGAAGAGGCCTATTAAGTTCAAAGCCCCCAATCCCAATAAGGAAGGGAAGCAAGAAACTTCGATAGCAAAGACTCCTACTTCTAGTCGTGGACGATGCTACAATTGTGGTTCTACGGACCACTATGCAAATGAGTGTCCGAAACCTTTTTTTGTCGTTATTGCAAAAGTTCGGACCATCTTATATCTACATGTCCCATACTCCAAAGTAGGAGAGAGGGAGAGTTGAATGTTGTGCAAGCCCCTAGTAACACTTCTCTTGGCCAAGGTATTTCTCCTTATATCCTTGATGGCATTATTTTATTTCGTGATCTTCCTATTTGATTTCTTTTGATACGAATGCATCGCACTCTTTTATATCAAAAGAACTTGTTGATTCTTTTTCTTTAAATATTATGGGCTTGATGACTTCACTGAGAATTGCGAATCTGGTTGGTGGATTCGCAACACTCAGTTTGCTTTGTGAAAATGTCGAGATTATTTTATGTGATTATTCTTTTCGAGCCGATTTGCATGTTATGCGTTACTTAGGCTTCGAAATTGATTTTTTAGGAAAGGATTGACTTGATCATTATGAAGCCCATATCCTTTGTCCTAAGCGGACTATATATCTTCGACATCCTCAATCTGTTAAGCAGATTTCTATTGTTCTTAATGATTTTAATTCCAATTCGGTGGCATCATTTTATTC
This sequence comes from Allium fistulosum, assembly GCA_030737815.1. Taxonomy (NCBI): domain Eukaryota; kingdom Viridiplantae; phylum Streptophyta; class Magnoliopsida; order Asparagales; family Amaryllidaceae; genus Allium; species Allium fistulosum. The sequence goes on from CM060901.1 coordinate 1,513,555,914, forward strand.
TTTAAACCCACTTGATGAGGAAGATGTTATTTCCCTCACTCAAGTAGTTTGTGAATTTTTCGGTATATTTGAGCTTGTCTTACGATTACCACCTAAGCAATCTATTGAGTGGTGTTAAGGTCTTTTCAGCTCGACCTTGCCACCGGTTTTTATCTGCTACGAGTTGTGGAGGGTAGCATTCCACTTACCACATTCCGCACTCGTTATGATTCTTATGAGTGACCCATGATGTTATTCAGTTTGTTCAGCTTGTTTCATCCATCTTATGAATCGAGTATTCTGCGAATATCTCGATGAGACCATCCTTGTATTCATTGATTATGGATTAAAACAATAGTTTAAAATTTGCAAATCTTTTTAATAAGATATTTATAAGTGTGATTGGATTTTGTTCTTAAAACGAGCAAAGAGTATTCGTAAAAATTTTAAGAGACTTGTTTATCATATAGAAGATGATTTTGTGTTGTTTTGCCCATTGAGTGCTTTAAGAATTCCGGTCGATGCGCTTGATCAACGTTATCGATAGGAATCTCCTAAACGCTATGATGAGACAGTCAAACACAGTAAATTCTTGTAATAAGTTAATTTGTCTAAAACGATGAATATATAAAGTTAATTATAATTTTGAATGTCTTAGCTTTTCGGGAAAGAGGATCAATTAAAAGAACTCCTTTCCGATGCTCTTATTCTTGTGATTCCCGAAGGGAACCAAGACTTTATTGTGTGTACCGATGCTAGTCGTATTGGTTTGGGTGCCATTCTCTTGCAAAGGGAATGCGTTATCACATATGTTTCATGACAATTAAAGCTTGCCGAGACTAGATATGCCACTCATGATCTAGAGCTCGCGGCCATTGTTTTCGCTCTTAGAATTTGGCGTCATTATCTTTTGGGAGAGAAATTTGTTCTCTGCACCGATCATAAATCTTTGAAGTATTTATTTTCTTGAAAGGAACTCAAATTGCGTCAACAACGTTGGCTCGAATTCCTTGCATCTTATGATATTTATATTCTCTATACTCCCGAGAAGGGTAATCAAGTTGTCGATGCCCTTAGTTGTAAGCAATAAGCGGTTGTTTCAATGACGATATCCGAATGGAATGATCTCGAGACTTTATCCACTTGTGAGATTCGATATCGTGAATTCAATTTATGTTTATCTCTTGTTTTATATAGCCTTGAGGCTCATCATTCTCTTTTAGCACCGCTTATCGTCCTCAATTCGATGGACAAATGGAGCGTGTGAATCAAACTCTTGAAGATCTCCTTCGTGCACGTGTTCTTGGTTTTGGTGGAAGTTGGGAAGATCATATTTCTTTTGTTGATTTTTCCTATAATAATAGGTTCCAATCTAGAATTGGTATGGCTCCTTTCGAGGCACTATACGGAAGGCCATGCCGATTTCCTTCGTGTTGGCTTGAAGCCGGTGAGAAGCTGGTTTTAGGTCCAGACTTTATTGGGGTTCATTTGTGTTTCACCTATGAAGGGTGTTGTGCGTTTCAGTCGATCGGGAAAGTTAGCACCTCGATATGTTGGTCCATTTCCCATCACCGAACGTATTGGTTTCGTGGCTTATCGCCCTTTATTACCAGCTCAGTTTTCTGCTATTCATGATGTATTTCACGTCTCTCAACTATGGAAATTCCTTCGAGATTCCGATTCTATTCTTGAGCCTGGGGTAATTAAAGAAATTGAAGTTTCACCAAATTTGACTTATGAGCAACATTCTATTCGTATCATTGCTTCGGAGGTTAAACGCCTTCGAAATAAGGATGTTCTTCTTGTGAAAGTTCAATGGTCCTCAAATCCTAAGGATTGCTCTTGGGAATCTAGAGAATTCATCGAGCAAACACACCCGGACTTACTCATTCGTGCTCTTTAGGGTGAACTTCTCATTTCAAAATTTCTTCTTTTATGATTGATTATGCCTTAGTATGGTTGTTACTTTTTATCTTCCTCTTAATCATTGCGAGGACGCAATTTTTTTAAGGGGGGAGTCTGTAACAACCCGCATATTTCACGATTGTAAATTTAAAGGTTTTATTTAAATATAGCATCGTTAATCGGATTAAAGTCTGAAATGTTACTTTTTGTAAACAGTCGAATTGGGACTCGAGACCACTTCCATTGAGTCCAAAATGGCATTTACAACTTTTTAGAGTATAAACATCGATATGTTTGGAGTTGAGTAGAATTTTGCTATTTTTCTATTTTGGGCTTTGGGTTTGGGTTTCAGTCCATTAACCCATCTTAATACCCTAACTCAACTCCTCTTCATTCGTTTCATTCCTCATTTCCTAACATTCAAGCTCTAGAGAAAAATGGGGGAAAAGATTGGAAATTAGAATTTCAAAACCCTAGTTTGTTTAGGAAATACAAATTCAAGTCCAAAATCAAGGAGAAGCTAAGGTAAGCATCCTCTTCATCTTTTCCATCTCTATTTCTCTTCAATTTCAGAAATTACAAAACCCTAACTTAGGAAATATTTGCTTATTAGCTTAGATTCGAGCTTCTTGAGTTGAAGTTGAAGAGGAATTGGCCTTTCCTTTGTTTTAAAGCTTCTCATTCGTGTTTTTGAGTTTTAAAGGTGAGTTCTTTAACTCACATCTACGTCTATAACTTTCATTGTTGTTAGGTATGAATTCCTAACATTTGTGCATGTTCATTTGCTTTTGATTTGAATTAATTTGGTAAATTTTCCAAATTTTGGTGTTTTGGTTCAATTTTATGAAAATCCTACTATAGATGTTTGGATATGATATTTGGGGTGTATCGAAGAGCCTATAAGGCTGGGTTGTCGCTTGGCATAAATCCCTAGTCGTCGTTGCTCGTCCGATTACTTCCTAAACGAATTGGCCATCATTGGCCTAGGTTCAATATTTGCTTGAGCTTCAGCTCAGACGTCTGGTATAAGGATCAGACGTCTGAGGCTAAGGAATAAATATTCCAGACGTTCAGCTCAGACGTTTGACCTTGCTTTCCAGACGTCTGGGAGATCCAGACGTCTGAGCTAACTTCCCAGACGTCTGGGTGATCTGGAATAGAATTTCCAGTACCTCAGTTCAGACGTCTGATTTACTGGGTCAGACGTCTGGTTATGGTTCAAACGTCTGCCTTGTAATTTCAAACGTCTGGAATCTTTCTGGATTATTTCCAGAGAACAAATCCAGATGTTTGGATTCTAAACCAGACGTCTAGAACTGTGCATATTGCCTATTTTGGGCTGTTTTGTGTTGATTTCCAATTTTAATCGGTTTTTGTTGATCCGGATAGTTGTTATCACTTATTATCGACTTTGATGACTTCTTTCTTTGGATTTTTGGGAATATCCGTTTGATGGATTTGATATCGATTTTTATGGATTTAATTCACATTTTCGTATGTGAATTTTTGGTGATTGATTGTTTCTACAATCATTTCTGTGGTTTGTCACTTTAAAATACAAAGGTTTCTATACTAGTAGTAAATACTCAAACTCTTTCACAAAAATGATTTCAACACTATTTTTAATACAAAGCTAGTTTTTTAAAATCGTTTTCTAATCTATTAGTACATACAAACCTTTACCTCATTCGTATGAGAAATCTAATTAAACGGCTTAGCAAAACAAGTGGTATGAAATGCTTGCGTTTACTTTGTCGGTTAATTATTAGACTTGTTCGATTGAAACTCTTGTGACAATTTTCGAGTGGAAATCTACAATTTGTTCGTAAATATTTAAGTTAAGCCAGTGGTTATGGGACATGAAGCTAAACTCATCTATTTACTAGCTTAGTGTAACTGACACTTCTTATTGATCAATGATGATCATTTTGTGATTTAGACTAGCGATGTGTGATGTCTTTTAGTCCGCGTGGGGGACTGTACCCCGTTTGGAGGAGTTTCGGCTCATAGTCCGCAATGGGGGACTATACCTTGTTTGGAGGAGCTTCGGCTCATAGGAGGAGCTTTGGCTCATAGTCCGCAATGGGGGACTATACCCTATTTGGAGGAGCTTCGGCTCATAGGAGGAGTTTCGGCTCATTGTCCGCAAGGGGGGACTATACCCTGTTTGGAGGAGCTTCGGCTCATAGGAGGAGCTTTGGCTCATTGTCCGCAAGGGGGGACTATACCCTGTTTGGAGGAGCTCCGGCTCACTTGTGATACACGCGTTGGGGAGTTTTCGTGCTCCCGTTTGTGATAGGCCTTCCCCTTTTTGTGATTTCTGGATTTCTAGTTGATGATTTCTAGAATTTGTGTTTCACCGATTTTTGCGATTGGCATTGATATGTTTTGTCAATATTTGTGTTTTGGTGAATAATTTAAATAATATGACATTCTTTTTAGTGTTTAAGAATATTGAGATATTGTATGATTTTTGTGGTTGTCTGATGTATACTTGTCATAGTATGGCATTATTTGTAACGACCCGCAAAATTTAATGGTTTTAAAAGTATTTTTAACTGGAAATTTGTGAAATTTTAAACAATAAAATTTTAAAATAAAAATTTGATATTTGGAATACGTCTATTTAAACATAACAACTGGTAAATTTTCATCTGATAATATTGAAGTTTATTTTCTTGTGAAATTCTATTTCAATTTAAGTCAGTTAATTTTTGATGAAAATAAATGTTTTCCAAACTTGAATATTTTATACAATAAATTTCTAAATCATCTTCTGAGTGAAACGTCATTCTTCGTTTCGTCAAATTTGGATTTCTATTGCTCCGTTTATCTTAATCCTAGCAAAATAGCAGCATTTTTCGGTACCGATTATCGACTTTTGATCGGATGATCGTGCCACTGATATCTGTATATCATTTTGATCGTCTCGTCGTGCTGATCTCTACGGTATATTTATTTCCGTATTTTGAAGTCCGATACACAACGGAAACGTTGATAACGATCCGTTGTAACGGTACCACTTTTAACTTTTCGCTTTCCTTCGGTTCCAAACTTTGAAGCGTGCTGTACAAACATCATAATTAATTGCTTTAATTATTCAGCTCAATCCACGGTTGCCATCCCATATCCGTTTTCTTTGAAAATCAAACCGTAAATTATTCACGTTTGTATTCAAATTTTTTTCTTTTTGAACGATTCATCTTTATTCACGCCTGCTCCTCCTCCTCTAAAAAAATAAAATAAATATAAAACCCAATTTTTGCCTAGATCTCATTCATACTCCCAGGTCGATCCACGCCTTCCCCTCCTCCTTGCTCCCTGATCGTGCCACCTCTATCCACCTGCACGTGCCAGCACCTCATCATCCCTCCACCTCGTCCACCAGAGAGCGCTGCAAACCCACTTAAGTTTGGCCCACTTATCCACGTTTCCACTCTCCTACCTGCCACCTTAAATTTTCAACCCCAAAACTCATCAATTTCCGCCTCTTGTCACCGACCTTTGCAACCATAGCAGCCCACCATGCAAGTCTACAACCTTCCCTTCCAACTCCCCTCATCTTCACATTCTCCACTTCCACCAACAGCCCATGGCTGCTTCCCCACACGACCCGAGCCCTCTGGCCAACACACGCCACGCCTCCGCCTTGAACCCAGACCCGCAGCATGTCGATCCTCCCCACCTTCTTGCCGAGCGCCATCAACACTTGCCGTGAGTTATTGTTTTATATATATGTGTTTTGTAAAAAGTTTATGATTCCTTTGTTGTATACACTTTATTTTGACAGTTATATATGTAGGTATATGAGTTATTTTACAGTGAGTATATTTGTATATAAATTTTTATATAAGTTTAGTTTATATAAGTTTAGTTTTAAAAATATGTTAAACAATATAAATTAGTATTATACTAGTACAAGTTTTATATAGATTGAATAGGCTGCTGTTCTCATACTTTGGTTTGCAAAGGAATATATATATGGAAGATCTTTATGAGTTATATGTTTATAGTGTATAATATATCTATAGCTTTTAAGTTAGTTACAATAATTGGTCTGCATCTTCATCTAGTTGAATGCATTCATACATTTTATTGTATATATGTTAAGTCATTCTCAATGTATTAAACATTGGGTTTAAAAATATAATCGGTTTGTAAAGTGTGTATATTGGATCTTTATAATAGTTATATATATATGAATATCCTGTGGGTTAAGTTTATACCTAGACAAGTATATTATATATGTTAATTCATCTCATATCTGATCTGCTTTAGTTAGTATATAGTATATTAAGTCTGGTCTGCATATTTGCTTGGATTTGTAGAGTTGCATATGTTCACTTTAAGTTTATAGCCGAATTGTTATATTGCAGTTAGATATGTATGGGTAAGCTTTGTATTCATATAGGGTCTGCATATGTAAGTATGAATTCATATAAGTTGTACACAGCCTGTTGTTTACACTATAACAAGATGTGTTTTAACAACATACATTTTAAAGCATGTAAATTAAAGTGAATTTGGTTTTGAAATATATATATGTATATACATATATAGATTGTGATTTTAATATGTTTGTGTTTTAAAAATTTAATATTGGGTTTTATAATAAGGATGGATCTTAAAGTATAACATATTAGTTTACATATATTTGAGTTAGTTTGGGAATATTTATAGATATGCACATGTTGGTCAATATGTATATATATAAGTTTATAATAACATTGACCTGAAAATAAATAAATAAATAAATAAATAAATAAATAAATATATGCATTAGTTTAATTATATGGCTGATTTAATATATATGTTTTTCTTTTATTTAAAACAATGATTTTAATTATATATATATATATATATTTGATTTTTATATATATGTTCTAATTGTTGGTTTCAAGGAAATAAAAATATATATATGATATTTCTATTAAACTAATTCTAATTATTTCTTCGATTCCTTATCTATCAGCCTTGCTCGTCAATTCGTGCCAACCTTGTTTGTTTTGGATTCGTGCTTAGATTTCATAACTCAATTCCATTGTCTATTCTCTCTAGCTTCGAAAGGTGAGCAATCACTCACGATTAACGTTCTTTTATTACTTAAATTTGATTTCATTTGAAATAGCAATTGAAATATGCTGCTGTAGTTATTTACATTGTTATATATGCTATTATCTATAACTGTTCACCTGTGACATCTGACACCAGTATCTAGTATTATATGCCTGTTATTACTATTATTTATATATGTTCACCTGTGACATCTGACACCCGTATCTGTTATTTATACTGATGGTATATGTCTGCTATTATATATTTTTTTAGTATCTGTTATCACTCTACAAGTTCCCTGTTAGTATAGAATTCACTATGGGTTGAAATGATACATACCCGAACGGACTTTAGAATAGGAGAAAA